>CM069857.1:22212970-22858856 GCA_036172795.1 Pelodytes ibericus | reverse complement strand
TTTTAAAATCATAAAGCCCCTCTGGGGAACCATGGCTGGAAGGACTAGCCTTCCCTCTAGGCATTAAGAGGTTAATAAAACAATTACAACTGGTTGTTGCATTAAATGACATATGGACTATACCTGTGATCTAGAGTCAAATTGTAAGGCTACCTCTGGACTCACAGATAGTTATCCTTCAGCACTCGGGAAAGGAAGAAACCTCTGGAGACCATGGCTGGAAGGCCTGCCCTTCCCTCTGGGCATTTAGAGGTTCATGTATTGTAGGGAGAAGGATTTACATGAAAGAGAAGCAGCGAAATGATTTCATATAAACACCACTTTAACTGTTACCAAAATGATTCAACATTCATCTAGTAATGTTTATTTGACAAGACCCGGCAGTGCACCATCTTCAATCCTGCATTTATACACATAAATACACTTGGAAATGTAGAAATATGCACGTATACACAAATTACCTGATGTGTATCTCTATCTGGAAGTCCACCATCTTCACCTTTATTTGATTGGAGCTGATCATCTTCAGACCTCTTTGCCGGAATTCTGACACTCTGCACATCTCTTTGCCGGATTGCCGACACTCTGCAGATCTCTTTGCCAGGAAACCGACAGTTGGGAGATCCCTTTGATCTTCTTTCTTTGAATGTAGTTGACCATCTTCAGACCTCTTTGACAGAATTCTGACACTCTGCAATTCTCTTTGCCAGGGAGACAACAGTTTGGAGATCCCTTTGATCTTCTTGTTTTCATTGGAGCTGACTATCTTCAGACCTCATTGTCGGTGTTTTGACAATTCTTCTGGGAATCCAAAACTTACCATCAAGTGAACCGAGCATGCACGCAATCACTCAAAACACCAATTAGACAGCTAGGAGCCACATATGCACAAGCATTTCGGCAAAGTCTGAGCTGCCGGCAACTACACTTCCCATGATGCCTCCTGCCTCCAACGTTATGAGATGTGACTGATTAGACCAGAAGGGTTAGGGTTAGAGTGAGGGTAAGGATTAAGGTTAAGTCTGTAGATTACAGGTAACCCTTGCCCTTACCCCAAGCCTGCTGGTGTAATGTATGTCCTTGGGTTTAAAATGGTGATTAGAGTTAACCCTAAACCTTACCCTCACTCTAACACTAACCCGCTGCTCTAATGGCTCAGATTTCATACCGTTGGAGTGGGGAGGCATCATGGGAAGTGTACTTCTTGGCTTTTCAAACTTTGCCGAGATGCTCACATATGCATAGCTCTGAGCTGTCTAATCAGTGAATTGAGTGATCGCATACAGTTCACTTGATGGTAAGTTCTGGATTCCCAGGAGATTTCCCAACACCGGAATCTGAAGATTGGAGCAGACAAACTTCAGACCTCTTTGCCAGGAATCCGACAGCTGGGAGATCCCTTTGATCTTCGTTATTTGAGGGACGTTGACTATCTTCAGACCTCTTTGCCGGAATTCTGACACTCTGCACATCTTTTTGCCGGATTGCCGACACTCTGCAGATCTCTTTGCCAGGGAGCCGACAGCTGGGAGATCCCTTTGATCTTCGTTATTTGAGTGACGTTGACCATCTTCAGACCTCTTTGCCGGAATTCTGACTCTCTGCAAATCTCTTTGCCGGATTGCCGACACTCTGCAATTCTCTTTGCCAGGAAACCAACAGCGGGGAGATCCCTTTGATCTTCGTTATTTGAGTGACGTTGACCATCTTCAGACCTCTTTGCCGTAATTCTGACTCTCTGCAAATCTCTTTGCCGGATTGCCGACACTCTGCAATTCTCTTTGCCAGGAAACCGACAGCTGGGAGATCCCATTGATCTTCGTTATTTGAGTGTCGTTGACTATCTTCAGACCTCTTTGCCGGAATTCTGACTCTCTACAAATCTCTTTTCCGGATTGCCGACACACTGTAGATCTATTTGCCTGGAATCCCACAGTTTGTTGATCCTTTTTATCTTCGTTATTTGAGTGACGTTGACCATCTTCAGACCTTTTTGCTGGAATTCTGACACTCTGCAGATCTCTTTGCCAGGGAGTCAACAGTTTGGAGATCCCTTTGATCTTCTTGTTTTGATTGGACCTTACCGTCTTCAGACCTCTTTGCCGGTGTTTTGACATTTCCTCCGGGAATCCAGAACTTACCATCAAGTGAACCAAGCATGCATACAATCACTCAAAACACTGATTAGACAGCTAGGAGCCACATATGCGTGAGCATTTCAGCAAAGTCTGATCTGCCGGCAACTACACTTCCCATGATGCCTCCTGCCACCCATGTTATGAAATATGACCAATTAGACCAACGGGGTTAATGTTAGAGTGAGGGTAAGGATTAGGGTTAGCTCAAGGGGGAGTTGGGGTTAGAGTAGAGTATGGGTAAGTGTTAGGGTTAATACTGTAGATTACATGTAACCCTTGCCCTTACCCCAACCCCCCTGGTGTAATATATGTACTTGGGTTTAAAATGGTGATAAGAGTTAACCCTAAAACTTACACTCACTCTAACCCTAACCCGATGCTCGAATGGCTCAGATTTCATACTGTTGGAGTCGGGAGGCATCATGGGAAGTGTAGTTGTTGGCTTTTCAGACTTTGACGAGATGCTCACATATGCATAGCTCTGAGCTGTCTAATCAGTGAATTGAGTGATTGCATGCATGCGCAGTTCACTTGATGGTAAGTTCTGGATTCCCAGGAAATTTCACAACACCGGAATCTGAAGATCCCATTGTTCTTCTTTACTTGAATGACGTTGACTATCTTCAGACCTCTTTGCCGGAATTCTGACACTCTGCACATCTCTTTGCCGGATTGCCGACACTCTGCAGATCTCTTTGCCAGGGAGCCGACAGTTTGTAGATCCCTTTGATCTTCGTTATTTGAGTGACGTTGACTATCTTCAGAACTCTTTGCCGGAAGTCTGACACTCTGCACATCTCTTTGCCGGATTGCTGACACTCTGCAGATCTCTTTGCCTGGGAGCCGACAGCTGGGAGATCCCTTTGATCTTCGTTATTTGAGTGACGTTGACCATCTTCAGACCTCTTTGCCAGAATTCTGACACTCTGCACATCTCTTTGCCGGATTGCCGACATTTTGGAGATCCCTTTGATCTTCTTTTTTTCTATTGGAGCTAACCATCTTCAGACCTATTTGCTGGAATTCTGACTGTTTGCACTCTGGAGATCTCTTTGCCAGGAATCTGACAGCTGGGAGATCCCTGTGATCTTCTTTATTTGAGTGATGTTGACCATCTACAGACCTCTTTGCCGGAATTCTGACTCTCTGCAGATCTCTTTGCCAGGGAGCCGACAGCTGGGAGATCCCTTTGATCTTCGTTATTTGAGTGTCGTTGACTATCTTCAGACCTCATTGCCGGAATTCTGACACTCTGCACATCACCTAGAAGAAAGACATCAAAAGAAAATTAGGTTATTTGTATCTATATATTTGTAATGTGTTTAAATGCAGGGTGAATATGGCCACTGCCGAGTTTAAACATCTCTAGACTTTAATGTTGAATCATTTTGATAAAGTAGGTGTTTACATGAAATCACTATATGATTAGACATCACTGCTGCCTTTTCATGTAAACCCATCTCCCTACAACACATCAATCTCTTAATGCCCTGAGGGAAGGGCAGGCCTTCCAGCCATGGTTGTCCAGATGACTTCCAGGTGAATTCCACAGGGGTTCTTTCCTCTCTTGAGAGCTGAAAGATGACTTTCTCTGAGTCCAGAAGGTAGCTTTTTAGTTGGCCTCTTTGCATATCTTATTTTAAATCTCTGCCCACAGGTATACTCTATATATCATTAAATGATTGGTGCAGCTGACCATCTTCAGACCTCCTTGCCGGAATTCTGACACACTGCAGATCCCTTTGCCAGAATGCTGATAGTTTGGAGATTCCTTTGATCTTCTTCAGATGTCCTTTTCTATAAGTCTATTGCCATCTCAGTTTTCTTTTGCTGGAAACCTGTCATAACTAATTCATGTGATCTCTGCCATCTCTGCCCTTCATGGTGTCTCTTGCTTCCTGATTATGATCTTCCTGATCATCTTCAGTTCCTTGTGTATGAGTAATGTGTGTTCACATTTGTGCTGGTCAAAGATGGAACGAAAGTCCAGGACGTCGAACATTTTTTTTCCAATTTAAATGAAAATTCTCCGACTTTTCACAACTCTTCTCAGTGGATTCCAGGTTTGAATGAAGCAGCATCATGATACCAATAAGACAAGCGGCCTATTAAAAATATCCAGCCCTATGACAAAGGATTTCAGGGAGACGATTAGAAAGGTTTAAACAATTACTTGGCTTACAATAGAAAAGCTTATACTACAGTGGACAAATATTCTTTTAGTTTAGTTTTGCATAGTGCAGAAGTAAGGCTAGAGAGGGTAAGAGTAGGGCTATATTAGGGAGAGGGAGTCACTGGTCACATATTATGTTTTAGGGAATTACACATCCTATTATCATAATAATGTTTTACCATTATTTTCTTTACATCTTATGGGTGAGCTCTCTGAAAAACAAATTATTATGTATATAAGACGTGCTTTAGTGGGCATATAAAAATAACAAAAATAACATATTTTTTTTCTAAGTGCTCACCCACGAGGTTAAAAGAAAGAAATGGTAAAACAAAGATTATTATGAAAATACGCTGTGCAATTCCTCAAAACATAATATGTGACCCTTGACCTGTAACATGACATGTTAAAGTATTGTACATTACGTTTAAATGCTCAAACAATTTAGGGTACACATCATTGCCAGCCAATACTCAGTCCAATACAGTATTTCAGATCATTTTGCATATTGAAAGGTTTTCTTGCATTAAATTATCCTCCTGATAAGTTTAATTTTAGTTTGAATTATCATGACGGTGGTCTTTTTTCATTTTGTTGGGGGGGGGGGGGGGGGTGAAAGCAGCATTTAATTCTTCACCCCGGGCAGCACAATGTCTTGGACCGGCCCTGACTGTGACATATGAAGGGAAGGTGTGGATAGGGTTGCCACCTTTTCTTCAAAAAAATACCGGCCTTGGTACTGTCTCCATAGATTTAACATTGACCTGATGCCAATTTTTTACTGGCCTGCCAGTAAAATACCTTCCAGGTGGCAACCCTAGGTGTGGAGGACCCAGAATCATCCATAGACTATAGCAGTGATGGCGAACCTATGGCACAGGGGCCACAAATGACCCCTGAGGTGGCACTCACCAAGTGACTACAGTAACACCATCAATTATGGAGAACCCATGAGATGCTATGACCTCAGCATTTTCGGAAATGTGGACATTCAAGTTTAAAAATATTTTTGCATCACTGACCTAGACAGCTGCTATCAGGGGGCTACAACTGTTAAAGCTGTAAGGGCCCCGGCTGCCATTATTGTATCCATTATAGGTAGCCACCCTGATTGTACCCAAAGAACAGCCAGAATTAAAAAGAACATCAGCAGCTATGTGGTATGGCAGCCAATGAGGGCGCTTTCCCGTCTGTAGGTTTCACTTGTTTGGGGGGTGCACCCATTCAGAGCCCACTAGATGAATTGTCCCCTGTTTCTAATTAGCAGGTTCACTGGCTGCAGAATTGTATGCAGGACGCAGTGCAGCTTGGCTGGGAGCAGGACAGAGCTGTGCAGTCTAATGGAAGAGCATTCAGAAGGATGCTTAGTCCTGTGCAGTTATTATTTGGGATATTACCCCTGAAGCAGACAGGGAACCTGCTGATGTGAAGTTACTGCTCAGACTAAGTTACATTATACTTTGTAAGTTATTATATTTTTTGATGTAAAATCTCAATCTACCTGTTGATTGTCATTGTGGCTTTATACAAATAAACCTACACAAACTAACCTCTTCGCGTCAAAGGATGTGTCAGACATCGAGGCGATAGCCACCACCTAAATTCCGTCTCCTGCAATATGGATGTGCCCTCTTGTGGTTAGAGCTTCGGAAGTGAAAAACAAATCACGATCCGACAATCTGAATCTGTTGCTTGACTGCCCCTAGAGGAAGTGAGCAATGGGGGAAAAAAAGACTTGTTTAGCTTAAATCTAGGGTTAGGGTTAGTATAAGGGATAGGGTTACAATTAAATTAAAATATATTAAGGGTTAGCATAAGGGTTAGAGTAGGGGTTACATTTAGGGTTAGGGTTAAATTTAGGGTTCAGGTTGGGGTCAAAAGGTCAATATAGGAACTTGCAAAAAAACTGCAGAAAAACATGGAAAAAATTTAAAACTATTTAGACGGGGTCATTTTTAATGATTGCATTTGTGTAAATAATTTTTTAGGTCAAATTTTTTCATCATATTTTAGGATTTTTTTGGTAGTAAATGATAAGATATGATGAACAAATTGGTATCTAGTGAAAGCCCGTCTTATGACAATAAAAACAACATATAGTTTGTGAGGGTACAGTATGTGAGAAAGAAAAAAATGACAGCTAAACACAAACACCCCAGAAATGTAAAAACAGCCCTTGTCACAAAGGGAAAGTCAAGGTCAAAATGTCTTGCTCCATCGGACCATGCTCTCTGCCCATCCCGGGGTAGCCTGCTGTTGGAATATGTTACAATATGTTAAGCTGATATCATGTATAAAACAGATTCCTCCTTATAATTCAAATACTTTAAAATACACTGTATTTATTGTGATAAACAAGAAAACTCTATATTTTGTGTTTCATATAATGTTTGTTCTGTATTAGTCTGTACATATAATGCACATAGAGGGGGGTAAAGCAGTATTATTAATGGGGCAGTTCCACCTACAGTGTCCAATAATATGTAAAGAAACAGACCTGTCCAATGATTTCCTCAGCAGTTCCCATCTCCTACAAGCTGCATAGAAAGTGTCAAGCCTTATTGGTGTTACTATAGCAACAGCCCTGCATCTCTCCTGAAGATTCCTTCCTGTATGACATCACAGTACTCAGAAGTGACACCATTTACCCTGCATTCCAAGCAACTTAAAGGAACATTGAACCTTGTTTAACCGCAAGGGTTAAACAAAACATGTCCCGGGATCTTTAAGTAAATCTTAAATCGGTTTTACTATCACATGTGAGACACAGCAGATCCTAGTTGTCAGCATGTGCACAAGCCCCGCCCTGACTGCCAAATGCGCAAGGTTCTCTCAATGTGACCCTGGTTTTTGCATAAGACCTAAGGTCCCCTCTGCTGATCCCATGCAAAAACTAGGGTCTCCCTCTGCGCTGAGAGATGCGGTCGCCAACCAGATGTCTGCCTGATTGCTATGGAAGCATCGGTCAGATTGAAAAAAATAGAAGAGGGAAAGAGCGGTGGTAGTACGGATTGTGAAAAAATGTAACAAAAGACACAGAACAGGCTGCAATAAAGAATTTATTCCTCGATAGGAAGGCAGCCGTATGCCAGTCAGTGATCCCCGACCCAGTGTATCCAGGACACCTACGCCTTTCGCGCCCAAACTTGGCGCTTTGTCAAGGCTTACCTCCTGGAGGTGTGCCTTTCTTTTAATTACGTTCTTAAAGTGCTAGTGACAAATAATCAATAAAGTGAAAAAATACAAAATATAAACAAATGTGGGATAAACAGCCTAGTATACACAATAAAAACAATTGATTAGCATGGAGATATGGTCAATAAGTGAAACTGTCCGTGTATTGAACATTTATAGCAGCTGGGGGCTTAAAAAAGAGATAGAAGACCAAAAAATTAATTCCTGAGCTTAAATACAGGTAGAGGGCACATGTAATTATAACTATGGTTGCATATATTAAACATCAGAGAACTGGCAATGGCCATTAGTGTTTGTATATAAGCTATAATCGGGATAGCGGGATGTGTGTAATTATACACATCATGTGCAGAATCTTAATAGCCATGACTGCTTCGATATAAATATAACCTAGGCTCCCACATTATCTACTGGGTAGTCCTAGGAGAAGGATTTGTTCCATTGACAATTGCCAGGGAGAGGTATCAGCAGTAGAAAGAGGGAAGTGCTCATGCCATTGTACAGAGCACTGGTGAGACCTCACTTGGAGTATTGTACGCAGTACTGGAGACCGTATCTCCAAAAGGATATTGATACTTTGGAGAGAGTTCAGAGAAGGGCTACTAAACTGGTTCATGGGTTGAAGGATAAAACTTACCAGGAAAGGTTAAAGCATCTTAACATGTACAAATACAATAAAGTGAACATCTGCGCTAGTGACCAACATTAGAAAAAAAGAGCATTACCCTTTTCTATGAGACGAAATGCTCAGATATTATGCAAAGGGAAACATTTAATATGATAGAAACATTTAAATACATAAAGGGAATCAACACAGTAAAGGAAGAGAGTATATTTAAAAGAAGAAAAACTACCACAACTAGAGGACATAGTCTGAAATTAGAGGGGCAACTAGTTAAAAGTAATATCAGGAAGTATTACTTTACTGAGAGGGTAGTGGATGCATGGAATGGCCTTCCAGCAGAAGTGGTAGAGGTAAACACAGTCAAGGATTTTAAGCATGCATGGGATAGACACAAGGCTATCCTAGCTATAAGACCGGGAACTGGGGACTAATAAAAAGTACTTAGAAAAATTGGGCAGACTAGATGGACCGAATGGTTCTAATCTGCCGACACATTCTATGTTTCTATGTTTCTATGTATGTTGCTGAGTACATTTTGTGGTGTGCTAACACATACCAAAAAACACACAAAAATTACTACCACAAATTTTGACAAAGGCTGGTGGTAGAATTAGTGCATGGAAAGTGTTAAAATACCAACATTTGAAATAGCCTAGGATGCCTACTTTTAAAATATTTATGGTTTGATGGGGTAAAATATACTGGCTGGCTTAAAAAATGTGCCAAATGGGACATGGGCGCAGGTTGTGTGTCAAAATTCCAAGTTGGAAAACCAAAAAGTGCACCTCCCATATGTGGCCTTTTAGCCCCTAAACAACCCAGCAGACCTATGCATGGGTGGTATCCCCGTACTCAGGACAAATAGTAGAATCTATTTAGCATGATTTGTTATTCGATTTTGTAGATGACTAAAAGATTTTTCCAATAAAGTTCAGAAAATATGTTTGTTTTTCTCCCCCCCATCATATATATTTTTTTATTTTAAAGTATCTTATAGGATATAGGATATGATCAACATGATGGTATCTAAAGAATCACACAACTTTAGATGGTATCTAAAGAACCACATAGGCTGTCGGCATTTTACTACACGGAGACAAAGTCTCCATTCATAATGAATGGAGACTCTGTCTCCATATAGTTAAATGCCGACAGCCTAGAAACTGAACGTTCGGTTTATAGGCTGTCGGCATTTAACTATAACCCCTTAACGACAAAGGACGTGCCTGGCACGTCCTGCGGTGAATGAAGCGGTTTTCGTGATCATCGATCACGAAAACCGCTTTAACAGTGCTGGTCTATTGCCTCGACATCGAGGCAATAGCCAGCACCGAAATTTCTGTTTTGGGGCACCCACAATCTCCCCACGGAGCGATCGTGGGGAGCCATATTGACGGAGCATGCTGCTCCGTCAATATGGCTAAGCCCTCTGCCGGTCTGAGCTTCGGAAGTGAAAGTAACTTCACTTCCGTCGCTCTGAATATGCTACTTGACTACCCCTAGTTGTAGTTAAGTAGCACTGCAATGAAAAATATTTAAAATACATATTTAATTAATTAAAAAAAGCTTAAATAGCTATATTAGCCTATAGGGTTAAAATTAAATATTTTTTAGCATAAGGGATAGGGTTAAAATTAAATTAAAGTTAAAAATATTAAGGGATATAATAACGATTAGAGTTGGGGTTAAATTTAGTGTTAGGGTTAAATTTTGGGTTCTGGTTGGGGTCAAAAGGTCAATATAGGAAAAAAACAAAACACACTATTTTGGGTTTTTGCCCCATAACTCGCAAAAAAAGACCGAAAAATATGGAAACATGCATATTTTTGAACTCGGGAGAAAGAAACTATTTAGACGGGGTCTTTTTTAATGATTTTATTTGTGTAAATTATATTTTAGGTCAAAGTTAGAAAAAGTGGGTTTTTTAAAATGTTTCATCATATTTTATGATTTTTTTTGTAGTAAATTATAAGATATGATGAACATAATGGTATCTAATGAAAGCCCTTCTTATGACGATAAAAACAACATATAATTTGTGTGGGTACTGTATGTGAGAAAGAAAAAAATTACAGCTAAACACAAACACCCTAGAAATGTAAAAACAGCCCTTGTCACAAAGGGAAAGTCAAGGTCAAAATGTCTTGCTCCATCGGACCATGCTCTCTGCCCATCCCGGGGTAGCCTGCTGTTGGAATATGTTACAATATGTTAAGCTGATATCATGTATAAAACAGATTCCTCCTTATAATTCAAATACTTTAAAATACACTGTATTTATTGTGATAAACAAGAAAACTCTATATTTTGTGTTTCATATAATGTTTGTTCTGTATTAGTCTGTACATATAATGCACATAGAGGGGGGTAAAGCAGTATTATTAATGGGGCAGTTCCACCTACAGTGTCCAATAATATGTAAAGAAACAGACCTGTCCAATGATTTCCTCAGCAGTTCCCATCTCCTACAAGCTGCATAGAAAGTGTCAAGCCTTATTGGTGTTACTATAGCAACAGCCCTGCATCTCTCCTGAAGATTCCTTCCTGTATGACATCACAGTACTCAGAAGTGACACCATTTACCCTGCATTCCAAGCAACTTAAAGGAACATTGAACCTTGTTTAACCGCAAGGGTTAAACAAAACATGTCCCGGGATCTTTAAGTAAATCTTAAATCGGTTTTACTATCACATGTGAGACACAGCAGATCCTAGTTGTCAGCATGTGCACAAGCCCCGCCCTGACTGCCAAATGCGCAAGGTTCTCTCAATGTGACCCTGGTTTTTGCATAAGACCTAAGGTCCCCTCTGCTGATCCCATGCAAAAACTAGGGTCTCCCTCTGCGCTGAGAGATGCGGTCGCCAACCAGATGTCTGCCTGATTGCTATGGAAGCATCGGTCAGATTGAAAAAAATAGAAGAGGGAAAGAGCGGTGGTAGTACGGATTGTGAAAAAATGTAACAAAAGACACAGAACAGGCTGCAATAAAGAATTTATTCCTCGATAGGAAGGCAGCCGTATGCCAGTCAGTGATCCCCGACCCAGTGTATCCAGGACACCTACGCCTTTCGCGCCCAAACTTGGCGCTTTGTCAAGGCTTACCTCCTGGAGGTGTGCCTTTCTTTTAATTACGTTCTTAAAGTGCTAGTGACAAATAATCAATAAAGTGAAAAAATACAAAATATAAACAAATGTGGGATAAACAGCCTAGTATACACAATAAAAACAATTGATTAGCATGGAGAAATGGTCAATAAGTGAAACTGTCCGTGTATTGAACATTTATAGCAGCTGGGGGCTTAAAAAAGAGATAGAAGACCAAAAAATTAATTCCTGAGCTTAAATACAGGTAGAGGGCACATGTAATTATAACTATGGTTGCATATATTAAACATCAGAGAACTGGCAATGGCCATTAGTGTTTGTATATAAGCTATAATCGGGATAGCGGGATGTGTGTAATTATACACATCATGTGCAGAATCTTAATAGCCATGACTGCTTCGATATAAATATAACCTAGGCTCCCACATTATCTACTGGGTAGTCCTAGGAGAAGGATTTGTTCCATTGACAATTGCCAGGGAGAGGTATCAGCAGTAGAAAGAGGGAAGTGCTCATGCCATTGTACAGAGCACTGGTGAGACCTCACTTGGAGTATTGTACGCAGTACTGGAGACCGTATCTCCAAAAGGATATTGATACTTTGGAGAGAGTTCAGAGAAGGGCTACTAAACTGGTTCATGGGTTGAAGGATAAAACTTACCAGGAAAGGTTAAAGCATCTTAACATGTACAAATACAATAAAGTGAACATCTGCGCTAGTGACCAACATTAGAAAAAAAGAGCATTACCCTTTTCTATGAGACGAAATGCTCAGATATTATGCAAAGGGAAACATTTAATATGATAGAAACATTTAAATACATAAAGGGAATCAACACAGTAAAGGAAGAGAGTATATTTAAAAGAAGAAAAACTACCACAACTAGAGGACATAGTCTGAAATTAGAGGGGCAACTAGTTAAAAGTAATATCAGGAAGTATTACTTTACTGAGAGGGTAGTGGATGCATGGAATGGCCTTCCAGCAGAAGTGGTAGAGGTAAACACAGTCAAGGATTTTAAGCATGCATGGGATAGACACAAGGCTATCCTAGCTATAAGACCGGGAACTGGGGACTAATAAAAAGTACTTAGAAAAATTGGGCAGACTAGATGGACCGAATGGTTCTAATCTGCCGACACATTCTATGTTTCTATGTTTCTATGTATGTTGCTGAGTACATTTTGTGGTGTGCTAACACATACCAAAAAACACACAAAAATTACTACCACAAATTTTGACAAAGGCTGGTGGTAGAATTAGTGCATGGAAAGTGTTAAAATACCAACATTTGAAATAGCCTAGGATGCCTACTTTTAAAATATTTATGGTTTGATGGGGTAAAATATACTGGCTGGCTTAAAAAATGTGCCAAATGGGACATGGGCGCAGGTTGTGTGTCAAAATTCCAAGTTGGAAAACCAAAAAGTGCACCTCCCATATGTGGCCTTTTAGCCCCTAAACAACCCAGCAGACCTATGCATGGGTGGTATCCCCGTACTCAGGACAAATAGTAGAATCTATTTAGCATGATTTGTTATTCGATTTTGTAGATGACTAAAAGATTTTTCCAATAAAGTTCAGAAAATATGTTTGTTTTTCTCCCCCCCATCATATATATTTTTTTATTTTAAAGTATCTTATAGGATATAGGATATGATCAACATGATGGTATCTAAAGAATCACACAACTTTAGATGGTATCTAAAGAACCACATAGGCTGTCGGCATTTTACTACACGGAGACAAAGTCTCCATTCATAATGAATGGAGACTCTGTCTCCATATAGTTAAATGCCGACAGCCTAGAAACTGAACGTTCGGTTTATAGGCTGTCGGCATTTAACTATAACCCCTTAACGACAAAGGACGTGCCTGGCACGTCCTGCGGTGAATGAAGCGGTTTTCGTGATCATCGATCACGAAAACCGCTTTAACAGTGCTGGTCTATTGCCTCGACATCGAGGCAATAGCCAGCACCGAAATTTCTGTTTTGGGGCACCCACAATCGCCCCACGGAGCGATCGTGGGGAGCCATATTGACGGAGCATGCTGCTCCGTCAATATGGCTAAGCCCTCTGCCGGTCTGAGCTTCGGAAGTGAAAGTAACTTCACTTCCGTCGCTCTGAATATGCTACTTGACTACCACTAGTTGTAGTTAAGTAGCACTGCAATGAAAAATATTTAAAATACATATTTAATTAATTAAAAAAAGCTTAAATAGCTATATTAGCCTATAGGGTTAAAATTAAATATTTTTTAGCATAAGGGATAGGGTTAAAATTAAATTAAAGTTAAAAATATTAAGGGATATAATAACGATTAGAGTTGGGGTTAAATTTAGTGTTAGGGTTAAATTTTGGGTTCTGGTTGGGGTCAAAAGGTCAATATAGGAAAAAAACAAAACACACTATTTTGGGTTTTTGCCCCATAACTCGCAAAAAAAGACCGAAAAATATGGAAACATGCATATTTTTGAACTCGGGAGAAAGAAACTATTTAGACGGGGTCTTTTTTAATGATTTTATTTGTGTAAATTATATTTTAGGTCAAAGTTAGAAAAAGTGGGTTTTTTAAAATGTTTCATCATATTTTATGATTTTTTTTGTAGTAAATTATAAGATATGATGAACATAATGGTATCTAATGAAAGCCCTTCTTATGACGATAAAAACAACATATAATTTGTGTGGGTACTGTATGTGAGAAAGAAAAAAATTACAGCTAAACACAAACACCCTAGAAATGTCAAAACAGCCATTGTCACCAAGGGAAAGTCAAGGTGAAAATGTCTTGTCACTAAGGGGTTAATGACATTTTTTATTGTTTATTTTGTGTTTGATGTATTTAATAATGCGTTTTTTTGTTTGTTTGTTTTTTTTTCAAATAAATTGTAATCCAGAGATTATCTCTGGTGGCAGGAAGAGGAAAGCCACCTGCCCATATCCCAACTATACCTAAACCAGAAGTTCCTAATCACCTCAATTACACACCATCAGACTGCACACTGTACTGACCCAAATTAACCTTGACCCAAAACCAGGAGGAGTAGCTTAAGGTAGCTCTATGGGCTTCAGAGAACTTACAGTAGCCTCTCTCACACTCACTGTCCATTTGGAACAATACACTGCCCGGCTATCAGGATAACTAGTTTGGCACCAAATTCAATAATCAGTTGTTTTGTGTTTTAACCTGTAATCCCCTTGAGTCCCATTTAATATTGTATGTTAAATGTAATCCTGTTAGATTTCTTTTGTTCAATGTATGTTATCAAGATGTGTTACTGTATCAGGGGCGGATCCAGAGTCTGATCTCGGGAGGGGCACATGTCCGTCTGTCTTATCCTCTCTCCCATGTCCGTCTGTCTTATCGTCTCTCCCATGTCCGTCTGTCTTATCCTCTCTCCCATGTCCGTCTGTCTTATCCTCTCTCCCATGTCCGTCTGTCTTATCCTCTCTCCCATGTCTCTCTCTATTCTCTACCTCCTATGACTGTCTCTTTGTCGCTCTAAACATGTATATGTCTCTCCTCTTCCCAATAGCTTTCTCTTTTCCTCCTCTCTCCCCCACCGTCAGTGTTCTCTCTTCTCCCCCATACGTGATCTCTCCTCTCTCTCCCCCATCAGTGTTCTCTCCTCTGCCCCCCAGTGGTGTATCATTGTTTGGTGCTGCCCTAGGCAGACAAAATTTGGGCACCATTACCCACGGTGCACACTCAACACATGACCCATAACCCATGTTGCACACCAAGGACGTGCCGCATCACCCCATTACATACACATTGCCAATGTTATTTGCCATTAATATTCCCCAGCCAATTTTCACAATAATATTTGTGTTATTTGCCATTTAATATGCCCCTGCCAATTTGCCCAGTAATATGCCAGTGTTATTTGCCATTTAATATGCCCCTGCCAATTTGCCCAATAATATTCCAGTGTTAGTTTCCATTTAATATGCCCCACTCAATTTGCCCAATAATATTCCAGTGTTATTTGCCATTTAATATGCCCCACCCAATTTGGCCAATAATATTCCAGTGTTATTTGCCATTTAATATGCCCCAGCCAATTTGCCCAATAATATTCGTGTTATTTGCCATTTAATATGCCCCTGCTAATTTGCTCAATAATATGCCAGTGTTATTTGCCATTTAATATGCCCCAGCCAATTTGCCCAGTAATATGCCAGTGTTATTTGCCATTTAATATGCCCCTTGCAATTTTCCACAGTAATATACCAGTGTCATTTGCCATTTAATATGCCCCTGCCAATTTGCCCAGTGATATGCCAGTGTTATTTTCCATTTCATATGCCCCTACTATTTTGCCCAGTAATATGCCAGTGTTATCTGCCATTTAATATGCCCCAGTAAATGTGCCCAATAATATGCCAGTGTTATTTGCCATTTAATATGCCCCTGCTAATTTGGAAAGTAATATGCTAGTGTTAATTGCCATTTAATATGCTCCAGCCAATTTGCCCAGTAATATGCCAGTGTTATTTGCCATTTAATATGACCCTGCCAATTTGCCCAGTATTATGCCAGTGTTATTTGCCATTTAATATGCCCCAGTAAATGTGCCCAATAATATGCCAGTGTTAATTGCCATTTAATATGCCCCAGCCAATTTGCCCAATAATATGCCAGTGTTATTTGCCATTTAATATGCCCCAGTAAATGTGCCCAATAATATGCCAGTGTTAATTGCCATTTAATATGCCCCTGCCAATTTGCCCAGTAATATGCCAGTGTTATTTGCCATTTAATATGCCCCAGTAAATGTGCCCAATAATATGCCAGTGTTAATTGCCATTTAATATGCCCCTGTTAATTTGCCCAGTTATATGCCAGTGTTAATTTCCATTTAATATGCCCCAGCCAATTTGCCCAATAATATGCCAGTGTTATTTGCCATTTAATATGCCCCAGTAAATGTGCCCAATAATATGCCAGTGTTAATTGCCATTTAATATGCCCCAGCCAATTTGCCCAGTAATATGGCAGTGTTATTTGCCATTTAATATGCCCCTGCCAATTTGCCCAGTAATATGCCAGTGTTATTTGCCATTTAATATGCCCCAGTAAATGTGCCCAATAATATGCCAGTGTTAATTGCCATTTAATATGCCCCTGTTAATTTGCCCAGTAATATGCCAGTGTTAATTGCCATTTAATATGCCCCAGCCAATTTGCCCAATAATATGCCAGTGTTATTTGCCATTTAATATGCCCCAGTAAATGTGCCCAATAAAATGCCTGTGTTATTTGCTATTTAATATGCCCCAGTAAATGTGCCCAATAATATGCCAGTGTTAATTGCCATTTAATATGCCCCTGCTAATTTGCCCAGTAATATGCCA
This sequence comes from Pelodytes ibericus, assembly GCA_036172795.1. NCBI lineage: Eukaryota > Metazoa > Chordata > Amphibia > Anura > Pelodytidae > Pelodytes > Pelodytes ibericus. Next base: position 22,842,256 of record CM069857.1, on the reverse strand, counting down.
GTGTTATTTGCCATTTAATATGCCCCAGCCAATTTGCCCAATAATATGCCAGTGTTATTTGCCTTTTAATATGCCCCTGTAAATGTGCCCAATAATATGCCAGTGTTATTTGCCATTTAATATGCCCCAGCCAATTTGCCCAATAATATTCCAGTGTTATTTGCCATTTAATATGATCCAGTAAATGTGCCCAATAATATGCCAGTGTTAATTGCCATTTAATATGCCCCAGCCAATTTGCCCAGTAATATGCCAGTGTTATTTGCCATTTAATATGCCCCAGTAAATGTGCCCAATAATATGCCAGTGTTATTTGCCATTTAATATGCCCCAGTAAATGTGCCCAATAATATGCCAGTGTTAATTGCCATTTAATATGCCCCAGCCAATTTGCCCAGTAATATGCCAGTGTTATTTGCCATTTAATATGCCCCAGTAAATGTGCCCAATAATATGCCAGTGTTAATTGCCATTTAATATGCCCCTGTTAATTTGCCCAGTAATATGCCAGTGTTATTTGCCATTTAATATGCCCCTTGCAATTTTCCACAGTAATATGCCAGTGTTATTTGCCATTTAATATGCCCCTGCCAATTTGCCCAGTAATATGCCAGTGTTATTTTCCATTTCATATGCCCCTACTAATTTGCCCTGTAATATGCCAGTATTATCTGATATTTAATATGCCCCAGTAAATGTGCCCAATAATATGCCAGTGTTATTTGCCATTTAATATGCCCCTGCTAATTTGGAAAGTAATATGCTAGTGTTAATTGCCATTTAATATGCTCCAGCCAATTTGCCCAGTAATATGCCAGTGTTATTTGCCATTTAATATGCCCCTGCCAATTTGCCCAGTATTATGCCAGTGTTATTTGCCATTTAATATGCCCCAGTAAATGTGCCCAATAATATGCCAGTGTTAATTGCCATTTAATATGCCCCAGCCAATTTGCCCAATAATATGCCAGTGTTATTTGCCATTTAATATGCCCCAGTAAATGTGCCCAATAATATGCCAGTGTTAATTGCCATTTAATATGCCCCAGCCAATTTGCCCAGTAATATGCCAGTGTTATTTGCCATTTAATATGCCCCAGTAAATGTGCCCAATAATATGCCAGTGTTAATTGCCATTTAATATGCCCCTGCTAATTTGCCCAGTTATATGCCAGTGTTAATTGCCATTTAATATGCCCCAGCCAATTTGCCCAATAATATGCCAGTGTTATTTGCCATTTAATATGCCCCAGTAAATGTGCCCAATAATATGCCAGTGTTAATTGACATTTAATATGCCCCAGCCAATTTGCCCAGTAATATGGCAGTGTTATTTGCCATTTAATATGCCCCTGCCAATTTGCCCAGTAATATGCCAGTGTTATTTGCCATTTAATATGCCCCAGTAAATGTGCCCAATAATATGCCAGTGTTAATTGCCATTTAATATGCCCCTGTTAATTTGCCCAGTAATATGCCAGTGTTAATTGCCATTTAATATGCCCCAGCCAATTTGCCCAATAATATGCCAGTGTTATTTGCCATTTAATATGCCCCAGTAAATGTGCCCAATAAAATGCCTGTGTTATTTGCTATTTAATATGCCCCAGTAAAAGTGCCCAATAATATGCCAGTGTTAATTGCCATTTAATATGCCCCTGCTAATTTGCCCAGTAATATGCCAGTGTTAATTGCCATTTAATATGCCCCAGCCAATTTGCCCAGTAATATGCCAGTGTTATTTGCCATTTAATATGCCCCAGTAAATGTGCCCAATAATATGCCAGTGTTAATTGCCATTTAATATGCCCCTGCTAATTTGCACAGTAATATGCCAGTGTTAATTGCCATTTTATATGCCCCAGCCAATTTGCCCAATAATATGCCAGTGTTATTTGCCATTTAATATGCCCCAGTAAATGTGCCCAATAATATGCCAGTGTTAATTGCCATTTAATATGCCCCAGCCAATTTGCCCAGTAATATGGCAGTGTTATTTTCCATTTAATATGCCCCTGCCAATTTGCCCAGTAATATGCCAGTGTTATTTGCCATTTAATATGCCCCAGTAAATGTGCCCAATAATATGCCAGTGTTAATTGCCATTTAATATGCCCCTGTTAATTTGCCCAGTAATATGCCAGTGTTAATTGCCATTTAATATGCCCCAGCCAATTTGCCCAATAATATGCCAGTGTCATTTGCTATTTAATATGCCCCAGTAAATGTGCCCAATAATATGCCACTGTTAATTGCCATTTAATATGCCCCTGCTAATTTGCCCAGTAATATGCCAGTGTTAATTGCCATTTAATATGCCCCAGCCAATTTGCCCAATAATATGCCAGTGTAATTTGCCTTTTAATATGCCCCTGTAAATGTGCCCAATAATATGCCAGTGTTATTTGCCATTTAATATGCCCCACCCAATTTGTCCAATAATATTCCAGTGTTATTTGCCATTTAATATGCCCCAGCCAATGTGCCCAATAATATTCCAGTGTTATTTGCCATTTAATATGCCCCAGCCAATTTGCCCAATAATATTCGTGTTAATTGCCATTTAATATGCTCCTGCTAATTTGCCCAATAATATGCCAGTGTTATTTGCCATTTTATATGCCCCAGCCAATTTTACCCAGTAATATGCCAGTGTTATTTGCCATTTAATATGCCCCTGCCAATTTGCCCAGTAATATGCCAGTGTTATTTGCCATTTAATATGCCCCACTCAATTTGCCCAATAATATTCCAGTGTTATTTGCCATTTAATATGCCCCACCCAATTTGCCCAATAATATTCCAGTGTTATTTGCCATTTAATATGCCCCAGCCAATTTGCCCAATAATATTCGTGTTATTTGCCATTTAATATGCCCCTGCTCATTTGCCCAATAATATGCCAGTGTTATTTGCCATTTAATATACCCCAGCCAATTTGCCCAGTAATATGCCAGTGTTATTTGCCATTTAATATGCCCCTTGCAATTTTCCACAGTAATATGCCAGTGTTATTTGCCATTTAATATGCCCCTGCCAATTTGCCCAGTAATATGCCAGTGTTATTTTCCATTTAATATGCCCCTACTAATTAGCCCAGTAATATGCCAGTGTTATCTGCCATTTAATATGCCCCAGTAAATGTGCCCAATAATATGCCAGTGTTATTTGCCATTTAATATGCCCCTGCTAATTTGGAAAGTAATATGCTAGTGTTAATTGCCATTTAATATGCTCCAGCCAATTTGACAAGTAATATGCCAGTGTTATTTGCCATTTAATATGCCCCAGTAAATGTGCCCAATAATATGCCAGTGTTAATTGCCATTTAATATGCCCCAGCCAATTATCCCAATAATATGCCAGTGTTATTTGCCATTTAATATGCCCAATAAATGTGCCCAATAATATGCCAGTGTTAATTGCCATTTAATATGCCCCAGCCAATTTGCCCAGTAATATGGCAGTGTTATTTGCCATTTAATATGCCCCTGCCAATTTGCCCAGTAATATGCCAGTGTTATTTGCCATTTAATATGTCCCAGTAAATGTGCCCAATAATATGCCAGTGTTATTTGCCTTTTAATATGCCCCTGTAAATGTGCCCAATAATAATCCAGTGTTATTTGCCATTTAATATGCCCCAGCCAATTTGCCCAATAATATGCCAGTGTTATTTGCCATTTAATATGATCCAGTAAATGTGCCCAATAATATGCCAGTGTTAATTGCCATTTAATATGCCCCAGCCAATTTGCCCAGTAATATGCCAGTGTTATTTGCCATTTAATATGCCCCAGTAAATGTGCCCAATAATATGCCAGTGTTAATTGCCATTTAATATGCCCCTGTTAATTTGCCCAGTAATATGCCAGTGTTAATTGCCATTTAATATGCCCCAGCCAATTTGCCTAGTATTATGCTAGTGTTATTTGCCATTTAATATGCCCCATTAAATGTGCCCAATAATATGCCAGTGTTAATTGCCATTTAATATGCCCCAGCCAATTATCCCAATAATATGCCAGTGTTATTTGCCATTTAATATGCCCAATAAATGTGCCCAATAATATGCCAGTGTTAATTGCCATTTAATATGCCCCAGCCAATTTGCCCAGTAATATGGCAGTGTTATTTGCCATTTAATATGCCCCTGCCAATTTGCCCAGTAATATGCCAGTGTTATTTGCCATTTAATATGTCCCAGTAAATGTGCCCAATAATATGCCAGTGTTATTTGCCTTTTAATATGCCCCTGTAAATGTGCCCAATAATAATCCAGTGTTATTTGCCATTTAATATGCCCCAGCCAATTTGCCCAATAATATGCCAGTGTTATTTGCCATTTAATATGATCCAGTAAATGTGCCCAATAATATGCCAGTGTTAATTGCCATTTAATATGCCCCAGCCAATTTGCCCAGTAATATGCCAGTGTTATTTGCCATTTAATATGCCCCAGTAAATGTGCCCAATAATATGCCAGTGTTAATTGCCATTTAATATGCCCCTGTTAATTTGCCCAGTAATATGCCAGTGTTAATTGCCATTTAATATGCCCCAGCCAATTTGCCCAATAATATGCCAGTGTCATTTGCTATTTAATATGCCCCAGTAAATGTGCCCAATAATATGCCACTGTTAATTGCCATTTAATATGCCCCTGCTAATTTGCCCAGTAATATGCCAGTGTTAATTGCCATTTAATATGCCCCAGCCAATTTGCCCAATAATATGCCAGTGTTATTTGCCTTTTAATATGCCCCTGTAAATGTGCCCAATAATATGCCAGTGTTATTTGCCATTTAATATGCCCCAGTAAATGTGCCCAATAATATGCCAGTGTTATTTGCCATTTAATATGCCCCAGTAAATATGCCCAATAATATGCCAGTGTTATTTGCCATTTAATATGCCCCAGTAAATATGCCCAATAATATGCCAGTGTTATTTGCCATTTACTAAGCCCCAGCCAATGTGCCCCCCCATCTCCCCAGCACTTACCTTTCCCTGGTGGCTAGTGGCAGGCAGCATGGTCTCCTCCATGCTGCCTGTTCGGATTCCCGGCGGTTGTGCTGACAGGTCACGTGACCCGGCGCGCACATGACGTCAGCGCGACGGTCACGTGACCTGTCGGCACTTCTGTGTCAGACTGCACGGGGAGCCGAACAGGCAGCACGGAGGTTTCTCTGTGCTGCCTTTTTGGCTCCCCGTGCAGCCTGGCAGGCAGGCAGAGAAGGTGAGGGGGATCTTCCGATCCCTTCTCACCTCTGTCTCTGCCTGCAAGCGTGTTTTTTTTTTTTCAATTGCCCCGTTGCCCCCCCCCCCCCCCCCGGATCCGCCACTGTACTGTATATATGCTTTGTATTATGAATCAATAAACATTCTTTTGATTTTACCCAACACGACCGGTCTCGTTCGCTCTGTTGTGGGAAATGCTGGGGGGACAAGTGATTAGAGCCCGTTTGGAGATTTATTTATTCACTAGACCTGAGGAATGGTTTTTGTGGAACTGTTTTTGGCAGGAGCTGGCCATCATAGTAGCCCTCCCATGACAGGAATAAATATTATTTAGGTGATAAAACTGGCCATTAACTTATAATACAGTGTCCCCTAATATATCAACCTCTAATATTGGGATTACGTATAAAATGCCTGATTAATGTTTAAAGAATGAATCACAGACATCAGTAGGGAGCAATAAAAACTTTAATATGTAAGTACGTACTAGAAATAAACAAATGCAAACATCTGGGCCAAGCTATAGCCTGGACCTTTTAAAATCATAAAGCCCCTCTGGGGAACCATGGCTGGAAGGACTGGCCTTCCCTCTAGGCATTAAGAGGTTAATAAAACAATTACAACTGGTTGTTGCATTAAATGACATATGTACTATACCTGTGATCTACAGTCAAATTGTAAGGCTACCTCTGGACTCACAAATAGTTATCCTTCAGCACTCGGGAAAGGAAGAAACCTCTGGAGACCATGGCTGGAAGGCCTGCCCTTCCCTCTGGCCATTTAGAGGTTCATGTATTGTAGGGAGAAGGATTTACATGAAAGAGAAGCAGCGAAATCTAATCTGAATGTGATTTCATATAAACACCACTTTAACTGTTACCAAAATGATTCAACATTCATCTAGTAATGTTTATTTGACAAGACCCGGCAGTGCACCATCTTCAATCCTGCATTTATACACATAAATACACTTGGATATGTAGAAATATGCGCGTATACACAAATTACCTGATTTGTATCTTTATCTGGAAGTCCACCATCTTCACCTTTATTTGATTGGAGCTGATCATCTTCAGACCTCTTTGCCGGAATTCTGACACTCTGCACATCTCTTTGCCGGATTGCCGACACTCTGCAGATCTCTTTGCCAGGGAGCCGACAGCTGGGAGATCCCTTTGATCTTCGTTATTTCAATGACGTTGACCATCTTCAGACCTCTTTTACAGAATTCTGACACTCTGCACATCTCTTTGCCGGATTGCCGACACTCTGCAGATCTCTTTGCTAGGAAACCGACAGCGGGAAGATCCCTTTGATCTTTGTTATTTTAGTGACGTTGACTATCTTCAGACCTCTTTGCCGGAATTCTGACACTCTGCACATCTCTATGCCGGATTGCCGACACTCTGCTGATCTCTTTGCTAGGAAACTGACAGCTGGGAGATCCCTTTGATCTTCTTTATTTGAATAACGTTGACAATCTTCAGACCTCTTTGCCGGAATTCTGACACTCTGCACATCTCTTTGCCGGATTGCCGACACTCTGCAGATCTCTTTGCCAGGAAACCGACAGTTGGGAGATCCCTTTGATCTTCTTTCTTTGAATGTAGTTACCATCTTCAGACCTCTTTGCCGGAATTCTGACATTTCTTCTGGGAATCCAAAACTTACCATCAAGTGAACCGAGCATGCACGCAATCACTCAAAACACCATTAGACAGCTAGGAGCCACATAAGCACAAGCATTTTCGGCACAGTCTGAGCTGCCGGCAACTACACTTCCCATGATGCCTCCTGCCTCCAACGTTATGAGATGTGACTGATTAGACCAGAAGGGTTAGGGTTAGAGTGAGGGTAAGGATTAAGGTTAAGTCTGTAGATTACAGGTAACCCTTGCCCTTACCCCCAAGCCCGTTGGTGTAATGTATGTCCTTGGGTTTAAAATGGTGATTAGAGTTAACCCTAAACCTTACCCTCACTCTAACACTAACCCACTGCTCTAATGGCTCAGATTTCATACTGTTGGAGTCGGGAGGCATCATGGGAAGTGTACTTCTTGGCTTTTTAGACTTTGCCGAGATGCTCACATATGCATAGCTCTAAGCTGTCTAATCAGTGAATTGAGTGATCGCATGCATGCGCAGTTCACTTGATGGTAAGTTCTGGATTCCCAGGAAATTTCACAACACAGGAATCTGAAGATTGGAGCTGACTATCTTCAGACCTCTTTGCCGGAATTCTGACACACTGCACATCTCTTTGCCGGATTGCCGACACTTTGCAGATCTCTTTGCCAAGGAGCCGACAATCTGGAGATCCCTTTGATCTTCGTTATTTGAGTGACGTTGACAATCTTCAGACCTCTTTGCCGGAATTCTGACTCTCTGCACATCTCTTTGCCGGATTGCCGACACTCTGCAGATCTCTTTGTTAGGAATCCAACAGTTTGGAGATCCCTTTGATCTTCTTTATTTGAGTGACGTTGACCATCTTCAGACCTCTTTGCCGGAATTCTGACACGATGCACATCTCTTTGCCAGATAGTCGACATTTTTGAGATCCCTTTGATATTCTTTTTTTTAATTGGAGCTGACCATCTTCATACCACTTTGCCGGAATTCTGACTCTCTGCACATCTCTTTGCCGGATTGCCGACACTCTGCAGATCTCTTTGCCAGGAATCCAACAGTTTGGAGATCCCTTTGATCTTCTTTATTTGAGTGACGTTGACCATCTTCAGACCTCTTTGCCGGAATTCTGACACGATGCACATCTCTTTGCCAGATAGTCGACATTTTGGAGATCCCTTTGATATTCTTTTTTTTAATTGGAGCTGACCATCTTCATACCACTTTGCCGGAATTCTAACTCTCTGCAAATCTCTTTTCCGGATTGCCGACACTCAGTAGATCTATTTGCCTGGAATCCCACAGTTTGTTGATCCTTTTTATCTTCGTTATTTGAGTGACGTTGACCATCTTCAGACCTTTTTGCTGGAATTCTGACACTCTGCAGATCTCTTTGCCAGGGAGTCAACAGTTTGGAGATCCATTTGATCTTCTTGTTTTGACTGGACCTGACCGTCTTCAGACCTCTTTGCCGGTGTTTTGACATTTCCTCCGGGAATCCAGAACTTACCATCAAGTGAACCAAGCATGCACGCAATCACTCAAAACACTGATTAGACAGCAAGGAGCCACATATGCGTGAGCATTTCAGCAAAGTCTGATTTGCCGGCAACTACACTTCCCATGATGCCTCCTGCCTCCAATGTTATGAGATGTGACCTATTAGACCAGCGGGGTTAATGTTAGAGTGAGGGTAAGGATTAGGGTTAGCTCAAGGGGGAGTTGGGGTTAGAGTAGAGTATGGGAAAGTGTTAGGGTTAAGTTTGTAGATTACAGGTAACCCTTGCCCTTACACAACTCCCCTGGTGTAATGTATGTACTTGGGTTTAAAATGGTGATTAGAGTTAACCCTAAACCTTACCCTCACTCTAACCTTAACCCGATGCTCTAATGGCTCAGATTTCATACTGTTGGAGTCGGGAGGCATCATGGGAAGTGTAGTTGTTGGCTTTTCAGACTTTGCCAAGATGCTCACACATGCATAGCTCTGAGCTGTCTAATAAGTTAATTGAGTGATTGCATGCATGCGCAGTTCACTTGATGGTAAGTTCTGGATTCCCAGGAAATTTCACACCACCAGAATCTGAAGATCCCATTGATCTTCTTTATTTGAATGACGTTGACTATCTTCAGACCTCTTTGCCGGAATTCTGACACTCTGCACATCTTTTTGCCGGATTGCCGACACTCTGCAAATCTCTTTGCCACGGATCCGACAGCAGGGAGATCCATTTGATCTTCTTTATTTGAGTTACGTTGACTATCTTCAGACCTCTTTGCCGGAATTCTGACACTCTGCACATCTCTTTGCCGGATTGCCGACACTCTGCAGATCTCTTTGCCAGGGAGCCGACAGCTGGGAGATCCCCTTGATCTTCTTTATTTAAGTGACATTGACTATCTTCAGACCTCTTTGCCGGAATTTTGACACTCTGCACATCACCTGGAAGAAAGACATCAAAAGAAAATTAGGTTATTTGTATCTATATATGTGTAATGTGTTTAAATGCAGGGTGAATATGGCCACTGCCGAGTTCAAACATCTCTAGAATTTAATGTTTAATCATTTTGGTAACAGTTGAGACTTATAAAGTAGGTGTTTACATGAAATCACTATATGATTAGACATCACTGCTGCCTTTTCATGTAAACCCATCTCCCTACAACACATCAATCTCTTAATGCCCTGAGGGAAGGGCAGGCCTTCCAGTCATGGTTGCCCAGATGACTTCCAGGTGAATTCCACAGGGGTTCTTTCCTCTCTTGAGAGCTGAAAGATGACTTTCTCTGAGTCCAGAAGGTAGCTTTTTAGTTGGCCTCTTTGCATATCTTATTTTAAATCTCTGACCACAGGTATACTCTATATATCATTAAATGATTGGTGCAGCTGACCATCTTCAGACCTCCTTGCAGGAATTCTGACACACTGCAGATCCCTTTGCCAGAAAGCTGATAGTTTGGAGATTTCTTTGATCTTTTCAGATGTCCTTTTCTATAAGTCTATTGCCATCTTAGTTTGCTTTTGTTGGAAACCTGTCATAACTAATTCATGTGATCTCTGCCATCTCTGCCCTTCATGGTGTCTCTTGCTTCCTGATTATGATCTTCCTGGTCATCTTCAGTTCCTTGTGTATGGGTAATGTGTGTTCACATTTGTGCTGGTCAAAGATGGAACGAAAGTCAAGGACGTCGAACGTGTTTTTCCAATTTAAATGAAAGTTCTCCGACTTTTCACAACTCTTCTCAGTGGATTCCAGGTTTGAATGAAGCAGCATCATGATACCGACAAGCGGCCTATTAAAAATATCCAGCCCTATGACAAAGGATTTCAGGGAGACGATTAGAAAGGTTTAAACAATTACTTGGCTTACAACAGAAAAGCTTATACTACAGTGGACAAATATTCTTTTAGTTTAGGGTTGCATAGTGCAAAATTTTTTTTATGTATATAAGAAGTGCTTGAGTGGGCATATAAAAATAACAAAAATAACATATTTTTTTTTCTAAGTGCTCACCCACGAGGTTAAAAGAAAGAAATGGTAAAACAAAGATTATTATGAAAATACGCTGTGCAATTCTTCAAAACATAATATGTGACCCTTGACCTGTAACATGACATGTTAAAGTATTGTACATTACGTTTAAATGCTCAAACAATTTAGGGTACACATCATTGCCAGCCAATACTCAGCCCAATACAGTATTTCAGATCATTTTGCATATAGAAAGGTTTTCTTGCATTAAATTATCCTCCTGATAAGTTTAATTTTAGTTTGAATTATCATGACGGTGGTCTTTTTTCATTTTGTTGGGGGGGGGTGGGTGAAAGCATCATTTCATTCTTCACCCCAGGCAGCACAATGTCTTGGACCGGCCCTGACTGTGACATATGAAGGGTAGGTGTGGATAGGGTTGCCACCTTTTCTTCAAAAAAATACCGGACTTGGTACTGTCTCCATAGATTTAACATTGACCTGATGCCATTTTTTTTACCGGCCTGCCGGTAAAATACCTTCCAGGTGGCAACCCTAGGTGTGGAGGACCCAGAATCATCCATAGACTATAGCAGTGATGGCGAACCTATGGCACAGGGGCCACAAATGACCCCTGAGGTGGCACTCACCAAGTGACTACAGTAACACCATCAATTATGGAGAACCCATGAGATGCTATGACCTCAGCATTTTCGGAAATTTGGACATTCAAGTTTAAAAATATTTTTGCATCACTGACCTAGACAGCTGCTATCAGGGGGCTACAACTGTTAAAGCTGTAAGGGGCCCGGCTGCCATTATTGTATCCATTATAGGTAGCCACCCTGATTGTACCCAAAGAACAGCCAGAATTAAAAAGAACATCAGCAGCTATGTGGTATGGCAGCCAATGAGGGCGCTTTCCCGTCTGTAGGTTTCACTTGTTTGGGGGGTGCACCCATTCAGAGCCCACTAGATGAATTGTCCCCTGTTTCTAATTATCAGGTTCACTGGCTGCAGAATTGTATGCAGGACGCAGTGCAGCTTGGCTGGGAGCAGGACAGAGCTGTGCAGTCTAATGGAAGAGCATTCAGAAGGATGCTTAGTCCTGTGCAGTTATTATTTGGGATATTACCCCTGAAGCAAACAGGGAACCTGCTGATGTGAAGTTACTGCTCAGACTGAGTTACATTATACTTTGTAAGTTATTATATTTTTTGATGTAAAATCTCAAACTGCCTGTTGATTGTCATTGTGGCTTTATACAAATAAACCTACACAAACTAACCTCTTTGCGTCAAAGGATGTGTCAGACATCGAGGCGATAGCCACCACCGAAATTCCGTCTCCTGCAATATGGATGTGCCCTCTTGTGGTTAGAGCTTCGGAAGTGAAAAACAAATCACGATCCGACAATCTGAATCTGTTGCTTGACTGCCCCTAGAGGCAGTGAGCAATGGGGAAAAAAAGACTTGTTTAGCTTAAATCTAGGGTTAGGGTTAGTATAAGGGATAGGGTTACAATTAAATTAAAATATATTAAGGGTTAGCATAAGGGTTAGAGTTGGGGTTAAATTTAGGGTTAGGGTTAAATTTAGGGTTCAGAAAAACATGGAAAAAATAGAAAACTATTTAGACGGGGTCCTTTTTAATGATTGCATTTGTGTAAATAATTTTTTAGGTCAAATTTTTTCATCATATTTTAGGATTTTTTTTGTAGTAAATGATAAGATATGATGAACAAATTGGTATCTAGTGAAAGCCCGTCTTATGACAATAAAAACAACATACAGTTTGTGAGGGTACAGTATGTGAGAAAGAAAAAAATGACAGCTAAACACAAACACCCCAGAAATGTAAAAACAGCCCTTGTCACAAAGGGAAAGTCAAGGTCAAAATGTCTTGCTCCATCGGACCATGCTCTCTGCCCATCCCGGGGTAGCCTGCTGTTGGAATATGTTACAATATGTTCAGCTGATATCATGTATAAAACAGATTCCTCCTTTTAATTCAAATACTTTAAAATACACTGTATTAATTGTGATAAACAAGAAAACTCTATATTTTGTGTTTCATATAATGTTTGTTTTGTATTAGTCTGTACATATAATGCACAGAGAAGGTGGTAAAGCAGTATTATTAATGGGGCAGTTCCACCTACAGTGTCCAATAATATGTAAAGAAACAGACCTGTCCAATGATTTCCTCAGCAGTTCCCATCTCCTACAAGCTGCATAGAAAGTGTCAAGCCTTATTGGTGTTACTATAGCAACAGCTCTCCCTGTCTCCCCAAGCTTCCTTCCTGAATGACATCACAGTACTCAGAAGTGACACAAATTACCCTGCATTCCAAGCAAAAAGGAACATTGAACCTTGTTTAACCCTTGCTTCCTTGAAGGAAGCAAGGGTTAAACAAAACATGTCCCATGATCTTTAAGTAAATCTTAAATCGGTTTTACTATCACATGTGAGACACAGCAGTTCCTAGTTGTCAGCATGTGCACAAGCCCCGCCCTGACTCTCAATGTGACCCTGGTTTTTGCATAAGACCTAAGGTCCCCCCTGCTGATCCCATGCAAAAACTAGGGTCTCCCTCTGCGCTGAGAGAGGCGGTCGCCAACCAGATGTCTGCCTGATTGCTATGGAAGCGGTCAGACTGAAAAAAATAGAAGAGGGAAAGAGCGGTGGTAGTACGGATGGAGAAAAAATGTAACAAAAGACACATAACAGGCTGCAATAAAGAATTTATTCCTGGATAGGAAGGCAGCCGTAGGCCAGTCAGTGATCCCCTACCCAGTGTATCCAGGACGCCTACGCGTTTCGCGCCCAAACTTGGCGCTTTGTCACGGCTTACCTCCTGGAGGTGTGCCTTTCTTTTAAATATGTTCTTAAAGTGCTAGTGACAAATAATCAATAAAGTGAAAAAATACAAAATATAAACAAATGCGGGATAAACCGCCTAGTATACACAATAAAAACAAATGATTAGAATGGAGAAATGGTTAATAAGTGAAAAGGTCAGTGGATTGAACATTTATAGCAGCTGGGGGCTTAAAAAAGAGATAAAAGACCGAAAAATTCATTCCTGAGCTTAAATACAGGTAGAGGGCACATGTAATTATAACTATGGTTGCACATATTAAACATAAGAGAACTGGCAATGGCCATTAGTGTTTGTATATAAGATATAATCGGGATAGCGGGATGTGTGTAATTATACACATCCCGTGCAGAATCTTAATAGCCATGACTGCTTCGATATAAATATAACCTAGGCTCCCACATTATATACTGGGTAGTCCTAGGAGAAGGATTTGTTCCATTGCCAATTGCCAGGGAGAGGTATTAGCAGTAGAAAGAGGGAAGTGCTCATGCCATTGTACAGAGCACTGGTGAGACCTCACTTGGAGTATTGTACGCAGTACCGGAGACCGTATCTCCAGAAGGATATTGATACTTTGGAGAGAGTTCAGAGAAGTGCTACTAAACTGGTTCATGGGTTGAAGTATAAAACTTACCAGGAAAGTTTAAAGCATCATAACATGTATAGCTTGGAGGGACATGGGACATGGGTGCAGGTTGTGTGTCAAAATTCCAAGTTGGAAAACCAAAAAGTGCACCTCCCATATGTGGCCTTTTAGCCCCTAAACAACCCAGCAGACCTATGCATGGGTGGTATCCCTGTACTCAGGACAAATAGTAGAATCTATTTAGCATGATTTGTTATTAGATTTTGTAGATGACTAAACGATTTTTCCAATAAAACTCAGAAAATATGTTTGTTTTTTCCCCCCCACCATATTTTTTTTTTTTTAAGTATCTTATAGGATATAGGATATGATCAACATGATAGTATCTAAAGAAAGCCCTTCTTGTCCTGATAAAAGCAATATATAATATGTGTGGGTACAGCAAATGACAAAGAAGAAAATTACAGCGAAACACAAACAGCACAGAAATGTTAAAATAGCCGTTGTCCAGAATAGACAAAAAAATGTCAACAGGGATTGTCCTTAAGAGGTTAAGTATGAAAATATGTTTACTCGAGTCACATTTTATTTAGGCTGTTTTAAGACTATCGCCTTATAATCCCACTCCCACTCTGACTCCCTCCCCGGCAGTCTCTTCCCGCGCGTTCTGTTAGCTGGGAGGAAGAGGAAGTGACGGCTTCCTCCCAGCGCTGATGTCATACTGGGGCCCGGTTGCGCTCTTGAAGCGCCGCAGCACTTACCGGCCCTCAGGAAATCTGATGTGCCGGCGGGCACATCACAATGGAAATCACAATGCCGGCGGGCACCCCGGTCGCAGGGGTTGCAGGGCAGAAGGGCCCGTTCGCAGCTGTGACGCCTGGGACAACGGTAGTTCTGCCACTGCTATGGGAGAAAGTGACACTGTGGTTGTACACATATGCACACATTGCACTTACAGTTATTATTTGGGATACTTTTTTAAACCTTTTTTTTAAATAAAATGTTTTATTGAGAGTTTTCATTTTTTAATATATTGATCTATGTAGTAATCTGTAGGTACACATAAAACCACACATTGTACAACTTAACATTCTTTACACAATAAAGAGAATTAAAAAAAAACAAAAAACAACATTCTAAAATAAGTCTGGGTATAAAGAACATGCATAAGGGCATTTAAAAGAAATTCACTGTGTATGGAGAAGCTCAGGAAAATCTAAAAGAAACATATCTTAAGTATTATCTCCCTGTATTCTGACACAATAGAAAACTATAGCTTATAGTGACCTCTAGTGGCCGCTGAATGCCAAACATACTAACTTCTCTTCGACGTTCTCTGTGTTGTGTGGTATAATGTGTGCATCTTGTTTTACCAACAAGACCGGTCTCTTCGGATATGTAGAGGAATTGACTAGCAGGATTAACAGTGATCACAGCCCATTTAGGAAATTATATTGTTGCCGGAGCTGAGGAGCATCGCTGGGGAAGTGATTCCAGGCATGAGCTATCATAGTAGCCCTCCTGTGACAGAGACCAATCATAAAAACATCTCTAACCCTAAATACATTACTATTGCACCCTGAGACCGGTCCAAGTATATCATTTACTAAGTAATCTGTAAAAGGAGAAAAGTCAGAAAATTAGATAGGAAGAGAGGAAATCTAGTCTGCAGAATAAGGTAGAACTAAGAGTGGAGGGTACGCAAGGGGGGAAAAGAAGATAAGAAAGAACTTTGGTTTGGAGCAATAGAGCACCCACCACCTATAAAAGTTGGGCCACCGGTCAGGAGTACGACCAAACTACTGCCTTAAAAAATGGCGAGCTTAGTGCCCTGGGGGAGGAGGGGGGGGGGGGTAACCAAATAGATAGTCAACTTGGGATGTTGGGAGGAAAAATATCATATAGGTCGATTGGCGGGGTGCCAAGGCCCTGATTTAATTAGGCTCCCGGCTTCCCCATCATACTGTCCAGAAGGAAGTGAGTCCGCAGGGAGGCAGATCTGAGAGTCTATCTTATCGTTGGTTCTCCACTCTCCAGTGCCGCTTGTTCAGATAAATTCTTGGTGGGCTGAAGTGGGGGGAGGTCCAGTGCCGCTAAGAATGCGGGAATCGTGTTCCACTGATAGTAGTCGGTCCCCTTTCTGTATAACCAGGGATTGGGGTACATCCTGCGCCCACAGGTGCACGGTTAAGGCCAACATGGATCTTCTCCAGGCAAGAACAGACGGTGGAAGGTCTTCAAGGAGTGTTTGATTGTCATATTGTAGGTGTTGTGTTTTCACAGGCTAGGTAGGAGAGTTTTTCGTCGTGGAGCTTAATCGTATTATCACATCTCGAGAAGCTTCCTGAGGCACACTTGGTGCTTTCTTCACTCTAAAATATTCAAGCAGTTTCGGTGGGGTGCTGTCATTGCACAGGTACTTAACTTGATTATATGGGCCTCTGGAATGCTTGCGGAATGCCTCGAACTCTTAGGTTCGCCTACCTCACTCTGGCCTCTAAAAGAGCCATTTGACGATGGTTGTGATATGTTTGCTGGGTTAGGTGATGTACTTGGCTCTTTAGGGTCTCGAGATCTTGAGGCAGTGCTACTTTCCACCTTAGTCTGTAATATCGTAATGTCTCAGCGCACCGTTGTTAGCTCTGACTTATTCAGTTTCTGCAAATTCTTCTACGGCCCCTTCAGGTCTCCCCCCTTTGCAGGAGTAGTATCTCCCCTTGGATCTGTTTGCATTAATTGGGCACGGCTTCCGTTAGAGAGATCAGATTCCTCCGAGGAGTTGTCGGATGATGCGTTGGGAGGTGACAATGTCATCGATTGGGAGGCCTTTTGTGGCCTAAGCTAACGTAGTAAAAAGGTTTGTTATTCTTGTTCACCTTCTCCTCCCCCATGTCTGGGGTTAAGTGGGAGGAGTATTTAGTTGTAGTATTGACCAGCGTGACCATTAATTTTCCCTATTTAGGTGCTTTATCCGTGGAGTTCAATGAAAACACGTTCTCCACCACCTTTTTGAAACATTTAAAGGGACACTACGACTTACATAAGATGTAACTAGATTACCTGTGCATTTAAAACAAACAAATACATAAGACATATGCCACTGGGTTGTTTTTTTCTATGTTTGAATTAATTTGATATAAAAGCAAAAATAGAATTAGGAGTCTATCTCTAACATCCGTTTTGTGAATTTTACCCATGATGCAACATTCTCCAAAATCTTCCAGGTCTCACTTTACAAATGTGGCCAGAGCCTGCATGATTATGTCATGAGATACACCCCTGCTCTCTTACTGGCTCCTGTGTATCACTAGTGGGCAGGACTAGGTGGCTGTGCAAAACATTTTACATGCCATGATGTGGGTGGGGGCAATACACCCATCCTCGGGCCCAAGCTCCTTTAAAAAAAAAATTGAAAAAATTAAAAGTGGGCAATTGGGGCAGCTGCCCAGGGCCCATTCATTCCTGGGGGCCCAAAGCCACTGCCCCATGGGCCATCGCCAGGCAGTCATGATCGGGCAGCAGCCAGCAGATGGACCCGGCTTTTTGTCACAGATGCCAGAAATTACGTCATGACATATCTGGTGGCTGTTTTTCCTGCATGAAGAGTGCGTGCAGCAAGAAACCCTGCGGAGGAGACTGCAGGAGACGTACAGCATCCAGTTTAGTACTGGGGAAGGGGGGAGGAGGGCGAGATTGTGGGCTATTAATGGACAAAATATGAGTGGGCTATTAATGGACAAATAATGAGTGAGCTTTTCATTGACAAATTATGATTGGGCTATTACTGGACAAATTATCAGTGGGCTATTACTGGACAAATAATCAGTGGCATATTAATGGACAAATAATCAGTGGCATTCTAATGGACAAATAATCAGTGGCAGATTAATGGACAAATTATCAGTGGGCTATTAATGGACAAATTATCAGTGGGCTATTAATGAGCAAATTATCAGTAGCATATTAAGGAGCAAATTATCAGTAGCATATTAATGAGCAAATTATCAGTGGGATATTAATGAGCAAATTATCAGTGGGATATTAATGAGCAAACTATCAGTGGGATATTAATGAGCACATTTCTTTTCCCGCTCTCACAACCTTCCTGCTCTGTTTAATATTTTTTTCCTTTACTTTTGTCCCTCGCTTCATAATGTGATAATATATTTACCAACTGGTTGAGACACAGCAGTGTCAAATATGTTGCCACCTTTTTCTGCATTTCTATGTATGTATCAATATTCAGTAAAGACAACAAAAACAAAAGGATGTAGACATCACAAAAAAATGAGCTGTGACACTGAAGGAGGTGCAGCTTAGCTTTCTGTACTAATCATGTAGTTCGTTTTATCTACCACAAGATGGCGATCTAGCACTGCAGATGACTTCCAGTGCTTGAGGATGTTGTAGCAAGCTATGCCCCAGTATTTAAATTAGATAATAAAGGGTGTAGTCACCAACTCTTAAACAGTTACTTTAGTGCTTTTACATAATATTTGACTGGCATGTGTGAAAGAAAAAAAGTCTGAGCAAGTTTAAAGGGTCACTAGAGGCATCAAACTAAGATTCACTAGCAATCATTGACGATCCAATCCCGCCAACATCAAAGGGATGCCCCTTTTAGACAGAACAATGGGAAAAAGTGGTACAAATTAAAAACAAGTAAATTACCGGCAGGCTAGTAAAAAGGCCAGTGTGCGTTCTCTTGGACCGCAGGTTTACAGTCCGAATCGTGCTGTCCACCGACAGTATAAAGTGGGCCAATTGGGAGGCATGCTTTCTGTGTAAAGATGGAGGATTTCCTGCTTAACTAGGTTGACTGGTATGCAGGGTCATAACAATCATGGACTCAGGGATGCTCACTCATTTGTGCAGTGACATCACACAGTCTTTCTGCAAATCCAATAACTGTTTAAAAAAAATAAAAAATGGAAAGCAGTTACTGGCTTTTGAATGAGGTCCCATGATCATGAACTGATAAGCCAATGCACATGCACTGATTCTCTTGCAAGTAAACAAAAGCTAGGGTAGGAATACTTTGTATAAATTAACAGATGAACAAATGAACCAGAGTTAGTTTCGCTTCTTTTCATTTTAATTTATGTCCAATAGACAAGCAAACCACTGTGTATGTTTATAGCAGCCTGATTTGTAATAGCGGTATCAGTACCCCTACATATCATTCTTAAAAGTGTTTGAATGGCTGAAAAAATTACAATGGTTCAGTGCAGGACGCCGTCTCCACAGAGAGAGCACTGGGTGCAAATTTATGTACGCATTTAATTCATGGGCAAGCAATATTGCCCATGAACTTTCCTGCTCTTCGTCTCTTTCACAGAGCTAGTGCTCATGAAGGGGGAAGAAGCAGGCAGACCACAGAATAGAATATGAACACAACCATTAATAGACCACAGAAAAAGACTATGACCACAACCATTTACATTTGGGGCATGTGTCTGGGGGGTGGGGGTTCAATTCTAGTCAATGTTACGGATCTGAAATGTTCATACAATAACTTTTACCCAGAATCCCGAGGAATAATCTAATAGCTCTGGGCACACACGCTACAAAGCATGTACAGCATTGTTCACAATGAACACACAAAACTATATAATATTTCCAGCATATTATGTGTGCAAGTAGATGAAAGCATGAACTTCAGTGGTACAATGAATTCGAAGGAACCTCCAAGTTATTTCAAAAAGGTAATACGTAAATTCCCTATATAATGCATTAAGAATGTGTGTCTCTTTCAGTAGACCACGACAGGAAGAGACTTAAATGAATGGAAGAAATGTTCACCCTTTCAATGCCGCATTGCTCACGCCTTCATAAATGAAACAGGAAAGAGACAGACTATTGTAACAAATGTCTAAGATGCAGTAACACGTATTAGTATTGGATTTTGCAGAACTGTCATCTATTTTGGGGGGATGATCCTTCCTAAGAATGATACTTTTTAAAACAGTTTCTATGATTTATAGTTCCAGAGATAATGGAGTTTTAATGAACCACTAATCTTCTATTTAGCCTACTCTGACAAACTGACAGTGCTGCCTCTCCATGGGGTTGATTCCATGCCAACAGTTAAGGGGGGCAAAAGTTAAAGTTTTGATATTGCGTATTATTCCGATTGACACCGGCTACCACTAATATACCATGCGCTGAAGTACAAGTATTGTTGTAAGGGAATAACCGTTATTCCCTATAGACTGATAAAGTTAATGCTAGAGCACTGGGGGTGGTAATCCCCTTGAAAACTGTTTACAATGTGCTATGTACTAAATGTGCAACAGGTTATCAATGCCATATTCAAACAAAATATGCTTAATAAAAAAAAAATGTGTTTATTTTGTGTTTGATGTATTTAATAATGCGTTTTTTTTTTTATTGTTTTTTTTCAAATAAATTGTAATCCAGAGATTATCTCTGGTGGCAGGAAGAGGAAAGCCACCTGCCCATATCCCAACTATACCTAAACCAGAAGTTCCTAATCACCTCAATTACACACCATCAGACTGCACACTATACTGACCCAAATTAACCTTGACCCAAAACCAGGAGGAGTAGCTTAAGGTAGCTCTATGGGCTTCAGAGAACTTACAGTAGCCTCTCTCACACTCACTGTCCATTTGGAACAATACACTGCCCGGCTATCAGGATAACTAGTTTGGCACCAAATTCAATAATCAGTTGTTTTGTGTTTTAACCTGTAATCCCCTTGAGTCCCATTTAATATTGTATGTTAAATGTAATCCTGTTAGGTTTCTTTTGTTCAATGTATGTTATCAAGATGTGTTACTGTATCAGGGGCGGATCCAGAGTCTGATCTCGGGAGGGGCACATGTCCGTCTGTCTTATCCTCTCTCCCATGTCCGTCTGTCTTTTCCTCTTCCTCATGTCCTTCTGTCACGCTCCTCTCCCTTCCCATCTCTCTCTCTATTCTCTACCTCCTATGACTGTCTCTTTGTCCCTCTAAACATGTATGTGTCTCTCCTCTTCCCAATAGCTGTCTCTTTTCCTCCTCTCTCCCCCACCGTCAGTGTTCTCTCTTCTCCCCCATACGTGTTCTCTCCTCTCTCTCCCCCATCAGTGTTCTCTTCTCTGCCCCCCCCCCCCTATCAGTGTTCTCTCCTCTCCCCCCCAGTGGTGTATCTTGGTTTTGTGCTGTTCTAGGCAGACAAAATTTGCTCACCATTACCCACGGTGCACACTCAACACATGACCCATAACCCATGTTGCACACCAAGGACATGACGCATCAACCCATTACATACACATTGCCAATGTTATTTGCCATTAATATTCCCCAGCCAATTTGCCCAATAATATTTGTGTTATTTGCCATTTAATATGCCCCATCCAATTTTCCCAGTAATATGCCAGTGTTATTTGCCATTTGATATGCCCCTGCCAATTTGCCCAATAATATTCCAGTGTTAGTTTCCATTTAATATGCCCCAGCCAATTTGCCCAATAATATTCCAGTGTTATTTGCCATTTAATATGCCCCAGCCAATTTGCCCAATAATATTCGTGTTATTTGCCATTTAATATGCCCCTGCTAATTTGCCCAATAATATGCCAGTGTTATTTGCCATTTAATATGCCCCAGCCAATTTTCCCAGTAATATGCCAGTGTTATTTGCCATTTAATATGCCCCTGCCAATTTGCCCAGTAATATGCCAGTGTTATTTGCCATTTAATATGCCCCTGCCAATTTGCCCAGTAATATGCCAGTGTTATTTGCCATTTAATATGCCCCAACTAATTTGCCCAGTAATATGCCAGTGTTATCTGCCATTTAATATGCCCCAGTAAATGTGCCCAATAATATGCCAGTGTTAATTGCCATTTAATATGCCCCTGCTAATTTGCCCAGTAATATGCCAGTGTTAATTGCCATTTAATATGCCCCAGCCAATTTGCCCAATAATATGCCAGTGTTATTTGCCTTTTAATATGCCCCAGTAAATGTGCCCAATAATATGCCAGTGTTATTTGCCATTTAATATGCCCCAGTAAATGTGCCCAATAATATGCCAGTGTTATTTGCCATTTACTAAGCCCCAGCCAATGTGCCCCCCCATCTCCCCAGCACTTACCTTTCCCTGGTGGCTAGTGGCAGGCAGCATGGTCTCCTCCATGCTGCCTGTTCGGATTCCCGGTGGTTGTGCTGACAGGTCACGTGACCTGGCGCGCGCATGACGTCAGCGCGACGGTCACGTGACCTGTCGGCACTTCTGTGTCACACTGCATGGGGAGCCGAACAGGCAGCACGGAGGTTTCTCTGTGCTGCCTTTTTGGCTCCCCGTGCAGCCTGGCAGGCAGAGGGAAGGTGAGGGGGGATCTTCCGAACCCTTCTCAACTCTGTCTCTGCCTGCAATCGTGTTTTTTTATTTTTTTTAAAGCGTCGGGGTCTTTATTTATTTTTTTAAACTTTTTTTTTTCTTCTCTTCTCGGGGGGGCGGGGGCAATTGCCCAGTTGCCCCCCCCCCCCCCTGGATCCGCCACTGTACTGTATATATGCTTTGTATAATGAATCAGTAAACATTCTTTTGATTTTACCCAACACGACTGGTCTCATTCGCTATGTTGTGGGATATGCTGGGGGGACAAGTGATTATAGACCGTTTGGAGATTTATTTATTCACTAGACCTGAGGAATGGTTTTAATGGAACTGTTTTTGGCAGGAGCTGGCCATCATAGTAGCCCTCCCATGACAGGAATAAATATTATTTAGGTGATAAAACTGGCCATTAACTGATAATATAATCAGTGTCCCCTAATATATCAACCTCTAATATTGGGAATACGTATAAAATGCCTTATTAATGTTTAAAGAATGAATCACAGACAACAATCAGTAGGGAGCAATAAAAACTTTAATATGTAAGTACGTACTAGAAATAAACAAATGCAAACGTCTGGGCCAAGCTATAGCCTAGACCTTTTAAAATCATAAAGCCCCTCTGGGGAACCATGGCTGTAAGGACTGGCCTTCCCTCTAGGCATTAAGAGGTTAATAAAACAATTACAACTGGTTGTTGCATTAAATGACATATGGACTATACCTGTGATCTACAGTCAAATTGTAAGGCTACCTCTGGACTCACAGATAGTTATCCTTCAGCACTCGGGAAAGGAAGAAACCTCTGGAGACCATGGCTGGAAGGCCTGCCCTTCCCTCTGGCCATTTAGAGGTTCATGTATTGTAGGGAGAAGGATTTACATGAAAGAGAAGCAGCGAAATCTAATCTGAATGTGATTTCATATAAACACCACTTTAACTGTTACCAAAATGATTCAACATTCATCTAGTAATGTTTATTTGACAAGACCCGGCAGTGCACCATCTTCAATCCTGCATTTATACACATAAATACACTTGGATATGTAGAAATATGCGCGTATACACAAATTACCTGATTTGTATCTCTATTTGGAAGTCCACCATCTTCACCTTTATTTGATTGGAGCTGATCATCTTCAGACCTCTTTGCCGGAATTCTGACACTCTGCACATCTCTTTGCCGGATAGCCGACACTCTGCAGATCTCTTTGCCAGGGAGCCGACAGCTGGGAGATCCCTTTGATCTTCGTTATTTCAATGACGTTGACCATCTTCAGACCTCTTTGACAGAATTCTGAAACTCTGCACATCTCTTTGCCGGATTGCCGACACTCTGCAGATCTCTTTGCTAGGAAACTGACAGCTGCGAGATCCCTTTGATCTTTTTTATTTGAATAACGTTAACAATCTTCAGACCTCTTTGCCGGAATTCTGACACTCTGCACATCTCTTTGCCGGATTGCCGACACTCTGCAGATCTCTTTGCCAGGAAACCGACAGCTGGGAGATCCCTTTGCTCTTCTTTCTTTGAATGATGTTGACCATCTTCAGACCTCTTTGACTGAATTCTGACACTCTGCAATTCTCTTTGCCAGGGAGACAACAGTTTGGAGATCCCTTTGATCTTCTTATTTTGATTGGAGCTGACTATCTTCAGACCTCTTTGTCGGTGTTTTGACAATTCTTCTGGGAATCCAAAACTTACCATCAAGTGAACCGAGCATGCACGCAATCACTCAAAACACCAATTAGACAGCTAGGAGCCACATAAGCACAAGCATTTTCGGCACAGTCTGAGCTGCCGGCAACTACACTTCCCATGATGCCTCCTGCCTCCGACGTTATGAGATGTGACTGATTAGACCAGAAGGGTTAGGGTTAGAGTAAGGGTAAGGATTAAGGTTAAGTCTGTAGATTACAGGTATCACTTGCCCTTACCCCAAGCCCGTTGGTGTAATGTATGTCCTTGGGTTTAAAATGGTGATTAGAGTTAACCCTAAACCTTACCCTCACTCTAACACTAACCCACTGCTCTAATGGCTCAGATTTCATACTGTTGGAGTCGGGAGGCATCATGGGAAGTGTACTTCTTGGCTTTTTAGACTTTGCCGAGATGCTCACATATGCATAGCTCTGAGCTGTCTAATCAGTGAATTGAGTGATCGCATGCATGCGCAGTTCACTTGATGGTAAGTTCTGGATTCCCAGGAAATTTCACAACACCGGAATCTGAAGATTGGAGCTGACTATCTTCAGACCTCTTTGCCGGAATTCTGACACACTGCACATCTCTTTGACGGATTGCCGACACTTTGCAGATCTCTTTGCCAAGGAGCCGACAATTTGGAGATCCCTTTGATCTTCGTTATTTGAGTGACGTTGACTATCTTCAGACCTCTTTGCCGGAATTCTGACTCTCTGCACATCTCTTTGCCGGATTGCCGACACTCTGCAGATCTCTTTGCCAGGAATCCAACAGTTTGGAGATCCCTTTGATCTTCTTTATTTGAGTGACGTTGACCATCTTCAGACCTCTTTGCCGGAATTCTGACACAATGCACATCTCTTTGCCAGATAGTCGACATTTTGGAGATCCCTTTGATATTCTTTTTTTTAATTGGAGCTGACCATCTTCATACCACTTTGCCGGAATTCTAACTCTCTGCAAATCTCTTTTCCGGATTGCCGACACTCAGTATATCTATTTGCCTGGAATCCCACAGTTTGTTGATCCTTTTTATCTTCGTTATTTGAGTGACGTTGACCATCTTCAGACCTTTTTGCTGGAATTCTGACACTCTGCAGATCTCTTTGCCAGGGAGTCAACAGTTTGGAGATCCATTTGATCTTCTTGTTTTGACTGGACCTGACCGTCTTCAGACCTCTTTGCCGGTGTTTTGACATTTCCTCCGGGAATCCAGAACTTACCATCAAGTGAACCAAGCATGCACGCAATCACTCAAAACATTGATTAGACAGCTAGGAGCCACATATGCGTGAGCATTTCAGCAAAGTCTGAATTGCCGGCAACTACACTTCCCATGATGCCTCCTGCCTCCAATGTTATGAGATGTGACCTATTAGACCAGCGGGGTTAATGTTAGAGTGAGGGTAAGGATTAGGGTTAGCTCAAGGGGGAGTTGGGGTTAGAGTAGAGTATGGGAAAGTGTTAGGGTTAAGTTTGTAGATTACAGGTAACCCTTGCCCTTACACAACCCCCCTGGTGTAATGTATGTACTTGGGTTTAAAATGGTGATTAGAGTTAACCCTAAACCTTACCCTCACTCTAACCTTAACCCGATGCTCTAATGGCTCAGATTTCATACTGTTGGAGTCGGGAGGCATCATGGGAAGTGTAGTTGTTGGCTTTTCAGACTTTGCCAAGATGCTCACACATGCATAGCTCTGAGCTGTCTAATAAGTTAATTGAGTGATTGCATGCATGCGCAGTTCACTTGATGGTAAGTTCTGGATTCCCAGGAAATTTCACACCACCAGAATCTGAAGATCCCATTGATCTTCTTTATCTTCAGACCTCTTTGCCGGAATTCTGACACTCTGCACATCTTTTTGCCGGATTGCCGACACTCTGCAAATCTCTTTGCCACGGATCCGACAGCAGGGAGATCCATTTGATCTTCTTTATTTGAGTTACGTTGACTATCTTCAGACCTCTTTGCCGGAATTCTGACACTCTGCACATCTCTTTGCCGGATTGCCGACACTCTGCAGATCTCTTTGCCAGGGAGCCGACAGCTGGGAGATCCCCTTGATCTTCTTTATTTAAGTGACATTGACTATCTTCAGACCTCTTTGCCGGAATTCTGACACTCTGCACATCACCTGGAAGAAAGACATCAAAAGAAAATTAGGTTATTTGTATCTATATATGTGTAATGTGTTTAAATGCAGGGTGAATATGGCCACTGCCGAGTTCAAACATCTCTAGAATTTAATGTTTAATCATTTTGGTTACAGTTGAGACTTATAAAGTAGGTGTTTACATGAAATCACTATATGATTAGACATCACTGCTGCCTTTTCATGTAAACCCATCTCCCTACAACACATCAATCTCTTAATGCCCTGAGGGAAGGGCAGGCCTTCCAGCCATGGTTGTCCAGATGACTTCCAGGTGAATTCCACAGGGGTTCTTTCCTCTCTTGAGAGCTGAAAGATGACTTTCTCTGAGTCCAGAAGGTAGCTTTTTAGTTGGCCTCTTTGCATATCTTATTTTAAATCTCTGCCCACAGGTATACTCTATATATCATTAAATGATTGGTGCAGCTGACCATCTTCAGACCTCCTTGCCGGAATTCTGACACACTGCAGATCCCTTTGCCAGAATGCTGATAGTTTGGAGATTCCTTTGATCTTTTCAGATGTCCTTTTCTATAAGTCTATTGCCATCTCAGTTTGCTTTTGCTGGAAACCTGTCATAACTAATTCATGTGATATGCCATCTCTGCCCTTCATGGTGTCTCTTGCTTCCTGATTATGATCTTCCTGGTCATCTTCAGTTCCTTGTGTATGGGTAATGTGTGTTCACATTTGTGCTGGTCAAAGATGGAACGAAAGTCCAGGACGTCGAACATTTTTTTTCCTATTTAAATGAAAATTCTCCGACTTTTCACAACTCTTCTCAGTGGATTCCAGGTTTGAATGAAGCAGCATCATGATACCAATAAGACAAGCGGCCTATTAAAAATATCCAGCCCTATGACAAAGGATTTCAGGGAGAGGATTAGAAAGGTTTAAACAATTACTTGGCTTACAATAGAAAAGCTTATACTACAGTGGACAAATATTCTTTTAGTTTAGGGTTGCATAGTGCAGAAGTAAGGCTAGAGAGGGTAAGAGTAGGGCTATATTAGGGAGAGGGAGTCACTGGTCACATATTATGTTTTAGGGAATTACACATCCTATTATCATAATAATGTTTTACCATTATTTTCTTTACACCTTATGGGTGAGCTCTCTGAAAAACAAATTATTATGTATATAAGCCGTGCTTTAGTGGGCATATAAAAATAACAAAAATAACATATTTTTTTTCTAAGTGCTCACCCACGAGGTTAAAAGAAAGAAATGGTAAAACAAAGATTATTATGAAAATACGCTGTGCAATTCCTCAAAACATAATATGTGACCCTTGACCTGTAACATGACATGTTAAAGTATTGTACATTACGTTTAAATGCTCAAACAATTTAGGGTACACATCATTGCCAGCCAATACTCAGCCCAATACAGTATTTCAGATCATTTTGCATATAGAAAGGTTTTCTTGCATTAAATTATCCTCCTGATAAGTTTAATTTTAGTTTGAATTATCATGACGGTGGTCTTTTTTCATTTTGCTGTGGGGGGGGGGGGGGGGTGAAAGCAGCATTTCATTCTTCACCCCAGGCAGCACAATGTCTTGGACCGGCCCTGACTGTGACATATGAAGGGAAGGTGTGGATAGGGTTGCCACCTTTTCTTCAAAAAAATACCGGCCTTGGTACTGTCTCCATAGATTTAACATTGGCCTGATACCAATTTTTTACCGGCCTGCCGGTAAAATACCTTCAAGGTGGCAACCCTAGGTGTGGAGGACCCAGAATCATCCATAGACTATAGCAGTGATGGCGAACCTATGGCACAGGGGCCACAAATGACCCCTGAGGTGGCACTCACCAAGTGACTACAGTAACACCATCAATTATGGAGAAACCATGAGATGCTATGACCTCAGCATTTTCGGAAATTTGGACATTCAAGTTTAAAAATATTTTTGCATCACTGACCTAGACAGCTGCTATCAGGGGGCTACAAATATTAAAGCTGTAAGGGGCCTGGCTGCCATTATTGTATCCATTATAGGTGACCCTGATTGTACCCCAAAGAACAGCCAGAATTAAAAAGAACATCAGCAGCTATGTGGTATGGCAGCCAATGAGGGCGCTTTCCCGTCTGTAGGTTTCACTTGTTTGGGGGGTGCACCCATTCAGAGCACACTAGATGAATTGTCCCCTGTTTCTAATTAGCAGGTTCACTGGCTGCAGAATTGTATGCAGGACGCAGTGCAGCTTGGCTGGGAGCAGGACAGAGCTGTGCAGTCTAATGGAAGAGCATTCAGAAGGATGCTTAGTCCTGTGCAGTTATTATTTGGGATATTACCCCTGAAGCAGACATGGAACCTGCTGATGTGAAGTTACTGCTCAGACTGAGTTACATTATACTTTGTAAGTTATTATATTTTTTGATGTAAAATCTCAAACTTCCTGTTGATTGTCATTGTGGCTTTATACAAATAAACCTACACAAACTAACCTCTTTGCGTCAAAGGATGTGTCAGACATCGAGGCGATAGCCACCACCGAAATTCCGTCTCCTGCAATATGGATGTGCCCTCTTGTGGTTAGAGCTTCGGAAGTGAAAAACAAATCACGATCCGACAATCTGAATCTGTTGCTTGACTGCCCCTAGAGGCAGTGAGCAAAGGGGAAAAAAAGACTTGTTTAGCTTAAATCTAGGGTTAGGGTTAGTATAAGGGATAGGGTTACAATTAAATTAAAATATATTAAGGGTTAGCATAAGGGTTAGAGTTGGGGTTAAATTTAGGGTTAGGGTTAAATTTAGGGTTCAGGTTGGGGTCAAAAGGTCAATATAGGAACTTGCAAAAAAACTGCAGAAAAACATGGAAAAAATTGAAAACTATTTAGACGGGGTCATTTTTAATGATTGCATTTGTGTAAATAATTTTTTAGGTCAAATTTTTTCATCATATTTTAGGATTTTTTTTTGTAGTAAATGATAAGATATGATGAACAAATTGGTATCTAGTGAAAGCCCGTCTTATGACAATAAAAACAACATATAGTTTGTGAGGGTACAGTATGTGAGAAAGAAAAAAATGACAGCTAAACACAAACACCCCAGAAATGTAAAAACAGCCCTTGTCACAATGGGAAAGTCAAGGTCAAAATGTCTTGCTCCATCGGACCATGTGAAGGGGTAACCTAGCATTGCAAGGGTTAACTGGAGTAACCTAGCATTGTGAGGGTTAACCGTAAGAGCTAGTTTTGTTTTTGTACCTGTTTTAGTTTTTAGCTTCAATTTAATTAGAAGACACATACTCATATAATTATCTCATGTATTCATTTGTTTATCTGAATGTTCTAACTTTGGAAATGATACTAGGAGTACTTGTGGGAGAGAAGGTGGCAGAGGCCTGGAATCTCAGGTTCTTGCCATCTCCAATTAATCCTACTAATTAGGGAAAGGAGAAGTTACCAGAAGATGATACCAGAATGCTCTTATCTATGTCTTACCCCGTGATTGGAACCACTATGTCTTTTTAATTATCAGTACCTTCCATTTCTTATTCTGGTACTTTCCACTCATTTCTAGATTGTTGTGTAACACTGTTGTGTAACAGTTTTATTTAGCATATATACCATTAACACACCCCTATACGCCTATATATTCATATGTGCACATACATTATAACCAATGAGATTGAAGCAGACACCTCCTTAATTTGGGGTATATATATGACTCTTAAACCAATAAAGACTCAGAGTTAAAGGATAAAGAACTTGTGTCTGCTTTCTTTGGCTCTCCACGCGTGTTGTTGAGAACAACTCCCACCACGAGAAGTTAACCATTAAAGATACATTGCCGTGTATGCAGAGACGTTGCTGAGAAGACCCCTCAGCTAGACTCGGTCCCTTTCAGCTGGTGTCAGAAGTGGGATTCAGACAGACCGGGTGAGTACATGTGTATTTTATACATCTCTGACTTACCCGTGTTTCTCTGAATCCTTAGTTATTTCTAAAAGTCTCTGTTAGATAAAACCCTGTAATAAGTATTCTAGAGACAGGTCGCGCCTGTCATGTAAGCAGATATGTTGCAACAGTTACTGATGATGTTCCAGTAATATAAGTGCCGGCAAATATAGACTATACTGATTAAGTCTCAGTTAAAAGTTTTACTCACTGATGAAGTGCCAGTGAGAGATGTAAATGTTTTGCATTTACATAGAACAGGGTATAATATAGTATAATATAGAAAACGGCAATCTAAATTCATTCCATATTGCAATTACTCCCGAATTTTGTTCCGTGGTGTGAGTTGATCATCAATTCTGTCATATACTGTATAGTGCATGTCTAGTGATTTTGGGATATCACAATGGGACAGCAAATCAGCAATTTGGCTACTTCTAAATTTTGTGAGAAAGGCAAATTAAAGGATGCCTCTTTGTATGACGATACAAGGTGGACTCCACGAAATTACACCTAAATTTATGTGACAGCAGTAGTTAATTCAGAGGTCATAATGTCAGAATAATTAATTAAAGAAGGAAAACCCAAAGGGAGAGAAAATGAACAAGGGTACATCTAAATACCCTAAGAGATCTGTCCCACAGAAAGCTAAGATAGAGCCGCTGTATCCAGCACTCAGAGCCCCCACAGCACAGCACGGCATGTAAATTGTCAGATAAGAAATTAACTGCTGTGTCTGTGGCCATAAGGTATGTTTGATTTGCCTCCCTGCCAGTACTCAGTGTTTTAAGGGGATAGTAGAAATTAATGTATAAAGTATAAGAGTATTATAACATTGCATTGTTAAACTGAAATATAAAAGTGTTACGTCTGTCTAGTGTGTCTGGGACACATAAATAAGTTACAAGACAATAGTTCTGGGAATTGAAGTTGTGTATCTAAGATACGCTGTGTAACAGAGGATAGAACATATTGTAAAATATATTGAAGATTAGTTTTCTGTCTGTAACGCCCAAGCACACTGTATCTTGGTGTTTTGGATATATTTTAGCCGCGCAGGTTGATAAGACAATAGAAGCTGTGACATAATATGTTTAATGTTGTCATTAGAAGAATTGTCATTATTGTTTAAATATTTACATAGTAGCAGCAGTCTGGTTTTATAGAGATGTTGCAAAAGGAAGTGTTTTATATTTAGTAGAGTAGAGAAGACGGATCTCCTAAATTACTCAAACCAGAGCGCTCAAAAAAAAAAAAAAAACGGCATTTTAGCCTTTCGTATAATAGTTTGAGTGATTATTTGAGTAACGATCTTCTGGCCTATATTCAGCAGTGTGATGAGAAGTTTTATAGTAAATGAGTTCATTCATGTTATGTTCTTTGTTCGGTATAAAGGTCCTGAAGAGTAACCGTAGTTACTGCAGTTTTTGTTATTGTTTGGCAGAAAAGTTGCAGAGTTATTTTATTTTGGCACAGTCATTAATTTTATTAGTGCTATGCATCGTTTTCAAATTAATTTGCTTCTGTATTTGTGTAACTGTATCTTTAAGTAAAAATAGAAATATGTGTGTGTAAAACAGCAAGAGTCATATAGTGTCTAGGTATCTCTTGGACATCATGTTAAATATACGTGATCGATCCATTGGACAGTATAACAGCTGTAAAATTTTACAAAATGCCATTATTTGATTAATTTTGACAAAAGTTTATTTTTATTCAATTTACATGTGAGGAGGCATTATGTAATAATACTATGAATGTAAAAAGTTATATTTTTTATTGCTGTAGCAATGTTATTTGCTGTGGATTTCCCCAGCTGCATATTTTTGGGATATTTTAAAGCTGTAACCAGAGCCATTATTTCATGTTCTGGCAAAAGCGTTCTAAAATTTGCAGGATGCTAATTTAAAGGCAAAGACTTAACAGGTTTTACATGTTACCTACTAGAAATGTTTATTTGTTTATGGTATATTCCTCCTTTTTGTATTTGCGTAGTTTGACTAGTATTTAATCTTTATGAAGGTTAGAAGGACTTTTGTAATTACAGTCTTTATTTTATTAAGACATATTTTGATTTTTCCCAAGGTAGATACCACATCTTCCAACACTCTAGATAAAATTAGAATAACTGGATGAGTGAAAATGTCTTTATTGTAAGGTTTTATTTGTATAAACAGATGCACAGCTACAGATGAGCTTTAGATTTAAGTAGAATATCAGAGTAGGTATTAGAGAAAGACTTGAGCAACGTTTATTCGTAATAAAAGTTCAGGTGTGAATTTTGTGTTGTAAAGATAAACTGTTGAAGGCTTTGTCGACCATGGAAATGGCAATTGCTGGAGATAAAGGGTTTTTTCTATGTTGTAGAAAGTCAGAAGATATAATTAATAATGTGAAATAAGGGTATTTATAGCAATAAGAGGCAGAACTTTTAGTTTATGCTGAAAAGTATTGATTAGTGTTTTAAAGCAACTCCCTGCCCATCCAATACAATCGGTGGTAATTTGCATACACTGTAATAGTTTTATGTTCTTAGTGTGGCCAGAATTTGTGTACAGCGCTACTTACACTGTTGGTGATTTAGGAATATAATATTCATACTATAGGGATGTTAGATTGCTAGGTAAAGAGCAATACGTATCTAAATAGACACAGAGATAGCATTTGCATTCTACCACATTTATATACCATAAATACACACGCACACACGTGCAATGATAAAATGTTAATTTGTTGTGTTCTAATTTTTGTTATTATTAAGGCAAAGTACCCCATGTAATACATGGTGAGAGAATATTGAGATGTTGTTTAAAGTTTTAAATGCAAGACAAGTTTTTAATATGATATATGAGAATGTACGTATGTCATTGATAAGTGGAAAGAATTAGCGAGTGTCGTGTTATGTGACAAGTTGTGTTGTGTTGTTAGAGTTGTAGGAGTTAATAGTGAAGTTGAGAGAAAGCCTCCCCAGAAGCCCCCCTTCTCTCTGACAGTCTATTTGCAGATAAGAGAATTGTAGCAGCGGCTGCAAAATTATTGCTTTTCTTTTTGTGAAGGGAGGGGGAGAACGGGCCAGAATTACTGTTACTGTTAGTTATTGAGAAGTTCTGTGTGTTATGTGCTATGGTTATATAGTCTGATCATGATATTATTTGTCCTAATGGTAAAGCGATACATGATTATTATGTATGAGAACATATTCTTACATTATCAATTGATTCAACTATGATTATAAAAGGGTAATAATTTTTCAAGAACAAAAGAGTGGTTCAGCTTTATACATTTTTATAATTATATTGCAACACAGACTAGCTGTAATAATATGTTTTAATTATATTTTAATGTGGAGATTAATAAGATTAGAGACCGCAATATAAATGCGAGTCACAAATCAAATAATTGAAGATGTTTAGTGAAATTTTGCATGTTACTAACTGGAATTTTTTTTGAGTTTTATTTCCATATAGATTAAAGCTGTACAGCCAACAAAAGACAAGTTCAAAGTGCACCAACGAATCTAATGCTGATCAAGATTATTTCTAAAGAAAAGTTGATTTTTAAAAGACGAAAAAGTTTTCCAGTTCAAGTAAAAGGATTCTCTTAAAGTTTATCGGAATATTGTTGTGAAAGTTGTTCAACTCAACTCCCGGATCAACGTTATTTACTTAAAGCATATTCCTATACTGACAAACAGGCCAACAAAGGAGCAGCAATTTAGTGTCTTGATGGGCATAATAATCCCTGACCACTAGCCAACATCGTCACCCTAGGGAAACTCACAAACAAATCACCCAGGACTCTGCAACAGATACAACAGTCTACAGCAGATCATCTTTGTTGGGAAGTATATTTTCATTGAGTATATATGTATAAAATTGTTATTGCTGAATTGTAATTTTTGTGGTAAAGATTTGTTTAATTGTGTTATTATGGGTATGTTTGGTGTATAGTGAATTTTTGAAACTTAACAATTAGACCGACTCTTACAAACAGGATTTAGTCAGACCCATAAAGAAATTGTATTTTGATAGTATTTTTGTGGAATTGTATATAGAGAATGTTAGGAAGTTTTTCAGATTTTTTTTAAATAAGTTAAAAAAGTTTAATCAAGAAGGATTATAGATTTAAGGAGTAGGTTAAAAAGTGTTCACAGGTAATCCGTGAGATCCCCTGGGACTGGGAAATTGGCTAGGATCACTTGGAGCGAAACTTGTAAGTGGTTTGGCATGTGTGAGATCAGTGTTGCTAATTGTCTGTGTTTATGTTGTTTGTTTCAAGGGTCTCATCCTCAAGTGCATCCTGACCACTGACATCATGCCCCTACGTGAAGACTGGAAGACACTGCTCAGATATTCCCCATTATGGAAGCTTACAGTGCAATTAAGCTGGATGACCTACCAATGTGTGAAATCGAGGAAGTGTGCCTTATCACCTTGGATACAATGATTATGTTGACCAGGCAACTCCTGATGGTTATCCTTAAAAACAGACAATGTCAATTTCTAAGACTAAAAGGGGAGAACAGTATGAACATTATATGGACTGTAGGGGCCTCTGGAATTATGTCGTGGATGGGAGACCATAATGTTTTGTCCACAGCCATTTTGTCTGACTGCCGCTTTATGTTCTGAATGCATGCCATTTTGTGTGTTTTGAATGCATGTTCAGCTTTGCTCCAAGTCATTTTAAAGTATTTAGTCAACAACAGTCCTGGGGAATTGCAAACTCCGGAATAATATGATGTTTTCATTTATTAGACCACTCAAATGTTATCCAACTTGATTTAAACAATATAAGAGAAGTGGTCACAGATATCAAGTAGGCCCCAGGTTTTGACTGGCCATTTTGAATATGTTCTTGGTTAGAAGATAATTATGGGCTTTGTTTTAATAATAGTAGTTATAGGTGCTTTTTATATTATCATACAATGCGCTAGATGCACCATTGCTAAGGCTATGCAATCAAGCAGAAGAAAGCCTTCAGAAACACTGGCTTTCTCTATGATATATCAGAGAGAACAGTGAAGTGAGTTATCCATATTAGCATATGGATAAAAGAGTGGAACTGAAGGGGTAACCTAGCATTGCAAGGGTTAACTGGAGTAACCTAGCATTGTGAGGGTTAACCGTAAGAGCTAGTTTTGTTTTTGTACCTGTTTTAGTTTTTAGCTTCAATTTAATTAGAAGACACATACTCATACCATTATCTCATGTATTCATTTGTTTATCTGAATGTTCTAACTTTGGAAATGATACTAGGAGTACTTGTGGGAGAGAAGGTGGCAGAGGCCTGGAATCTCAGGTTCTTGCCATCTCCAATTAATCCTACTAATTAGGGAAAGGAGAAGTTACCAGAAGATGATACCAGAATGCTCTTATCTATGTCTTACCCCGTGATTGGAACCACTATGTCTTTTTAATTATCAGTACCTTCCATTTCTTATTCTGGTACTTTCCACTCATTTCTAGATTGTTGTGTAACACTGTTGTGTAACAGTTATTTAGCATATATACCATTAACACACCCCTATACGCCTATATATTCATATGTGCACATACATTATAACCAATGAGATTGAAGCAGACACCTCCTTAATTTGGGGTATATATATGACTGTTAAACCAATAAAGACTCAGAGTTAAAGGATAAAGAACTTGTGTCTGCTTTCTTTGGCTCTCCACGCGTGTTGTTGAGAACAACTCCCACCACGAGAAGTTAACCATTAAAGATACATTGCCGTGTATGCAGAGACGTTGCTGAGAAGACCCCTCAGCTAGACTCGGTCCCTTTCAGCATGCTCTCTGCCCATCCCGGGGTAGCCTGCTGTTGGAATATGTTACAATATGTTAAGCTGATATCATGTATAAAACAGATTCCTCCTTATAATTCAAATACTTTAAAATACACTGTATTTATTGTGATAAACAAGAAAACTCTATATTATGTGTTTCATATAATGTTTGTTCTGTATTAGTCTGTACATATAATGCACATAGAGGGGGGTAAAGCAGTATTATTAATGGGGCAGTTCCACCTACAGTGTCCAATAATATGTAAAGAAACAGACCTGTCCAATGATTTCCTCAGCAGTTCCCATCTCCAACAAGCTGCATAGAAAGTGTCAAGCCTTATTGGTGTTACTATAGCAAAAGCCCTGCCTGTCTACCCAAGCTTCCTTCCTGAATGACATCACAGTACTCAGAAGTGACACCATTTACCCTGCATTCCAAGCAACTTAAAGGAACATTGAACCTTGTTTAACCGCAAGGGTTAAACAAAACATGTCCCGGGATCTTTAAGTAAATCTTAAATCGGTTTTACTATCACATGTGAGACACAGCAGATCCTAGTTGTCAGCATGTGCACAAGCCCCGCCCTGACTGCCAAATGCGCAAGGTTCTCTCAATGTGACCCTGGTTTTTGCATAAGACCTAAGGTCCCCTCTGCTGATCCCATGCAAAAACTAGGGTCTCCCTCTGCGCTGAGAGATGCGGTCGCCAACCAGATGTCTGCCTGATTGCTATGGAAGCATCGGTCAGATTGAAAAAAATAGAAGAGGGAAAGAGCTGTGGTAGTACGGATTGTGAAAAAATGTAACAAAAGACACAGAACAGGCTGCAATAAAGAATTTATTCCTCGATAGGAAGGCAGCCGTATGCCAGTCAGTGATCCCCGACCCAGTGTATCCAGGACGCCTACGCGTTTCGCGCCCAAACTTGGCGCTTTGTCAAGGCTTACCTCCTGGAGGTGTGCCTTTCTTTTAATTATGTTCTTAAAGTGCTAGTGACAAATAATCAATAAAGTGAAAAAATACAAAATATAAACAAATGCGGGATAAACAGCCTAGTATACACAATAAAAACAATTGATTAGCATGGAGAAATGGTTAATAAGTGAAAAGGTCCGTGGATTGAACATTTATAGCAGCTGGGGGCTTAAAAAAGAGATAAAAGACCGAAAAATTAATTCCTGAGCTTAAATACAGGTAGAGGGCACATGTAATTATAACTATGGTTGCACATATTAAACATCAGAGAACTGGCAATGGCCATTAGTGTTTGTATATAAGCTATAATCGGGATAGCGGGATGTGTGTAATTATACACATCACGTGCAGAATCTTAATAGCCATGACTGCTTCGATATAAATATAACCTAGGCTCCCACATTATATACTGGGTAGTCCTAGGAGAAGGATTTGTTCCATTGACAATTGCCAGGGAGAGGTATCAGCAGTAGAAAGAGGGAAGTGCTCATGCCATTGTACAGAGCACTGGTGAGACCTCACTTGGAGTATTGTACGCAGTACTGGAGACCGTATCTCCAAAAGGATATTGATACTTTGGAGAGAGTTCAGAGAAGGGCTACTAAACTGGTTCATGGGTTGAAGGATAAAACTTACCAGGAAAGGTTAAAGCATCTTAACATGAACAAATACAATAAAGTGAACATCTGTGCTAGTGACCAACATTAGAAAAAAAGAGCATTACCCTTTTCTATGAGACGAAATGCTCAGATATTATGCAAA
Source organism: Pelodytes ibericus (assembly GCA_036172795.1). Taxonomy (NCBI): domain Eukaryota; kingdom Metazoa; phylum Chordata; class Amphibia; order Anura; family Pelodytidae; genus Pelodytes; species Pelodytes ibericus. The sequence continues at coordinate 22,804,790 of CM069857.1, read as the reverse complement.
GGGAAACATATGATATGATAGAAACATTTAAATACATAAACTGAATCAACACAGTAAAGGAAGAGAGTATATTTAAAAGAATAAAAACTACCACAACTAGAGGACATAGTCTTAAATTAGAGGGGCAACTAGTTAAAAGTAATATCAGGAAGTATTACTTTACTGAGAGGGTAGTGGATGCATGGAATGGCCTTCCAGCAGAAGTGGTAGAGGTACACACAGTCAAGGATTTTAAGCATGCATGGGATAGACACAAGGCTATCCTAGCTATAAGACCGGGAACTGGGGACTAATAAAAAGTACTTAGAAAAATTGGGCAGACTAGATGGACCGAATGGTTCTAATCTGCCGACACATTCTATGTTTCTATGTTTCTATGTATGTTGCTGAGCACATTTTGTGGTGTGCTAACACATACAAAAAAACACACAAAAATTACTACCACAAATTTTGACAAAGGCTGGTGGTAGAATTAGTGCATGGAAAGTGTTAAAATACCAACATTTGAAATAGCCTAGGGTGCCTACTTTTAAAATATTTATGGTTTGATGGGGTAAAATATACTGGCTGGCTTAAAAAATGTTCCAAATGGGACATGGGCGCAGGTTGTGTGTCAAAATTCCAAGTTGGAAAACCAAAAAGTGCACCTCCCATATGTGGCCTTTTAGCCCCTAAACAACCCAGCAGACCTATGCATGGGTGGTATCCCCGTACTCAGGACAAATAGTAGAATCTATTAAGCATGATTTGTTATTAGATTTTGTAGATGACTAAAAGATTTTTCCAATAAAGTTCAGAAAATATGTTTGTTCCCCCCCCCCCCCCCCCCCCATCATATATATTTTTTTATTTTAAAGTATCTTATAGGATATAGGATATGATCAACATGATGGTATCTAAAGAATCACACAACTTTAGATGGTATCTAAAGAACCACATAGGCTGTCGGCATTTAACTACACGGAGACAAAGTCTCCATTCATAATGAATGGAGACTCTGTCTCCATATAGTTAAATGCCGACAGCCTATAAACCGAACGTTCGGTTTATAGGCTGTCGGCATTTAACTATAACCCCTTAACGACAAAGGACGTGCCTGGCACGTCCTGCGGTGAATGAAGCGGTTTTCGTGATCAACGATCGCGAAAACCGCTTTAACAGTGCTGGTCTATTGCCTCGACATCGAGGCAATAGCCAGCACCGAAATTTCTGTTTTGGGGCACCCACAATCGCCCCAGGGAGCGATCGTGGGGAGCCATATTGACGGAGCATGCTGCTCCGTCAATATGGCTAAGCCCTCTGCCGGTCTGAGCTTCGGAAGTGAAAGTAACTTCACTTCCGTCGCTCTGAATATGCTACTTGACTACCCCTAGTTGTAGTTAAGTAGCACTGCAATGAAAAATATTTTAAATACATATTTAATTAATTAAAAACAGGTTATATAGCTATATTAGCCTATAGGGTTAAAATTAAATATTTTTTAGCATAAGGGATAGGGTTAAAATTAAATTAAAGTTAAAAATATTAAGGGATATAATAACGATTAGAGTTGGGGTTAAATTTAGTGTTAGGGTTAAATTTTGGGTTCTGGTTGGGGTCAAAAGGTCAATATAGGAAAAAAACAAAAAACACTATTTTTGGTTTTTGCCCCATAACGCGCAAAAAAAGACCGAAAAATATGGAAACATGCATATTTTTGAACTCGGGAGAAAGAAGGTGAAAATGTCTTGTCACTAAGGGGTTAATAAAAAATTTTATTGTTTATTTTGTGTTTGATGTATTTAATAATGCGTTTTTATTTATTTTATTTTTTTTTCAAATAAATTGTAATCCAGAGATTATCTCTGGTGGCAGGAAGAGGAAAGCCACCTGCCCATATCCCAACTATACCTAAACCAGAAGTTCCTAATCACCTCAATTACACACCATCAGACTGCACACTGTACTGACCCAAATTAACCTTGACCCAAAACCAGGAGGAGTAGCTTAAGGTAGCTCTATGGGCTTCAGAGAACTTACAGTAGCCTCTCTCACACTCACTGTCCATTTGGAACAATACACTGCCCGGCTATAAGGATAACTAGTTTGGCACCAAATTCAATAATCAGTTGTTTTGTGTTTTAACCTGTAATCCCCTTGAGTCCCATTTAATATTGTATGTTAAATGTAATCCTGTTAGATTTCTTTTGTTCAATGTATGTTATCAAGATGTGTTACTGTATCAGGGGCGGATCCAGAGTCTGATCTCGGGAGGGGCACATGTCCGTCTGTCTTATCGTCTCTCCCATGTCCGTCTGTCTTTTCCTCTCTCCCATGTCCTTCTGTCACGCTCCTCTCGCTTCCCATGTCTCTCTCTATTCTCTACCTCCTATGACTGTCTCTTTGTCGCTCTAAACATGTATGTGTCTCTCCTCTTCCCAATAGCTGTCTCTTTTCCTCCTCTCTCCCCCACCGTCTGTGTTCTCTCTTCTCCACCATCAGTGTTCTCTCCTCTGCCCCCCCCCTATCAGTGTTCTCTCCTCTCCCCCCCCAGTGGTGTATCTAGGTTTTGTGCTGTCCTAGGCAGACAAAATTTGGGCACCCCTACCCACGGTGCACACGCAACACATGACCCATAACCCATGTTGCACACCAAGGACATGCCCCATCACCCCATTACATACACATTGCCAATGTTATTTACCATTAATATTCCCCAGCCAATTTGCCCAATAATATTTGTGTTATTTGCCATTTAATATGCCCCAGCAATTTTCCCAGTAATATGCCAGTGTTATTTGCCATTTAATATGCCCCTGCCAATTTGCCCAATAATATTCCAGTGTTAGTTTCCATTTAATATGCCCCACTCAATTTGCCCAATAATATTCCAGTGTTATTTGCCATTTAATATGCCCCACCCAATTTGCCCAATAATATTCCAGTGTTATTTGCCATTTAATATGCCCCAGCCAATTTGCCCAATAATATTCGTGTTATTTGCCATTTAATATGCCCCTGCTCATTTGCCCAATAATATGCCAGTGTTATTTGCCATTTAATATGCCCCAGCCAATTTGCCCAGTAATATGCCAGTGTTATTTGCCATTTAATATGTCCCTTGCAATTTTCCACAGTAATATGCCAGTGTTATTTGCCATTTAATATGCCACTGCCAATTTGCCCAGTAATATGCCAGTGTTATTTGCCATTTAATATGCCCCAGCCAATTTGCCCAGTAATATGCCAGTGTTATTTGCCATTTAATATGTCCCTTGCAATTTTCCACAGTAATATGCCAGTGTTATTTGCCATTTAATATGCCCCTGCTAATTTGGAAAGTAATATGCTAGTGTTAATTGCCATTTAATATGCTCCAGCCAATTTGCCCAGTAATATGCCAGTGTTATTTGCCATTTAATATGCCTCTGCCAATTTGCCCAGTATTATGCCAGTGTTATTTGCCATTTAATATGCCCCAGTAAATGTGCCCAATAATATGCCAGTGTTAATTGCCATTTAATATGACCCAGCCAATTTGCCCAATAATATGCCACTGTTATTTGCCATTTAATATGCCCCAGTAAATGTGCCCAATAATATGCCAGTGTTAATTGCCATTTAATATGCCCCAGCCAATTTGCCCAGTAATATGGCAGTGTTATTTGCCATTTAATATGCCCCTGCCAATTTGCCCAGTAATATGCCAGTGTTATTTGCCATTTAATATGCCCCAGTAAATGTGCCCAATAGTATGCCAGTGTTAATTGCCATTTAATATGCCCCTGTTAATTTGCCCAGTAATATGCCAGTGTTAATTGCCATTTAATATGCCCCAGCCAATTTGCCCAATAATATGCCAGTGTTATTTGCCATTTAATATGCCCCAGTAAATGTGCCCAATAAAATGCCTGTGTTATTTGCTATTTAATATGCCCCAGTAAATGTGCCCAATAATATGCCAGTGTTAATTGCCATTTAATATGCCCCTGCTAATTTGCCCAGTAATATGCCAGTGTTAAGTGCCATTTAATATGCCCCAGCCAATTTGCCCAATAATATGCCAGTGTTATTTGCCTTTTAATATGCCCCTGTAAATGTGCCCAATAATATGCCAGTGTTATTTGCCATTTAATATGCCCCAGCCAATTTGCCCAATAATATGCCAGTGTTATTTGCCATTTAATATGATCCAGTAAATGTGCCCAATAATATGCCAGTGTTAATTGCCATTTAATATGCCCCAGCCAATTTGCCCAGTAATATGCCATTGTTATTTGCCATTTAATATGCCCCAGTAAATGTGCCCAATAATATGCCAGTGTTAATTGCCATTTAATATGCCCCTGCTAATTTGCACAGTAATATGCCAGTGTTAATTGCCATTTTATATGCCCCAGCCAATTTGCCCAATAATATGCCAGTGTTATTTGCCATTTAATATGCCCCAGTAAATGTGCCCAATAATATGCCAGTGTTAATTGCCATTTAATATGCCCCAGCCAATTTGCCCAGTAATATGGCAGAGTTATTTGCCATTTAATATGCCCCTGCCAATTTGCCCAGTAATATGCCAGTGTTATTTGCCATTTAATATGCCCCAGTAAATGTGCCCAATAATATGCCAGTGTTAATTGCCATTTAATATGCCCCTGTTAATTTGCCCAGTAATATTCCAGTGTTAATTGCCATTTAATATGCCCCAGCCAATTTGCCCAATACTATGCCAGTGTCATTTGCTATTTAATATGCCCCAGTAAATGTGCCCAATAATATGCCACTGTTAATTGCCATTTAATATGCCCCTGCTAATTTGCCCAGTAATATGCCAGTGTTAATTGCCATTTAATATGCCCCAGCCAATTTGCCCAATAATATGCCAGTGTTATTTGCCTTTTAATATGCCCCTGTAAATGTGCCCAATAATATGCCAGTGTTATTTGCCATTTAATATGCCCCAGTAAATGTGCCCAATAATATGCCAGTGTTATTTGCCATTTAATATGCCCCAGTAAATATGCCCAATAATATGCCAGTGTTATTTGCCATTTACTAAGCCCCAGCCAATGTGCCCCCCCATCTCCCCAGCACTTACCTTTCCCTGGTGGCTAGTGGCAGGCAGCATGGTCTCCTCCATGCTGCCTGTTCGGATTCCCGGCGGTTGTGCTGACAGGTCACGTGACCCGGCGCGCGCATGACGTCAGCGCGCCGGTCACGTGACCTGTCGGCACTTCTGTGTCACACTGCACGGGGAGCCGAACAGGCAGCACGGAGGTTTCTCTGTGCTGCCTTTTTGGCTCCCCGTGCAGCCTGGCAGGCAGGCAGAGAAGGTGAGGGGGATCTTCCGATCCCTTCTCACCTCTGTCTCTGGCAGGCAGGCAGAGAAGGTGAGGGGGATCTTCCGATCCCTTCTCACCTCTGTCTCTGCCTGCAAGCGTGTTTTTTTTTTTTTCAATTGCCCCGTTGCCCCCCCCCCCCCCCACTCCCGGATTCGCCACTGTACTGTATATATGCTTTGTATTATGAATCAATAAACATTCTTTTGATTTTACCCAACACGACCGGTCTCGTTCGCTCTGTTGTGGGAAATGCTGGGGGGACAAGTGATTAGAGCCCGTTTGGAGATTTATTTATTCACTAGACCTGAGGAATGGTTTTTGTGGAACTGTTTTTGGCAGGAGCTGGCCATCATAGTAGCCCTCCCATGACAGGAATAAATATTATTTAGGTGATAAAACTGGCCATTAACTGATAATATAATCAGTGTCCCCTAATATATCAACCTCTAATATTGGGATTACGTATAAAATGCCTGATTAATGTTTAAAGAATGAATCACAGACATCAGTAGGGAGCAATAAAAACTTTAATATGTAAGTACGTACTAGAAATAAACAAATGCAAACATCTGGGCCAAGCTATAGCCTGGACCTTTTAAAATCATAAAGCCCCTCTGGGGAACCATGGCTGTAAGGACTGGCCTTCCCTCTAGGCATTAAGAGGTTAATAAAACAATTACAACTGGTTGTTGCATTAAATGACATATGGACTATACCTGTGATCTAGAGTCAAATTGTAAGGCTACCTCTGGACTCACAAATAGTTATCCTTCAGCACTCGGGAAAGGAAGAAACCTCTGGAGACCATGGCTGGAAGGCCTGCCCTTCCCTCTGGCCATTTAGAGGTTCATGTATTGTAGGGAGAAGGATTTACATGAAAGAGAAGCAGCGAAATCTAATCTGAATGTGATTTCATATAAACACCACTTTAACTGTTACCAAAATGATTCAACATTCATCTAGTAATGTTTATTTGACAAGACCCGGCAGTGCACCATCTTCAATCCTGCATTTATACACATAAATACACTTGGATATGTAGAAATATGCGCGTATACACAAATTACCTGATTTGTATCTTTATCTGGAAGTCCACCATCTTCACCTTTATTTGATTGGAGCTGATCATCTTCAGACCTCTTTGCCGGAATTCTGACACTCTGCACATCTCTTTGCCGGATTGCCGACACTCTGCAGATCTCTTTGCCAGGGAGCCGACAGCTGGGAGATCCCTTTGATCTTCGTTATTTCAATGACGTTGACCATCTTCAGACCTCTTTTACAGAATTCTGACACTCTGCACATCTCTTTGCCGGATTGCCGACACTCTGCAGATCTCTTTGCTAGGAAACCGACAGCGGGAAGATCCCTTTGATCTTTGTTATTTTAGTGACGTTGACTATCTTCAGACCTCTTTGCCGGAATTCTGACACTCTGCACATCTCTTTGCCGGATTGCCGACACTCTGCTGATCTCTTTGCTAGGAAACTGACAGCTGGGAGATCCCTTTGATCTTCTTTATTTGAATAACGTTGACAATCTTCAGACCTCTTTGCCGGAATTCTGACACTCTGCACATCTCTTTGCCGGATTGCCGACACTCTGCAGATCTCTTTGCCAGGAAACCGACAGTTGGGAGATCCCTTTGATCTTCTTTCTTTGAATGTAGTTGACCATCTTCAGACCTCTTTGACAGAATTCTGACACTCTGCAATTCTCTTTGCCAGGGAGACAACAGTTTGGAGATCCCTTTGATCTTCTTGTTTTGATTGGAGCTGACTATCTTCAGACCTCTTTGTCGGGGTTTTGACATTTCTTCTGGGAATCCAAAACTTACCATCAAGTGAACCGAGCATGCACGCAATCACTCAAAACACCATTAGACAGCTAGGAGCCACATAACAACAAGCATTTTCGGCACAGTCTGAGCTGCCGGCAACTACACTTCCCATGATGCCTCCTGCCTCCAACGTTATGAGATGTGACTGATTAGACCAGAAGGGTTAGGGTTAGAGTGAGGGTAAGGATTAAGGTTAAGTCTGTAGATTACAGGTATCACTTGCCCTTACCCCCAAGCCCGTTGGTGTAATGTATGTCCTTGGGTTTAAAATGGTGATTAGAGTTAACCCTAAACCTTACCCTCACTCTAACACTAACCCACTGCTCTAATGGCTCAGATTTCATACTGTTGGAGTCGGGAGGCATCATGGGAAGTGTACTTCTTGGCTTTTTAGACTTTGCCGAGATGCTCACATATGCATAGCTCTGAGCTGTCTAATCAGTGAATTGAGTGATCGCATGCATGCGCAGTTCACTTGATGGTAAGTTCTGGATTCCCAGGAAATTTCACAACACCGGAATCTGAAGATTGGAGCTGACTATCTTCAGACCTCTTTGCCGGAATTCTGACACACTGCACATCTCTTTGCCGGATTGCCGACACTTTGCAGATCTCTTTGCCAAGGAGCCGACAATTTGGAGATCCCTTTGATCTTCGTTATTTGAGTGACGTTGACTATCTTCAGACCTCTTTGCCGGAATTCTGACTCTCTGCACATCTCTTTGCCGGATTGACGACACTCTGCAGATCTCTTTGCCAGGAATCCAACAGTTTGGAGATCCCTTTGATCTTCTTTATTTGAGTGACGTTGACCATCTTCAGACCTCTTTGCCGGAATTCTGACACGATGCACATCTCTTTGCCAGATAGTCGACATTTTGGAGATCCCTTTGATATTCTTTTTTTTAATTGGAGCTGACCATCTTCATACCACTTTGCCGGAATTCTGACTCTCTGCACATCTCTTTGCCGGATTGCCGACACTCTGCAGATCTCTTTGCCAGGAATCATACAGTTTGGAGATCCCTTTGATCTTCTTTATTTGAGTGACGTTGACCCTCTTCAGACCTCTTTGCCGGAATTCTGACACGATGCACATCTCTTTGCCAGATAGTCGACATTTTGGAGATCCCTTTGATATTCTTTTTTTTAATTGGAGCTGACCATCTTCATACCACTTTGCCGGAATTCTAACTCTCTGCAAATCTCTTTTCCGGATTGCCGACACTCAGTAGATCTATTTGCCTGGAATCCCACAGTTTGTTGATCCTTTTTATCTTCGTTATTTGAGTGACGTTGACCATCTTCAGACCTTTTTGCTGGAATTCTGACACTCTGCAGATTTCTTTGCCAGGGAGTCAACAGTTTGGAGATCCATTTGATCTTCTTGTTTTGACTGGACCTTACCGTCTTCAGACCTCTTTGCCGGTGTTTTGACATTTCCTCCGGGAATCCAGAACTTACCATCAAGTGAACCAAGCATGCACGCAATCACTCAAAACATTGATTAGACAGCTAGGAGCCACATATGCGTGAGCATTTCAGCAAAGTCTGAATTGCCGGCAACTACACTTCCCATGATGCCTCCTGCCTCCAATGTTATGAGATGTGACCTATTAGACCAGCGGGGTTAATGTTAGAGTGAGGGTAAGGATTAGGGTTAGCTCAAGGGGGAGTTGGGGTTAGAGTAGAGTATGGGAAAGTGTTAGGGTTAAGTTTGTAGATTACAGGTAACCCTTGCCCTTACACAACCCCCCTGGTGTAATGTATGTACTTGGGTTTAAAATGGTGATTAGAGTTAACCCTAAACCTTACCCTCACTCTAACCTTAACCCGATGCTCTAATGGCTCAGATTTCATACTGTTGGAGTCGGGAGGCATCATGGGAAGTGTAGTTGTTGGCTTTTCAGACTTTGCCAAGATGCTCACACATGCATAGCTCTGAGCTGTCTAATAAGTTAATTGAGTTATTGCATGCATGCGCAGTTCACTTGATGGTAAGTTCTGGATTCCCAGGAAATTTCACACCACCAGAATCTGAAGATCCCATTGATCTTCTTTATTTGAATGACGTTGACTATCTTCAGACCTCTTTGCCGGAATTCTGACACTCTGCACATCTTTTTGCCGGATTGCCGACACTCTGCAAATCTCTTTGCCACGGATCCGACAGCAGGGAGATCCATTTGATCTTCTTTATTTGAGTTACGTTGACTATCTTCAGACCTCTTTGCCGGAATTCTGACACTCTGCACATCTCTTTGCCGGATTGCCGACACTCTGCAGATCTCTTTGCCAGGGAGCCGACAGCTGGGAGATCCCCTTGATCTTCTTTATTTAAGTGACATTGACTATCTTCAGACCTCTTTGCCGGAATTCTGACACTCTGCACATCACCTGGAAGAAAGACATCAAAAGAAAATTAGGTTATTTGTATCTATATATGTGTAATGTGTTTAAATGCAGGGTGAATATGGCCACTGCCGAGTTCAAACATCTCTAGAATTTAATGTTTAATCATTTTGGTTACAGTTGAGACTTATAAAGTAGGTGTTTACATGAAATCACTATATGATTAGACATCACTGCTGCCTTTTCATGTAAACCCATCTCCCTACAACACATCAATCTCTTAATGCCCTGAGGGAAGGGCAGGCCTTCCAGCCATGGTTGCCCAAATGACTTCCAGGTGAATTCCACAGGGGTTCTTTCCTCTCTTGAGAGCTGAAAGATGACTTTCTCTGAGTCCAGAAGGTAGCTTTTTAGTTGGCCTCTTTGCATATCTTATTTTAAATCTCTGACCACAGGTATACTCTATATATCATTAAATGATTGGTGCAGCTAACTATCTTCAGGTCTCTTTGCCGGAATTCTGACACACTGCAGATCCCTTTGCCAGAAAGCTGATAGTTTGGAGATTCCTTTGATCTTTTCAGATGTCCTTTTCTATAAGTCTATTGCCATCTTAGTTTGCTTTTGTTGGAAACCTGTCATAACTAATTCATGTGATATGCCATCTCTGCCCTTCATGGTGTCTCTTGCTTCCTGATTATGATCTTCCTGATCATCTTCAGTTCCTTGTGTATGGGTAATGTGTGTTCACATTTGTGCTGGTCAAAGATGGAACGAAAGTCCAGGACGTCGAACGTGTTTTTCCAATTTAAATGAAAGTTCTCCGACTTTTCACAACTCTTCTCAGTGGATTCCAGGTTTGAATGTAGCAGCATCATGATACCAATAAGACAAGCGGCCTTTTAAAAATATCCAGCCCTATGACAAAGGATTTCAGGGAGACGATTAGAAAGGTTTCAACAATTACTTGGCTTACAACAGAACAGCTTATACTACAGTGGACAAATATTCTTTTAGTTTAGGGTTGCATAGTGCAGAAGTAAGGCTAGAGAGGGTAAGAGTAGGGCTATATTAGGGAGAGGGAGTCACTGGTCACATATTATGTTTTAGGGAATTACACATCCTATTATCATAATAATGTCTTACCATTATTTTCTTTATACCTTATGGGTGAGCTCTCTAAAAAAAATTTTTTTTATGTATATAAGAAGTGCTTGAGTGGGCATATAAAAATAACAAAAATAACACATTTTTTTTTCTAAGTGCTCACCCACGAGGTTATAAGAAAGAAATGGTAAAACAAAGATTATTATGAAAATACGCTGTGCAATTCCTCAAAACATAATATGTGACCCTTGACCTGTAACATGACATGTTAAAGTATTGTACATTACGTTTAAATGCTCAAACAATTTAGGGTACACATCATTGCCAGCCAATACTCAGTCCAATACAGTATTTCAGATCATTTTGCATATAGAAAGGTTTTCTTGCATTAAATTATCCTCCTGATAAGTTTAATTTTAGTTTGAATTATCATGACAGTGGTCTTTTTTCATTTTGTTGGGGGGGGTGAAAGCAGCATTTCATTCTTCACCCCAGGCAGCACAATGTCTTTGACCGGCCCTGACTGTGACATATGAAGGGAAGGTGTGGATAGGGTTGCCACCTTTTCTTCAAAAAAAATACCGGCCTTGGTACTGTCTCCATAGATTTAACATTGACCTGATGCCATTTTTTTAACGGCCTGCCGGTAATATACCTTCCAGGTGGCAACCCTAGGTGTGGAGGACCCAGAATCATCCATAGACTATAGCAGTGATGGCGAACCTATGGCACAGGGGCCACAAATGACCCCTGAGGTGGCACTCACCAAGTGACTACAGTAACACCATCAATTATGGAGAACCCATGAGATGCTATGACCTCAGCATTTTCAGAAATTTGGACATTCAAGTTTAAAAATATTTTTGCATCACTGACCTGGACAGCTGCTATCAGGGGGCTACAACTGTTAAAGCTGTAAGGGGCCCGGCTGCCATCATTGTATCCATTATAGGTGACCCTGATTGTACCCCAAAGAACAGCCAGAATTAAAAAGAACATCAGCAGCTATGTGGTATGGCAGCCAATGAGGGCGCTTTCCCGTCTGTAGGTTTCACTTGTTTGGGGGGTGCACCCATTCAGAGCCCACTAGATGAATTGTCCCCTGTTTCTAATTATCAGGTTCACTGGCTGCAGAATTGTATGCAGGACGCAGTGCAGCTTGGCTGGGAGCAGGACAGAGCTGTGCAGTCTAATGGAAGAGCATTCAGAAGGATGCTTAGTCCTGTGCAGTTATTATTTGGGATATTACCCCTGAAGCAGACATGGAACCTGCTGATGTGAAGTTACTGCTCAGACTAAGTTACATTATACTTTGTAAGTTATTATATTTTTTGATGTAAAATCTCAAACTGCCTGTTGTTTGTCATTGTGGCTTTATACAAATAAACCTACACAAACTAACCTCTTCGCGTCAAAGGATGTGTCAGACATCGAGGCGATAGCCACCACCGAAATTCCGTCTCCTGCAATATGGATGTGCCCTCTTGTGGTTAGAGCTTCGGAAGTGAAAAACAAATCACGATCCGACAATCTGAATCTGTTGCTTGACTGCCCCTAGAGGCAGTGAGCAATGGGGAAAAAAAGACTTGTTTAGCTTAAATCTAGGGTTAGGGTTAGTGGAAGCGATAGGGTTACAATTAAATTAAAATATATTAAGGGTTAGCATAAGGGTTAGAGTTGGGGTTAAATTTAGGGTTAAATTTAGGGTTCAGGTTGGGGTCAAAAGGTCAATATAGGAACTTGCAAAAAAACTGCAGAAAAACATGGAAAAAATAGAAAACTATTTAGACGGGGTCTTTTTTAATGATTGCATTTGTGTACATTAATTTTTAGGTCACATTTTTTCATCATATTTTAGGATTTTTTTTGTAGTAAATGATAAGATATGATGAACAAATTGGTATCTAGTGAAAGCCCGTCTTATGACAATAAAAACAACATATAGTTTGTGAGGGTACAGTATATGAGAAAGAAAAAATTACAGCTAAACACAAACACCCCAGAAATGTAAAAACAGCCCTTGTCACAAAGGGAAAGTCAAGATCAAAATGTCTTGCTCCATCGGACCATCCTCTCTGCCCATCCAGGGGTAGCCTGTTGTTGGAATACCGTATGTTACAATATATTAAGCTGATATCATGTATAATACCCATTCCTCCTTTTAATTCAAATACTTTAAAATTCACTGTATTAATTGTGATAAACAAGAAAACTCTATATTTTGTGTTTCATATAATGTTTGTTCTGTATTAGTCTGTACATATAATGCACAGAGAGGGGGGTAAAGCAGTATTATTAATGGGGCAGTTCCACCTACAGTGTCCAATAATATGTAAAGAAACAGACCTGTCCAATGATTTCCTCAGCAGTTCCCATCTCCTACAAGCTGCATAGAAAGTGTCAAGCCTTATTGGTGTTACTATAGCAACAGCCCTGCCTGTCTCCCCAAGCTTCCTTCCTGAATGACATCACAGTACTCAGAAGTGACACCATTTACCCTGCATTCCAAGCAACTTAAAGGAACATTGAACCTTAACTCTTGCTTCCTTGAAAGAAGCATGGATTAAACAAAACATGTCCCGGGACCTTTAAGTAAATCTTAAATCGGTTTTACTATCACATGTGAGACACAGCAGTTCCTAGTTGTCAGCACGTGCACAAGCCCTGCTCTGACTGCCAAATGCGCGAGGGTCTCTCGATGCGACCCTGGTTTTTGCATAAGACCTAAGGTCCCCCCTGCTGATCCCATGCAAAAACTAGGGTCTCCCTCTGCGCTAGGGTTGCCACCTTTTCATCCCAAAAATACCGGTCGTGTGTGGGCGGAGCTACAAGAGGGAGGGGCCATGAGAGGTGGAGCCAGAGAGGGGCGGATTATCACTGAAATGATATATATTATTTGTATATCATGCCAGTGAGAAGCGTGTGTGTGTGTCACAAACTGTCACTCTCACAAACTGTCTCTCTCTGCTCTCTCATTTTCTCACAGTGTCTCTCTGCTCTCTCATTTTCTCACAGACAGTCTCTCTCTCTGCTCTCTCTCTCACAGACTGTCACTTTCACTCTCTCACTCAGTCTCTGACAGTCTCTCTCTGTCACAGTCTCTCTCTCTCTGTGTGTCTCTGTCTGTGTCTCTAACAGGCAGTCTCTGCTCTCTCTCACACACAATCTCTGCTCTCTCTCTCTCACAGTCTCTCTTTCTCTCTCACTCAGATTCTCTGCTCTCTCACACAGACAGTCTCTGCTTTCTCTCACACAGACAGTCTCTGCTTTCTCTCACACAGACAGTCTCTGCTCTCTCTCTCTCACAAGAAGTTTCTCTATGCTCTCTCTCTCACACAGACAGTCTCTGCTCTCTCTCTCTCTCTCTCTCTCTCTCTCACAGTCTCTGCTCTCTTGCTCAAAACGACAGTTTCTCTCTCTGCTCTCTCTCTCTCACAGACAGTTTCTGCTCTCTCTCTCTCACAGACAGTCTCTGCTCTCTCTCATACACAGTCTCTGCTCTCTCTTGCTCTCATACACAGTCTCTGCTCTCTCTCACAGACAGTCTCTGCTCTCTCTCTCACAGTCTCTGCTCTCTCACAGGCAGTCTCTGCTCTCTCTCTCACAGTCTCTGCTCTCTCTCACAGACAGTCTCTGCTCTCTCTCTCACAGTCTCTGCTCTCTCTCACAGACAGTCTCTGCTCTCTCTCTCACAGTCTCTGCTCTCTCTCTCACAGTCTCTGCTCTCTCACAGACAGTCTCTGCTCTCTCTCTCACAGTCTCTGCTCTCTCTCACAGACAGTCTCTGCTCTCTCTCTCACAGTCTCTGCTCTCTCACAGACAGTCTCTGCTCTCTCTCACACACAATCTCTGCTCTCTCTCTCTCTCTCACACAGTCTCTCTTTCTCTCTCACTCAGATTCTCTGCTCTCTCTCTGCTCTCTCACACAGACAGTCTCTGCTTTCTCTCACACAGACAGTCTCTGCTCTCTCTCACACAGACAGTCTCTGCTCTCTCTCTCTCACAAGAATTTTCTCTATGCTCTCTCTCTCTCTCACAGACAGTCTCTGCTCTCTCTCTCTCTCTCTCTCTCTCTCACAGACAGTCTCTGCTCTCTTGCTCTCACAGACAGTTTCTCTCTCTGCTCTCTCTCTCTCACAGACAGTCTCTGCTCTCTCTCATACACAGTCTCTGCTCTCTCTTGCTCTCATACACAGTCTCTGCTCTCTCTCACAGACAGTCTCTGCTCTCTCTCTCACAGTCTCTGCTCTCTCACAGACAGTCTCTGCTCTCTCTCTCTCTCTCTCTCTCTCTCTCTCTCTCACAGACAGTCTCTGCTCTCTTGCTCTCACAGACAGTTTCTCTCTCTGCTCTCTCTCTCTCACAGACAGTCTCTGCTCTCTCTCATACACAGTCTCTGCTCTCTCTTGCTCTCATACACAGTCTCTGCTCTCTCTCACAGACAGTCTCTGCTCTCTCTCTCACAGTCTCTGCTCTCTCACACACAATCTCTGCTCTCTCTCTCTCTCTCACACAGTCTCTCTTTCTCTCTCACTCAGATTCTCTGCTCTCTCTCTGCTCTCTCACACAGACAGTCTCTGCTTTCTCTCACACAGACAGTCTCTGCTCTCTCTCACACAGACAGTCTCTGCTCTCTCTCTCTCACAAGAATTTTCTCTATGCTCTCTCTCTCTCTCACAGACAGTCTCTGCTCTCTCTCTCTCTCTCTCTCTCTCACAGACAGTCTCTGCTCTCTTGCTCTCACAGACAGTTTCTCTCTCTGCTCTCTCTCTCTCACAGACAGTCTCTGCTCTCTCTCATACACAGTCTCTGCTCTCTCTTGCTCTCATACACAGTCTCTGCTCTCTCTCACAGACAGTCTCTGCTCTCTCTCTCACAGTCTCTGCTCTCTCACAGACAGTCTCTGCTCTCTCTCTCACAGTCTCTGCTCTCTCTCACAGACAGTCTCTGCTCTCTCTCTCACAGTCTCTGCTCTCTCACAGACAGTCTCTGCTCTCTCTCTCTCACAGTCTCTGCTCTCTCACAGACAGTCTCTGCTCTCTCTCTCACAGTCTCTGCTCTCTCTCACAGACAGTCTCTGCTCTCTCTCTCACAGTCTCTGCTCTCTCACAGACAGTCTCTGCTCTCTCTCTCTCTCACAGTCTCTGCTCTCTCACAGACAGTCTCTGCTCTCTCTCACACACAATCTCTGCTCTCTCTCTCTCTCTCACACAGTCTCTCTTTCTCTCTCACTCAGATTCTCTGCTCTCTCTCTGCTCTCTCTCTCTCACAGACAGTTTCTGCTCTCTCTCTCTCTCACAGACAGTCTCTGCTCTCTCTCATACACAGTCTCTGCTCTCTCTTGCTCTCATACACAGTCTCTGCTCTCTCTCACAGACAGTCTCTGCTCTCTCTCTCACAGTCTCTGCTCTCTCACAGACAGTCTCTGCTCTCTCTCTCACAGTCTCTGCTCTCTCTCACAGACAGTCTCTGCTCTCTCTCTCTCACAGTCTCTGCTCTCTCTCTCACAGTCTCTGCTCTCTCACAGACAGTCTCTGCTCTCTCTCTCACAGTCTCTGCTCTCTCTCACAGACAGTCTCTGCTCTCTCTCTCACAGTCTCTGCTCTCTCACAGACAGTCTCTGCTCTCTCTCTCACAGTCTCTGCTCTCTCTCACAGACAGTCTCTGCTCTCTCTCTCACAGTCTCTGCTCTCTCACAGACAGTCTCTGCTCTCTCTCTCACAGTCTCTGCTCTCTCTCACAGACTGTTACTTTCACTCTCTCACACGGTCTCTGCTCTCTCACTGCACAGATTGTCACTCTCTCACACACAGAGACTTTCACTCACTCTCTCTCTCACAGACTGTCACTTTCACTCACTCTCTCTCTCACAGACTGTCACTTTCTCTCACAGACTGTCACTTTCACTCACTCTCTCTCACAGACTGTCACTTTCTCTCACAGACTGTCACTTTCACTCACTCTCTCTCACAGACTGTCACTTTCTCTCACAGACTGTCACTTTAACTCACTCTCTCTCACTCTCTCTCTCTCAGTCTCTCTCTCCCTGTACCTGTCATGGAGGGGTCTCTAGCTGTCAGGTTGAGCTGTTTCTTTCCATTGGGTGTCGGTCCTTCAGTGCAGCTTGCAGGGGGCTGAGCTTCAAGCAGGTCCGTAGCACAGAGCAGGTCACTATGCTGCTGCTGTATCTCTCCCCGCATGATTCCTGGACAGTGTCCTGGAAGGCAGAAGGCTCTGCACGTAGGTTAGATACAGCAGCAGCATAAAGCTGCTACACCAGGGGAAATACCAGGCTTTGCATTGCCGGTATACTAGGTATACCGACCCCGGCTTCCAGACCTCAAATACCGGCTGTGCCGGTAAATTACCGGCCAGGAGGCAACTCTACTCTGCACTGAGAGAGCCGGTCGCCAACCAGATGTCTGCCTGATTGCTATGGAAGCATCGGTCAGATTGAAAAAAATAGAAGAGGGAAAGAGCGGTGGTAGTACGGATGGTGAAAAAATGTAACAAAAGACACAGAACAGGCTGCAATAAAGAATTTATTCCTGGATAGGAAGGCAGCCGTATGCCAGTCAGTGATCCCCTACCCAGTGTATCCAGGACGCCTACGCGTTTCGCGCCCAAACTTGGTGCTTTGTCAAGGCTTACCTCCTGGAGGTGTGCCTTTCTTTTAATTATGTTCTTAAACTGCTAGTGACAAATAATCAATAAAGTGAAAAAATACAAAATATAAACAAATGTGGGATAAAACCGCCTAGTATACACAATAAAAACTATTGATTAGCATGGAGAAATGGTTAATAAGTGAAAAGGTCCGTGGATTGAATATTTATAGCAGCTGGGGGCTTAAAAAAGAGATAGAAGACCAAAAAATTAATTCCTGAGCTTAAATACAGGTAGAGGGCACATGTAATTATAACTATGGTTGCACATATTAAACATCAGAGAACTGGCAATGGCCATTAGTGTTTGTATATAAGCTATAATCGGGATAGCGGGATGTGTGTAATTATACACATCACGTGCAGAATCTTAATAGCCATGACTGCTCCGATATAAATATAACCTAGGCTCCCACATTATATACTGGGTAGCAGTGGCGTAGCGTGGGTTGTCAGCACCCGGGGCAAGGCAAGTAATTTGCGCCCCCTAACCCGTGGATTTTAGCACTCGAGTCTCTTCTACTAGATTAGTTAAAGAAACCCTTACCCCCCAAGCACATGTATTGTTTGTTATGAAAATACTTATGTAATTAAAGTAAAATGCATCTAAATACAAGTTTATTTTCCAACACTTTATTGAGTGCGAACATGCATTACACACATTCTCCACATTTTCAGCAGGTTTTAACCCTTCACATGTAAACATAGCAGTTTCAGAGAAACTGCTACGTTTACATTTGCGGTTAAGGCAGCCTCTAGTGGCTGTCTTCCGGACAGACACTAGAGGCGCATCTGCGACGCTGGAGCCTGGAGGCACATTTCGCCTCCATCGCGCAGAGTGTCCATAGGAAAGCATTGAGAAATGCTTTCCTATGGACACTTTGAATGCGCGCGCAGCCATGCGCATTCAGCTCCAGTGACGTCGGACGGGGAGCTGACGTCAGACAGGTCACCAGCACCGAGGGAGCCTGGCGCTGGATTAAGGTAAGTAACTGAAGGGAATTTAACCCCTTCAGCGCCACGGGAGTGGGACCCTGAGGGTGTGGGCACCCTCAGGGTACTAAAGTGTCATGAAAACCACTTTGTTTTCCTGACACTATAGTGATCCTTTAAGAGTTTAAGGGGTTATTTTGGCCTGGGGAAGCCAAATGGTTATACACCTATGCTTTAAACCAGGAGTAGACATCCTTTGCCACTCCAGATGTTGTGGACTACACCTCCCATGATGCTTTGCAAGCCTTAATGGAGATGTAGTCAAAAAACAAAGGGAGTGTCAAAGGTTACCTACCCCTGCACTAAACCAAAAATATATAATACAGTTCCTACCCCATAAATATAATATTTAATGCTATGATATTTAATGCTCTCATCCAACCCCCTTCCCTCCACAGTTCCTTATAAATATATTACAAATATAATTCCCTCACCCCTGTAGCCCCACCTATTTACATTTCCTTCTACATACACACATATATATAGATTATTCATTAGGCCACAAATGTAAAAAATATAATCATTGCCTCATCTCAAATTCCCAAGTCAGATCTTTCCCACCCCCCCCCTCTTCCCCTAATACACTGCTGACCCCCCTCCCCCTAATACACGGCTGACCCCTCCCTCCCCTAATACACAGTTGACCCCCATCCCCTAATACATTACTGCCCCCCTTCTTCCCTTCCCCAATACATTACTGCCCCCCTTCTTCCCTTCCCCAATACATTACTGTCCCCCTTCTTCCCTTCCCCAATACATTACTGCCCCCCTTCTTCCCTTCCCCAATACATTACTGCCCCCCTTCTTCCCTTCCCCAATACATTACTGCCCCCCTTCTTCCCTTCCCCAATACATTACTGCCCCCCTTCTTCCCTTCCCCAATACATTACTGCCTCCCTTCTTCCCTTCCCCAATACATTACTGCCTCCCTTCTTCCCTTCCCCAATACATTACTGCCCCCCTTCTTCCCTTCCCCAATACATTACTGCCCCCCGTCCCCAATACATTACTGCCCCCCTCCCCCATACATTACTTACCTCCCTCCCCCATACATTACTTCCCCCCCTCCCCATACATTACTTCCCCCCCTCCCCATACATTACTGACCCTCCCCTCCCCCATACATTAAATGACCCCCCCCTCCCCTCCCCCATACATTAAATGAACCCCCCTCCCCCATACATTTAATAAACCCCCCTCCCCCATACATTAATGAACCCCCCTCCCCTCCCCATACATTAATGACCCCCCTCCCCATACATTAATGAACCCCCCTCCCCTCCCCCATACATTAATGACCCCCCTCCCCTCCCCCATACATTAATGACCTCCCTCCCCTCCCCCATACATTAATGACCTCCCTCCCCTCCCCCATACATTAATGACCTCCCTCCCCAATACATTAATGACCCCCCCTCCCCCTCTCCAATACATTAATGACCTCCCTCCCCTCCCCCATACATTAATGACCTCCCTCCCCTCCCCCATACATTAATGACCTCCCTCCCCAATACATTAATGACCCCCCTCCCCTCCCCCATACATGAATGACCCCCCTCCCCCATACATTAATGACCCCCCCTCCCCCTCTCCAATACATTAATGACCCCCTCCTTAATACATAATACAATAGGTCCCCCAAGCCCCTTTATTCTTACCTTTACAAATTCCACTTCCAACAGCTCAGGGAAGAAAGGCCGCGATGCAGTTTCAGAAGAGCCTCCGCCGCGCAGCCGCCGGATGTGACGTCACGCCGTCATTTGCCGCTCACATCCGGCGGCTGACAGGAAGTATCGCGCGGTTGTGGCTGCGGCCGCGCGGCCGCATAGGGCTAGTGCGCCCCCCCAGATATTGCGCCCGGTGCGGCCGGCCCCCCCTGCACCCCCCACGCTACGCCCCTGCTGGGTAGTCCTAGGAGAAGGATTTGTTCCATTGCCAATTGCCAGGGAGAGGTATTATCAGTAGGAAGAGGGAAGGTCTCATGCCATTGTACAGAGCACTGGTGAGACCTCACTTGGAGTATTGTACGCAGTACTGGAGACCGTATCTCCAGAAGGATATTGATACTTTGGAGAGAGTTCAGAGAAGTGCTACTAAACTGGTTCATGGGTTGAAGGATAAAACTTACCAGGAAAGTTTAAAGCATCTTAACATGTATAGCTTGGAGGAAAGACGTAACAGGGGGGATATGATAGAAACATTTAAATACATAAAGGGAATCAACACAGTAAAGGAAGAGAGTATTTTTAAAAGAAGAAAAACTACCACAACTAGAGGACATAGTCTTAAATTAGAGGGGCAACGATTTAAAAAGTAATATCAGGAAGTATTACTTTACTGAGAGGGTAGTGGATGTATGGAATGGCCTTCCAGCAGAAGTGGTATAGGTAAACACAGTCAAGGATTTTAAGCATGCATGGGATGGACCGCATGGTTCTAATCTGCCGACACATTCTATGTTTCTATGTTTCTCTGTATGTTGCTGAGCACATTTTGTGGTGTGCTAACACATACCAAATTCTGTGAATTTGTGTCTAAAGTGCAATGTTTGTGGGGGGAAAAACACAATACAATTACTACCACAAACATTGGCAAAGACTGGTGGGAGCATTGTTGCATGGAAAGTACAAAAAAGTTAAAATACAACTATTTGAAATAGCCTAGGGTGTCTACTTTTACAAAATATATTGTTTTGTGGGGTAAACTACACTGACTGGCTTCAAAAATGTCCCAAATGGAACACAGGCACAGACTGACTACATGTCAAAATTCCAAGTTGGAAATGCCCACCTCCCAAATGTGGCATTTTAGCCAACAAACAACCCAACAATATGCATAGGTAATATCCCTGTACTCAGGAGATGTTGCTGACAACATATTAGGTTGTTGTTTGGCAGTGACTAGTGTGAAGCGGACACCTGGATGTCCGGGTTCGGCGGGTTCGGCCGAACTTCGGAAAAAAGTCTGTGTTCGGGGTCGAACTTGACCCCGAACCCCATTGAAGTCAATGGGGACCCGACTTTCGGCTTATGGAATACATGTAATACTATTGGTTTCTATGAACCAAAATAGAGTCCCCATTCATAAGAATTTCTTATGAATGGGGACTCTTTTTCGACGTTCGGTTTATAGACTTTCGGTTTATAGAATACATGTAATTCTATGCTATTCTATAAACCGAAGGTCTTTAAACCGAACCTCGTTCGGTTTATAGACTTTCGGCTTATGGAATACATGTAATACTATTGGCTTTCTATAAACTGAACTAGAGTCCCCATTCATAAGAAATTCTTATGAATGGGGACTCTAGTTTGGTTTATAGAAAACCAATAGTGTTACATGTATTCCATAAGCCGAAAGTCTATAAACCGAAAGATATTCTGTTTATAGACTTTCTTTTTATAGAATAGCAATAGCATTACATGTATTCTATAAAACGAAAGTCTATAAACCGAATGTCTTTCAGTTTATAGACTTTCGGTCTATAGAATACATGTAATGCTATTGCTATTCTATAAACCGAAAGACTTTAAACAGAATGTCTTTCGGTTTATAGACTTTCGGTTTATAGCCGAACCCCGAACTCCAACACGGACCTACAGTGAAATGTCCGTGTTCAGGTCCAGGGTCCGAACACCGTAATGTTCGGTATGAACCCGAACAGTGCGGTTCGGGTTTGCTCAACACATAGGGTTGCCACCTTTTCTTCAAAAAAATACCGGCCTTGGTACTGTCTCCATAGACTTAACATTGGCCTGATGACTATATTTTACCGGCCAGGTGGCAACCCTATCAACACTATCAGTGACACATTCCAAAATCTGTGAATTCATTACACGAAGTACAATGTTTGTGAGAAAAAAACCACACAAAAATGACTACCACAAATTTTGACAAAGGCTGGTGGTAGAATTAGTGCATGGAAAGTGTTAAAATACCAACATTTGAAATAGCCTACGGTGCCTACTTTTAAAATATTTATGGTTTGATGGGGTAAAATACACTGGCTGGCTTAAAAAATTTGCCAAATGGGACATGGGTGCAGGTTTTGTGTCAAAATTCCAAGTTGGAAAACCAAAAAGTGCACCTCCCATATGTGGCCTTTTAGCCCCTAAACAACCCAGCAGACCTATGCATGGTTGGTATCCCTGTACTCAGGACAAATAGTAGAATCTATTTAGCATAATTTGTTATTAGATTTTGTAGATGACTAAACGATTTTTCCAATAAAACTCAGAAAATATGTTTGTTTTTTCCCCCCCACCATATTTTTTTTTTTTAAGTATCTTATAGGATATAGGATATGATCAACATGATAGTATCTAAAGAAAGCCCTTCTTGTCCTGATAAAAGCAATATATAATATGTGTGGGTACAGCAAATGACAAAGAAGAAAATTACAGCGAAACACAAACAGCACAGAAATGTTAAAATAGCCGTTGTCCAGAATAGACAAAAAAATGTCAACAGGGATTGTCCTTAAGAGGTTAAGTATGAAAATATGTTTACTCGAGTCACATTTTATTTAGGCTGTTTTAAGACTATCGCCTTATAATCAGGGTGGCCTTATTTTCCAGCATATACTGTATGTTCTTCTCTGGGGTCCAGTGGCTGCCTCACGATGTTGGGAGTCAGAGCTTCCACTCTGACTTCCTCCCCGGCAGTCTCTTCCCGCGGCGTTCTGTTAGCTGGGAGGAAGAGGAAGTGACGGCTTCCTCCCAGCGCTGATGTCATACTGGGGCCCGGTCGCGCTCTTGAAGCGCCGCAGCACTTACCGGCCCTCAGGAAATCTGATGTGCCGGCGGGCACATCACAATGGAAATCACAATGCCGGCGGGCACCCCGGTCGCAGGGGTTGCAGGGCAGAAGGGCCCGTTCGCAGCTGTGACGCCTGGGACAACGGTAGTTCTGCCACTGCTATGGGAGAAAGTGACACTGTGGTTGTACACATATGCACACATTGCACTTACAGTTATTATTTGGGATACTTTTTTAAACCTTTTTTTTAAATAAAATGTTTTATTGAGAGTTTTCATTTTTTAATATATTGATCTATGTAGTAATCTGTAGGTACACATAAAACCACACATTGTACAACTTAACATTCTTTACACAATAAAGAGAATTAAAAAAAAACAAAAAACAACATTCTAAAATAAGTCTGGGTATAAAGAACATGCATAAGGGCATTTAAAAGAAATTCACTGTGTATGGAGAAGCTCAGGAAAATCTAAAAGAAACATATCTTAAGTATTATCTCCCTGTATTCTGACACAATAGAAAACTATAGCTTATAGTGACCTCTAGTGGCCGCTGAATGCCAAACATACTAACTTCTCTTCGACGTTCTCTGTGTTGTGTGGTATAATGTGTGCATCTTGTTTTACTAACAAGACCGGTCTCGTCGGATATGTAGAGGAATTGACTAGCAGGATTAACAGTGATCACAGCCCATTTAGGAAATTATATTGTTGCCGGAGCTGAGGAGCATCGCTGGGGAAGTGATTCCAGGCATAAGCTATCATAGTAGCCCTCCTGTGACAGAGACCAATCATAAAAACATCTCTAACCCTAAATACATTACTATTGCACCCTGAGACCGGTCCAAGTATATCATTTACTAAGTAATCTGTAAAAGGAGAAAAGTCAGAAAATTAGATAGGAAGAGAGGAAATCTAGTCTGCAGAATAAGGTAGAACTAAGAGTGGAGGGTACGCAAGGGGGGAAAAGAAAGATAAGAAAGAACTTTGGTTTGGAGCAATAGAGCACCCACCACCTATAAAAGTTGGGCCACCGGTCAGGAGTACGACCGAACTACTGCCTTAAAAAATGGCGAGCTTAGTGCCCTGGGGGAGGAGGGGGGGGGGGGGTAACCAAATAGATAGTCAACTTGGGATGTTGGGAGGAAAAATATCATATAGGTCGATTGGCGGGGTGCCAAGGCCCCGATTTAATTAGGCTCCCGGCTTCCCCATCATACTGTCCAGAAGGAAGTGAGTCCGCAGGGAGGCAGATCTGAGAGTCTATCTTATCGTTGGTTCTCCACTCTCCAGTGCCTATGGTTCAGATAAATTCTTGGTGGGCTGAAGTGGGGGGAGGTCCAGTGCCGCTAAGAATGCGGGAATCGTGTTCCACTGATAGTAGTCGGTCCCCTTTCTGTATAACCAGGGATTGGGGTACATCCTGCGCCCACAGGTGCACGGTTAAGGCCAACATGGATCTTCTCCAGGCAAGAACAGACGGTGGAAGGTCTTCAAGGAGTGTTTGATTGTCATATTGTAGGTGTTGTGTTTTCACAGGCTAGGTAGGAGAGTTTTTCGTCGTGGAGCTTAATCGTATTATCACATCTCGAGAAGCTTCCTGAGGCACACTTGGTGCTTTCTTCACTCTAAAATATTCAAGCAGTTTCGGTGGGGTGCTGTCATTGCACAGGTACTTAACTTGATTATATGGGCCTCTGGAATGCTTGCGGAATGCCTCGAACTCTTAGGTTCGCCTACCTCACTCTGGCCTCTAAAAGAGCCATTTGACGATGGTTGTGATATGTTTGCTGGGTTAGGTGATGTACTTGGCTCTTTAGGGTCTCGAGATCTTGAGGCAGTGCTACTTTCCACCTTAGTCTGTAATATCGTAATGTCTCAGCGCACCGTTGTTAGCTCTGACTTATTCAGTTTCTGCAAATTCTTCTACGGCCCCTTCAGGTCTCCCCCCTTTGCAGGAGTAGTATCTCCCCTTGGATCTGTTTGCATTAATTGGGCACGGCTTCCGTTAGAGAGATCAGATTCCTCCGAGGAGTTGTCGGATGATGCGTTGGGAGGTGACAATGTCATCGATTGGGAGGCCTTTTGTGGCCTAAGCTAACGTAGTAAAAAGGTTTGTTATTCTTGTTCACCTTCTCCTCCCCCATGTCTGGGGTTAAGTGGGAGGAGTATTTAGTTTTAGTATTGACCAGCGTGACCATTAATTTTCCCTATTTAGGTGCTTTATCCGTGGAGTTCAATGAAAACACGTTCTCCACCACCTTTTTGAAACATTTAAAGGGACACTACGACTTACATAAGATGTAACTAGATTACCTGTGCATTTAAAACAAACAAATACATAAGACATATGCCACTGGGTTGTTTTTTTCTATGTTTGAATTAATTTGATATAAAAGCAAAAATAGAATTAGGAGTCTATCTCCAACATCCGTTTTGTGAATTTTACCCATGATGCAACATTCTCCAAAATCTTCCAGGTCTCACTTTACAAATGTGGCCAGAGCCTGCATGATTATGTCATGAGATACACCCCTGCTCTCTTACTGGCTCCTGTGTATCACTAGTGGGCAGGACTAGGTGGCTGTGCAAAACATTTTACATGCCATAATGTGGGGGGGGGCAATACACCCATCCTCGGGCCCAAGCTCCTTTAAAAAAAAAATTGAAAAAATTAAAAGTGGGCAATTGGGGCAGCTGCCCAGGGCCCATTCATTCCTGGGGGCCCAAAGCCACTGCCCCATGGGCCATCGCCAGGCAGTCATGATCGGGCAGCAGCCAGCAGATGGACCCGGCTTTTTGTCACAGATGCCAGAAATTACGTCATGACATATCTGGTGGCTGTTTTTCCTGCATGAAGAGTGCGTGCAGCAAGAAACCCTGCGGAGGAGACTGCAGGAGACGTACAGCATCCAGTTTAGTACTGGGGAAGGGGGGAGGAGGGCGAGATTGTGGGCTATTAATGGACAAAATATGAGTGGGCTATTAATGGACAAATAATGAGTGAGCTTTTCATTGACAAATTATGATTGGGCTATTACTGGACAAATTATCAGTGGGCTATTACTGGACAAATAATCAGTGGCATATTAATGGACAAATAATCAGTGGCATTCTAATGGACAAATAATCAGTGGCAGATTAATGGACAAATTATCAGTGGGCTATTAATGGACAAATTATCAGTGGGCTATTAATGAGCAAATTATCAGTAGCATATTAAGGAGCAAATTATCAGTAGCATATTAATGAGCAAATTATCAGTGGGATATTAATGAGCAAATTATCAGTGGGATATTAATGAGCAAACTATCAGTGGGATATTAATGAGCACATTTCTTTTCCCGCTCTCACAACCTTCCTGCTCTGTTTAATATTTTTTTCCTTTACTTTTGTCCCTCGCTTCATAATGTGATAATATATTTACCAACTGGTTGAGACACAGCAGTGTCAAATATGTTGCCACCTTTTTCTGCATTTCTATGTATGTATCAATATTCAGTAAAGACAACAAAAACAAAAGGATGTAGACATCACAAAAAAATGTGCTGTGACACTGAAGGAGGTGCAGCTTAGCTTTCTGTACTAATCATGTAGTTCGTTTTATCTACCACAAGATGGCGATCTAGCACTGCAGATGACTTCCAGTGCTTGAGGATGTTGTAGCAAGCTATGCCCCAGTATTTAAATTAGATAATAAAGGGTGTAGTCACCAACTCTTAAACAGTTACTTTAGTGCTTTTACATAATATTTGACTGGCATGTGTGAAAGAAAAAAAGTCTGAGCAAGTTTAAAGGGTCACTAGAGGCATCAAACTAAGATTCACTAGCAATCATTGACGATCCAATCCCGCCAACATCAAAGGGATGCCCCTTTTAGACAGAACAATGGGAAAAAGTGGTACAAATTAAAAACAAGTAAATTACCGGCAGGCTAGTAAAAAGGCCAGTGTGCGTTCTCTTGGACCGCAGGTTTACAGTCTGAATCGTGCTGTCCACCGACAGTATAAAGTGGGCCAATTGGGAGGCATGCTTTCTGTGTAAAGATGGAGGATTTCCTGCTTAACTAGGTTGACTGGTATGCAGGGTCATAACAATCATGTACTCAGGGATGCTCACTCATTTGTGCAGTGACATCACACAGTCTTTCTGCAAATCCAATAACTGTTTAAAAAAAATAAAAAATGGAAAGCAGTTACTGGCTTTTGAATGAGGTCCCATGATCATGAACTGATAAGCCAATGCACATGCACTGATTCTCTTGCAAGTAAACAAAAGCTAGGGTAGGAATACTTTGTATAAATTAACAGATGAACAAATGAACCAGAGTTAGTTTCGCTTCTTTTCATTTTAATTTATGTCCAATAGACAAGCAAACCACTGTGTATGTTTATAGCAGCCTGATTTGTAATAGCGGTATCAGTACCCCTACATATCACTTTTTGGCATTCTTAAAAGTGTTTGAATGGCTGCACAAATTACAATGGTTCAGTGCTGGACGCCGTCTCCACAGAGAGAGCACTGGGTGCAAATTTATGTACGCATTTAATTCATGGGCAAGCAATATTGCCCATGAACTTTCCTGCTCTTCGTCTCTTTCACAGAGCTAGTGCTCATGAAGGGGGAAGAAGCAGGCAGACCACAGAATAGAATATGAACACAACCATTAATAGACCACAGAAAAAGACTATGACCACAACCATTTACATTTGGGGCATGTGTCTGGGGGGTGGGGGTTCAATTCTAGTCAATGTTACGGATCTGAAATGTTCATACAATAACTTTTACCCAGAATCCCGAGGAATAATCTAATAGCTCTGGGCACACACGCTACAAAGCATGTACAGCATTGTTCACAATGAACACACAAAACTATATAATATTTCCAGCATATTATGTGTGCAAGTAGATGAAAGCATGAACTTCAGTGGTACAATGAATTCGAAGGAATCTCCAAGTTATTTCAAAAAGGTAATACGTAAATTCCCTATATAATGCATTAAGAATGTGTGTCTCTTTCAGTAGACCACGACAGGAAGAGACTTAAATGAATTGAAGAAATGTTCATCCTTTCAATGCCGCATTGCTCACGCCTTCATAAATGAAACAGGAAAGAGACAGACTATTGTAACAAATGTCTAAGATGCAGTAACACGTATTAGTATTGGATTTTGCAGAACTATCATCTATTTTGGGGGGATGATCCTTCCTAAGAATGATACTTTTTAAAACAGTTTCTATGATTTATAGTTCCAGAGATAATGGAGTTTTAATGAACCACTAATCTTCTATTTAGCCTACTCTGACAAACTGACAGTGCTGCCTCTCCATGGGGTTGATTCCATGCCAACAGTTAAGGGGGGCAAAAGTTAAAGTTTTGATATTGCGTATTATTCCGATTGACACCGGCTACCACTAATATACCATGCGCTGAAGTACAAGTATTGTTGTAAGGGAATAACCGTTATTCCCTATAGACTGATAAAGTTAATGCTAGAGCACTGGGGGTGGTAATCCCCTTGAAAACTGTTTACAATGTGCTATGTACTAAATGTGCAACAGGTTATCAATGCCATATTCAAACAAAATATGCTTAATAAAAAAAAAATGTGTTTATTTTGTGTTTGATGTATTTAATAATGCGTTTTTTTTTTTATTGTTTTTTTTCAAATAAATTGTAATCCAGAGATTATCTCTGGTGGCAGGAAGAGGAAAGCCACCTGCCCATATCCCAACTATACCTAAACCAGAAGTTCCTAATCACCTCAATTACACACCATCAGACTGCACACTATACTGACCCAAATTAACCTTGACCCAAAACCAGGAGGAGTAGCTTAAGGTAGCTCTATGGGCTTCAGAAAACTTACAGTAGCCTCTCTCACACTCACTGTCCATTTGGAACAATACACTGCCCGGCTATCAGGATAACTAGTTTGGCACCAAATTCAATAATCAGTTGTTTTGTGTTTTAACCTGTAATCCCCTTGAGTCCCATTTAATATTGGATGTTAAATGTAATCCTGTTAGAGTTCTTTTGTTCAATGTATGTTATCAAGATGTGTTACTGTATCAGGGGCGGATCCAGAGTCTGATCTCGGGAGGGGCACATGTCTGTCTGTCTTATCGTCTCTCCCATGTCCGTCTGTCTTATCCTCTCTCCCATGTCCGTCTGTCTTTTCCTCTTCCTCATGTCCTTCTGTCACGCTCCTCTCGCTTCCCATCTCTCTCTCTATTCTCTACCTCCTATGACTGTCTCTTTGTCCCTCTAAACATGTATGTGTCTCTCCTCTTCCCAATAGCTGTCTCTTTTCCTCCTCTCTCCCCCACCGTCAGTGTTCTCTCTTCTCCCCCATACATGTTCTCTCCTCTCTCTCCCCCATCAGTGTTCTCTTCTCTGCCCCCCCCCCCCTATCAGTGTTCTCTCCTCTCCCCCCCAGTGGTGTATCTTGGTTTTGTGCTGTTCTAGGCAGACAAAATTTGCTCACCATTACCCACGGTGCACACTCAACACATGACCCATAACCCATGTTGCACACCAAGGACATGACGCATCAACCCATTACATACACATTGCCAATGTTATTTGCCATTAATATTCCCCAGCCAATTTGCCCAATAATATTTGTGTTATTTGCCATTTAATATGCCCCATCCAATTTTCCCAGTAATATGCCAGTGTTATTTGCCATTTGATATGCCCCTGCCAATTTGCCCAATAATATTCCAGTGTTAGTTTCCATTTAATATGCCCCAGCCAATTTGCCCAATAATATTCCAGTGTTATTTGCCATTTAATATGCCCCAGCCAATTTGCCCAATAATATTCGTGTTATTTGCCATTTAATATGCCCCTGCTAATTTGCCCAATAATATGCCAGTGTTATTTGCCATTTAATATGCCCCAGCCAATTTTCCCAGTAATATGCCAGTGTTATTTGCCATTTAATATGCCCCTGCCAATTTGCCCAGTAATATGCCAGTGTTATTTGCCATTTAATATGCCCCTGCCAATTTGCCCAGTAATATGCCAGTGTTATTTGCCATTTAATATGCCCCAACTAATTTGCCCAGTAATATGCCAGTGTTATCTGCCATTTAATATGCCCCAGTAAATGTGCCCAATAATATGCCAGTGTTAATTGCCATTTAATATGCCCCTGCTAATTTGCCCAGTAATATGCCAGTGTTAATTGCCATTTAATATGCCCCAGCCAATTTGCCCAATAATATGCCAGTGTTATTTGCCTTTTAATATGCCCCAGTAAATGTGCCCAATAATATGCCAGTGTTATTTGCCATTTAATATGCCCCAGTAAATGTGCCCAATAATATGCCAGTGTTATTTGCCATTTACTAAGCCCCAGCCAATGTGCCCCCCCATCTCCCCAGCACTTACCTTTCCCTGGTGGCTAGTGGCAGGCAGCATGGTCTCCTCCATGCTGCCTGTTCGGATTCCCGGTGGTTGTGCTGACAGGTCACGTGACCTGGCGCGCGCATGACGTCAGCGCGACGGTCACGTGACCTGTCGGCACTTCTGTGTCACACTGCATGGGGAGCCGAACAGGCAGCACGGAGGTTTCTCTGTGCTGCCTTTTTGGCTCCCCGTGCAGCCTGGCAGGCAGAGGGAAGGTGAGGGGGGATCTTCCGAACCCTTCTCAACTCTGTCTCTGCCTGCAATCGTGTTTTTTTATTTTTTTTAAAGCGTCGGGGTCTTTATTTATTTTTTTAAACTTTTTTTTTTCTTCTCTTCTCGGGGGGGCGGGGGCAATTGCCCAGTTGCCCCCCCCCCCCCTGGATCCGCCACTGTACTGTATATATGCTTTGTATAATGAATCAGTAAACATTCTTTTGATTTTACCCAACACGACTGGTCTCATTCGCTATGTTGTGGGATATGCTGGGGGGACAAGTGATTATAGACCGTTTGGAGATTTATTTATTCACTAGACCTGAGGAATGGTTTTTATGGAACTGTTTTTGGCATCTCTTTGCCGGATTGCCGACACTCTGCAGATCTCTTTGCCAGGGAGCCGACAGCTGGGAGATCCCTTTGATCTTCATTATTTCAATGACGTTGACCATCTTCAGACCTCTTTGACAGAATTCTGACACTCTGCACATCTCTTTGCTAGGAAACCGACAGCGGGAAGATCCCTTTGATCTTTGTTATTTTAGTGACGTTGACTATCTTCAGACCTCTTTGCCGGAATTCTGAAACTCTGCACATCTCTTTGCCGGATTGCCGACACTCTGCAGATCTCTTTGCTAGGAAACTGACAGCTGGGAGATCCCTTTGATCTTTTTTATTTGAATAACGTTAACAATCTTCAGACCTCTTTGCCGGAATTCTGACACTCTGCACATCTCTTTGCCGGATTGCCGACACTCTGCAGATCTCTTTGCCAGGAAACCGACAGCTGGGAGATCCCTTTGCTCTTCTTTCTTTGAATGATGTTGACCATCTTCAGACCTCTTTGACTGAATTCTGACACTCTGCAATTCTCTTTGCCAGGGAGACAACAGTTTGGAGATCCCTTTGATCTTCTTATTTTGATTGGAGCTGACTATCTTCAGACCTCTTTGTCGGTGTTTTGACAATTCTTCTGGGAATCCAAAACTTACCATCAAGTGAACCAAGCATGCACGCAATCACTCAAAACATTGATTAGACAGCTAGGAGCCACTATGCATGAGCATTTCAGCAAAGTCTGAGCTGCCGGCAACTACACTTCCCATGATGCCTCCTGCCTCCAATGTTATGAGATGTATCCTATTAGACCAGCGGGGTTAATGTTAGAGTGAGGGTAAGGATTAGGGTTAGTTCAAGGGGGAGTTGGGGTTAGAGTAGAGTATGGGTAAGTGTTAGGGTTAAAACTGTAGATTACAGGTAACCATTGCCCTTACCCCAACCACCCTGGTGTAATGTATGTACTTGGGTTTAAAATGGTGATTAGAGTTAACCCTAAACCTTACCCTCACTCTAACCTTAACCCGATGCTCTAATGGCTCAGATTTCATACTGTTGGAGTCGGGAGGCATCATGGGAAGTGTACTTCTTAGCTTTTCAAACTTTGCCGAGATGCTCACATATGCATGGCTCCGAGTTGTCTAATCAGTGAATTGAGTGATCGCATGCATGCGCAGTTCACTTGATGGTAAGTTCTGGATTCCCAGGATATTTCACAACACCAGAATCTGAAGATCCCATTGTTCTTCTTTATTTGAATGACGTTGACTATCTTCAGACCTGTTTGCCGGAATTCTGACACTCTGCACATCTCTTTGCCGGATTGCCGACACTCTGCAGATCTCTTTGCCAGGGAGCTGACAGTTTGGAGATCCCTTTGATATTCTTTATTTGAGTGACGTTGACCATCTTCAGACCTCTTTGCTGGAATTCTGACACTCTGCAAATCTTTTTGCCGGATTGCCGACATTTTGGAGATCCCTTTGATCTTCTTTATCTCTATTGGAGCTAACCATCTTCAGACCTATTTGCTGGAATTCTGACTCTGCAAATCTTTTTGCCGGATTGCCTACACTCTGCAGATCTATTTGCCAGGAATCCGACAGCTGGGAGATCCCTTTGATCTTCTTTATTTGAGTGAAGTTGACCATCTTCAGACCTCTTTGCCGGAATTCTGACACTCTGCACATCTTTTTGCCAGATTGCCGACACTCTGCAGATCTCTTTGCCAGGGAGCCGACAGTCGGGAGATCCCTTTGATCTTCGTTGTTTGAGTGATGTTGACCATCTTCAGACCTCTTTGCCGGAATTCTGACACTCTGCACATCTCTTTGCCGGATAGCCGACACTCTGCAGATCTCTTTGCCAGGGAGCCGACAGCTGGGAGATCCCTTTGATCTTCGTTATTTCAATGACGTTGACCATCTTCAGACCTCTTTGCTGGAATTCTGACACTCTGCAAATCTTTTTGCCGGATTGCCGACATTTTGGAGATCCCTTTGATCTTCTTTATCTCTATTGGAGCTGACCATCTTCAGACCTATTTGCTGGAATTCTGACTCTGCAAATCTTTTTGCCGGATTGCCTACACTCTGCAGATCTATTTGCCAGGAATCCGACAGCTGGGAGATCCCTTTGATCTTCTTTATTTGTGTGAAGTTGACCATCTTCAGACCTCTTTGCCGGAATTCTGACACTCTGCACATCTTTTTGCCGGATTGCCGACACTCTGCAGATCTCTTTGCCAGGGAGCCGACAGTTTGGACAGTTTGGAGAACCCTTTGATCTTCTTTATTTGAGTGACGTTGACTATCTTCAGACCTCTTTGCCGGAATTTTGACACTCTGCACATCACCTGGAAGAAAGACATCAAAAGAAAATTAGGTTATTTGTATCTATATATGTGTAATGTGTTTAAATGCAGGGTGAATATGGCCACTGCCGAGTTCAAACATCTCTAGACTTTAATGTTGAATCATTTTGGTAACAGTTGAGACTTATAAAGTAGGTGTTTACATTAAATCACTATATGATTAGACATCACTGCTGCCTTTTCATGTAAACCCATCTCCCTACAACACATCAATCTCTTAATGCCCTGAGGGATGGTTGCCCAGATGACTTCCAGGTGAATTCCACAGGGGTTCTTTCCTCTCTTGAGAGCTGAAAGATGACTTTCTCTGAGTCCAGAAGGTAGCTTTTTAGTTGGCCTCTTTGCATATCTTATTTTAAATCTCTGACCACAGGTATACTCTATATATCATTAAATGATTGGTGCAGCTGACCATCTTCAGACCTCCTTGCCGGAATTCTGACACACTGCAGATCCCTTTGCCAGAAAGCTGATAGTTTGGCGATTCCTTTGATCTTCTTCAGATGTCCTTTTCTATAAGTCTATTGCCATCTCAGTTTGCTTTTGCTGGAAACCTGTCATAACTAATTCATGTGATATGCCATCTCTGCTCTTCATGGTGTCTCTTGCTTCCTGATTATGATCTTCCTGGTCATCTTCAGTTCCTTGTGTATGGGTAATGTGTGTTCACATTTGTGCTGGTCAAAGATGGAACGAAAGTCCCGGACGTCGAACATTTTTTTTCCAATTTAAATGAAAGTTCTCCGACTTTTCCCAACTCTTCTCAGTGGATTCCTGGTTTGAATGAAGCAGCATCATGATACTAATAAGACAAGCGGCCTTTTAAAAATATCCAGCCCTATGACAAAGGATTTCAGGGAGACGATTAGAAAGGTTTAAACAATTACATGGCTTACAATAGAAAAGCTTATACTACAGTGGACAAATATTCTTTTAGTTTAGGGTTGCATAGTGCAGAAGTAAGGCTAGAGAGGGTAAGAGTAGGGCTATATTAGGGAGAGGGAGTCACTGGTCACATATTATGTTTTAGGGAATTACACATCCTATTATCATAATAATGTTTTACCATTATTATCTTTACATCTTATGGGTGAGCTCTCTGAAAAACAAATTATTATGTATATAAGACGTGCTTTAGTGGGCATATAAAAATAACAAAAATAACATATTTTTTTTCTAAGTGCTCACCCACGAGGTTAAAGGAAAGAAATGGTAAAACAAAGATTATTATGAAAATACGCTGTGCAATTCCTCAAAACATATGTGACCCTTGACCTGTAACATGACATGTTAAAGTATTGTACATTACGTTTAATTGCTCAAACAATTTAGGGTACACATCACTGACACACTGACAGCCAATACTCAGCCCAATACAGTATTTCAGATCATTTTGCATATAGAAAGGTTTTCTTGCATTAAATTATCCTCCTGATAAGTTTAATTTTATTTTGAATTATCATGACGGTGGTCTTTTTTCATTTTGTTGGGGGGGGGGGGGGTGAATGCAGCATTTCATTCTTCACCCCAGGCAGCACAATGTCTTGGACCGGCCCTGACTGTGACATATGAAGGGAAGGTGTGGATAGGGTTGCCACCTTTTCTTCCAAAAAATACCGGCCTTGGTACTGTCTCCATAGATTTAACATTGACCTGATGCCAATTTTTTACCGGCCTGCTGGTAAAATACCTTCCAGGTGGCAACCCTAGGTGTGGAGGACCCAGAATCATCCATAGACTATAGCAGTGATGGCGAACCTATGGCACAGGGGCCACAAATGACCCCTGAGGTGGCACTCACCAAGTGACTACAGTAACACCATCAATTATGGAGAACCCATGAGATGCTATGACCTCAGCATTTTCGGAAATTTGGACATTCAAGTTTAAAAATATTTTTGCATCACTGACCTAGACAGCTGCTATCAGGGGGCTACAACTGTTAAAGCTGTAAGGGGCCCGGCTGCCATCATTGTATCCATTATAGGTGACCCTGATTGTACCCCAAAGAACATCAGCAGCTATGTGGTATGGCAGCCAATGAGGGCGCTTTCCCGTCTGTAGGTTTCACTTGTTTGGGGGGTGCACCCATTCAGAGCCGACTAGATGAATTGTCCCCTGTTTCTAATTAGCAGGTTCACTGGCTGCAGAATTGTATGCAGGACGCAGTGCAGCTTGGCTGGGAGCAGGACAGAGCTGTGCAGTCTAATGGAAGAGCATTCAGAAGGATGCTTAGTCCTGTGCAGTTATTATTTGGGATATTACCCCTGAAGCAGACAGGGGACCTGCTGATGTGAAGTTACTGCTCAGACTGAGTTACATTATACTTTGTAAGTTATTATATTTTTTGATGTAAAATCACAAACTTCCTGTTGATTGTCATTGTGGCTTTATACAAATAAACCTACACAAACTAACCTCTTCGCGTCAAAGGATGTGTCAGACATCGAGGCGATAGCCACCACCGAAATTCCGTCTCCTGCAATATGGATGTGCCCTCTTGTGGTTAGAGCTTCGGAAGTGAAAAACAAATCACGATCCGACAATCTGAATCTGTTGCTTGACTGCCCCTAGAGGCAGTGAGCAATGGGAAAAAAAGACTTGTTTAGCTTAAATCTAGGGTTAGGGTTAGTATAAGGGATAGGGTTACAATTAAATTAAAATATATTAAGGGTTAGCATAAGGGTTAGAGTTGGAGTTAAATTTAGGGTTAGGGTTAAATTTAGGGTTCGGGTTGGGGTCAAAAGGTCAATATAGGAACTTGCAAAAAAAAACTGCAGAAAAACATGGAAAAAATAGAAAACTATTTAGACGGGGTCTTTTTTAATGATTGCATTTGTGTACATTATTTTTTAAGTCAAATTTTTTCATCATATTTTAGGATTTTTTTTGTAGTAAATGATAAGATATGATGAACAAAAGGGTATCTAGTGAAAGCCCGTCTTATGACAATAAAAACAACATATAGTTTGTGAGGGTTTAGTATGTGAGAAAGAAAGAAATTACAGCTAAACACAAACACCCCAGAAATGTAAAAACAGCTCTTGTCACAAAGGGAAAGTCAAGGTCAAAATGTCTTGCTCCATCGGACCATGCTCTCTGCCCATCCCGGGGTAGCCTGCTGTTGGAATATGTTACAATATGGTAAGCTGATATCATGTATAAAACAGATTCCTCCTTATAATTCAAATACTTTAAAATACACTGTATTTATTGTGATAAACAAGAAAACTCTATATTATGTGTTTCATATAATGTTTGTTCTGTATTAGTCTGTACATATAATGCACAGAGAGGGGGGTAAAGCAGTATTATTAATGGGGCAGTTCCACCTACAGTGTCCAATAATATGTAAAGAAACAGACCTGTCCAATGATTTCCTCAGCAGTTCCCATCTCCTACAAGCTGCATAGAAAGTGTCAAGCCTTATTGGTGTTACTAACCAAGTAACAGCCCTGCCTGTCTCCCCAAGCTTCCTTCCTGAATGACATCACAGTACTCAGAAGTGACACCATTTACCCTGCATTCCAAGCAACTTAAAGGAACATTGAACCTTGTTTAACTCTTGCTTCCTTGAAGGAAGCAAGGGTTAAACAAAACATGTCCCGGGACCTTTAAGTAAATCTTAAATCGGTTTTACTATCACATGTGAGACACAGCAGTTCCTAGTTGTCAGCACGTGCACAAGCCCAGCTCTGACTGCCAAATGCTCGAGGTTCTTTCGATGCGACCCTGGTTTTTGCATAAGACCTAAGGTCCCCCCTGCTGATCCCATGCAAAAACTAGGGTCTCCCTCTGCGCTGAGAGAGCAGGTCGCCAACCAGATGTCTGCCTGATTGCTATGGAAGCATCGGTCAGATTGAAAAAAATAGAAGTGGGAAAGAGCGGTGGTAGTACGGATGGTGAAAAAATGTAACAAAAGACACAGAACAGGCTGCAATAAAGAATTTATTCCTGGATAGGAAGGCAGCCGTATGCCAGTCAGTGATCCCCTACCCAGTGTATCCAGGACGCCAACGCGTTTCGAGCCCAAACTTGGCGCTTTGTCAAGGCTTACCTCCTGGAGGTGTGCCTTTCTTTTAATTACGTTCTTAAAGTGCTAGTGACAAATAATCAATAAAGTGAAAAAATACAAAATATAAACAAATGCGGGATAAACCGCCTGGTATACACAATAAAAACAAATGATTAGCATGGAGAAATGGTTAATAAGTGAAAAGGTCAGTGGATTGAACATTTATAGCAGCTGGGGGCTTAAAAACGAGATAGAAGATCCAAAAATTCATTCCTGAGCTAAAATACAGGTAGAGGGCACATGTAATTATAACTATGGTTGCACATATTAAACATCAGAGAACTGGCAATGGCCATTAGTGTTTGTATATAAGCTATAATCGGGATAGCGGGATGTGTGTAATTATACACATCACGTGCAGAATCTTAATAGCCATGACTGCTTAAATGATATAAATATAACCTAGGCTCCCACATTATATACTGGGTAGTCCTAGGAGAAGGATTTGTTCCATTGACAATTGCCAGGGAGAGGTATTAGCAGTAGAGGGAAGTGCTCATGCCATTGTACAGAGCACTGGTGAGACCTCACTTGGAGTATTGTACGCAGTACTGGAGACCGTATCTCCAGAAGGATATTGATACTTTGGAGAGAGTTCCGAGAAGGGCTACTAAACTAGTTCATGGGTTGAAGGATAAAACTTACCAGGAAAGGTTTAAGCATCTTAACATGTATAGCTTGGAGGAAAGACGTAACAGGGGGGATATGATAGAAACATTTAAATACATAAAGGGAATCAACACAGTAAAGGAAGAGAGTATATTTAAAAGAAGAAAAACTACCACAACTAGAGGACATAGTCTTAAATTAGAGGGGCAACGATTTAAAAGTAATATCAGGAAGTATTACTTTACTGAGAGGGTAGTGGATGTATGGAATGGCTTCCAGCAGAAGTGGTAGAGGTAAACACAGTCAAGGATTTTAAGCATGCATGGGATAGACACAATGCTATCCAAGCTATAAGACCGGGAACTGGGGACTAATATAATAATAACTAATAATAGAAAAATTGGGCAGACTAGATGGACCTAATGGTTCTAATCTGCCAACACATTCTATGTTTCTATGTTTCTATGTATGTTGCTGAGCACATTTTGTGGTGTGCTAACACATACCAAATTATGTGAATTTGTGTCTAAAGTGCAATGTTTGTGGGGGGAAAAACACAATACAATTACTACCACAAACATTGGCAAAGACTGGTGGGAGCATTGTTGCATGGAAAGTAAAAAAAGTTAAAATACAACTATTTGAAATAGCCTAGGGTGTCTACTTTTAAACTGGCTTCAAAATGTCCCAAATGGAACACAGGCACAGACTGACTACATGTCAAAATTCCAAGTTGGAAATGCCCACCTCCCAAATGGGGCATTTTAGGTGTTCTGGTTCGGCGGGTTCGGCCGAACTTCGGAAAAAAGTCCGGGTTCGGGGTCGAACTTGACCCCGAACCCAAACCCATTGAAGTCAATGGGGACCCGACTTTCGGCTTATGGAATACATGTAATACTATTGGCTTTCTATAAACCAAAATAGAGTCCCCATTCATAAGAAATTCTTATGAATGGGGACTCTAGTTCGGTTTATAGAAAGCCAATAGTATTACATGTATTCCATAAGCCGAAAGTCTATAAACCAAAGACATTCTGTTTATAGACTTTCTTTTTATAGAATAGCAATAGCATTACATGTATTCTATAAACCGAAAGACTATAAACAGAATGTCTTTCGGTTTATAGACTTTCGGTTTATAGCCGAACCCCGAACTCCAACACGGACATACAGTGAAATGTCCGTGTTCAGTACAAGGGTCCGAACACCGCAATGTTCGGTATGAACCCGAACAGTGCGGTTCGGGTTTGCTCAACACATAGGGTTGCCACCTTTTCTTCAAAAAAATACCGGCCTTGGTATTGTCTCCAGAGACTTAACATTGGCCTGATGACTATATTTTACCGGCCAGGTGGCAACCCTATCAACACTAGCAGTGACACATTCCAAAATCTGGGAATTCATTACACGAAGTACAATGTTTGTGAGAAAAAAAACACACAAAAATTACTACCACAAATTTTGACAAAGGCTGGTGGTAGAATTAGTGCATGGAAAGTGTTAAAATACCAACATTTGAAATAGCCTAGGGTGCCTACTTTTAAAATATTTATGGTTTGATGGGGTAAAATATACTGGCTGGCTTAAAAAAT
This sequence comes from Pelodytes ibericus, assembly GCA_036172795.1. Lineage (NCBI taxonomy): Eukaryota > Metazoa > Chordata > Amphibia > Anura > Pelodytidae > Pelodytes > Pelodytes ibericus. The sequence continues at coordinate 22,765,136 of CM069857.1, read as the reverse complement.
TTGCCAAATGGGACATGGGCGCAGGTTGTGTGTCAAAATTCCAAGTTGGAAAACCAAAAAGTGCACCTCCCATATGTGGCCTTTTAGCCCCTAAACAACCCAGCAGACCTATGCATGGGTGGTATCCCCGTACTCAGGACAAATAGTAGAATCTATTTAGCATGATTTGTTATTAGGTTTTGTAGATGACTAAAAGATTTTTCCAATAAAGTTCACAAAATATGTTTGTATATATATATTTTTTTATTTTAAAGTATCTTATAGGATATAGGATATGATCAACATGATGGTATCTAAAGAATCACACAACTTTAGATGGTATCTAAAGAACCACATAGGCTTTCGGCATTTAACTACACGGAGACAAAGTCTCCATTCATAATGAATGGAGACTCTGTCTCCATATAGTTAAATGCCGACAGCCTAGAAACTGAACGTTCGGTTTATAGGCTGTCGGCATTTAACTATAACCCCTTAACGACAAAGAACGTGCCTGGCACGTCCTGCGGTGAATGAAGCGGTTTTCGTGATCAACGATCGCGAAAACCGCTTTAACAGTGCTGGTCTATTGCCTCGACATCGAGGCAATAGCCAGCACCGAAATTTCTGTTTTGGGGCACCCACAATCGCCCCACGGAGCGATCGTGGGGAGCCATATTGACGGAGCATGCTGCTCCGTCAATATGGCTAAGCCCTCTGCCGGTCTGAGCTTCGGAAGTGAAAGTAACTTCACTTCCGTCGCTCTGAATATGCTACTTGACTACCACTAGTTGTAGTTAAGTAGCACTGCAATGAAAAATATTTAAAATACATATTTAATTAATTATAAACAGGTTATATAGCTATATTAGCCTATAGGGTTAAAATTAAATATTTTTTAGCATAAGGGATAGGGTTAAAATTAAATTAAAGTTAAAAATATTAAGGGATATAATAACGATTAGAGTTGGGGTTAAATTTAGTGTTAGGGTTAAATTTTGGGTTTTGGTGGGGTTTAAAATGTCAATATAGGAAAAAAACAAAAAACACTATTTTTGGTTTTTGCCCCATAACTCGCAAAAAAAGACCGAAAAATATGGAAACATGCATATTTTTGAACTCGGGAGAAAGAAACTATTTAGACGGGGTCTTTTTTAATGATTTTATTTGTGTAAATTATATTTTAGGTCAAAGTTAGAAAAAGTGGGTTTTTTAAAATGTTTCATCATATTTTATGATTTTTTTTGTAGTAATTTATAAGATATGATGAACATAATGGTATCTAATGAAAGCCCTTCTTATGACGATAAAAACAACATATAATTTGTGTGGGTACTGTATGTGAGAAAGAAAAAAATTACAGCTAAACACAAACACACTAGAAATGTCAAAACAGCCATTGTCACCAAGGGAAAGTCAAGGTGAAAATGTCTTGTCACTAAGGGGTTAATAAAAAATGTTATTGTTTATTTTGTGTTTGATGTATTTAATAATGCGTTTTTTTTTTTCAAATAAATTGTAATCCAGAGATTATCTCTGGTGGCAGGAAGAGGAAAGCCACCTGCCCATATCCCAACTATACCTAAACCAGAAGTTCCTAATCACCTCAATTACACACCATCAGACTGCACACTGTACTGACCCAAATTAACCTTGACCCAAAACCAGGAGGAGTAGCTTAAGGTAGCTCTATGGGCTTCAGAAAACTTACAGTAGCCTCTCTCACACTCACTGTCCATTTGGAACAATACAGTGCCCGGCTATCAGGATAACTAGTTTGGCACCAAATTCAATAATCAGTTGTTTTGTGTTTTAACCTGTAATCCCCTTCAGTCCCATTTAATATTGTATGTTAAATGTAATCCTGTTAGAGTTCTTTTGTTCAATGTATGTTATCAAGATGTGTTACTGTATCAGGGGCGGATCCAGAGTCTGATCTCGGGACGGGCACATGTCCGTCTGTCTTATCCTCTCTCCCATGTCCGTCTGTCTTTTCCTCTCTCTCATGTCCTTCTGTCACGCTCCTCTCCCTTCCCATCTCTCTCTCTATTCTCTACCTCCTATGACTGTCTCTTTGTCGCTCTAAACATGTATGTGTCTCTCCTCTTCCCAATAGCTGTCTCTTTTCCTCCTCTCTCCCCCACCGTCTGTGTTCTCTCTTCTCCACCATCAGTGTTCTCTCCTCTCCCCCCCAGTGGTGTATCTTGGTTTTGTGCTGCCCTAGGCAGACAAAATTTGGGCATCATTACCCACGGTGCACACTCAACACATGACCCATAACCCATGTTGCACACCAAGGACATGCCCCATCACCCCATTACATACACATTGCCAATGTTATTTACCATTAATATTCCCCAGCCAATTTGCCCAATAATATTTGTGTTATTTGCCATTTAATATGCCCCAGCAATTTTCCCAGTAATATGCCAGTGTTATTTGCCATTTAATATGCCCCTGCCAATTTGCCCAATAATATTCCAGTGTTAGTTTCCATTTAATATGCCCCACTCAATTTGCCCAATAATATTCCAGTGTTATTTGCCATTTAATATGCCCCACCCAATTTGCCCAATAATATTCCAGTGTTATTTGCCATTTAATATGCCCCAGCCAATTTGCCCAATAATATTCGTGTTATTTGCCATTTAATATGCCCCTGCTAATTTGCCCAATAATATGCCAGTGTTATTTGCCATTTAATATGCCCCAGCCAATTTGCCCAGTAATATGCCAGTGTTATTTGCCATTTAATATGCCCCTACTAATTTGCCCAATAATATTCCAGTGTTATTTGCCATTTAATATGCCCCAGCCAATTTGCCCAATAATATTCGTGTTATTTGCCATTTAATATGCCCCTGCTAATTTGCCCAATAATATGCCAGTGTTATTTGCCATTTAATATGCCCCACCCAATTTGCCCAATAATATTCCAGTGTTATTTGCCATTTAATATGCCCCAGTCAATTTGCCCAATAATATTCGTGTTATTTGCCATTTAATATGCCCCTGCTAATTTTCCACAGTAATATGCCAGTGTTATTTGCCATTTAATATGCCCCTGCCAATTTGCCCAGTAATATGCCAGTGTTATTTTCCATTTAATATGCCCCTACTAATTTGCCCAGTAATATGCCAGTGTTATCTGCCATTTAATATGCCCCAGTAAATGTGCCCAATAATATGGCAGTGTTATTTGCCATTTAATATGCCCCTACTAATTTGCCCAGTAATATGCCAGTGTTATCTGCCATTTAATATGCCCCAGTAAATGTGCCCAATAATATGCCAGTGTTATTTGCCATTTAATATGCTCCAGCCAATTTGCCCAGTAATATGCCAGTGTTATTTGCCATTTAATATGCCCCTGCCAATTTGCCCAGTATTATGCCAGTGTTATTTGCCATTTAATATGCCCCAGTAAATGTGCCCAATAATATGCCAGTGTTAATTGCCATTTAATATGCCCCAGCCAATTTGCCCAATAATATGCCAGTGTTATTTGCCATTTAATATGCCCCAGTAAATGTGCCCAATAATATGCCAGTGTTAATTGCCATTTAATATGCCCCAGCCAATTTGCCCAGTAATATGCCAGTGTTATTTGCCATTTAATATGCCCCAGTAAATGTGTCCAATAATATGCCAGTGTTAATTGCCATTTAATATGCCCCAGCCAATTTGCCCAGTAATATGGCAGTGTTATTTGCCATTTAATATGCCCCTGCCAATTTGCCCAGTAATATGCCAGTGTTATTTGCCATTTAATATGCCCCAGTAAATGTGCCCAATAATATGCCAGTGTTAATTGCCATTTAATATGCCCATGTTAATTTGCCCAGTAATATGCCAGTGTTAATTGCCATTTAATATGCCCCAGCCAATTTGCCCAATAATATGTCAGTGTTATTTGCCATTTAATATGCCCCAGTAAATGTGCCCAATAATATGCCTGTGTTATTTGCTATTTAATATGCCCCAGTAAATGTGCCCAATAATATGCCAGTGTTAATTGCCATTTAATATGCCCCTGCTAATTTGCCCAGTAATATGCCAGTGTTAAGTGCCATTTAATATGCCCCAGCCAATTTGCCCAATAATATGCCAGTGTTATTTGCCTTTTAATATGCCCCTGTAAATGTGCCCAATAATATGCCAGTGTTATTTGCCATTTAATATGCCCCAGTCAATTTGCCCAATAATATGCCAGTGTTATTTGCCATTTAATATGATCCAGTAAATGTGCCCAATAATATGCCAGTGTTAATTGCCATTTAATATGCCCCAGACAATTTGCCCAGTAATATGCCAGTGTTATTTGCCATTTAATATGCCCCAGTAAATGTGCCCAATAATATGCCAGTTTTAATTGCCATTTAATATGCCCCTGCTAATTTGCACAGTAATATGCCAGTGTTAATTGCCATTTTATATGCCCCAGCCAATTTGCCCAATAATATGCCAGTGTTATTTGCCATTTAATGTCTCCCATTAAATGTGCCCAATAATATGCCAGTGTTAATTGCCATTTAATATGCCTTAGCCAATTTGCCCAGTAATATGGCAGTGTTATTTGCCATTTAATATGCCCCTGCCAATTTGCCCAGTAATATGCCAGTGTTATTTGCCATTTAATATGCCCCAGTAAATGTGCCCAATAATATGCCAGTGTTAATTGCCATTTAATATGCCCCTGTTAATTTGCCCAGTAATATGCCAGTGTTAATTGCCATTTAATATGCCCCAGCCAATTTGCCCAATAATATGCCAGTGTCATTTGCTATTTAATATGCCCCAGTAAATGTGCCCAATAATATGCCACTGTTAATTGCCATTTAATATGCCCCAGCCAATTTTCCCAATAATATGCCAGTGTTATTTGCCATTTAATATGCCCCTGTAAATGTGCCCAATAATATGCCAGTGTTATTTGCCATTTAATATGCCCCAGTAAATGTGCCCAATAATATGCCAGTGTTATTTGCCATTTAATATGCCCTAGTAAATATGCCCAATAATATGCCAGTGTTATTTGCCATTTACTAAGCCCCAGCCAATGTGCCCCCCCCATCTCCCCAGCACTTACCTTTCCCTGGTGGCTAGTGGCAGGCAGCATGGTCTCCTCCATGCTGCCTGTTCGGATTCCCGGCGGTTGTGCTGACAGGTCACGTGACCCGGCGCACGCATGACGTCAGCGCGCCGGTCACGTGACCTGTCGGCACTTCTGTGTCACACTGCACGGTGGAGCCGAACAGGCAGCACGGAGGTTTCTCTGTGCTGCCTTTTTGGCTCCCCGTGCAGCCTGGCAGGCAGCTAGAGAAGGTGAGGGGGATCTTCCGAATTGCCCCGTTGCCCCCCCCCCCCCCCCGGATCCGCCACTGTACTGTATATATGCTTTGTATTATGAATCAATAAACATTCTTTTGATTTTACCCAACACGACCGGTCTCGTTCGCTCTGTTGTGGGATATGCTGGGGGGACAAGTGATTAGAGCCCGTTTGGAGATTTATTTATTCACTAGACCTGAGGAATGGTTTTTGTGGAACTGTTTTTGGCAGGAGCTGGCCATCATAGTAGCCCTCCCATGACAGGAATAAATATTATTTAGGTGATAAAACTGGCCATTAACTGATAATATAATCAGTGTCCCCTAATATATCAACCTCTAATATTGGGATTACGTATAAAATGCCTGATTAATGTTTAAAGAATGAATCACAGACATCAGTAGGGAGCAATAAAAACTTTAATATGTAAGTACGTACTAGAAATAAACAAATGCAAACGTCTGGGCCAAGCTATAGCCTGGACCTTTTAAAATCATAAAGCCCCTCTGGGGAACCATGGCTGGAAGGACTGGCCTTCCCTCTAGGCATTAAGAGGTTAATAAAACAATTACAACTGGTTGTTGCATTAAATGACATATGGACTATACCTGTGATCTAGAGTCAAATTGTAAGGCTACCTCTGGACTCACAAATAGTTATCCTTCAGCACTCGGGAAAGGAAAAAACCTCTGGAGACCATGGCTGGAAGGCCTGCCCTTCCCTCTGGCCATTTAGAGGTTCATGTATTGTAGGGAGAAGGATTTACATGAAAGAGAAGCAGCGAAATCTAATCTGAATGTGATTTCATATAAACACCACTTTAACTGTTACCAAAATGATTCAACATTCATCTAGTAATGTTTATTTGACAAGACCCGGCAGTGCACCATCTTCAATCCTGCATTTATACACATAAATACACTTGGATATGTAGAAATATGCGCGTATACACAAATTACCTGATTTGTATCTTTATCTGGAAGTCCACCATCTTCACCTTTATTTGATTGGAGCTGATCATCTTCAGACCTCTTTGCCGGAATTCTGACACTCTGCACATCTCTTTGCCGGATTGCCGACACTCTGCAGATCTCTTTGCCAGGGAGCCGACAGCTGGGAGATCCCTTTTATCTTCGTTATTTCAATGACGTTGACCATCTTCAGACCTCTTTTACAGAATTCTGACACTCTGCACATCTCTTTGCCGGATTGCCGACACTCTGCAGATCTCTTTGCTAGGAAACCGACAGCGGGAAGATCCCTTTGATCTTTGTTATTTTAGTGACGTTGACTATCTTCAGACCTCTTTGCCGGAATTCTGACACTCTGCACATCTCTTTGCCGGATTGCCGACACTCTGCTGATCTCTTTGCTAGGAAACTGACAGCTGGGAGATCCCTTTGATCTTCTTTATTTGAATAACGTTGACAATCTTCAGACCTCTTTGCCGGAATTCTGACACTCTGCACATCTCTTTGCCGGATTGCCGACACTCTGCAGATCTCTTTGCCAGGAAACCGACAGTTGGGAGATCCCTTTGATCTTCTTTCTTTGAATGTAGTTGTCAGGTTTGGGGTTGAGAGCCTATGGCAGGAGGTTCGTGAGTGGCCACAGGGGAGCAGCAGAGAGCAGGATCTAGGTTGGGGTAACCAGAGAATAAACAGTACAAGCCAGGATCAAAGGGCAGGAGAAGTCAGAATATCCAGGAGGAAAGCCAAGGTCAAAATCCGGGGAATCAATGAGAACAGGAGGTAAGACAAGGGAACAGAGCTCTGGGAAGGAACCAAGGGTATACACCTCTTAGCAGCTCAATACACAAGCACTGATTGAAGTCAGTGCTTGGTATTTATGGGCTGTCAAGTGCACCTCCCCGCCTCCTCCAATCAGGGAAGTCCACCCACTCACATAGGAAAGCCTGACACTCACTGGGGTGAGTGGCAGTCTCTGGCCACACCCCCGCTGTCTCCACCAATGGATCGGCACCATCGCGCAATAGGCCACGCCCCTCTGCCATCCGAAATAACAGTAGCACCAGCAACTCGCGGGACGCGAGTTACTGGAGTCCGGGGATGCGGCCTACCACGCGGCGGCCTTCCCCTTCGACGGGCAGCAACGGGAGTGGATGCAGGTAAGGGACCCCTAGCCTGTTGGAGACGGGGTCTGGAACCCCCACAGAGCCCCCCCCTGAGGCACGACCTCCGGTCGGGTGAAGGAGTAGGACGACTTGGGTGTAGTCTGTGGAAAGCTCTGATCTTAGCAGGAGCATGAATATGGGATACAGGTTCCCAGGAATTTTCTTCGGGACCATATCCTCTCCACTGTACCAAGTATTCGAATCTACCACGATGGATACGGGAATCCAGGATCTGGGCGACTTCATATTCCTCTGAGTCGTTTATAAGGATGGGAGGAGGTTGGGAATCTCTTGTTCGAGGATTAGGTACCCATCTCTTGAGCAAACATGTGTGGAAGGTGGAATGAATACGCCAAGTATCAGGAAGTTGAAGACGGACAGCTGATTTACCAATAAGGGCGGTGATTGGGAAGGGACCTACAAATTTGGGTTGAAGCTTTCTTGCGGGACCTGGAAGTTTCAGATTGATGGAGGATAGCCACACTTTATCTCCTACTTGGTAGGCAGGATAGTCTCTACGATGTCGGTCAGCTTGTTTTTTGTAGTTCTCCTGGGCTTGAGAAAGATGTCGCTTTAATTGGACTATCCCTTGTGTTATTAGTTGGAGACGATCCGTAACAGTGGGAATGGTTTGGACTTGGGAGTAATGAGGGATGAATGTGGGATGGAATCCATAATTGGCTTTGAAGGGAGACATTCCGATGGAACGTTGGAGATGGTTATTATAACAGAATTCTGCTAATGGTAACATACGATACCAGTTGTCCTGTGCGTGGGTGATGTAACATCGGAGGTATTGTTCAAGGATTTGGTTTATCCTTTCGGTTTGTCCATTAGATTGGGGATGGTAGGCTGAGGTCAATAAGCGTTCAATCTTTAGTCCTTGGCAGAATGCTTTCCAGAATCTTGAAGTAAATTGTACTCCTCTATCGGATAAAATAGAGCGAGGGATTCCATGCAGACGAAAGATGTTGCTAATGAATAATTCTGCTGTAACAGCGGTTGTGGGAAGTCGGGTTACCGGGATAAAATGTGCCATCTTGGTGAGTCGATCCACCACAACCATGATGGTATTGTGTTGGTTTGAAATAGGCAGGTCGACTATGAAGTCCACTGTGATGGCCTCCCAGGGTTGATCAGGGATAGGCAAGGGCTGTAGAAGTCCGGTAGGTAGTTGGTGACTTCCCTTGCTACGGGCACATACCGGACAGGCTCGAACATACCGTTGGACATCCTTTCTGATGGTAGGCCACCAAAAATGTCGTAGGGCTAGAGTGAGAGTTTTCTTCAATCCTCCATGTCCGGCCAAAGGGTGATCGTGGATGGCCTGAAGGACCTCTTCTCGGGAGCCTGGAGGAACGAATAGGAGGTCCTCCTTGTAGAGAAGGCCTTGTTCTGTTCTGAGAGGAGGTAAACGAGGTGATAGGGTGTGCTTCTTGCTTTGATCTTTAATTCTCTCAATTAGAGTAGTTTGTGCAGCCATGAAATGGTGAGATTGGAGGATGGTGTCATCCGAGGGAGTCTCGACTTGAACGGGTTCATGGATTCGCGACAGGGCGTCTGCTTTCCCGTTTCTGCTTCCGGGACGGTATGTGATGTGGAGTTTGAAGCGGGTAAAAAAGAGAGCCCATCTGGCTTGTCGGGGGCATAATCTCTTTGCTGTTCTTAAATATTCGAGATTCCGATGATCAGTGAAAACCGTGATCGGATGTATAGTTCCCTCCAATAAATGTCTCCATTCTTGAAGGGCTAACACAATGGCCAACAATTCCCGATCTCCCACACTGTAGTTGCTTTCTGGGGTTGTGAGTCTCCGGGAGAAATAGGACACTGGGTGGAGGATTCCACTCTCAGGGGATCGTTGGGACAGTATGGCTCCAACTGCATATTCAGAGGCATCTACTTCGAGTGAATATGCTTGTGTGGGTTCAGGGATGGCCAGCACAGGTGCTTGGGTGAAACTCTGCTTTAGGTTTTGGAACGCCTGTTGTGCTTGGGGAGTCCATTTGAAGGGAGTATGTTTCTTGGTTAGACTGGTAATGGGTTGGACAATTTGAGAGAAGTTTTTGATAAAGCGTCTATAAAAGTTGGAAAATCCCACGAATCTTTGAACGCCTTTTACTGTAGTGGGTACAGGCCATTCCAGGATAGCGGAGACTTTAGAGGGATCCATCTGAATATGACCAGGGGAGATGATATACCCCAAGAATGACACTGTGGTGACTTCAAAGATACACTTTTCAATTTTGGCGTATAAATGGTTCTCTTGAAGGCGAGTGAGGACGAGTTTCATATGTTCTCGATGTTCTTGTAATGAAGATGAGTAAACCAGAATATCATCCAGGTACACCACCACACACGAATCCAACAGGTCTCGAAAGACATCGTTGAGGAAATGTTGGAAAGTGGCTGGAGAGTTGCACAGACCGAAGGGCATGACATTGTACTCGAAATGTCCATAACGAGTTCGGAATGCTGTTTTCCACTCATCTCCCTTGCGGATTCGAACCAAGTTGTAAGCTCCTAGTAGGTCGAGTTTAGAAAAAACTTGGGCTTCTCGAAGTCGATCCATCAGTTCTGTAATGAGAGGGAGTGGATACTTGTTCTTTATGGTAATGTTATTCAACTCTCGATAATCGACACATGGTCGAAGTCCTCCGTCCTTCTTTCCCACAAAGAAAATACCGGCCCCTGCAGGGGAGGTTGATGGCTGAATGAACCCCTTCCGGAGGCTGTCTTCTAGATAGTCCTTGAGTACCGCCAATTCTGGTTCAGATAAGGGGAAAATACGCCCGAATGGAATGGCGGCGCCCGGTAGTAGGTCTATCGGGCAGTCATAGGAGCGGTGAGGAGGGAGGAGTTCAGCCTCTTTTTTGTCGAAGACTCTACTGAAGGGAAGATACTGTACCGGGAGTTGAAGACTGGTGTTGGGTGTTGTTACAGAATTTGACGTTGTAGCAAGGGTTGCAGAGGCGAGACACTGATTTTTGCAGAATAATGAGGAGAAGACCACCTTTCCAAGGGACCATTGGATGTTCGGGTCATGCTTGCGAAGCCAAGGGAGTCCCAGGATGACAGGGAATAGCGGAGATGTAATAATATTGAAGGTGAGGGTTTCTTTGTGCCGGTGACCAATGAAGAGAGTAAGAGGAAGTGTTTCGTGTGTCACCGGACCTGATTGGATGGCACTTCCATCTACGAGATGGACAGTAAGAGGTTGGTCTTTGACTCGAAGAGGGATCTTCAAGGAGTGAGCGAGCTTGCTGTCTAGGAAGCAATCGCTGGCTCCGGAATCCAGAATGGCCATTTGGGAGGTGTTCATCTTATCCCACTGTAAAGAGATAGAAATGGATAGATGAGAGGCTGCACATCCCAATAGTACGGCAGTGTCCGATGTGTCGGGCTTACCTCTGGGGGGACGTTTGGGACATTGAGGAATCAGATGAGTAGCGCTTCCACAATACATGCAAAGGTTGCCCTTGATTCTTCTATTCCGTTCAGACTCCGAGAGGGGTCCGCGGGCCATTCCTATTTGCATGGGTTCCTCCGAAGGATTGGAGGTAGGAACCGAGGTGGTCTGTGGGGCGCTAGAAACTCGAGGAAGTGAAGATTGATGAGCCATCCGTTCCATACGTCGTTCCCGAAGTCTCCGGTCGATTTGGGTGACCAACTGGATAACCTCTTCAAGCGTGCCGGGGAGGCCCACTCGGGCTATTTCGTCTTTCAATGACTCTGAGAGTCCCAGCCTAAACTGGTGGATAAGGGCTGGTTCGTTCCATGTGGTCTCTACGGCCAGACGGCGGAATTCGGAGGTGTAATCCTCGACCGGGTGGCGACCTTGTCTCAAAGATCGGATAGATGATTCGGCCACCGCAACTTGGTGTGGGTCTTCATATAAGGCATCTAAGGCTTGCCGGAAGGCCACCCAAGTAGCCAGAGAAGCATGGTTTGTTTGTAACAAATGTTGGGCCCAGGACATGGGACCCCCGGTGAGGAGTGAGATGGCCGTACGCACACGGACGAAATCTGTGGCATAAGTTCTAGGCTTCAGAACGAATAGCAATTCGCATGAGGTGATGAAGGTTTTATAGGTAGATCGGTCTCCATTAAAGCGATCGGGTAGTTTGACTTGTGGTTCGGGAGCAGCTACCGCACCTTCCGCTGGAGCAACAGCGACTAACACCGGTTCAGGAGGTGGAAGGGGTGCTGCTTGCAAGGTTTGTACTTGATTTTGTAATTCCTGTTGATTGTTTCGTATGTCTTGTACTGCGTGAGCCAATGCTGCAATTTGCTGGGTGAGTGCTTGGATGGCTTCAGCCACACCTGCAGGCTCCATAATGGCTTGTGTATTCTGTCAGGTTTGGGGTTGAGAGCCTATGGCAGGAGGTTCGTGAGTGGCCACAGGGGAGCAGCAGAGAGCAGGATCTAGGTTGGGGTAACCAGAGAATAAACAGTACAAGCCAGGATCAAAGGGCAGGAGAAGTCAGAATATCCAGGAGGAAAGCCAAGGTCAAAATCCGGGGAATCAATGAGAACAGGAGGTAAGACAAGGGAACAGAGCTCTGGGAAGGAACCAAGGGTATACACCTCTTAGCAGCTCAATACACAAGCACTGATTGAAGTCAGTGCTTGGTATTTATGGGCTGTCAAGTGCACCTCCCCGCCTCCTCCAATCAGGGAAGTCCACCCACTCACATAGGAAAGCCTGACACTCACTGGGGTGAGTGGCAGTCTCTGGCCACACCCCCGCTGTCTCCACCAATGGATCGGCACCATCGCGCAATAGGCCACGCCCCTCTGCCATCCGAAATAACAGTAGCACCAGCAACTCGCGGGACGCGAGTTACTGGAGTCCGGGGATGCGGCCTACCACGCGGCGGCCTTCCCCTTCGACGGGCAGCAACGGGAGTGGATGCAGGTAAGGGACCCCTAGCCTGTTGGAGACGGGGTCTGGAACCCCCACAGTAGTTGACCATCTTCAGACCTCTTTGACAGAATTCTGACACTCTGCAATTCTCTTTGCCAGGGAGACAACAGTTTGGAGATCCCTTTGATCTTCTTGTTTTGACTGGAGCTGACTATCTTCAGACCTCTTTGTCGGTGTTTTGACATTTCTTCTGGGAATCCAAAACTTACCATCAAGTGAACCGAGCATGCACGCAATCACTCAAAACACCAATTAGACAGCTAGGAGCCACATAAGCACAAGCATTTTCGGCACAGTCTGAGCTGCCGGCAACTACACTTCCTATGATGCCTCCAGCCTCCAACGTTATGAGATGTGACTGATTAGACCAGAAGGGTTAGGGTTAGAGTGAGGGTAAGGATTAAGGTTAAGTCTGTAGATTACAGGTATCACTTGCCCTTACCCCCAAGCCCGTTGGTGTAATGTATGTCCTTGGGTTTAAAATGGTGATTAGAGTTAACCCTAAACCTTACCCTCACTCTAACACTAACCCACTGCTCTAATGGCTCAGATTTCATACTGTTGGAGTCGGGAGGCATCATGGGAAGTGTACTTCTTGGCTTTTTAGACTTTGCCGAGATGCTCACATATGCATAGCTCTGAGCTGTCTAATCAGTGAATTGAGTGATTGCATGCATGCGCAGTTCACTTGATGGTAAGTTCTGGATTCCCAGGAAATTTCACAACACCGGAATCTGAAGATTGGAGCTGACTATCTTCAGACCTCTTTGCCGGAATTCTGACACACTGCACATCTCTTTGCCGGATTGCCGACACTTTGCAGATCTCTTTGCCAAGGAGCCGACAATTTGGAGATCCCTTTGATCTTCGTTATTTGAGTGACGTTGACTATCTTCAGACCTCTTTGCCGGAATTCTGACTCTCTGCACATCTCTTTGCCGGATTGCCGACACTCTGCAGATCTCTTTGCCAGGAATCCAACAGTTTGGAGATCCCTTTGATCTTCTTTATTTGAGTGACGTTGACCATCTTCAGACCTCTTTGCCGGAATTCTGACACGATGCACATCTCTTTGCCAGATAGTCGACATTTTGGAGATCCCTTTGATATTCTTTTTTTTAATTGGAGCTGACCATCTTCATACCACTTTGCCGGAATTCTAACTCTCTGCAAATCTCTTTTCCGGATTGCCGACACTCAGTATATCTATTTGCCTGGAATCCCACAGTTTGTTGATCCTTTTTATCTTCGTTATTTGAGTGACGTTGACCATCTTCAGACCTTTTTGCTGGAATTCTGACACTCTGCAGATCTCTTTGCCAGGGAGTCAACAGTTTGGAGATCCATTTGATCTTCTTGTTTTGACTGGACCTGACCGTCTTCAGACCTCTTTGCCGGTGTTTTGACATTTCCTCCGGGAATCCAGAACTTACCATCAAGTGAACCAAGCATGCACGCAATCACTCAAAACATTGATTAGACAGCTAGGAGCCACATATGCGTGAGCATTTCAGCAAAGTCTGAATTGCCGGCAACTACACTTCCCATGATGCCTCCTGCCTCCAATGTTATGAGATGTGACCTATTAGACCAGCGGGGTTAATGTTAGAGTGAGGGTAAGGATTAGGGTTAGCTCAAGGGGGAGTTGGGGTTAGAGTAGAGTATGGGAAAGTGTTAGGGTTAAGTTTGTAGATTACAGGTAACCCTTGCCCTTACACAACCCCCCTGGTGTAATGTATGTACTTGGGTTTAAAATGGTGATTAGAGTTAACCCTAAACCTTACCCTCACTCTAACCTTAACCCGATGCTCTAATGGCTCAGATTTCATACTGTTGGAGTCGGGAGGCATCATGGGAAGTGTAGTTGTTGGCTTTTCAGACTTTGCCAAGATGCTCACACATGCATAGCTCTGAGCTGTCTAATAAGTTAATTGAGTGATTGCATGCATGCGCAGTTCACTTGATGGTAAGTTCTGGATTCCCAGGAAATTTCACACCACCAGAATCTGAAGATCCCATTGATCTTCTTTATCTTCAGACCTCTTTGCCGGAATTCTGACACTCTGCACATCTTTTTGCCGGATTGCCGACACTCTGCAAATCTCTTTGCCACGGATCCGACAGCAGGGAGATCCATTTGATCTTCTTTATTTGAGTTACGTTGACTATCTTCAGACCTCTTTGCCGGAATTCTGACACTCTGCACATCTCTTTGCCGGATTGCCGACACTCTGCAGATCTCTTTGCCAGGGAGCCGACAGCTGGGAGATCCCCTTGATCTTCTTTATTTAAGTGACATTGACTATCTTCAGACCTCTTTGCCGGAATTCTGACACTCTGCACATCACCTGGAAGAAAGACATCAAAAGAAAATTAGGTTATTTGTATCTATATATGTGTAATGTGTTTAAATGCAGGGTGAATATGGCCACTGCCGAGTTCAAACATCTCTAGAATTTAATGTTTAATCATTTTGGTTACAGTTGAGACTTATAAAGTAGGTGTTTACATGAAATCACTATATGATTAGACATCACTGCTGCCTTTTCATGTAAACCCATCTCCCTACAACACATCAATCTCTTAATGCCCTGAGGGAAGGGCAGGCCTTCCAGCCATGGTTGTCCAGATGACTTCCAGGTGAATTCCACAGGGGTTCTTTCCTCTCTTGAGAGCTGAAAGATGACTTTCTCTGAGTCCAGAAGGTAGCTTTTTAGTTGGCCTCTTTGCATATCTTATTTTAAATCTCTGCCCACAGGTATACTCTATATATCATTAAATGATTGGTGCAGCTGACCATCTTCAGACCTCCTTGCCGGAATTCTGACACACTGCAGATCCCTTTGCCAGAAAGCTGATAGTTTGGAGATTCCTTTGATCTTTTCAGATGTCCTTTTCTATAAGTCTATTGCCATCTCAGTTTGCTTTTGCTGGAAACCTGTCATAACTAATTCATGTGATATGCCATCTCTGCCCTTCATGGTGTCTCTTGCTTCCTGATTATGATCTTCCTGGTCATCTTCAGTTCCTTGTGTATGGGTAATGTGTGTTCACATTTGTGCTGGTCAAAGATGGAACGAAAGTCCAGGACGTCGAACATTTTTTTTCCAATTTAAATGAAAATTCTCCGACTTTTCACAACTCTTCTCAGTGGATTCCAGGTTTGAATGAAGCAGCATCATGATACCAATAAGACAAGCGGCCTATTAAAAATATCCAGCCCTATGACAAAGGATTTCAGGGAGAGGATTAGAAAGGTTTAAACAATTACTTGGCTTACAATAGAAAAGCTTATACTACAGTGGACAAATATTCTTTTAGTTTAGGGTTGCATAGTGCAGAAGTAAGGCTAGAGAGGGTAAGAGTAGGGCTATATTAGGGAGAGGGAGTCACTGGTCACATATTATGTTTTAGGGAATTACACATCCTATTATCATAATAATGTTTTACCATTATTTTCTTTACACCTTATGGGTGAGCTCTCTGAAAAAACAAATTATTATGTATATAAGCCGTGCTTTAGTGGGCATATAAAAATAACATATTTTTTTTCTAAGTGCTCACCCACGAGGTTAAAAGAAAGAAATGGTAAAACAAAGATTATTATGAAAATACGCTGTGCAATTCCTCAAAACATAATATGTGACCCTTGACCTGTAACATGACATGTTAAAGTATTGTACATTACGTTTAAATGCTCAAACAATTTAGGGTACACATCATTGCCAGCCAATACTCAGCCCAATACAGTATTTCAGATCATTTTGCATATAGAAAGGTTTTCTTGCATTAAATTATCCTCCTGATAAGTTTAATTTTAGTTTGAATTATCATGACGGTGGTCTTTTTTCATTTTGCTGTGGGGGGGGGGGGGGTGAAAGCAGCATTTCATTCTTCACCCCAGGCAGCACAATGTCTTGGACCGGCCCTGACTGTGACATATGAAGGGAAGGTGTGGATAGGGTTGCCACCTTTTCTTCAAAAAAATACCGGCCTTGGTACTGTCTCCATAGATTTAACATTGGCCTGATACCAATTTTTTACCGGCCTGCCGGTAAAATACCTTCAAGCTGGCAACCCTAGGTGTGGAGGACCCAGAATCATCCATAGACTATAGCAGTGATGGCGAACCTATGGCACAGGGGCCACAAATGACCCCTGAGGTGGCACTCACCAAGTGACTACAGTAACACCATCAATTATGGAGAAACCATGAGATGCTATGACCTCAGCATTTTCGGAAATTTGGACATTCAAGTTTAAAAATATTTTTGCATCACTGACCTAGACAGCTGCTATCAGGGGGCTACAAATATTAAAGCTGTAAGGGGCCCGGCTGCCATCATTGTATCCATTATAGGTGACCCTGATTGTACCCCAAAGAACAGCCAGAATTAAAAAGAACATCAGCAGCTATGTGGTATGGCAGCCAATGAGGGCGCTTTCCCGTCTGTAGGTTTCACTTGTTTGGGGGGTGCACCCATTCAGAGCCCACTAGATGAATTGTCCCCTGTTTCTAATTAGCAGGTTCACTGGCTGCAGAATTGTATGCAGGACGCAGTGCAGCTTGGCTGGGAGCAGGACAGAGCTGTGCAGTCTAATGGAAGAGCATTCAGAAGGATGCTTAGTCCTGTGCAGTTATTATTTGGGATATTACCCCTGAAGCAGACAGGGAACCTGCTGATGTGAAGTTTCTGCTCAGACTAAGTTACATTATACTTTGTAAGTTATTATATTTTTTGATGTAAAATCTCAAACTGCCTGTTGTTTGTCATTGTGGCTTTATACAAATAAACCTACACAAACTAACCTCTTCGCGTCAAAGGATGTGTCAGACATCGAGGCGATAGCCACCACCGAAATTCCGTCTCCTGCAATATGGATGTGCCCTCTTGTGGTTAGAGCTTCGGAAGTGAAAAACAAATCACGATCCGACAATCTGAATCTGTTGCTTGACTGCCCCTAGAGGAAGTGAGCAATGGGGGAAAAAAGACTTGTTTAGCTTAAATCTAGGCTTAGGGTTAGTATAAGGGATAGGGTTACAATTAAATTAAAATATATTAAGGGTTAGCATAAGGGTTAGAGTTGGGGTTAAATTTAGGGTTAGGGTTAAATTTAGGGTTCAGGTTGGGGTCAAAAGGTCAATATAGGAACTTGCAAAAAAACTGCAGAAAAACATGGAAAAAATTGAAAACTATTTAGACGGGGTCATTTTTAATGATTGCATTTGTGTAAATAATTTTTTAGGTCAAATTTTTTCATCATATTTTAGGATTTTTTTTTGTAGTAAATGATAAGATATGATGAACAAATTGGTATCTAGTGAAAGCCCGTCTTATGACAATAAAAACAACATATAGTTTGTGAGGGTACAGTATGTGAGAAAGAAAAAAATGACAGCTAAACACAAACACCCCAGAAATGTAAAAACAGCCCTTGTCACAATGGGAAAGTCAAGGTCAAAATGTCTTGCTCCATCGGACCATGTGAAGGGGTAACCTAGCATTGCAAGGGTTAACTGGAGTAACCTAGCATTGTGAGGGTTAACCGTAAGAGCTAGTTTTGTTTTTGTACCTGTTTTAGTTTTTAGCTTCAATTTAATTAGAAGACACATACTCATACCATTATCTCATGTATTCATTTGTTTATCTGAATGTTCTAACTTTGGAAATGATACTAGGAGTACTTGTGGGAGAGAAGGTGGCAGAGGCCTGGAATCTCAGGTTCTTGCCATCTCCAATTAATCCTACTAATTAGGGAAAGGAGAAGTTACCAGAAGATGATACCAGAATGCTCTTATCTATGTCTTACCCCGTGATTGGAACCACTATGTCTTTTTAATTATCAGTACCTTCCATTTCTTATTCTGGTACTTTCCACTCATTTCTAGATTGTTGTGTAACACTGTTGTGTAACAGTTATTTAGCATATATACCATTAACACACCCCTATACGCCTATATATTCATATGTGCACATACATTATAACCAATGAGATTGAAGCAGACACCTCCTTAATTTGGGGTATATATATGACTGTTAAACCAATAAAGACTCAGAGTTAAAGGATAAAGAACTTGTGTCTGCTTTCTTTGGCTCTCCACGCGTGTTGTTGAGAACAACTCCCACCACGAGAAGTTAACCATTAAAGATACATTGCCGTGTATGCAGAGACGTTGCTGAGAAGACCCCTCAGCTAGACTCGGTCCCTTTCAGCTGGTGTCAGAAGTGGGATTCAGACAGACCGGGTGAGTACATGTGTATTTTATACATCTCTGACTTACCCGTGTTTCTCTGAATCCTTAGTTATTTCTAAAAGTCTCTGTTAGATAAAACCCTGTAATAAGTATTCTAGAGACAGGTCGCGCCTGTCATGTAAGCAGATATGTTGCAACAGTTACTGATGATGTTCCAGTAATATAAGTGCCGGCAAATATAGACTATACTGATTAAGTCTCAGTTAAAAGTTTTACTCACTGATGAAGTGCCAGTGAGAGATGTAAATGTTTTGCATTTACATAGAACAGGGTATAATATAGTATAATATAGAAAACGGCAATCTAAATTCATTCCATATTGCAATTACTCCCGAATTTTGTTCCGTGGTGTGAGTTGATCATCAATTCTGTCATATACTGTATAGTGCATGTCTAGTGATTTTGGGATATCACAATGGGACAGCAAATCAGCAATTTGGCTACTTCTAAATTTTGTGAGAAAGGCAAATTAAAGGATGCCTCTTTGTATGACGATACAAGGTGGACTCCACGAAATTACACCTAAATTTATGTGACAGCAGTAGTTAATTCAGAGGTCATAATGTCAGAATAATTAATTAAAGAAGGAAAACCCAAAGGGAGAGAAAATGAACAAGGGTACATCTAAATACCCTAAGAGATCTGTCCCACAGAAAGCTAAGATAGAGCCGCTGTATCCAGCACTCAGAGCCCCCACAGCACAGCACGGCATGTAAATTGTCAGATAAGAAATTAACTGCTGTGTCTGTGGCCATAAGGTATGTTTGATTTGCCTCCCTGCCAGTACTCAGTGTTTTAAGGGGATAGTAGAAATTAATGTATAAAGTATAAGAGTATTATAACATTGCATTGTTAAACTGAAATATAAAAGTGTTACGTCTGTCTAGTGTGTCTGGGACACATAAATAAGTTACAAGACAATAGTTCTGGGAATTGAAGTTGTGTATCTAAGATACGCTGTGTAACAGAGGATAGAACATATTGTAAAATATATTGAAGATTAGTTTTCTGTCTGTAACGCCCAAGCACACTGTATCTTGGTGTTTTGGATATATTTTAGCCGCGCAGGTTGATAAGACAATAGAAGCTGTGACATAATATGTTTAATGTTGTCATTAGAAGAATTGTCATTATTGTTTAAATATTTACATAGTAGCAGCAGTCTGGTTTTATAGAGATGTTGCAAAAGGAAGTGTTTTATATTTAGTAGAGTAGAGAAGACGGATCTCCTAAATTACTCAAACCAGAGCGCTCAAAAAAAAAAAAAAAACGGCATTTTAGCCTTTCGTATAATAGTTTGAGTGATTATTTGAGTAACGATCTTCTGGCCTATATTCAGCAGTGTGATGAGAAGTTTTATAGTAAATGAGTTCATTCATGTTATGTTCTTTGTTCGGTATAAAGGTCCTGAAGAGTAACCGTAGTTACTGCAGTTTTTGTTATTGTTTGGCAGAAAAGTTGCAGAGTTATTTTATTTTGGCACAGTCATTAATTTTATTAGTGCTATGCATCGTTTTCAAATTAATTTGCTTCTGTATTTGTGTAACTGTATCTTTAAGTAAAAATAGAAATATGTGTGTGTAAAACAGCAAGAGTCATATAGTGTCTAGGTATCTCTTGGACATCATGTTAAATATACGTGATCGATCCATTGGACAGTATAACAGCTGTAAAATTTTACAAAATGCCATTATTTGATTAATTTTGACAAAAGTTTATTTTTATTCAATTTACATGTGAGGAGGCATTATGTAATAATACTATGAATGTAAAAAGTTATATTTTTTATTGCTGTAGCAATGTTATTTGCTGTGGATTTCCCCAGCTGCATATTTTTGGGATATTTTAAAGCTGTAACCAGAGCCATTATTTCATGTTCTGGCAAAAGCGTTCTAAAATTTGCAGGATGCTAATTTAAAGGCAAAGACTTAACAGGTTTTACATGTTACCTACTAGAAATGTTTATTTGTTTATGGTATATTCCTCCTTTTTGTATTTGGGTAGTTTGACTAGTATTTAATCTTTATGAAGGTTAGAAGGACTTTTGTAATTACAGTCTTTATTTTATTAAGACATATTTTGATTTTTCCCAAGGTAGATACCACATCTTCCAACACTCTAGATAAAATTAGAATAACTGGATGAGTGAAAATGTCTTTATTGTAAGGTTTTATTTGTATAAACAGATGCACAGCTACAGATGAGCTTTAGATTTAAGTAGAATATCAGAGTAGGTATTAGAGAAAGACTTGAGCAACGTTTATTCGTAATAAAAGTTCAGGTGTGAATTTTGTGTTGTAAAGATAAACTGTTGAAGGCTTTGTCGACCATGGAAATGGCAATTGCTGGAGATAAAGGGTTTTTTCTATGTTGTAGAAAGTCAGAAGATATAATTAATAATGTGAAATAAGGGTATTTATAGCAATAAGAGGCAGAACTTTTAGTTTATGCTGAAAAGTATTGATTAGTGTTTTAAAGCAACTCCCTGCCCATCCAATACAATCGGTGGTAATTTGCATACACTGTAATAGTTTTATGTTCTTAGTGTGGCCAGAATTTGTGTACAGCGCTACTTACACTGTTGGTGATTTAGGAATATAATATTCATACTATAGGGATGTTAGATTGCTAGGTAAAGAGCAATACGTATCTAAATAGACACAGAGATAGCATTTGCATTCTACCACATTTATATACAGTAAATACACACGCACACACGTGCAATGATAAAATGTTAATTTGTTGTGTTCTAATTTTTGTTATTATTAAGGCAAAGTACCCCATGTAATACATGGTGAGAGAATATTGAGATGTTGTTTAAAGTTTTAAATGCAAGACAAGTTTTTAATATGATATATGAGAATGTACGTATGTCATTGATAAGTGGAAAGAATTAGCGAGTGTCGTGTTATGTGACAAGTTGTGTTGTGTTGTTAGAGTTGTAGGAGTTAATAGTGAAGTTGAGAGAAAGCCTCCCCAGAAGCCCCCCTTCTCTCTGACAGTCTATTTGCAGATAAGAGAATTGTAGCAGCGGCTGCAAAATTATTGCTTTTCTTTTTGTGAAGGGAGGGGGAGAACGGGCCAGAATTACTGTTACTGTTAGTTATTGAGAAGTTCTGTGTGTTATGTGCTATGGTTATATAGTCTGATCATGATATTATTTGTCCTAATGGTAAAGCGATACATGATTATTATGTATGAGAACATATTCTTACATTATCAATTGATTCAACTATGATTATAAAAGGGTAATAATTTTTCAAGAACAAAAGAGTGGTTCAGCTTTATACATTTTTATAATTATATTGCAACACAGACTAGCTGTAATAATATGTTTTAATTATATTTTAATGTGGAGATTAATAAGATTAGAGACCGCAATATAAATGCGAGTCACAAATCAAATAATTGAAGATGTTTAGTGAAATTTTGCATGTTACTAACTGGAATTTTTTTTGAGTTTTATTTCCATATAGATTAAAGCTGTACAGCCAACAAAAGACAAGTTCAAAGTGCACCAACGAATCTAATGCTGATCAAGATTATTTCTAAAGAAAAGTTGATTTTTAAAAGACGAAAAAGTTTTCCAGTTCAAGTAAAAGGATTCTCTTAAAGTTTATCGGAATATTGTTGTGAAAGTTGTTCAACTCAACTCCCGGATCAACGTTATTTACTTAAAGCATATTCCTATACTGACAAACAGGCCAACAAAGGAGCAGCAATTTAGTGTCTTGATGGGCATAATAATCCCTGACCACTAGCCAACATCGTCACCCAAGGGAAACTCACAAACAAATCACCCAGGACTCTGCAACAGATACAACAGTCTACAGCAGATCATCTTTGTTGGGAAGTATATTTTCATTGAGTATATATGTATAAAATTGTTATTGCTGAATTGTAATTTTTGTGGTAAAGATTTGTTTAATTGTGTTATTATGGGTATGTTTGGTGTATAGTGAATTTTTGAAACTTAACAATTAGACCGACTCTTACAAACAGGATTTAGTCAGACCCATAAAGAAATTGTATTTTGATAGTATTTTTGTGGAATTGTATATAGAGAATGTTAGGAAGCTTTTCAGATTTTTTTTAAATAAGTTAAAAAAGTTTAATCAAGAAGGATTATAGATTTAAGGAGTAGGTTAAAAAGTGTTCACAGGTAATCCGTGAGATCCCCTGGGACTGGGAAATTGGCTAGGATCACTTGGAGCGAAACTTGTAAGTGGTTTGGCATGTGTGAGATCAGTGTTGCTAATTGTCTGTGTTTATGTTGTTTGTTTCAAGGGTCTCATCCTCAAGTGCATCCTGACCACTGACATCATGCCCCTACGTGAAGACTGGAAGACACTGCTCAGATATTCCCCATTATGGAAGCTTACAGTGCAATTAAGCTGGATGACCTACCAATGTGTGAAATCGAGGAAGTGTGCCTTATCACCTTGGATACAATGATTATGTTGACCAGGCAACTCCTGATGGTTATCCTTAAAAACAGACAATGTCAATTTCTAAGACTAAAAGGGGAGAACAGTATGAACATTATATGGACTGTAGGGGCCTCTGGAATTATGTCGTGGATGGGAGACCATAATGTTTTGTCCACAGCCATTTTGTCTGACTGCCGCTTTATGTTCTGAATGCATGCCATTTTGTGTGTTTTGAATGCATGTTCAGCTTTGCTCCAAGTCATTTTAAAGTATTTAGTCAACAACAGTCCTGGGGAATTGCAAACTCCGGAATAATATGATGTTTTCATTTATTAGACCACTCAAATGTTATCCAACTTGATTTAAACAATATAAGAGAAGTGGTCACAGATATCAAGTAGGCCCCAGGTTTTGACTGGCCATTTTGAATATGTTCTTGGTTAGAAGATAATTATGGGCTTTGTTTTAATAATAGTAGTTATAGGTGCTTTTTATATTATCATACAATGCGCTAGATGCACCATTGCTAAGGCTATGCAATCAAGCAGAAGAAAGCCTTCAGAAACACTGGCTTTCTCTATGATATATCAGAGAGAACAGTGAAGTGAGTTATCCATATTAGCATATGGATAAAAGAGTGGAACTGAAGGGGTAACCTAGCATTGCAAGGGTTAACTGGAGTAACCTAGCATTGTGAGGGTTAACCGTAAGAGCTAGTTTTGTTTTTGTACCTGTTTTAGTTTTTAGCTTCAATTTAATTAGAAGACACATACTCATACCATTATCTCATGTATTCATTTGTTTATCTGAATGTTCTAACTTTGGAAATGATACTAGGAGTACTTGTGGGAGAGAAGGTGGCAGAGGCCTGGAATCTCAGGTTCTTGCCATCTCCAATTAATCCTACTAATTAGGGAAAGGAGAAGTTACCAGAAGATGATACCAGAATGCTCTTATCTATGTCTTACCCCGTGATTGGAACCACTATGTCTTTTTAATTATCAGTACCTTCCATTTCTTATTCTGGTACTTTCCACTCATTTCTAGATTGTTGTGTAACACTGTTGTGTAACAGTTATTTAGCATATATACCATTAACACACCCCTATACGCCTATATATTCATATGTGCACATACATTATAACCAATGAGATTGAAGCAGACACCTCCTTAATTTGGGGTATATATATGACTGTTAAACCAATAAAGACTCAGAGTTAAAGGATAAAGAACTTGTGTCTGCTTTCTTTGGCTCTCCACGCGTGTTGTTGAGAACAACTCCCACCACGAGAAGTTAACCATTAAAGATACATTGCCGTGTATGCAGAGACGTTGCTGAGAAGACCCCTCAGCTAGACTCGGTCCCTTTCAGCATGCTCTCTGCCCATCCCGGGGTAGCCTGCTGTTGGAATATGTTACAATATGTTAAGCTGATATCATGTATAAAACAGATTCCTCCTTATAATTCAAATACTTTAAAATACACTGTATTTATTGTGATAAACAAGAAAACTCTATATTATGTGTTTCATATAATGTTTGTTCTGTATTAGTCTGTACATATAATGCACATAGAGGGGGGTAAAGCAGTATTATTAATGGGGCAGTTCCACCTACAGTGTCCAATAATATGTAAAGAAACAGACCTGTCCAATGATTTCCTCAGCAGTTCCCATCTCCTACAAGCTGCATAGAAAGTGTCAAGCCTTATTGGTGTTACTATAGCAAAAGCCCTGCCTGTCTACCCAAGCTTCCTTCCTGAATGACATCACAGTACTCAGAAGTGACACCATTTACCCTGCATTCCAAGCAACTTAAAGGAACATTGAACCTTGTTTAACCGCAAGGGTTAAACAAAACATGTCCCGGGATCTTTAAGTAAATCTTAAATCGGTTTTACTATCACATGTGAGACACAGCAGATCCTAGTTGTCAGCATGTGCACAAGCCCCGCCCTGACTGCCAAATGCGCAAGGTTCTCTCAATGTGACCCTGGTTTTTGCATAAGACCTAAGGTCCCCTCTGCTGATCCCATGCAAAAACTAGGGTCTCCCTCTGCGCTGAGAGATGCGGTCGCCAACCAGATGTCTGCCTGATTGCTATGGAAGCATCGGTCAGATTGAAAAAAATAGAAGAGGGAAAGAGCGGTGGTAGTACGGATTGTGAAAAAATGTAACAAAAGACACAGAACAGGCTGCAATAAAGAATTTATTCCTCGATAGGAAGGCAGCCGTATGCCAGTCAGTGATCCCCGACCCAGTGTATCCAGGACGCCTACGCGTTTCGCGCCCAAACTTGGCGCTTTGTCAAGGCTTACCTCCTGGAGGTGTGCCTTTCTTTTAATTACGTTCTTAAAGTGCTAGTGACAAATAATCAATAAAGTGAAAAAATACAAAATATAAACAAATGCGGGATAAACAGCCTAGTATACACAATAAAAACAATTGATTAGCATGGAGAAATGGTTAATAAGTGAAAAGGTCCGTGGATTGAACATTTATAGCAGCTGGGGGCTTAAAAAAGAGATAAAAGACCGAAAAATTAATTCCTGAGCTTAAATACAGGTAGAGGGCACATGTAATTATAACTATGGTTGCACATATTAAACATCAGAGAACTGGCAATGGCCATTAGTGTTTGTATATAAGCTATAATCGGGATAGCGGGATGTGTGTAATTATACACAACACGTGCAGAATCTTAATAGCCATGACTGCTTCGATATAAATATAACCTAGGCTCCCACATTATATACTGGGTAGTCCTAGGAGAAGGATTTGTTCCATTGACAATTGCCAGGGAGAGGTATCAGCAGTAGAAAGAGGGAAGTGCTCATGCCATTGTACAGAGCACTGGTGAGACCTCACTTGGAGTATTGTACGCAGTACTGGAGACCGTATCTCCAAAAGGATATTGATACTTTGGAGAGAGTTCAGAGAAGGGCTACTAAACTGGTTCATGGGTTGAAGGATAAAACTTACCAGGAAAGGTTAAAGCATCTTAACATGAACAAATACAATAAAGTGAACATCTGCGCTAGTGACCAACATTAGAAAAAAAGAGCATTACCCTTTTCTATGAGACGAAATGCTCAGATATTATGCAAAGGGAAACATATGATATGATAGAAACATTTAAATACATAAACTGAATCAACACAGTAAAGGAAGAGAGTATATTTAAAAGAATAAAAACTACCACAACTAGAGGACATAGTCTTAAATTAGAGGGGCAACTAGTTAAAAGTAATATCAGGAAGTATTACTTTACTGAGAGGGTAGTGGATGCATGGAATGGCCTTCCAGCAGAAGTGGTAGAGGTACACACAGTCAAGGATTTTAAGCATGCATGGGATAGACACAAGGCTATCCTAGCTATAAGACCGGGAACTGGGGACTAATAAAAAGTACTTAGAAAAATTGGGCAGACTAGATGGACCGAATGGTTCTAATCTGCCGACACATTCTATGTTTCTATGTTTCTATGTATGTTGCTGAGCACATTTTGTGGTGTGCTAACACATACAAAAAAACACACAAAAATTACTACCACAAATTTTGACAAAGGCTGGTGGTAGAATTAGTGCATGGAAAGTGTTAAAATACCAACATTTGAAATAGCCTAGGGTGCCTACTTTTAAAATATTTATGGTTTGATGGGGTAAAATATACTGGCTGGCTTAAAAAATGTTCCAAATGGGACATGGGCGCAGGTTGTGTGTCAAAATTCCAAGTTGGAAAACCAAAAAGTGCACCTCCCATATGTGGCCTTTTAGCCCCTAAACAACCCAGCAGACCTATGCATGGGTGGTATCCCCGTACTCAGGACAAATAGTAGAATCTATTAAGCATGATTTGTTATTAGATTTTGTAGATGACTAAAAGATTTTTCCAATAAAGTTCAGAAAATATGTTTGTTCCCCCCCCCCCCCATCATATATATTTTTTTATTTTAAAGTATCTTATAGGATATAGGATATGATCAACATGATGGTATCTAAAGAATCACACAACTTTAGATGGTATCTAAAGAACCACATAGGCTGTCGGCATTTAACTACACGGAGACAAAGTCTCCATTCATAATGAATGGAGACTCTGTCTCCATATAGTTAAATGCCGACAGCCTATAAACCGAACGTTCGGTTTATAGGCTGTCGGCATTTAACTATAACCCCTTAACGACAAAGGACGTGCCTGGCACGTCCTGCGGTGAATGAAGCGGTTTTCGTGATCAACGATCGCGAAAACCGCTTTAACAGTGCTGGTCTATTGCCTCGACATCGAGGCAATAGCCAGCACCGAAATTTCTGTTTTGGGGCACCCACAATCGCCCCACGGAGCGATCGTGGGGAGCCATATTGACGGAGCATGCTGCTCCGTCAATATGGCTAAGCCCTCTGCCGGTCTGAGCTTCGGAAGTGAAAGTAACTTCACTTCCGTCGCTCTGAATATGCTACTTGACTACCACTAGTTGTAGTTAAGTAGCACTGCAATGAAAAATATTTTAAATACATATTTAATTAATTAAAAACAGGTTATATAGCTATATTAGCCTATAGGGTTAAAATTAAATATTTTTTAGCATAAGGGATAGGGTTAAAATTAAATTAAAGTTAAAAATATTAAGGGATATAATAACGATTAGAGTTGGGGTTAAATTTAGTGTTAGGGTTAAATTTTGGGTTCTGGTTGGGGTCAAAAGGTCAATATAGGAAAAAAACAAAAAACACTATTTTTGGTTTTTGCCCCATAACTCGCAAAAAAAGACCGAAAAATATGGAAACATGCATATTTTTGAACTCGGGAGAAAGAAGGTGAAAATGTCTTGTCACTAAGGGGTTAATAAAAATTTTTATTGTTTATTTTGTGTTTGATGTATTTAATAATGCGTTTTTATTAATTTTTTTTTTTTTTCAAATAAATTGTAATCCAGAGATTATCTCTGGTGGCAGGAAGAGGAAAGCCACCTGCCCATATCCCAACTATACCTAAACCAGAAGTTCCTAATCACCTCAATTACACACCATCAGACTGCACACTGTACTGACCCAAATTAACCTTGACCCAAAACCAGGAGGAGTAGCTTAAGGTAGCTCTATGGGCTTCAGAGAACTTACAGTAGCCTTTCTCACAGTCACTGTCCATTTGGAACAATACACTGCCCGGCTATCAGGATAACTAGTTTGGCACCAAATTCAATAATCAGTTGTTTTGTGTTTTAACCTGTAATCCCCTTCAGTCCCATTTAATATTGTATGTTAAATGTAATCCTGTTAGATTTCTTTTGTTCAATGTATGTTATCAAGATGTGTTACTGTATCAGGGGCGGATCCAGAGTCTGATCTCGGGAGGGGCACATGTCCGTCTGTCTTATCCTCTCTCCCATGTCCGTCTGTCTTATCGTCTCTCCCATGTCCGTCTGTCTTTTCCTCTCTCTCATGTCCTTCTGTCACGCTCCTCTCGCTTCCCATGTCTCTCTCTATTCTCTACCTCCTATGACTGTCTCTTTGTCGCTCTAAACATGTATGTGTCTCTCCTCTTCCCAATAGCTTTCTCTTTTCCTCCTCTCTCCCCCACCGTCTGTGTTCTCTCTTCTCCACCATCAGTGTTCTCTCCTCTCCCCCCCCAGTTGTGTATCTTGGTTT
This sequence comes from Pelodytes ibericus, assembly GCA_036172795.1. Taxonomy (NCBI): domain Eukaryota; kingdom Metazoa; phylum Chordata; class Amphibia; order Anura; family Pelodytidae; genus Pelodytes; species Pelodytes ibericus. The sequence continues at coordinate 22,736,432 of CM069857.1, read as the reverse complement.
TGTGCTGTCCTAGGCAGACAAAATTTGGGCACCCCTACCCACGGTGCACACGCAACACATGACCCATAACCCATGTTGCACACCAAGGACATGCCCCATCACCCCATTACATACACATTGCCAATGTTATTTACCATTAATATTCCCCAGCCAATTTGCCCAATAATATTTGTGTTATTTGCCATTTAATATGCCCCAGCAATTTTCCCAGTAATATGCCAGTGTTATTTGCCATTTAATATGCCCCTGCCAATTTGCCCAATAATATTCCAGTGTTAGTTTCCATTTAATATGCCCCACTCAATTTGCCCAATAATATTCCAGTGTTATTTGCCATTTAATATGCCCCACCCAATTTGCCCAATAATATTCCAGTGTTATTTGCCATTTAATATGCCCCAGCCAATTTGCCCAATAATATTCGTGTTATTTGCCATTTAATATGCCCCTGCTCATTTGCCCAATAATATGCCAGTGTTATTTGCCATTTAATATGCCCCAGCCAATTTGCCCAGTAATATGCCAGTGTTATTTGCCATTTAATATGTCCCTTGCAATTTTCCACAGTAATATGCCAGTGTTATTTGCCATTTAATATGCCACTGCCAATTTGCCCAGTAATATGCCAGTGTTATTTTCCATTTAATATGCCCCTACTAATTTGCCCAGTAATATGCCAGTGTTATCTGCCATTTAATATGCCCCAGTAAATGTGCCCAATAATATGCCAGTGTTATTTGCCATTCAATATGCCCCTGCTAATTTGGAAAGTAATATGCTAGTGTTAATTGCCATTTAATATGCTCCAGCCAATTTGCCCAGTAATATACCAGTGTTATTTGCCATTTAATATGCCCCTGCCAATTTGCCCAGTATTATGCCAGTGTTATTTGCCATTTAATATGCCCCAGTAAATGTGCCCAATAATATGCCAGTGTTAATTGCCATTTAATATGACCCAGCCAATTTGCCCAATAATATGCCAGTGTTATTTGCCATTTAATATGCCCCAGTAAATGTGCCCAATAATATGCCAGTGTTAATTGCCATTTAATATGCCCCAGCAAATTTGCCCAGTAATATGGCAGTGTTATTTGCCATTTAATATGCCCCTGCCAATTTGCCCAGTAATATGCCAGTGTTATTTGCCATTTAATATGCCCCAGTAAATGTGCCCAATAGTATGCCAGTGTTAATTGCCATTTAATATGCCCCTGTTAATTTGCCCAGTAATATGCCAGTGTTAATTGCCATTTAATATGCCCCAGCCAATTTGCCCAATAATATGCCAGTGTTATTTGCCATTTAATATGCCCCAGTAAATGTGCCCAATAAAATGCCTGTGTTATTTGCTATTTAATATGCCCCAGTAAATGTGCCCAATAATATGCCATTGTCAATTGCCATTTAATATGCCCCTGCTAATTTGCCCAGTAATATGCCAGTGTTAAGTGCCATTTAATATGCCCCAGCCAATTTGCCCAATAATATGCCAGTGTTATTTGCCTTTTAATATGCCCCTGTAAATGTGCCCAATAATATGCCAGTGTTATTTGCCATTTAATATGCCCCAGCCAATTTGCCCAATAATATGCCAGTGTTATTTGCCATTTAATATGATCCAGTAAATGTGCCCAATAATATGCCAGTGTTAATTGCCATTTAATATGCCCCAGCCAATTTGCCCAGTAATATGCCATTGTTATTTGCCATTTAATATGCCCCAGTAAATGTGCCCAATAATATGCCAGTGTTAATTGCCATTTAATATGCCCCTGCTAATTTGCACAGTAATATGCCAGTGTTAATTGCCATTTTATATGCCCCAGCCAATTTGCCCAATAATATGCCAGTGTTATTTGCCATTTAATATGCCCCAGTAAATGTGCCCAATAATATGCCAGTGTTAATTGCCATTTAATATGCCCCAGCCAATTTGCCCAGTAATATGGCAGTGTTATTTGCCATTTAATATGCCCCTGCCAATTTGCCCAGTAATATGCCAGTGTTATTTGCCATTTAATATGCCCCAGTAAATGTGCCCAATAATATGCCAGTGTTAATTGCCATTTAATATGCCCCTGTTAATTTGCCCAGTAATATTCCAGTGTTAATTGCCATTTAATATGCCCCAGCCAATTTGCCCAATACTATGCCAGTGTCATTTGCTATTTAATGTGCCCCAGTAAATGTGCCCAATAATATGCCACTGTTAATTGCCATTTAATATGCCCCTGCTAATTTGCCCAGTAATATGCCAGTGTTAATTGCCATTTAATATGCCCCAGCCAATTTGCCCAATAATATGCCAGTGTTATTTGCCTTTTAATATGCCCCTGTAAATGTGCCCAATAATATGCCAGTGTTATTTGCCATTTAATATGCCCCAGTAAATGTGCCCAATAATATGCCAGTGTTATTTGCCATTTAATATGCCCCAGTAAATATGCCCAATAATATGCCAGTGTTATTTGCCATTTACTAAGCCCCAGCCAATGTGCCCCCCCATCTCCCCAGCACTTACCTTTCCCTGGTGGCTAGTGGCAGGCAGCATGGTCTCCTCCATGCTGCCTGTTCGGATTCCCGGCGGTTGTGCTGACAGGTCACGTGACCCGGCGCGCGCATGACGTCAGCGCGCCGGTCACGTGACCTGTCGGCACTTCTGTGTCACACTGCACGGGGAGCCGAACAGGCAGCACGGAGGTTTCTCTGTGCTGCCTTTTTGGCTCCCCGTGCAGCCTGGCAGGCAGGCAGAGAAGGTGAGGGGGATCTTCCGATCCCTTCTCACCTCTGTCTCTGGCAGGCAGGCAGAGAAGGTGAGGGGGATCTTCCGATCCCTTCTCACCTCTGTCTCTGCCTGCAAGCGTGTTTTTTTTTTTTTCAATTGCCCCGTTGCCCCCCCCCCCCCCACTCCCGGATTCGCCACTGTACTGTATATATGCTTTGTATTATGAATCAATAAACATTCTTTTGATTTTACCCAACACGACCGGTCTCGTTCGCTCTGTTGTGGGAAATGCTGGGGGGACAAGTGATTAGAGCCCGTTTGGAGATTTATTTATTCACTAGACCTGAGGAATGGTTTTTGTGGAACTGTTTTTGGCAGGAGCTGGCCATCATAGTAGCCCTCCCATGACAGGAATAAATATTATTTAGGTGATAAAACTGGCCATTAACTGATAATATAATCAGTGTCCCCTAATATATCAACCTCTAATATTGGGATTACGTATAAAATGCCTGATTAATGTTTAAAGAATGAATCACAGACATCAGTAGGGAGCAATAAAAACTTTAATATGTAAGTACGTACTAGAAATAAACAAATGCAAACATCTGGGCCAAGCTATAGCCTGGACCTTTTAAAATCATAAAGCCCCTCTGGGGAACCATGGCTGTAAGGACTGGCCTTCCCTCTAGGCATTAAGAGGTTAATAAAACAATTACAACTGGTTGTTGCATTAAATGACATATGGACTATACCTGTGATCTAGAGTCAAATTGTAAGGCTACCTCTGGACTCACAAATAGTTATCCTTCAGCACTCGGGAAAGGAAGAAACCTCTGGAGACCATGGCTGGAAGGCCTGCCCTTCCCTCTGGCCATTTAGAGGTTCATGTATTGTAGGGAGAAGGATTTACATGAAAGAGAAGCAGCGAAATCTAATCTGAATGTGATTTCATATAAACACCACTTTAACTGTTACCAAAATGATTCAACATTCATCTAGTAATGTTTATTTGACAAGACCCGGCAGTGCACCATCTTCAATCCTGCATTTATACACATAAATACACTTGGATATGTAGAAATATGCGCGTATACACAAATTACCTGATTTGTATCTTTATCTGGAAGTCCACCATCTTCACCTTTATTTGATTGGAGCTGATCATCTTCAGACCTCTTTGCCGGAATTCTGACACTCTGCACATCTCTTTGCCGGATTGCCGACACTCTGCAGATCTCTTTGCCAGGGAGCCGACAGCTGGGAGATCCCTTTGATCTTCGTTATTTCAATGACGTTGACCATCTTCAGACCTCTTTTACAGAATTCTGACACTCTGCACATCTCTTTGCCGGATTGCCGACACTCTGCAGATCTCTTTGCTAGGAAACCGACAGCGGGAAGATCCCTTTGATCTTTGTTATTTTAGTGACGTTGACTATCTTCAGACCTCTTTGCCGGAATTCTGACACTCTGCACATCTCTTTGCCGGATTGCCGACACTCTGCTGATCTCTTTGCTAGGAAACTGACAGCTGGGAGATCCCTTTGATCTTCTTTATTTGAATAACGTTGACAATCTTCAGACCTCTTTGCCGGAATTCTGACACTCTGCACATCTCTTTGCCGGATTGCCGACACTCTGCAGATCTCTTTGCCAGGAAACCGACAGTTGGGAGATCCCTTTGATCTTCTTTCTTTGAATGTAGTTGACCATCTTCAGACCTCTTTGACAGAATTCTGACACTCTGCAATTCTCTTTGCCAGGGATAAAACAGTTTGGAGATCCCTTTGATCTTCTTGTTTTGATTGGAGCTGACTATCTTCAGACCTCTTTGTCGGGGTTTTGACATTTCTTCTGGGAATCCAAAACTTACCATCAAGTGAACCGAGCATGCACGCAATCACTCAAAACACCATTAGACAGCTAGGAGCCACATAACAACAAGCATTTTCGGCACAGTCTGAGCTGCCGGCAACTACACTTCCCATGATGCCTCCTGCCTCCAACGTTATGAGATGTGACTGATTAGACCAGAAGGGTTAGGGTTAGAGTGAGGGTAAGGATTAAGGTTAAGTCTGTAGATTACAGGTATCACTTGTCCTTACCCCCAAGCCCGTTGGTGTAATGTATGTCCTTGGGTTTAAAATGGTGATTAGAGTTAACCCTAAACCTTACCCTCACTCTAACACTAACCCACTGCTCTAATGGCTCAGATTTCATACTGTTGGAGTCGGGAGGCATCATGGGAAGTGTACTTCTTGGCTTTTTAGACTTTGCCGAGATGCTCACATATGCATAGCTCTGAGCTGTCTAATCAGTGAATTGAGTGATCGCATGCATGCGCAGTTCACTTGATGGTAAGTTCTGGATTCCCAGGAAATTTCACAACACCGGAATCTGAAGATTGGAGCTGACCATCTTCAGACCTCTTTGCCGGAATTCTGACACACTGCACATCTCTTTGCCGGATTGCCGACACTTTGCAGATCTCTTTGCCAAGGAGCCGACAATTTGGAGATCCCTTTGATCTTTGTTATTTGAGTGACGTTGACTATCTTCAGACCTCTTTGCCGGAATTCTGACTCTCTGCACATCTCTTTGCCGGATTGCCGACACTCTGCAGATCTCTTTGCCAGGAATCCAACAGTTTGGAGATCCCTTTGATCTTCTTTATTTGAGTGACGTTGACCATCTTCAGACCTCTTTGCCGGAATTCTGACACGATGCACATCTCTTTGCCAGATAGTCGACATTTTGGAGATCCCTTTGATATTCTTTTTTTTAATTGGAGCTGACCATCTTCATACCACTTTGCCGGAATTCTGACTCTCTGCACATCTCTTTGCCGGATTGCCGACACTCTGCAGATCTCTTTGCCAGGAATCATACAGTTTGGAGATCCCTTTGATCTTCTTTATTTGAGTGACGTTGACCCTCTTCAGACCTCTTTGCCGGAATTCTGACACGATGCACATCTCTTTGCCAGATAGTCGACATTTTGGAGATCCCTTTGATATTCTTTTTTTTAATTGGAGCTGACCATCTTCATACCACTTTGCCGGAATTCTAACTCTCTGCAAATCTCTTTTCCGGATTGCCGACACTCAGTAGATCTATTTGCCTGGAATCCCACAGTTTGTTGATCCTTTTTATCTTCGTTATTTGAGTGACGTTGACCATCTTCAGACCTTTTTGCTGGAATTCTGACACTCTGCAGATTTCTTTGCCAGGGAGTCAACAGTTTGGAGATCCATTTGATCTTCTTGTTTTGACTGGACCTTACCGTCTTCAGACCTCTTTGCCGGTGTTTTGACATTTCCTCCGGGAATCCAGAACTTACCATCAAGTGAACCAAGCATGCACGCAATCACTCAAAACATTGATTAGACAGCTAGGAGCCACATATGCGTGAGCATTTCAGCAAAGTCTGAATTGCCGGCAACTACACTTCCCATGATGCCTCCTGCCTCCAATGTTATGAGATGTGACCTATTAGACCAGCGGGGTTAATGTTAGAGTGAGGGTAAGGATTAGGGTTAGCTCAAGGGGGAGTTGGGGTTAGAGTAGAGTATGGGAAAGTGTTAGGGTTAAGTTTGTAGATTACAGGTAACCCTTGCCCTTACACAACCCCCCTGGTGTAATGTATGTACTTGGATTTAAAATGGTGATTAGAGTTAACCCTAAACCTTACCCTCACTCTAACCTTAACCCGATGCTCTAATGGCTCAGATTTCATACTGTTGGAGTCGGGAGGCATCATGGGAAGTGTAGTTGTTGGCTTTTCAGACTTTGCCAAGATGCTCACACATGAATAGCTCTGAGCTGTCTAATAAGTTAATTGAGTTATTGCATGCATGCGCAGTTCACTTGATGGTAAGTTCTGGATTCCCAGGAAATTTCACACCACCAGAATCTGAAGATCCCATTGATCTTCTTTATTTGAATGACGTTGACTATCTTCAGACCTCTTTGCCGGAATTCTGACACTCTGCACATCTTTTTGCCGGATTGCCGACACTCTGCAAATCTCTTTGCCACGGATCCGACAGCAGGGAGATCCATTTGATCTTCTTTATTTGAGTTACGTTGACTATCTTCAGACCTCTTTGCCGGAATTCTGACACTCTGCACATCTCTTTGCCGGATTTCCGACACTCTGCAGATCTCTTTGCCAGGGAGCCGACAGCTGGGAGATCCCCTTGATCTTCTTTATTTAAGTGACATTGACTATCTTCAGACCTCTTTGCCGGAATTCTGACACTCTGCACATCACCTGGAAGAAAGACATCAAAAGAAAATTAGGTTATTTGTATCTATATATGTGTAATGTGTTTAAATGCAGTGTGAATATGGCCACTGCCGAGTTCAAACATCTCTAGAATTTAATGTTTAATCATTTTGGTTACAGTTGAGACTTATAAAGTAGGTGTTTACATGAAATCACTATATGATTAGACATCACTGCTGCCTTTTCATGTAAACCCATCTCCCTACAACACATCAATCTCTTAATGCCCTGAGGGAAGGGCAGGCCTTCCAGCCATGGTTGCCCAAATGACTTCCAGGTGAATTCCACAGGGGTTCTTTCCTCTCTTGAGAGCTGAAAGATGACTTTCTCTGAGTCCAGAAGGTAGCTTTTTAGTTGGCCTCTTTGCATATCTTATTTTAAATCTCTGACCACAGGTATACTCTATATATCATTAAATGATTGGTGCAGCTAACTATCTTCAGATCTCTTTGCCGGAATTCTGACACACTGCAGATCCCTTTGCCAGAAAGCTGATAGTTTGGAGATTCCTTTGATCTTTTCAGATGTCCTTTTCTATAAGTCTATTGCCATCTTAGTTTGCTTTTGTTGGAAACCTGTCATAACTAATTCATGTGATATGCCATCTCTGCCCTTCATGGTGTCTCTTGCTTCCTGATTATGATCTTCCTGATCATCTTCAGTTCCTTGTGTATGGGTAATGTGTGTTCACATTTGTGCTGGTCAAAGATGGAACGAAAGTCCAGGACGTCGAACGTGTTTTTCCAATTTAAATGAAAGTTATCCGACTTTTCACAACTCTTCTCAGTGGATTCCAGGTTTGAATGTAGCAGCATCATGATACCAATAAGACAAGCGGCCTTTTAAAAATATCCAGCCCTATGACAAAGGATTTCAGGGAGACGATTAGAAAGGTTTCAACAATTACTTGGCTTACAACAGAACAGCTTATACTACAGTGGACAAATATTCTTTTAGTTTAGGGTTGCATAGTGCAGAAGTAAGGCTAGAGAGGGTAAGAGTAGGGCTATATTAGGGAGAGGGAGTCACTGGTCACATATTATGTTTTAGGGAATTACACATCCTATTATCATAATAATGTTTTACCATTATTTTCTTTATACCTTATGGGTGAGCTCTCTAAAAAAAAAATTTTTTGTGTATATAAGAAGTGCTTGAGTGGGCATATAAAAATAACAAAAATAACATATTTTTTTTTCTAAGTGCTCACCCACGAGGTTATAAGAAAGAAATGGTAAAACAAAGATTATTATGAAAATACGCTGTGCAATTCCTCAAAACATAATATGTGACCCTTGACCTGTAACATGACATGTTAAAGTATTGTACATTACGTTTAAATGCTCAAACAATTTAGGGTACACATCATTGCCAGCCAATACTCAGTCCAATACAGTATTTCAGATCATTTTGCATATAGAAAGGTTTTCTTGCATTAAATTATCCTCCTGATAAGTTTAATTTTAGTTTGAATTATCATGACGGTGGTCTTTTTTCATTTTGTTGGGGGGGGTGAAAGCAGCATTTCATTCTTCACCCCAGGCAGCACAATGTCTTTGACCGGCCCTGACTGTGACATATGAAGGGAAGGTGTGGATAGGGTTGCCACCTTTTCTTCAAAAAAAATACCGGCCTTGGTACTGTCTCCATAGATTTAACATTGACCTGATGCCATTTTTTTAACGGCCTGCCGGTAATATACCTTCCAGGTGGCAACCCTAGGTGTGGAGGACCCAGAATCATCCATAGACTATAGCAGTGATGGCGAACCTATGGCACAGGGGCCACAAATGACCCCTGAGGTGGCACTCACCAAGTGTCTACAGTAACACCATCAATTATGGAGAACCCATGAGATGCTATGACCTCAGCATTTTCGAAAATTTGGACATTCAAGTTTAAAAACATTTTTGCATCACTGACCTAGACAGCTGCTATCAGGGGGCTACAACTGTTAAAGCTGTAAGGGCCCCGGCTGCCATTATTGTATCCATTATAGGTAGCCACCCTGATTGTACCCAAAGAACAGCCAGAATTTAAAAGAACATCAGCAGCTATGTGGTATGGCAGCCAATGAGGGCGCTTTCCCGTCTGTAGGTTTCACTTGTTTGGGGGGTGCACCCATTCAGAGCCCACTAGATGAATTGTCCCCTGTTTCTAATTAGCAGGTTCACTGGCTGCAGAATTGTATGCAGGACGCAGTGCAGCTTGGCTGGGAGCAGGACAGAGCTGTGCAGTCTAATGGAAGAGCATTCAGAAGGATGCTTAGTCCTGTGCAGTTATTATGTGGGATATTACCCCTGAAGCAGACATGGAACCTGCTGATGTGAAGTTACTGCTCAGACTAAGTTACATTATACTTTGTAAGTTATTATATTTTTTGATGTAAAATCTCAATCTACCTGTTGTTTGTCATTGTGGCTTTATACAAATAAACCTACACAAACTAACCTCTTCGCGTCAAAGGATGTGTCAGACATCGAGGCGATAGCCACCACCGAAATTCCGTCTCCTGCAATATGGATGTGCCCTCTTGTGGTTAGAGCTTCGGAAGTGAAAAACAAATCACGATCCGACAATCTGAATCTGTTGCTTGACTGCCCCTAGAGGAAGTGAGCAATGGGGGAAAAAAAGACTTGTTTAGCTTAAATCTAGGGTTAGGGTTAGTATAAGGGATAGGGTTACAATTAAATTAAAATATATTAAGGGTTAGCATAAGGGTTAGAGTTGGGGTTAAATTTAGGGTTAGGGTTACATTTAGGGTTCGGGTTGGGGTCAAAAGGTCAATATAGGAACTTGCAAAAAAACTGCAGAAAAACATGGAAAAAATAGAAAACTATTTAGACGGGGTCTTTTTTAATGATTGCATTTGTGTACATTAATTTTTAGGTCACATTTTTTCATCATATTTTAGGATTTTTTTTGTAGTAAATGATAAGATATGATGAACAAATTGGTATCTAGTGAAAGCCCGTCTTATGACAATAAAAACAACATATAGTTTGTGAGGGTACAGTATATGAGAAAGAAAAAATTACAGCTAAACACAAACACCCCAGAAATGTAAAAACAGCCCTTGTCACAAAGGGAAAGTCAAGATCAAAATGTCTTGCTCCATCGGACCATCCTCTCTGCCCATCCAGGGGTAGCCTGTTGTTGGAATACCGTATGTTACAATATATTAAGCTGATATCATGTATAATACCCATTCCTCCTTTTAATTCAAATACTTTAAAATTCACTGTATTAATTGTGATAAACAAGAAAACTCTATATTTTGTGTTTCATATAATGTTTGTTCTGTATTAGTCTGTACATATAATGCACAGAGAGGGGGGTAAAGCAGTATTATTAATGGGGCAGTTCCACCTACAGTGTCCAATAATATGTAAAGAAACAGACCTGTCCAATGATTTCCTCAGCAGTTCCCATCTCCTACAAGCTGCATAGAAAGTGTCAAGCCTTATTGGTGTTACTATAGCAACAGCCCTGCCTGTCTCCCCAAGCTTCCTTCCTGAATGACATCACAGTACTCAGAAGTGACACCATTTACCCTGCATTCCAAGCAACTTAAAGGAACATTGAACCTTAACTCTTGCTTCCTTGAAGGAAACATGGATTAAACAAAACATGTCCCGGGACCTTTAAGTAAATCTTAAATCGGTTTTACTATCACATGTGAGACACAGCAGTTCCTAGTTGTCAGCACGTGCACAAGCCCTGCTCTGACTGCCAAATGCGCGAGGGTCTCTCGATGCGACCCTGGTTTTTGCATAAGACCTAAGGTCCCCCCTGCTGATCCCATGCAAAAACTAGGGTCTCCCTCTGCGCTAGGGTTGCCACCTTTTCATCCCAAAAATACCGGTCGTGTGTGGGCGGAGCTACAAGAGGGAGGGGCCATGAGAGGTGGAGCCAGAGAGGGGCGGATTATCACTGAAATGATATATATTATTTGTATATCATGCCAGTGAGAAGCGTGTGTGTGTGTCACAAACTGTCACTCTCACAAACTGTCTCTCTCTGCTCTCTCATTTTCTCACAGTGTCTCTCTGCTCTCTCATTTTCTCACAGACAGTCTCTCTCTCTGCTCTCTCTCTCTCACAGACTGTCACTTTCACTCTCTCACTCAGTCTCTGACAGTCTCTCTCTGTCACAGTCTCTCTCTCTCTGTGTGTCTCTGTCTGTGTCTCTAACAGGCAGTCTCTGCTCTCTCTAACACACAATCTCTGCTCTCTCTCTCTCACAGTCTCTCTTTCTCTCTCACTCAGATTCTCTGCTCTCTCACACAGACAGTCTCTGCTTTCTCTCACACAGACAGTCTCTGCTCTCTCTCACACAGACAGTCTCTGCTCTCTCTCTCTCACAAGAAGTTTCTCTATGCTCTCTCTCTCACACAGACAGTCTCTGCTCTCTCTCTCTCTCTCTCTCACAGTCTCTGCTCTCTTGCTCAAACAGACAGTTTCTCTCTCTGCTCTCTCTCTCTCACAGACAGTTTCTGCTCTCTCTCTCTCACAGACAGTCTCTGCTCTCTCTCATACACAGTCTCTGCTCTCTCTTGCTCTCATACACAGTCTCTGCTCTCTCTCACAGACAGTCTCTGCTCTCTCTCTCACAGTCTCTGCTCTCTCACAGGCAGTCTCTGCTCTCTCTCTCACAGTCTCTGCTCTCTCTCACAGACAGTCTCTGCTCTCTCTCTCACAGTCTCTGCTCTCTCTCACAGACAGTCTCTGCTCTCTCTCTCACAGTCTCTGCTCTCTCTCTCACAGTCTCTGCTCTCTCACAGACAGTCTCTGCTCTCTCTCTCACAGTCTCTGCTCTCTCTCACAGACAGTCTCTGCTCTCTCTCTCACAGTCTCTGCTCTCTCACAGACAGTCTCTGCTCTCTCTCACACACAATCTCTGCTCTCTCTCTCTCTCTCACACAGTCTCTCTTTCTCTCTCACTCAGATTCTCTGCTCTCTCTCTGCTCTCTCACACAGACAGTCTCTGCTTTCTCTCACACAGACAGTCTCTGCTCTCTCTCACACAGACAGTCTCTGCTCTCTCTCTCTCACAAGAATTTTCTCTATGCTCTCTCTCTCTCTCACAGACAGTCTCTGCTCTCTCTCTCTCTCTCTCTCTCTCTCTCTCACAGACAGTCTCTGCTCTCTCTCTCTCTCTCTCTCTCTCTCTCTCTCACAGACAGTCTCTGCTCTCTTGCTCTCACAGACAGTTTCTCTCTCTGCTCTCTCTCTCTCTCTCTCTCTCTCTCTCTCTCTCATACACAGTCTCTGCTCTCTCTTGCTCTCATACACAGTCTCTGCTCTCTCTCACAGACAGTCTCTGCTCTCTCTCTCACAGTCTCTGCTCTCTCACAGACAGTCTCTGCTCTCTCTCTCACAGTCTCTGCTCTCTCTCACAGACAGTCTCTGCTCTCTCTCTCACAGTCTCTGCTCTCTCACAGACAGTCTCTGCTCTCTCTCTCTCACAGTCTCTGCTCTCTCACAGACAGTCTCTGCTCTCTCTCTCACAGTCTCTGCTCTCTCTCACAGACAGTCTCTGCTCTCTCTCTCACAGTCTCTGCTCTCTCACAGACAGTCTCTGCTCTCTCTCTCTCACAGTCTCTGCTCTCTCACAGACAGTCTCTGCTCTCTCTCACACACAATCTCTGCTCTCTCTCTCTCTCTCTCTCACACAGTCTCTCTTTCTCTCTCACTCAGATTCTCTGCTCTCTCTCTGCTCTCTCTCTCTCACAGACAGTTTCTGCTCTCTCTCTCTCTCACAGACAGTCTCTGCTCTCTCTCATACACAGTCTCTGCTCTCTCTTGCTCTCATACACAGTCTCTGCTCTCTCTCACAGACAGTCTCTGCTCTCTCTCTCACAGTCTCTGCTCTCTCACAGACAGTCTCTGCTCTCTCTCTCACAGTCTCTGCTCTCTCTCACAGTCTCTGCTCTCTCTCTCTCACAGTCTCTGCTCTCTCTCACAGACAGTCTCTGCTCTCTCTCTCACAGTCTCTGCTCTCTCACAGACAGTCTCTGCTCTCTCTCTCACAGTCTCTGCTCTCTCTCACAGACAGTCTCTGCTCTCTCTCTCACAGTCTCTGCTCTCTCACAGACAGTCTCTGCTCTCTCTCTCACAGTCTCTGCTCTCTCTCACAGACAGTCTCTGCTCTCTCTCTCACAGTCTCTGCTCTCTCACAGACAGTCTCTGCTCTCTCTCTCACAGTCTCTGCTCTCTCTCACAGACTGTTACTTTCACTCTCTCACACGGTCTCTGCTCTCTCACTGCACAGATTGTCACTCTCTCACACACAGAGACTTTCACTCACTCTCTCTCTCACAGACTGTCACTTTCACTCACTCTCTCTCTCACAGACTGTCACTTTCTCTCACAGACTGTCACTTTCACTCACTCTCTCTCACAGACTGTCACTTTCTCTCACAGACTGTCACTTTCACTCACTCTCTCTCACTCTCTCTCTCTCAGTCTCTCTCTCCCTGTACCTGTCATGGAGGGGTCTCTAGCTGTCAGGTTGAGCTGTTTCTTTCCATCGGGTGTCGGTCCTTCAGTGCAGCTTGCAGGGGGCTGAGCTTCAAGCAGGTCCGTAGCACAGAGCAGGTCAGTAGCTGCTGCTGTATCTCTCCCTGCATGATTCCTGGACAGTGTCCTGGAAGGCAGAAGGCTCTGCACGTAGGTTAGATACAGCAGCAGCATAAAGCTGCTACACCAAGGGAAATACCGGGCTTTGCATTGCCGGTATACTAGGTATACCGACCCCGGCTTCCAGACCTCAAATACCGGCTGTGCCGGTAAATTACTGGCCAGGAGGCAACTCTACTCTGCACTGAGAGAGCCGGTCGCCAACCAGATGTCTGCCTGATTGCTATGGAAGCATCGGTCAGATTGAAAAAAATAGAAGAGGGAAAGAGCGGTGGTAGTACGGATGGTACAAATGGTAAAAATGTAACAAAAGACACAGAACAGGCTGCAATAAAGAATTTATTCCTGGATAGGAAGGCAGCCGTATGCCAGTCAGTGATCCCCTACCCAGTGTATCCAGGACGCCTACGCGTTTCGCGCCCAAACTTGGTGCTTTGTCAAGGCTTACCTCCTGGAGGTGTGCCTTTCTTTTAATTATGTTCTTAAACTGCTAGTGACAAATAATCAATAAAGTGAAAAAATACAAAATATAAACAAATGTGGGATAAAACCGCCTAGTATACACAATAAAAACTATTGATTAGCATGGAGAAATGGTTAATAAGTGAAAAGGTCCGTGGATTGAATATTTATAGCAGCTGGGGGCTTAAAAAAGAGATAGAAGACCAAAAAATTAATTCCTGAGCTTAAATACAGGTAGAGGGCACATGTAATTATAACTATGGTTGCACATATTAAACATCAGAGAACTGGCAATGGCCATTAGTGTTTGTATATAAGCTATAATCGGGATAGCGGGATGTGTGTAATTATACACATCACGTGCAGAATCTTAATAGCCATGACTGCTTCGATATAAATATAACCTAGGCTCCCACATTATATACTGGGTAGCAGTGGCGTAGCGTGGGTTGTCAGCACCCGGGGCAAGGCAAGTAATTTGCGCCCCCTAACCCGTGGATTTTAGCACTCGAGTCTCTTCTACTAGATTAGTTAAAGAAACCCTTACCCCCCAAGCACATGTATTGTTTGTTATGAAAATACTTATGTAATTAAAGTAAAATGCATCTAAATACAAGTTTATTTTCCAACACTTTATTGAGTGCGAACATGCATTACACACATTCTCCACATTTTCAGCAGGTTTTAACCCTTCACATGTAAACATAGCAGTTTCAGAGAAACTGCTACGTTTACATTTGCGGTTAAGGCAGCCTCTAGTGGCTGTCTTCCGGACAGACACTAGAGGCGCATCTGCGACGCTGGAGCCTGGAGGCACATTTCGCCTCCATCGCGCAGAGTGTCCATAGGAAAGCATTGAGAAATGCTTTCCTATGGACACTTTGAATGCGCGCGCAGCCATGCGCATTCAGCTCCAGTGACGTCGGACGGGGAGCTGACGTCAGACAGGTCACCAGCACAGAGGGAGCCTGGCGCTGGATTAAGGTAAGTAACTGAAGGGAATTTAACCCCTTCAGCGCCACGGGAGTGGGACCCTGAGGGTGTGGGCACCCTCAGGGTACTAAAGTGTCAGGAAAACCACTTTGTTTTCCTGACACTATAGTGATCCTTTAAGAGTTTAAGGGGTTATTTTGGCCTGGGGAAGCCAAATGGTTATACACCTATGCTTTAAACCAGGAGTAGACATCCTTTGCCACTCCAGATGTTGTGGACTACACCTCCCATGATGCTTTGCAAGCCTTAATGGAGATGTAGTCAAAAAACAAAGGGAGTGTCAAAGGTTACCTACCCCTGCACTAAACCAAAAATATATAATACAGTTCCTACCCCATAAATATAATATTTAATGCTATGATATTTAATGCTCTCATCCAACCCCCTTCCCTCCACAGTTCCTAATAAATATATTACAAATATAATTCCCTCACCCCTGTAGCCCCACCTATTTACATTTCCTTCTACATACACACATATATATAGATTATTCATTAGGCCACAAATGTAAAAAATATAATCATTGCCTCATCTCAAATTCCCAAGTCAGATCTTTCCCATCCCCCCCCTCTTCCCCTAATACACTGCTGACCCCCCTCCCCCTAATACACGGCTGACCCCTCCCTCCCCTAATACACAGTTGACCCCCATCCCCTAATACATTACTGCCCCCCTTCTTCCCTTCCCCAATACATTACTGCCCCCCTTCTTCCCTTCCCCAATACATTACTGTCCCCCTTCTTCCCTTCCCCAATACATTACTGCCCCCCTTCTTCCCTTCCCCAATACATTACTGCCCCCCTTCTTCCCTTCCCCAATACATTACTGCCCCCCTTCTTCCCTTCCCCAATACATTACTGCCCCCCTTCTTCCCTTCCCCAATACATTACTGCCTCCCTTCTTCCCTTCCCCAATACATTACTGCCTCCCTTCTTCCCTTCCCCAATACATTACTGCCCCCCTTCTTCCCTTCCCCAATACATTACTGCCCCCCGTCCCCAATACATTACTGCCCCCCTCCCCCATACATTACTTACCTCCCTCCCCCATACATTACTTCCCCCCCTCCCCATACATTACTTCCCCCCCTCCCCATACATTACTGACCCTCCCCTCCCCCATACATTAAATGACCCCCCCCTCCCCTCCCCCATACATTAAATGAACCCCCCTCCCCCATACATTTAATAAACCCCCCTCCCCCATACATTAATGAACCCCCCTCCCCTCCCCATACATTAATGACCCCCCTCCCCATACATTAATGAACCCCCCTCCCCTCCCCCATACATTAATGACCCCCCTCCCCTCCCCCATACATTAATGACCTCCCTCCCCTCCCCCATACATTAATGACCTCCCTCCCCTCCCCCATACATTAATGACCTCCCTCCCCAATACATTAATGACCCCCCTCCCCTCCCCCATACATGAATGACCCCCCTCCCCCATACATTAATGACCCCCCCTCCCCCTCTCCAATACATTAATGACCCCCTCCTTAATACATAATACAATAGGTCCCCCAAGCCCCTTTATTCTTACCTTTACAAATTCCACTTCCAACAGCTCAGGGAAGAAAGGCCGCGATGCAGTTTCAGAAGAGCCTCCGCCGCGCAGCCGCCGGATGTGACGTCACGCCGTCATTTGCCGCTCACATCCGGCGGCTGACAGGAAGTATCGCGCGGTTGTGGCTGCGGCCGCGCGGCCGCATAGGGCTAGTGCGCCCCCCCAGATATTGCGCCCGGTGCGGCCGGCCCCCCCTGCACCCCCCACGCTACGCCCCTGCTGGGTAGTCCTAGGAGAAGGATTTGTTCCATTGCCAATTGCCAGGGAGAGGTATTAGCAGTAGGAAGAGGGAAGGTCTCATGCCATTGTACAGAGCACTGGTGAGACCTCACTTGGAGTATTGTACGCAGTACTGGAGACCGTATCTCCAGAAGGATATTGATACTTTGGAGAGAGTTCAGAGAAGTGCTACTAAACTGGTTCATGGGTTGAAGGATAAAACTTACCAGGAAAGGTTAAAGCATCTTAACATGTATAGCTTGGAGGAAAGACGTAACAGGGGGGATATGATAGAAACATTTAAATACATAAAGGGAATCAACACAGTAAAGGAAGAGAGTATTTTTAAAAGAAGAAAAACTACCACAACTAGAGGACATAGTCTTAAATTAGAGGGGCAACGATTTAAAAAGTAATATCAGGAAGTATTACTTTACTGAGAGGGTAGTGGATGTATGGAATGGCCTTCCAGCAGAAGTGGTATAGGTAAACACAGTCAAGGATTTTAAGCATGCATGGGATGGACCGCATGGTTCTAATCTGCCGACACATTCTATGTTTCTATGTTTCTCTGTATGTTGCTGAGCACATTTTGTGGTGTGCTAACACATACCAAATTCTGTGAATTTGTGTCTAAAGTGCAATGTTTGTGGGGGGAAAAACACAATACAATTACTACCACAAACATTGGCAAAGACTGGTGGGAGCATTGTTGCATGGAAAGTACAAAAAAGTTAAAATACAACTATTTGAAATAGCCTGAGTGTCTACTTTTACAAAATATATTGTTTTGTGGGGTAAACTACACTGACTGGCTTCAAAAATGTCCCAAATGGAACACAGGCACAGACTGACTACATGTCAAAATTCCAAGTTGGAAATGCCCACCTCCCAAATGTGGCATTTTAGCCAACAAACAACCCAACAATATGCATAGGTAATATCCCTGTACTCAGGAGATGTTGCTGACAACATATTAGGTTGTTGTTTGGCAGTGACTAGTGTGAAGCGGACACCTGGATGTCCGGGTTCGGCGGGTTCGGCCGAACTTCGGAAAAAAGTCTGTGTTCGGGGTCGAACTTGACCCCGAACCCCATTGAAGTCAATGGGGACCCGACTTTCGGCTTATGGAATACATGTAATACTATTGGTTTCTATGAACCAAAATAGAGTCCCCATTCATAAGAATTTCTTATGAATGGGGACTCTTTTTCGACGTTCGGTTTATAGACTTTCGGTTTATAGAATACATGTAATTCTATGCTATTCTATAAACCGAAAGTCTTTAAACCGAACCTCGTTCGGTTTATAGACTTTCGGCTTATGGAATACATGTAATACTATTGGCTTTCTATAAACTGAACTAGAGTCCCCATTCATAAGAAATTCTTATGAATGGGGACTCTAGTTTGGTTTATAGAAAACCAATAGTGTTACATGTATTCCATAAGCCGAAAGTCTATAAACCGAAAGATATTCTGTTTATAGACTTTCTTTTTATAGAATAGCAATAGCATTACATGTATTCTATAAAACGAAAGTCTATAAACCGAATGTCTTTCAGTTTATAGACTTTCGGTCTATAGAATACATGTAATGCTATTGCTATTCTATAAACCGAAAGACTTTAAACAGAATGTCTTTCGGTTTATAGACTTTCGGTTTATAGCCGAACCCCGAACTCCAACACGGACCTACAGTGAAATGTCCGTGTTCAGGTCCAGGGTCCGAACACCGTAATGTTCGGTATGAACCCGAACAGTGCGGTTCGGGTTTGCTCAACACATAGGGTTGCCACCTTTTCTTCAAAAAAATACCGGCCTTGGTACTGTCTCCATAGACTTAACATTGGCCTGATGACTATATTTTACCGGCCAGGTGGCAACCCTATCAACACTATCAGTGACACATTCCAAAATCTGTGAATTCATTACACGAAGTACAATGCTTGTGAGAAAAAAAACACACAAAAATGACTACCACAAATTTTGACAAAGGCTGGTGGTAGAATTAGTGCATGGAAAGTGTTAAAATACCAACATTTGAAATAGCCTACGGTGCCTACTTTTAAAATATTTATGGTTTGATGGGGTAAAATACACTGGCTGGCTTAAAAAATTTGCCAAATGGGACATGGGTGCAGGTTTTGTGTCAAAATTCCAAGTTGGAAAACCAAAAAGTGCACCTCCCATATGTGGCCTTTTAGCCCCTAAACAACCCAGCAGACCTATGCATGGGTGGTATCCCTGTACTCAGGACAAATAGTAGAATCTATTTAGCATAATTTGTTATTAGATTTTGTAGATGACTAAACGATTTTTCCAATAAAACTCAGAAAATATGTTTGTTTTTTCCCCCCCACCATATTTTTTTTTTTTAAGTATCTTATAGGATATAGGATATGATCAACATGATAGTATCTAAAGAAAGCCCTTCTTGTCCTGATAAAAGCAATATATAATATGTGTGGGTACAGCAAATGACAAAGAAGAAAATTACAGCGAAACACAAACAGCACAGAAATGTTAAAATAGCCGTTGTCCAGAATAGACAAAAAAATGTCAACAGGCATTGTCCTTAAGAGGTTAAGTATGAAAATATGTTTACTCGAGTCACATTTTATTTAGGCTGTTTTAAGACTATCGCCTTATAATCAGGGTGGCCTTATTTTCCAGCATATACTGTATGTTCTTCTCTGGGGTCCAGTGGCTGCCTCACGATGTTGGGAGTCAGAGCTTCCACTCTGACTTCCTCCCCGGCAGTCTCTTCCCGCGGCGTTCTGTTAGCTGGGAGGAAGAGGAAGTGACGGCTTCCTCCCAGCGCTGATGTCATACTGGGGCCCGGCCGCAGCACTTACCGGCCCTCAGGAAATCTGATGTGCCGGCGGGCACATCACAATGGAAATCACAATGCCGGCGGGCACCCCGGTCGCAGGGGTTGCAGGGCAGAAGGGCCCGTTCGCAGCTGTGACGCCTGGGACAACGGTAGTTCTGCCACTGCTATGGGAGAAAGTGACACTGTGGTTGTACACATATGCACACATTGCACTTACAGTTATTATTTGGGATACTTTTTTAAACCTTTTTTTTAAATAAAATGTTTTATTGAGAGTTTTCATTTTTTAATATATTGATCTATGTAGTAATCTGTAGGTACACATAAAACCACACATTGTACAACTTAACATTCTTTACACAATAAAGAGAATTAAAAAAAAACAAAAAACAACATTCTAAAATAAGTCTGGGTATAAAGAACATGCATAAGGGCATTTAAAAGAAATTCACTGTGTATGGAGAAGCTCAGGAAAATCTAAAAGAAACATATCTTAAGTATTATCTCCCTGTATTCTGACACAATAGAAAACTATAGCTTATAGTGACCTCTAGTGGCCGCTGAATGCCAAACATACTAACTTCTCTTCGACGTTCTCTGTGTTGTGTGGTATAATGTGTGCATCTTGTTTTACTAACAAGACCGGTCTCGTCGGATATGTAGAGGAATTGACTAGCAGGATTAACAGTGATCACAGCCCATTTAGGAAATTATATTGTTGCCGGAGCTGAGGAGCATCGCTGGGGAAGTGATTCCAGGCATGAGCTATCATAGTAGCCCTCCTGTGACAGAGACCAATCATAAAAACATCTCTAACCCTAAATACATTACTATTGCACCCTGAGACCGGTCCAAGTATATCATTTACTAAGTAATCTGTAAAAGGAGAAAAGTCAGAAAATTAGATAGGAAGAGAGGAAATCTAGTCTGCAGAATAAGGTAGAACTAAGAGTGGAGGGTACGCAAGGGGGGAAAAGAAAGATAAGAAAGAACTTTGGTTTGGAGCAATAGAGCACCCACCACCTATAAAAGTTGGGCCACCGGTCAGGAGTACGACCGAACTACTGCCTTAAAAAATGGCGAGCTTAGTGCCCTGGGGAGGAGGGGGGGGGGGGTAACCAAATAGATAGTCAACTTGGGATGTTGGGAGGAAAAATATCATATAGGTCGATTGGCGGGGTGCCAAGGCCCATATTTAATTAGGCTCCCGGCTTCCCCATCATACTGTCCAGAAGGAAGTGAGTCCGCAGGGAGGCAGATCTGAGAGTCTATCTTATCGTTGGTTCTTCACTCTCCAGTGCCTATGGTTCAGATAAATTCTTGGTGGGCTGAAGTGGGGGGAGGTCCAGTGCCGCTAAGAATGCGGGAATCGTGTTCCACTGATAGTAGTCGTCCCCTTTCTGTATAACCAGGGATTGGGGTACATCCTGCGCCCACAGGTGCACGGTTAAGGCCAACATGGATCTTCTCCAGGCAAGAACAGACGGTGGAAGGTCTTCAAGGAGTGTTTGATTGTCGTATTGTAGGTGTTGTGTTTTTGCAGGCTAGGTAGGAGAGTTTTTCGTTGTGGAGCTTAATCGTATTATCACATCTCGAGAAGCTTCCTGAGGCACACTTGGTGCTTTCTTCACTCTAAAATATTCAAGCAGTTTCGGTGGGGTGCTGTCATTGCACAGGTACTTAACTTGATTATATGGGCCTCTGGAATGCTTGCGGAATGCCTCGAACTCTTAGGTTCACCTACCTCACTCTGGCCTCTAAAAGAGCCATTTGACGATGGCTGTGATATGTTTGCTGGGTTAGGTGATGTACTTGGCTCTTTAGGGTCTCGTGATCTTGGGATGTTGAGGCAGTGCTACTTTCCACCTTAGTCTGTAATATCGTAATGTCTCAGCGCACCGTTGTTAGCTCTGACTTATTCAGTTTCTGCAAATTCTTCTACAGCTCCTTCAGGTCTCCCTGCTTTGCAGGAGTAATATCTCCCCTGGGATCTGTTTGCATTAATTGGGCACGGCTTCCGTTAGAGAGATCAGATTCCTCCGAGGAGTTGTCGGATGATGCGCTGGGAGGTGACAATGTCATCGACTGGGAGGCCTTTTGTGGCCTAAGCTAACGTAGTAAAAAGGTTTGTTATTCTTGTTCACCTTCTCCTCCCCCATGTCTGGGGTAAACTGGAGGAGTATTTAGTTGTAGTATTGACCAGCATGACCATTAATTTTCCCTATTTAGGTGCTTTATCCGTGGAGTTCAATGAAAACATGTTCTCACACACTGCTAGCTCCACACCCTTTTTGAAACATTTAAATGGACACTACCACTTACATAAGATGTAACTAGATTACCTTGTGCATTTAAAATAAACAAATACATAAGAGATATGCCACTGGGTTGTTTTTTTCTATGTTTGAATTAATTGCATATAAAAGCAAAAATAGAATTAGGGGTCTATCTCCAACATCCATTTTGTGAATTTTACCATGATGCAACATTCTCCATAATCTTCCAGGTCTCACTTTACAAATGTGGCCAGAGCCTGCATGATTATGTCATGAGATACACCCCTGCTCTCTTACTGGCTCCTGTGTATCACTAGTGGGCAGGACTAGGTGGCTGTGTAAAACATTTTACATGCCATAAGGTGGCAATACACCCATCCTCGGGCCCAGGCCCTTTAAAAAAAAAAATTTTTGATAAAATTAAAAGTGGGCAATCAGGCCAGCTGCCCAGGGCCCATTCATTCCTGGGGGCACAAAGCCACTGCCCCATGTGCCATCGCCAGGCAGTCATGATCGGGCAGCAGCCAGCAGATGGACCCGGATTTTTGTCAATGATGACTGAAATTACGTCATGACATATCTGGTGGCTGTTTTTCCTGCATGAAGAGTGCGTGCAGCAAGAAACCCTGCGGAGGAGACTGCAGGAGACGAACAGTATCAGGTTAGTACTGGGGAAGGGCGGAGGAGGGGGAGATAATATAAATAATATGAGTGGGCTATTAATGGACAAATAATGACTGGGCTATTCATTGACAAATTATGATTGGGCTATTAATGGACAAATTATCAGTGGGCTATTACTGGACAAATTATCAGTGGGCTATTACTGGACAAATTATCAGTGGGCTATTAATGGACAAATAATTAGTGGCATATTAATGGACAAATAATCATTGGCATTTTAATGGACAAATAATCATTGGCATTTTAATGGACAAATTATCAGTGGGCTATTAATGGACAAATTATCAGTGGCATATTAATGAGCAAATTATCAGTGAGCTATTAATGAGAAAATTATCATTATCATATTAATGAGCAAATTATCAGTGGGCTATTAATGGACAAATTATCAGTGGCATATTAATGAGCAAATTATCAGTGGGCTATTAATGAGCAAATTATCAGTAGCATATTAATCAGCAAATTATCAGTGGGCTATTAATGAGCAAATTATCAGTAGCATATTAATGAGCAAATTATCAGAAGCATATTAATGAGCAAATTATCAGTGGCATATTAATGAGCAAATCATCAGTAGCATATTAATGGACAAATTATCAGTGGGCTATTAATGAGCAAATCATCAGTAGCATATTAATGAGCAAATTATCAGTAGCATATTAATGAGCAAATTATCAGTGGCATATTAATGCACAAATTATCAGTAGCATATTAATGGACAAATTATCAGTGGGCTATTAATGAGCAAACTATCAGTGGGATATTAATGAGCAAATTATCAGTGGGATATTAATGTGCAAATTATCAGTGGGCTATTAATGAGCAAATTATCAGTAGCATATTAATGAGCAAATTATCAGTGGGATATTAATGAGCAAATTATCAGTAGCATATTAATGAGCAAATTATCAGTGGGATATTAATGAGCAAACTATCAGTGGGATATTAATGAGCAAATTATCAGTGGCATATTAATGGGCAAATTATCAGTTGCATATTAATGCGCAAACTATCAGTGGGATATTAATGAGCAAATTATCAGTGGGATATTAATGAGCACATTTCTTTTCCCGCTCTCACAACCTTCCTGCTCTGTTTAATCTTTTTTTCCTTTACTTTTGTCCCTCGCTTCATAATGTGATAATATATTTACTAACTGGTTGAGACACAGCAGTGTCATATATGTTGCCACCTTTTTCTGCATTTCTATGTATGTATCAATATTCAGTAAAGACAACAAAAACAGAAGGATGTAGACATCACAAAAAAATGTGCTGTGACACTGGAGGAGGTGCAGCTTAGCTTTCTGTACTAATCATGTAGTTCGTTTTATCTACCACAAGATGGCGATCTAGCACTGCAGATGACTTCCAGTGCTTGAGGATTTTGTAGCAAGCTATGCCCCAGTATTTAAATTAGATAATAAAGGGTGTAGTCACCAACTCTTAAACAGTTACTTTAGTGCTTTTACATAATATTTGACTGGCATGTGTGAAAGAAAAAAAGTCTGAGCAAGTTTAAAGGGTCACTAGAGGCATCAAACTAAGATTCACTAGCAATCATTCACGATCCTCTCCCGCCAACATCAAAGGGATGCCCCTTTTAGACAGAACAATGGGAAAAAGTGGTACAAATTAAAAACAAGTAAATTACCGGCAGGCTAGTAAAAAGGCCAGTGTGCGTTCTCTTGGACCGCAGGTTTACAGTCCGAATCGTGCTGTCCACGGACAGTATAAAGTGAAAAGAGAAAAAAACTGAATTCACAGGAGAATCCACCGGGCTTCAACTGAGACCAGAGCAAAATAATCCAGCTCTGAAGGGGTGTTGTCCAGGTAGTGCTTCCACACAGGTGCCTCCCAAATATGCCGACCCAGCACAGCACAAATAGGAATATGAATGAAAAGGAAATGGGAATGGCACTCTGAATGAGTGTGAAAAAGTAATTTAATGGCAGAAAAAAATAATATAAAGTAAATACAGCAAGGTAGTGGGAAAAAGACTTGACGCATTTCACGCGACTAGCCTTATGATTAAGCGTGCTAGTCACGCGAAACGCGTCAAGTCTTTTTCCCACTATCTTGCTGTATTTACTTTATATTATTTTTTTCTGCCATTAAACTAGTTTTTCACATTCATTCAGAGTGCCATTCCCATTTCCTTTTCATTCATCTTCCTGACAGTATAAAGTGGGCCAATTGAGAGGCATGCTTTCTGTGGAAAGATGGAGGATTTCCTGCTTAACTAGGTTGACTGGTATGCAGGGTCATAACAATCATGGACTCAGGGATGCTCACTCATTTGTGCAGTGACATCACACAGTCTTTCAGCAACTCCAATAACTGTTTAAAAAAACAAAAATGGAAAGCAGTTACTGGCTTTTAAATGAGGTCCCATGATCATGAACTGATAAGCCAATGCACATGCACTGATTCTCTTGCAAGTAAACAAAAGCTAGGGTAGGAATACTTTGTATAAATTAACAGATGAACAAATGAACCAGAGTTAGTTTCGCTTCTTTTCATTTTAATTTATGTCCAATAGACAAGCAAACCACTGTGTATGTTTATAGCAGCCTGATTTGTAATAGCGGTATCAGTACCCCTACATATCATTCTTAAAAGTGTTTGAATGGCTGAAAAAATTACAATGGTTCAGTGCAGGACGCCGTCTCCACAGAGAAAGCACTAGGGGCAAATTTATGTACGCATTTAATGCATGGGCAAGCAATATTGCCCATGAACTTTCCTGCTCTTCGTCTCTTTCACAGAGCTAGTGCTCATGAAGGGTGAAGAAGCAGGCAGACCACAGAATAGAATATGAACATAACCATTAATAGACCACAGAAAAAGACT
This sequence comes from Pelodytes ibericus, assembly GCA_036172795.1. NCBI lineage: Eukaryota > Metazoa > Chordata > Amphibia > Anura > Pelodytidae > Pelodytes > Pelodytes ibericus. The sequence goes on along the minus strand of CM069857.1, from coordinate 22,710,882 downwards.
ATGACCACAACCATTTACACTTAGGGCATGTTTCTGGGGGGGTTTAGTCAATGTTACGGCTCCTCAGTTTGACGAAATTTCGGATGAGACTGGTGCCAACACAACTTTTCAGGATCTGAAATGTTCATCCAATAACTTTTACCCAGAATCCCGAGGAATAATCCAATAGCTCTGAGCACACACGCTACAAAGCATGTACAGCATTGTTCACAATGAACACACAAAACTATATAATATTTCCAGCATATTATGTGTGCAAGTAGATGAACGCATGAACTTCAGTTGTACAATCAATTCGAAGGAACCTTTTCAAAAAGGTAATACGCCTTCATAAATGAAACAGGAAAGAGACAGACTATTGTAACAAATGTCTCTGATGTAACACCTTTTTAATGTATTTGTATTGGATTTTGCAGAACTGCCATCTATTTTGGGGGGATGATCCTTCCTAAGAATGATACTTTTTTTTCTATGATTTATACTTCCAGAGATAATGGAGTTTTATTGAACCACTAATCTTCTATTTAGCCTACTCTGTTTAACAAACTGACAAGTGCTGCCTCTCCATGGGGTTGATTCCATGCCAACAGTTAAGGGGCGCAAAAGTTAAAGTTTTGATATTGCGCATTATTCCGATTGACACCGGCTACCACCAATATACCATGCAAGTATTGTTGTAAGGGAATAACAGTTATTCCCTATAAACTGATAAAGTTAATGCTAGAGCACTGGGGGTGGTAATCCCCTTGAAAACTGTATACAATGTGCTATGTACTAAATGTGCAACAGGTTATCAATACCATATTGAAACAAAATATAAACTGAATGGTTTTGTTTAATAACATTTTTTATTGTTTATTTTGTGTTTGACGTATTTAATAATGCGTTTTTTTTTTTTTTTTTCAAATAAATTGTAATCCAGAGATTATCTCTGGTGGCAGGAAGAGGAAAGCCACCTGCCCATATCCCAACTATACCTAAACCAGAAGTTCCTAATCACCTCAATTACACACCATCAAACTGCACACTGTACTGACCCAAATTAACCTTGACCCAAAACCAGGAGGAGTAGCTTAAGGTAGCTCTATGGGCTTCAGAAAACTTACAGTAGCCTCTCTCACACTCACTGTCCATTTGGAACAATACACTGCCCGGCTATCAGGATAACTAGTTTGGCACCAAATTCAATAATCAGTTGTTTTGTGTTTTAACCTGTAATCCCCTTGAGTCCCATTTAATATTGGATGTTAAATGTAATCCTGTTAGATTTCTTTTGTTCAATGTATGTTATCAAGATGTGTTACTGTATCAGGGGCGGATCCAGAGTCTGATCTCGGAAGGGGCACATGTCCGTCTGTCTTATCCTCTCTCCCATGTCCGTCTGTCTTATCCTCTCTCCCATGTCCGTCTGTCTTATCCTCTCTCCCATGTCCGTCTGTCTTTTCCTCTCTCTCATGTCCTTCTGTCACGCTCCTCTCCCTTCCCATCTCTCTCTCTATTCTCTACCTCCTATGACTGTCTCTTTGTCGCTCTAAACATGTATGTGTCTCTCCTCTTCCCAATAGCTGTCTCTTTTCCTCCTCTCTCCCCCACCGTCAGTGTTCTCTCTTCTCCCCCATACGTGTTCTCTCCTCTCTCTCCCCCATCAGTGTTCTCTCCTCTGCCCCCCAGTGGTGTATCTTGGTTTTGTGCTGCCCTAGGCAGACAAAATTTGGGCACCATTACCCACGGTGCACACTCAACACATGACCCATAACCCATGTTGCACACCAAGGACATGCCCCATCACCCCATTACATACACATTGCCAATGTTATTTACCATTAATATTCCCCAGCCAATTTGCCCAATAATATTTGTGTTATTTGCCATTTAATATGCCCCAGCAATTTTCCCAGTAATATGCCAGTGTTATTTGCCATTTAATATGCCCCTGCCAATTTTCCCAATAATATTCCAGTGTTAGTTTCCATTTAATATGCCCCACTCAATTTGCCCAATAATATTCCAGTGTTATTTGCCATTTAATATGCCCCACCCAATTTGCCCAATAATATTCCAGTGTTATTTGCCATTTAATATGCCCCAGCCAATTTGCCCAATAATATTCGTGTTATTTGCCATTTAATATGCCCCTGCTAATTTGCCCAATAATATGCCAGTGTTATTTGCCATTTAATATGCCCCAGCCAATTTGCCCAGTAATATGCCAGTGTAATTTGCCATTTAATATGCCCCTTGCAATTTTCCACAGTAATATGCCAGTGTTATTTGCCATTTAATATGCCCCTGCCAATTTGCCCAGTAATATGCCAGTATTATTTTCCATTTAATATGCCCCTACTAATTTGCCCATAAATATGCCAGTGTTATCTGCCATTTAATATGCCCCAGTAAATGTGCCCAATAATATGCCAGTGTTATTTGCCATTTAATATGCCCCTGCTAATTTGGAAAGTAATATGCTAGTGTTAATTGCCATTTAATATGCTCCAGCCAATTTGCCCAGTAATATGCCAGTGTTATTTGCCATTTAATATGCCCCTGCCAATTTGCCCAGTATTATGCCAGTGTTATTTGCCATTTAATATGCCCCAGTAAATGTGCCCAATAATATGCCAGTGTTAATTGCCATTTAATATGCCCCAGCCAATTTGCCCAATAATATGCCAGTGTTATGTGCCATTTAATATGCCCTAGTAAATGTGCCCAATAATATGCCAGTGTTAATTGCCTTTTAATATGCCCCAGCCAATTTGCCCAGTAATATGCCAGTGTTATTTGCCATTTAATATGCCCCAGTAAATGTGCCCAATAATATGCCAGTGTTAATTGCCATTTAATATGCCCCAGCCAATTTGCCCAGTAATATGGCAGTGTTATTTGCCATTTAATATGCCCCTGCCAATTTGCCCAGTAATATGCCAGTGTTATTTGCCATTTAATATGCCCCAGTAAATGTGCCCAATAATATGCCAGTGTTAATTGCCATTTAATATGCCCATGTTAATTTGCCCAGTAATATGCCAGTGTTAATTGCCATTTAATATGCCCCAGCCAATTTGCCCAATAATATGTCAGTGTTATTTGCCAATTAATATTCCCCCAGTAAATGTGCCCAATAATATGCCTGTGTTATTTGCTATTTAATACGCCCCAGTAAATGTGCCCAATAATATGCCAGTGTTAATTGCCATTTAATATGCCCCTGCTAATTTGCCCAGTAATATGCCAGTGTTAAGTGCCATTTAATATACCCCAGCCAATTTGCCCAATAATATGCCAGTGTTATTTGCCTTTTAATATGCCCCTGTAAATGTGCCCAATAATATGCCAGTGTTATTTGCCATTTAATATGCCCCAGCCAATTTGCCCAATAATATGCCAGTGTTATTTGCCATTTAATATGATCCAGTAAATGTGCCCAATAATATGCCAGTGTTAATTGCCATTTAATATGCCCCAGCCAATTTGCCCAGTAATATGCCAGTGTTATTTGCCATATAATATGCCCCAGTAAATGTGCCCAATAATATGCCAGTGTTAATTGCCATTTAATATGCCCCTGCTAATTTGCACAGTAATATGCCAGTGTTAATTGCCATTTTATATGCCCCAGCCAATTTGCCCAATAATATGCCAGTGTTATTTGCCATTTAATATGCCCCAGTAAATGTGCCCAATAATATGCCAGTGTTAATTGCCATTTAATATGCCCCAGCCAATTTGCCCAATAATATGCCAGTGTTATTTGCCATTTAATATGCCCCAGTAAATGTGCCCAATAATATGCCAGTGTTAATTGCCATTTAATATGCCCCAGCCAATTTGCCCAGTAATATGCCAGTGTTATTTGCCATTTAATATGCCCCAGTAAATGTGCCCAATAATATGCCAGTGTTAATTGCCATTTAATATGCCCCAGCCAATTTGCCCAGTAATATGGCAGTGTTATTTGCCATTTAATATGCCCCTGCCAATTTGCCCGGTAATATGCCAGTGTTATTTGCCATTTAATATGCCCCAGTAAATGTGCCCAATAATATGCCAGTGTTAATTGCCATTTAATATGCCCCAGCCAATTTGCCCAATAATATGCCAGTGTTATTTGCCATTTAATATGCCCCAGTAAATGTGCCCAATAATATGCCAGTGTTAATTGCCATTTAATATGACCCAGCCAATTTGCCCAGTAATATGCCAGTGTTATTTGCCATTTAATATGCCCCAGTAAATGTGCCCAATAATATGCCAGTGTTAATTGCCATTTAATATGCCCCAGCCAATTTGCCCAGTAATATGGCAGTGTTATTTGCCATTTAATATGCCCCTGCCAATTTGCCCAGTAATATGCCAGTGTTATTTGCCATTTAATATGCCCCAGTAAATGTCCCCAGTAATATGCCAGTGTTAATTGCCATTCAATATGCCCCTGCTAATTTGCCCAGTAATATGCCAGTGTTAAGTGCCATTTAATATGCCCCAGCCAATTTGCCCAATAATATGCCAGTGTTATTTGCCTTTTAATATGCCCCTGTAAATGTGCCCAATAATATGCCAGTGTTATTTGCCATTTAATATGCCCCAGCCAATTTGCCCAATAATATGCCAGTGTTATTTGCCATTTAATATGATCCAGTAAATGTGCCCAATAATATGCCAGTGTTAATTGCCATTTAATATGCCCCAGCCAATTTGCCCAGTAATATGCCAGTGTTATTTGCCATTTAATATGCCCCAGTAAATGTGCCCAATAATATGCCAGTGTTAATTGCCATTTAATATGCCCCTGCTAATTTGCACAGTAATATGCCAGTGTTAATTGCCATTTTATATGCCCCAGCCAATTTGCCCAATAATATGCCAGTGTTATTTGCCATTTAATATGCCCCAGTAAATGTGCCCAATAATATGCCAGTCTTAATTGCCATTTAATATGCCCCAGCCAATTTGCCCAGTAATATGGCAGTGTTATTTGCCATTTAATATGCCCCTGCCAATTTGCCCAGTAATATGCCAGTGTTATTTGCCATTTAATATGCCCCAGTAAATGTGCCCAATAATATGCCAGTGTTAATTGCCATTTAATATGCCCCTGTTAATTTGCCCAGTAATATGCCAGTGTTAATTGCCATTTAATATGCCCCAGCCAATTTGCCCAATAATATGCCAGTGTCATTTGCTATTTAATATGCCCCAGTAAATGTGCCCAATAATATGCCACTGTTAATTGCCATTTAATATGCCCCTGCTAATTTGCCCAGTAATATGCCAGTGTTAATTGCCATTTAATATGCCCCAGCCAATTTGCACAATAATATGCCAGTGTTATTTGCCTTTTAATATGCCCCTGTAAATGTGCCCAATAATATGCCAGTGTTATTTGCCATTTAATATGCCCCAGTAAATGTGCCCAATAATATGCCAGTGTTATTTGCCATTTAATATGCCCCAGTAAATATGCCCAATAATATGCCAGTGTTATTTGCCATTTACTAAGCCCCAGCCAATGTGCCCCCCCATCTCCCCAGCACTTACCTTTCCCTGGTGGCTAGTGGCAGGCAGCATGGTCTCCTCCATGCTGCCTGTTCGGATTCCCGGCGGTTGTGCTGACAGGTCACGTGACCCGGCGCACGCATGACGTCAGCGCGCCGGTCACGTGACCTGTCGGCACTTCTGTGTCACACTGCACGGGGAGCCGAACAGGCAGCACGGAGGTTTCTCTGTGCTGCCTTTTTGGCTCCCCGTGCAGCCTGGCAGGCAGCTAGAGAAGGTGAGGGGGATCTTCCGAATTGCCCCGTTGCCCCCCACCCCCCCCCCCCCCCGGATCCGCCACTGTACTGTATATTTGCTTTGTATTATGAATCAATAAACATTCTTTTGATTTTACCCAACACGACCGGTCTCGTTCGCTCTGTTGTGGGATATGCTGGGGGGACAAGTGATTAGAGCCCGTTTGGAGATTTATTTATTCACTAGACCTGAGGAATGGTTTTTGTGGAACTGTTTTTGGCAGGAGCTGGCCATCATAGTAGCCCTCCCATGACAGGAATAAATATTATTTAGGTGATAAAACTGGCCATTAACTGATAATATAATCAGTGTCCCCTAATATATCAACCTCTAATATTAGGATTACGTATAAAATGCCTGATTAATGTTTAAAGAATGAATCACAGACATCAGTAGGGAGCAATAAAAACTTTAATATGTAAGTACGTACTAGAAATAAACAAATGCAAACGTCTGGGCCAAGCTATAGCCTGGACCTTTTAAAATCATAAAGCCCCTCTGGGGAACCATGGCTGGAAGGACTGGCCTTCCCTCTAGGCATTAAGAGGTTAATAAAACAATTACAACTGGTTGTTGCATTAAATGACATATGGACTATACCTGTGATCTAGAGTCAAATTGTAAGGCTACCTCTAGACTCACAAATAGTTATCCTTCAGCACTCGGGAAAGGAAAAAACCTCTGGAGACCATGGCTGGAAGGCCTGCCCTTCCCTCTGGCCATTTAGAGGTTCATATATTGTAGGGAGAAGGATTTACATGAAAGAGAAGCAGCGAAATCTAATCTGAATGTGATTTCATATAAACACCACTTTAACTGTTACCACAATGATTCAACATTCATCTAGTAATGTTTATTTGACAAGACCCGGCAGTGCACCATCTTCAATCCTGCATTTATACACATAAATACACTTGGATATGTAGAAATATGCGCGTATACACAAATTACCTGATTTGTATCTTTATCTGGAAGTCCACCATCTTCACCTTTATTTGATTGGAGCTGATCATCTTCAGACCTCTTTGCCGGAATTCTGACACTCTGCACATCTCTTTGCCGGATTGCCGACACTCTGCAGATCTCTTTGCCAGGGAGCCGACAGCTGGGAGATCCCTTTGATCTTCGTTATTTCAATGACGTTGACCATCTTCAGACCTCTTTTACAGAATTCTGACACTCTGCACATCTCTTTGCCGGATTGCCGACACTCTGCAGATCTCTTTGCTAGGAAACCGACAGCGGGAAGATCCCTTTGATCTTTGTTATTTTAGTGACGTTGACTATCTTCAGACCTCTTTGCCGGAATTCGGACACTCTGCACATCTCTTTGCCGGATTGCCGACACTCAGCTGATCTCTTTGCTAGGAAACTGACAGCTGGGAGATCCCTTTGATCTTCTTTATTTGAATAACGTTGACAATCTTCAGACCTCTTTGCCGGAATTCTGACACTCTGCACATCTCTTTGCCGGATTGCCGACACTCTGCAGATCTCTTTGCCAGGAAACCGACAGTTGGGAGATCCCTTTGATCTTCTTTCTTTGAATGTAGTTGACCATCTTCAGACCTCTTTGACAGAATTCTGACACTCTGCAATTCTCTTTGCCAGGGAGACAACAGTTTGGAGATCCCTTTGATCTTCTTGTTTTCATTGGAGCTGACTATCTTCAGACCTCTTTGTCGGGGTTTTGACATTTCTTCTGGGAATCCAAAACTTACCATCAAGTGAACCGAGCATGCACGCAATCACTCAAAACACCAATTAGACAGCTAGGAGCCACATAAGCACAAGCATTTTCGGCACAGTCTGAGCTGCCGGCAACTACACTTCCCATGATGCCTCCTGCCTCCAACGTTATGAGATGTGACTGATTAGACCAGAAGGGTTAGGGTTAGAGTGAGGGTAAGGATTAAGGTTAAGTCTGTAGATTACAGGTAACCCTTGCCCTTACCCCCAAGCCCGTTGGTGTAATGTATGTCCTTGGGTTTAAAATGGTGATTAGAGTTAACCCTAAACCTTACCCTCACTCTAACACTAACCCACTGCTCTAATGGCTCAGATTTCATACTGTTGGAGTCGGGAGGCATCATGGGAAGTGTACTTCTTGGCTTTTTAGACTTTGCCGAGATGCTCACATATGCATAGCTCTGAGCTGTCTAATCAGTGAATTGAGTGATCGCATGCATGCGCAGTTCACTTGATGGTAAGTTCTGGATTCCCAGGAAATTTCACAACACCGGAATCTGAAGATTGGAGCTGACTATCTTCAGACCTCTTTGCCGGAATTCTGACACACTGCACATCTCTTTGCCGGATTGCCGACACTTTGCAGATCTCTTTGCCAAGGAGCCGACAATTTGGAGATCCCTTTGATCTTCGTTATTTGAGTGACGTTGACTATCTTCAGACCTCTTTGCCGGAATTCTGACTCTCTGCACATCTCTTTGCCGGATTGCCGACACTCTGCAGATCTCTTTGCCAGGAATCCAACAGTTTGGAGATCCCTTTGATCTTCTTTATTTGAGTGACGTTGACCATCTTCAGACCTCTTTGCCGGAATTCTGACACGATGCACATCTCTTTGCCAGATAGTCGACATTTTGGAGATCCCTTTGATATTCTTTTTTTTAATTGGAGCTGACCATCTTCATACCACTTTGCCGGAATTCTAACTCTCTGCAAATCTCTTTTCCGGATTGCCGACACTCAGTAGATCTATTTGCCTGGAATCCCACAGTTTGTTGATCCTTTTTATCTTCGTTATTTGAGTGACGTTGACCATCTTCAGACCTTTTTGCTGGAATTCTGACACTCTGCAGATCTCTTTGCCAGGGAGTCAACAGTTTGGAGATCCATTTGATCTTCTTGTTTTGACTGGACCTGACCGTCTTCAGACCTCTTTGCCGGTGTTTTGACATTTCCTCCGGGAATCCAGAACTTACCATCAAGTGAACCAAGCATGCATACAATCACTCAAAACACTGATTATACAGCTAGGAGCCACATATGCGTGAGCATTTCAGCAAAGTCTGAATTGCCGGCAACTACACTTCCCATGATGCCTCCTGCCTCCAATGTTATGAGATGTGACCTATTAGACCAGCGGGGTTAATGTTAGAGTGAGGGTAAGGATTAGGGTTAGCTCAAGGGGGAGTTGGGGTTAGAGTAGAGTATGGGAAAGTGTTAGGGTTAAGTTTGTAGATTACAGGTAACCCTTGCCCTTACACAACCCCCCTGGTGTAATGTATGTACTTGGGTTTAAAATGGTGATTAGAGTTAACCCTAAACCTTACCCTCACTCTAACCTTAACCCGATGCTCTAATGGCTCAGATTTCATACTGTTGGAGTCGGGAGGCATCATGGGAAGTGTAGTTGTTGGCTTTTCAGACTTTGCCAAGATGCTCACACATGCATAGCTCTGAGCTGTCTAATAAGTTAATTGAGTGATTGCATGAATGCGCAGTTCACTTGATGGTAAGTTCTGTAATTTCACACCACCAGAATCTGAAGACCCCATTGATCTTCTTTATTTGAATGACGCTGACTATCTTCAGACCTCTTTGCCGGAATTCTGACACTCTGCACATCTCTTTGCCGGATTGCCGACACTCTGCAGATCTCTTTGCCAGAGAGCCGACAGTTTGGAGATCCCTTTGATCTTCTTTATTTGAGTGACGTTGACCATCTTCAGACCTATTTGCTGGAATTCCGACTCTCTGCAAATCCTTTTGCCGGATTGCCTACACTCTGCAGATCTCATTGCCAGGAATCCGACACCTGGGAGATCCCTTTGATCTTCTTTATTTGAGTGAAGTTGACCATCTTCAGACCTCTTTGCCGGAATTCTGAAACTCTGCACATCTCTTTGCCGGATTGCCGACACTCTGCAGATATTTTTGCCAGGGAGCCGACAGCTGGGAGATCCCTTTGATCTTTGTTATTTTTGTGACGTTGACTATCTTCAGACCTCTTTGCCGGAAGTCTGACACTCTGCACATCTCTTTGCCGGATTGCCGACACTCTGCAGATTTCTTTGCCAGGGAGCCGACAGCTGGGAGATCCCTTTGATCTTCGTTATTTGAGTGACGTTGACCATCTTCAGACCTCTTTGCCAGAATTCTGACACTCTGCACATCACCTGGAAGAAAGACATCAAAAGAAAATTAGGTTATTTGTATCTATATATGTGTAATGTGTTTAAATGCAGGGTGAATATGGCCACTGCCGAGTTTAAACATCTCTATACTTTAATGTTGAATCATTTTGGTAACAGTTGTGACTTATAAAGTAGGTGTTTACATTAAATCACTATATGATTAGACATCACTGCCTTATTTTCATGTAAACCCATCTCCCTACAATACATCAATCTCTTAATGCCCTGAGGGAAGGGCAGGCCTTCCAGCCATGGTTGCCCAGATGACTTCCAGGTGAATTCCACAGGGGTTCTTTCCTCTCTTGAGAGCTGAAAGATGACTTTCCCTGAGTCCAGAAGGTAGCTTTTCAGTTTGCCTCTTTGCATATCTTTTTTAAATCTCTGCCCACAGGTATACTCTATATATCATTAAATGATTGGTGCAGCTAACTATCTTCAGATCTCTTTGCCGGAATTCTGACACACTGCAGATCCCTTTGCCAGAAAGCTGATAGTTTGGAGATTCCTTTGATCTTCTTCAGATGTCCTTTTCTATAAGTCTATTGCCATCTCAGTTTGCTTTTGCTGGAAACCTGTCATAACTAATTCATGTGATATGCCATCTCTGCCCTTCATGGTGTCTCTTGCTTCCTGATTATGATCTTCCTGATCATCTTCAGTTCCTTGTGTATGGGTAATGTGTGTTCACATTTGTGCTGGTCAAAGATGGAACGAAAATCCCGGACGTCGAACATTTTTTTTCCAATTTAAATGAAAGTTCTCCGACTTTTCACAACTCTTCTCAGTGGATTCCAGGTTTGAATGAAGCAGCATCATGATACTAATAAGACAAGCGGCCTTTTAAAAATATCCAGCCCTATGACAAAGGATTTCAGGGAGACGATTAGAAAGGTTTCAACAATTACTTGGCTTACAACAGAAAAGCTTATACTACAGTGGACAAATATTCTTTTAGTTTAGGGTTGCATAGTGCAGAAGTAAGGCTAGAGAGGGTAAGAGTAGGGCTATATTAGGGAGAGGGAGTCACTGGTCACATATTATGTTTTAGGGAATTACACATCCTATTATCATAATAATGTTTTACCATTATTTTCTTTATACCTTATGGGTGAGCTCTCTGAAAAAAAAATTATTATGTATATAAGAAGTGCTTGAGTGGGCATATAAAAATAACAAAAATAACATATTTTTTTTCTAAGTGCTCACCCACGAGGTTAAAAGAAAGAAATGGTAAAACAAAGATTATTATGAAAATACGCTGTGCAATTCTTCAAAACATAATATGTGACCCTTGACCTGTAACATGACATGTTAAAGTATTGTACATTACGTTTAAATGCTCAAACAATTTAGGGTACACATCATTGCCAGCCAATACTCAGCCCAATACAGTATTTCAGATCATTTTGCATATAGAAAGGTTTTCTTGCATTAAATTATCCTCCTGATAAGTTTAATTTTAGTTTGAATTATCATGACGGTGGTCTTTTTTCATTTTGTTGGGGGGGGGGGGGGGGGTGAAAGCAGCATTTCATTCTTCACCCCGGGCAGCACAATGTCTTGGACCGGCCCTGACTGTGACATATGAAGGGAAGGTGTGGATAGGGTTGCCATCTTTTCTTCAAAAAAAATACCGGCCTTGGTACTGTCTCCATAGATTTAACATTGACCTGATGCCATTTTTTTAACGGCCTGCCGGTAAAATACCTTCCAGGTGGCAACCCTAGTTGTGGATTACCCAGAATCATCCATAGACTATAGCAGTGATGGCGAACCTATGGCACAGGGGCCACAAATGACCCCTGAGGTTGCACTCACCAAGTGACTACAGTAACACCATCAATTATGGAGAAACCATGAGATGCTATGACCTCAGCATTTTCGAAAATTTGGACATTCAAGTTTAAAAATATTTTTGCATCACTGACCTAGACAGCTGCTATCAGGGGGCTACAAATGTTAAAGCTGTAAGGGGCCCGGCTGCCATCATTGTATCCATTATAGGTGACCCTGATTGTACCCCAAAGAACATCAGCAGCTATGTGGTATGGCAGCCAATGAGGGCGCTTTCCCGTCTGTAGGTTTCACTTGTTTGGGGGTGCACCCATTCAGAGCCCACTAGATGAATTGTCCCCTGTTTCTAATTATCAGGTTCACTGGCTGCAGAATTGTATGCAGGACGCAGTGCAGCTTGGCTGGGAGCAGGACAGAGCTGTGCAGTCTAATGGAAGAGCATTCAGAAGGATGCTTAGTCCTGTGCAGTTATTATGTGGGATATTACCCCTGAAGCAGACAGGGAACCTGCTGATGTGAAGTTACTGCTCAGACTGAGTTACATTATACTTTGTAAGTTATTATATTTTTTGATGTAAAATCTCAAACTGCCTGTTGATTGTCATTGTGGCTTTATACAAATAAACCTACACAAACTAACCTCTTCGCGTCAAAGGATGTGTCAGACATCGAGGCGATAGCCACCAGCGAAATTCCGTCTCCTGCAATATGGATGTGCCCTCTTGTGGTTAGAGCTTCGGAAGTGAAAAACAAATCACGATCCGACAATCTGAATCTGTTGCTTGACTGCCCCTAGAGGCAGTGAGCAATGGGGAAAAAAAGACTTGTTTAGCTTAAATCTAGGGTTAGGGTTAGTGTAAGGGATAGGGTTACAATTAAATTAAAATATATTAAGGGTTAGCATAAGGGTTAGAGTTGGGGTTAAATTTAGGGTTAGGGTTAAATTTAGGGTTCAGGTTGGGGTCAAAAGGTCAATATAGGAACTTGCAAAAAAACTGCAGAAAAACATGGAAAAAATAGAAAACTATTTAGACGGGGTCTTTTTTAATGATTGCATTTGTGTACATTAATTTTTAGGTCACATTTTTTCATCATATTTTAGGATTTTTTTTTGTAGTAAATGATAAGATATGATGAACAAATTGGTATCTAGTGAAAGCCCGTCTTATGACAATAAAAACAACATATAGTTTGTGAGGGTACAGTATATGAGAAAGAAAAAATTACAGCTAAACACAAACACCCCAGAAATGTAAAAACAGCCCTTGTCACAAAGGGAAAGTCAAGATCAAAATGTCTTGCTCCATCGGACCATCCTCTCTGCCCATCCAGGGGTAGCCTGTTGTTGGAATACCGTATGTTACAATACATTAAGCTGATATCATGTATAATACCCATTCCTCCTTTTAATTCAAATACTTTAAAATTCACTGTATTAATTGTGATAAACAAGAAAACTCTATATTTTGTGTTTCATGTAATGTTTGTTCTGTATTAGTCTGTACAAATAATGCACAGAGAGGGGGGTAAAGCAGTATTATTAATGGGGCAGTTCCACCTACAGTGTCCAATAATATGTAAAGAAACAGACCTGTCCAATGATTTCCTCAGCAGTTCCCATCTCCTACAAGCTGCATAGAAAGTGTCAAGCCTTATTGGTGTTACTATAGCAACAGCCCTGCCTGTCTCCCCAAGCTTCCTTCCTGAATGACATCACAGTACTCAGAAGTGACACCATTTACCTTGCATTTCAAGCAACTTAAAGGAACATTGAACCTTAACTCTTGCTTCCTTGAAGGAAGCATGGATTAAACAAAACATGTCCCGGGACCTTTAAGTAAATCTTAAATCGGTTTTACTATCACATGTGAGACAGAGCAGTTCCTAGTTGTCAGCACGTGCACAAGCCCCGCTCTGACTGCCAAATGCTCGAGGGTCTCTCGATGCGACCCTGGTTTTTGCATAAGACCTAAGGTCCCCCCTGCTGATCCCATGCAAAAACTAGGGTCTCCCTCTGCGCTAGGGTTGCCACCTTTTCATCCCAAAAATACCGGTCGTGTGTGGGCGGAGTTACAAGAGGGAGGGGCCATGAGAGGTGGAGCCAGAGAGGGGCGGATTATCACTGAAATGATATATATTATTTGTATATCATGCCAGTGAGAAGCGTGTGTGTGTGTCACAAACTGTCACTCTCACAAACTGTCTCTCTCTGCTCTCTCATTTTCTCACAGTGTCTCTCTGCTCTCTCATTTTCTCACAGACAGTCTCTCTCTGCTCTCTCTCTCACAGACTGTCACTTTCACTCTCTCACTCAGTCTCTGACAGTCTCTCTCTGTCACAGTCTCTCTCTCTCTGTGTGTCTCTGTCTGTGTCTCTAACAGGCAGTCTCTGCTCTCTCTCACACACAATCTCTGCTCTCTCTCTCTCTCTCTCTCTCTCTCACAGTCTCTCTTTCTCACTCAGATTCTCTGCTCTCTCTCTGCTCTCTCACACAGACAGTCTCTGCTTTCTCTCACACAGACAGTCTCTGCTCTCTCTCACACAGACAGTCTCTGCTCTCTCTCTCTCACAAGAAGTTTCTCTATGCTCTCTCTCTCTCTCACAGACAGTCTCTGCTCTCTCTCTCTCTCTCTCACAGACAGTCTCTGCTCTCTTGCTCTCACAGACAGTTTCTCTCTCTGCTCTCTCTCTCTCACAGACAGTTTCTGCTCTCTCTCTCTCTCTCTCACAGACAGTCTCTGCTCTCTCTCATACACAGTCTCTGCTCTCTCTTGCTCTCATACACAGTCTCTGCTCTCTCTCACAGACAGTCTCTGCTCTCTCTCTCTCACAGTCTCTGCTCTCTCACAGACAGTCTCTGCTCTCTCTCTCACAGTCTCTGCTCTCTCTCACAGACAGTCTCTGCTCTCTCTCTCACAGTCTCTGCTCTCTCACAGACAGTCTCTGCTCTCTCTCTCACAGTCTCTGCTCTCTCTCACAGACAGTCTCTGCTCTCTCTCTCACAGTCTCTGCTCTCTCACAGACAGTCTCTGCTCTCTCTCTCACAGTCTCTGCTCTCTCACAGACAGTCTCTGCTCTCTCTCACACACAATCTCTGCTCTCTCTCTCTCACACACAGTCTCTCTCTCTCACTCAGATTCTCTGCTCTCTCTCTCTGCTCTCTCACACAGACAGTCTCTGCTTTCTCTCACACAGACAGTCTCTGCTCTCTCTCACACAGACAGTCTCTGCTCTCTCTCTCTCACAAGAAGTTTCTCTATGCTCTCTCTCTCTCACAGACAGTCTCTGCTCTCTCTCTCTCTCTCACAGACAGTCTCTGCTCTCTCTCATACACAGTCTCTGCTCTCTCTTGCTCTCATACACAGTCTCTGCTCTCTCTCACAGACAGTCTCTGCTCTCTCTCTCACAGTCTCTGCTCTCTCACAGACAGTCTCTGCTCTCTCTCTCACAGTCTCTGCTCTCTCTCACAGACAGTCTCTGCTCTCTCTCTCACAGTCTCTGCTCTCTCACAGACAGTCTCTGCTCTCTCTCTCACAATCTCTGCTCTCTCTCACAGACAGTCTCTGCTCTCTCTCTCACAGTCTCTGCTCTCTCACAGACAGTCTCTGCTCTCTCTCTCACAGTCTCTGCTCTCTCACAGACAGTCTCTGCTCTCTCTCACACACAATCTCTGCTCTCTCTCTCACACACAGTCTCTCTCTCTCACTCAGATTCTCTGCTCTCTCTCTCTGCTCTCTCACACAGACAGTCTCTGCTTTCTCTCACACAGACAGTCTCTGCTCTCTCTCACACAGACAGTCTCTGCTCTCTCTCTCTCACAAGAAGTTTCTCTATGCTCTCTCTCTCTCACAGACAGTCTCTGCTCTCTCTCTCTCTCTCACAGACAGTCTCTGCTCTCTTGCTCTCACAGACAGTTTCTCTCTCTGCTCTCTCTCTCTCTCACAGACAGTTTCTGCTCTCTCTCTCACAGACAGTCTCTGCTCTCTCTCATACACAGTCTCTGCTCTCTCTCACAGACAGTCTCTGCTCTCTCTCTCACAGTCTCTGGACTCTCACAGACAGTCTCTGCTCTCTCTCTCACAGTCTCTGCTCTCTCTCACAGACAGTCTCTGCTCTCTCTCTCACAGTCTCTGCTCTCTCACAGACAGTCTCTGCTCTCTCTCTCACAGTCTCTGCTCTCTCTCACAGACAGTCTCTACTCTCTCTCTCACAGTCTCTGCTCTCTCACAGACAGTCTCTGCTCTCTCTCTCACAGTCTCTGCTCTCTCTCACAGACTGTTACTTTCACTCTCTCACACAGTCTCTGCTCTCTCACTGCACAGATTGTCACTCTCTCACACACAGAGACTTTCACTCACTCTCTCTCTCCCAGACTGTTACTTTCACTTTCTCTCACAGACTGTCACTTTCACTCACTCTCTCTCACAGACTGTCACTTTCTCTCACAGACTGTCACTTTCACTCACTCTCTCTCACAGACTGTCACTTTCTCTCACAGACTGTCACTTTCACTCACTCTCTCTCACAGACTGTCACTTTCTCTCACAGACTGTCACTTTCACTCACTCTCTCTCACAGACTGTCACTTTCTCTCACAGACTGTCACTTTCACTCACTCTCTCTCACAGACTGTCACTTTCTCTCACAGACTGTCACTTTCACTCACTCTCTCTCACTCTCTCTCTCTCAGTCTCTCTCTCCCTGTACCTGTCATGGAGGGGTCTCTAGCTGTCAGGTTGAGCTGTTTCCTTCCATCGGGTGTCGGTCCTTCAGTGCAGCTTGCAGGGGGCTGAGCTTCAAGCAGGTCCGTAGCACAGAGCAGGTCACTATGCTGCTGCTGTATCTCTCCCCGCATGATTCCTGGACAGTGTCCTGGAAGGCAGAAGGCTCTGCACGTAGGTTAGATACAGCAGCAGCATAAAGCTGCTACACCAAGGGAAATACCGGGCTTTGCATTGCCGGTATACTAGGTATACCGGCCCCGGCTTCCAGACCTCAAATACCGGCTGTGCCGGTAAATTACCGGCCAGGTGGCAACCCTACTCTGCACTGAGAGAGCCGGTCGCCAACCTGATGTCTGCCTGATTGCTATGGAAGCATCGGTCAGATTGAAAAAAATAGAAGAGGGAAAGAGCGGTGGTAGTACGGATGGAGAAAAAATGTAACAAAAGACACAGAACAGGCTGCAATAAAGAATTTATTCCTGGATAGGAAGGCAGCCGTAGGCCAGTCAGTGATCCCCTACCCAGTGTATCCAGGACGCCTACGCGTTTCGCGCCCAAATTTGGCGCTTTGTCAAGGCTTACCTCCTGGAGGTGTGCCTTTCTTTTAATTATGTTCTTAAACTGCTAGTGACAAATAATCAATAAAGTGAAAAAATACAAAATATAAACAAATGCGGGATAAACCGCCTAGTATACACAATAAAAACAATTGATTAGCATGGAGAAATGGTTAATAAGTGAAAAGGTCCGTGCATTGAACATTTATAGCAGCTGGGGGCTTAAAAAAGAGATAGAAGACCAAAAAATTAATTCCTGAGCTTAAATACAGGTAGAGGGCACATGTAATTATAACTATGGTTGCACATATTAAACATCAGAGAACTGGCAATGGCCATTAGTGTTTGTATATAAGCTATAATTGGGATAGCGGGATGTGTGTAATTATACACATCACGTGCAGAATCTTAATAGCCATGACTGCTTCGATATAAATATAACCTAGGCTCCCACATTATATACTGGGTAGTCCTAGGAGAAGGATTTGTTCCATTGCCAATTGCCAGGGAGAGGTATTAGCAGTAGAAAGAGGGAAGGTCTCATGCCATTGTACAGAGCACTGGTGAGACCTCACTTGGAGTATTGTACGCAGTACTGGAGACCGTATCTCCAGAAGGATATTGATACTTTGGAGAGAGTTCAGAGAAGGGCTACTAAACTGGTTCATGGGTTGAAGGATAAAACTTTCCAGGAAAGGTTAAAGCATCTTAACATGTATAGCTTGGAGGAAAGACGTAACAGGGGGGGTATGATAGAAACATTTAAATACATAAAGGGAATCAACACAGTAAAGGAAGAGAGTATATTTAAAAGAAGAAAAACTACCACAACTAGAGGACATAATCTTAAATTAGAGGGGCAACGATTTAAAAGTAATATCAGGAAGTATTACTTTACTGAGAGGGTAGTGGATGTATGGAATGGCTTCCAGCAGAAGTGGTAGAGGTAAACACAGTCAAGGATTTTAAGCATGCATGGGATAGACACAAGGCTATCCTAGCTATAAGACCAGGAACTGGGGACTAATAAAAAGTATTTAGAAAAATTGGGCAGACTAGATGGACCGAATGGTTCTAATCTGCCGACACATTCTATGTTTCTATGTATGTTGCTGAGCACATTTTGTGGTGTGCTAACACATACCAAATTCTGTGAATTTGTGTCTAAAGTGCAATGTTTGTGGGGGGAAAAACACAATACAATTACTACCACAAACATTGGCAAAGACTGGTGGGAGCATTGTTGCATTGAAAGTACAAAAAAGTTAAAAAAACAACTATTTGAAATAGTCTAGGGTGTCTACTTTTACAAAATATATTGTTTTGTGGGGTAAACTACACTGACTGGCTTCAAAAATGTCCCAAATGGAACACAGGCACAGACTGATTACATGTCAAAATTCCAAGTTGGAAATGCCCACCTCCCAAATGTGGCATTTTAGCCCCCAAACAACCCAACAATATGCATAGGTAATATCCCTGTACTCAGGAGATGTTGCTGACAACATATTGGGTTGTTGTTTGGCAGTGACTAGTGTGGAGCGGACACCTGGAAGTACGGGTTCGGCGGGTTCGGCCGAACTTCGGAAAAAAGTCAGGGTTCGGGGTCGAACTTGACCCCGAACCCCATTGAAGTCAATGGGGACCCGACTTTCGGCTTTTGGAATACATGTAATACTATTGGCTTTCTATAAACCAAAATAGAGTCCCCATTCATAAGAATTTCTTATGAATGGGGACTCTTTTTCGACGTTCGGTTTATAGACTTTCGGTTTATAGAATACATGTAATTCTATGCTATTCTTTAAACCGAAAGTCTTTAAACCAAACGTCGTTCGGTTTATAGACTTTCGGCTTATGGAATACATGTAATACTATTGGCTTTCTATAAACCGAACTAGAGTCCCCATTCATAAGAAATTCTTATGAATGGGGACTCTAGTTCGGTTTATAGAAAGCCAATAGTATTACATGTATTCTATAAAACGAAAGTCTATAAACCGAATGTCTTTCGGTTTATAGACTTTCGGTTTATAGAATACATGTAATGCTATTGCTATTCTATAAACCGAAAGACTATAAACAGAATATCTTTCGGTTTATAGACTTTCGGTTTATAGCCGAACCCCGAACTCCAACACGGACATACAGTGAAATGTCCGTGTTCAGGTCCAGGGTCCGAACACTGTTATGTTCGGTATGAACCCGAACAGTGCGATTCGGGTTCGCTCAACACTTAGGGTTGCCACCTTTTCTTCAAAAAAATACCGGCCTTGGTACTGTCTCCATAGACTTAACATTGGCCTGATGACTATATTTTACCGGCCAGGTGGCAACCCTATCAACACTAGCAGTGACACATTCCAAAATCTGTGAATTCATTACACGAAGTAAAATGTTTGTGAGAAAAAAAACACACAAAAATTACTACCACAAATTTTGACAAAGGCTGGTGGTAGAATTAGTGCATGGAAAGTGTTAAAATACCAACATTTGAAATAGCCTAGGGTGCCTACTTTTAAAATATTTATGGTTTGATGGGGTAAAATATACTGGCTGGCTTAAAAAATGTGCCAAATGGGACTACTGCCTTAAAAAATGGCGAGCTTAGTGCCCTGGGGGAGGGGGGGGGGGGGTTAACCAAATAGATAGTCAACTTGGGATGTGAGGAAAAATATCATATAGGTCGACTGGCGGGGTGCCAAGGCCCCGATTTAATTAGGCTCCAGGCTTCCCCATCATACTGTCCAGAAGGAAGTGAGTCCGCAGGGAGGCAGATCTGAGAGTCTATCTTATCATTGGTTCTCCACTCTCCAGTGCCGCTTGTTCAGATAAATTCTTGGTGGGCTGAAGTGGGGGGAGGTCCAGTGCCGCTAAGAATGCGGGAATCGTGTTCCACTGATAGTAGTCGGTCCCCTTTCTCTATAACCAGGGATTGGGGTAGACCCCATCAAACTCTGACATCCTGCGCCAACAGGTGCACGGTTAAGGCCACCATGGATCTTCTCCAGGCAAGAACAGACGGTGGAAGGTCTTCAAGGAGTGTTTGATTGTCGTATTGTAGGTGTTGTGTTTTTGCAGGCTAGGTAGGAGAGTTTTTCGTTGTGGAGCTTAATCGTATTATCACATCTCGAGGAGCTTCCTGAGGCACACTTGGTGCTTTCTTCACTCTAAAATATTCAAGCAGTTTCGGTGGGGTGCTGTCATTGCACAGGTACTTAACTTGATTATATGGGCCTCTGGAATGCTTGCGGAATGCCTCGAACTCTTAGGTTCGCCTGCCTCACTCTGGCCTCTAAAAGAGCCATTTGACGATGGTTGTGATATGTTTGCTGGGTTAGGTGATGTACTTGGCTCTTTAGGGTCTCGTGATCTTGGGATGTTGAGGCAGTGCTACTTTCCACCTTAGTCTGTAATATTGTAATGTCTCAGCGCACCGTTGTTAGCTCTGACTTATTCAGTTTCTGCAAATTCTTCTACAGCCCCTTCAGGTCTCCCTGCTTTGCAGGAGTAATATCTCCCCTGGGATCTGTTTGCATTAATTGGGCTCGGCTTCCGTTAGAGAGATCAGATTCCTCCGAGGAGTTGTCGGATGATGCGTTGGGAGGTGACAATGTCATCGACTGGGAGGCCTTTTGTGGCCTAAGCTAACGTAGTAAAAAGGTTTGTTATTCTTGTTCACCTTCTCCTCCCCCATGTCTGGGGTAAACTGGAGGAGTATTTAGTTGTAGTATTGACCAGCATGACCATTAATTTTCCCTATTTAGGTGCTTTATCCGTGGAGTTCAATGAAAACATGTTCTCACACACATGCTAGCTCCACACCCTTTTTGAAACATTTAAATGGACACTACCACTTACATAAGATGTAACTAGATTACCTTGTGCATTTAAAATAAACAAATACATAAGAGATATGCCACTGGGTTGTTTTTTTCTATGTTTGAATTAATTGCATATAAAAGCAAAAATAGAATTAGGGGTCTATCTCCAACATCCATTTTGTGAATTTTACCATGATGCAACATTCTCCATAATCTTCCAGGTCTCACTTTACAAATGTGGCCAGAGCCTGCATGATTATGTCATGAGATACACCCCTGCTCTCTTACTGGATCCTGTGTATCACTAGTGGGCAGGACTAGGTGGCTGTGTAAAACATTTTACATGCCATAAGGTGGCAATACACCCATCCTCGGGCCCAGGCCCTTTAAAAAAAAAAAAATTTGATAAAATTAAAAGTGGGCAATCAGGCCAGCTGCCTAGGGCCCATTCATTCCTGGGGGCACAAAGCCACTGCCCCATGTGCCATCGCCAGGCAGTCATGATCGGGCAGCAGCCAGCAGATGGACCTGGATTTTTGTCAATGATGACAGAAATTACGTCATGACATATCTGGTGGCTGTTTTTCCTGCATGAAGAGTGCGTGCAGCAAGAAACCCTGCGGAGGAGACTGCAGGAGACGAACAGCATCAGGTTAGTACTGGGGAAGGGGGGAGGAGGGGGAGATTGTGGGCTATAAATGGACAAAATATGAGTGGGCTATTAATGGACAAATAATGACTGGGCTATTCATTGACAAATTATGATTGGGCTATTAATGGACAAATTATCAGTGGGCTATTACTGGACAAATTATCAGTGGGCTATTACTGGACAAATTATCAGTGGGCTATTAATGGACAAATAATTAGTGGCATATTAATGGACAAATAATCAGTGGCATTTTAATGGACAAATAATCAGTGGCATTTTAATGGACAAATTATCAGTGGGCTATTAATGGACAAATTATCAGTGGCATATTAATGAGCAAATTATCAGTGAGCTATTAATGAGAAAATTATCATTATCATATTAATGAGCAAATTATCAGTGGGCTATTAATGGACAAATTATCAGTGGCATATTAATGAGCAAATTATCAGTGGGCTATTAATGAGCAAATTATCAGTAGCATATTAATCAGCAAATTATCAGTGGGATATTAATGAGCAAATCATCAGTAGCATATTAATGAGCAAATTATCAGAAGCATATTAATGAGCAAATTATCAGTGGCATATTAATGAGCAAATCATCAGTAGCATATTAATGAGCAAATTATCAGGAGCATATTAATGAGCAAATCATCAGTAGCATATTAATGGACAAATTATCAGTGGGCTATTAATGGACAAATTATCAGTGGGCTATTAATGGACAAATTATCAGTGGGATATTAATGGACAAATCATCAGTAGCATATTAATGGACAAATTATCAGTGGGCTATTAATGGACAAATTATCAGTGGGCTATTAATGGACAAATTATCAGTGGGATATTAATGGACAAATCATCAGTAGCATATTAATGGACAAATTATCAGTGGGATATTAATGAGCAAATTATCAGTGGCATATTAATGAGCAAATTATCAGTGGGTTATTAATGAGCAAATTATCAGTGGCATATTAATGAGCAAATTATCAGTGGCATATTAATGAGCAAATTATCAGTGGCATATTAATGAGCAAATTATCAGTGGGATATTAATGAGCAAATTATCAGTGGGATATTAATGAGCACATTTCTTTTCCCGCTCTCACAACCTTCCTGCTCTGTTTAATCTTTTTTTCCTTTACTTTTGTCCCTCGCTTCATAATGTGATAATATATTTACCAACTGGTTGAGACACAGCAGTGTCAAATATGTTGCCACCTTTTTCTGCATTTCTATGTATGTATCAATATTCAGTAAAGACAACAAAAACAGAAGGATGTAGACATCACACAAAAAAATGTGCTGTGACACTGGAGGAGGTGCAGCTTAGCTTTCTGTACTAATCATGTAGCTCGTTTTATCAACCACAAGATGGCGATCTAGCACTGCAGATGACTTCCAGTGCTTGAGGATTTTGTAGCAAGCTATGCCCCAGTATTTAAATTAGATAATAAAGGGTGTAGTCACCAACTCTTAAACAGTTACTTTAGTGCTTTTACATAATATTTGACTGGCATGTGTGAAAGAAAAAAAGTCTGAGCAAGTTTAAAGGGTCACTAGAGGCATCAAACTAAGATTCACTAGCAATCATTGACGATCCTCTCCCGCCAACATCAAAGGGATGCCCCTTTTAGACAGAACAATGGGAAAAAGTGGTACAAATTAAAAACAAGTAAATTACCGGCAGGCTAGTAAAAAGGCCAGTGTGCGTTCTCTTGGACCGCAGGTTTACAGTCCGAATCGTGCTGTCCACGGACAGCATAAAGTGAAAAGTGAAAAAAACTGTATTCACAGGAGAATCCACCGGGCTTCAACTGAGACCAGAGCAAAATAATCCAGCTCTGAAGGGGTGTTGTCCAGGTAGTGCTTCCACACAGGTGCCTCCCAAATATGCCGACCCAGCACAGCACAAATAGGAATATGAATGAAAAGGAAATGGGAATGGCACTCTGAATGAGTGTGAAAAACTAATTTAATGGCAGAAAAAAATAATATAAAGTAAATACAGCAAGGTAGTGGGAAAAAGACTTGACGCATTTCACGCGACTAGCCTTATGATTAAGCGTGCTAGTCACGCGAAACGCGTCAAGTCTTTTTCCCACTATCTTGCTGTATTTACTTTATATTATTTTTTTCTGCCATTAAACTAGTTTTTCACATTCATTCAGAGTGCCATTCCCATTTCCTTTTCATTCATCTTCCTGACAGTATAAAGTGGGCCAATTGAGAGGCATGCTTTCTGTGGAAAGATGGAGGATTTCCTGCTTAACTAGGTTGACTGGTATGCAGGGTCATAACAATCATGGACTCAGGGATGCTCACTCATTTGTGCAGTGACATCACACAGTCTTTCAGCAACTCCAATAACTGTTTAAAAAAACAAAAATGGAAAGCAGTTACTGGCTTTTAAATGAGGTCCCATGATCATGAACTGATAAGCCAATGCACATGCACTGATTCTCTTGCAAGTAAACAAAAGCTAGGGTAGGAATACTTTGTATAAATTAACAGATGAACAAATGAACCAGAGTTAGTTTCGCTTCTTTTCATTTTAATTTATGTCCAATAGACAAGCAAACCACTGTGTATGTTTATAGCAGCCTGATTTGTAATAGCGGTATCAGTACCCCTACATATCATTCTTAAAAGTGTTTGAATGGCTGCAAAAATTACAATGGTTCAGTGCAGGACGCCGTCTCCACAGAGAAAGCACTGGGGGCAAATTTATGTACGCATTTAATGCATGGGCAAGCAATATTGCCCATGAACTTTCCTGCTCTTTGTCTCTTTCACAGAGCTAGTGCTCATGAAGGGTGAAGAAGCAGGCAGACCACAGAATAGAATATGAACACAACAATTAATAGACCACAGAAAAAGACTATGACCACAACCATTTACATTTAGGGCATGTTTCTGGGGGGGGGGTTCAATTCTAGTCAATGTTACGGCTCCTCAGTTTGACGAAATTTCGGATGAGACTGGTCCCAACACAACTTTTCAGGATCTGAAATGTTCATCCACTAACTTTTACCCAGAATCCCGAGGAATAATAGAATAGCTCTGGAGCACACACGCTACAAAGCATGTACAGTATTGTTCACAATGATGTTCATCCTTTCAATGCCGCATTGCTCACGCCTTCATAAATGAAACAGGCAAGAGACAGACTATTGTAACAAATGTCTAAGATGCAGTAACACGTTTTTAAGGTATTAGTATTGGATTTTGCAGAACTGCCATCTATTTTGGGGGGATGATCCTTCCAAAGAATGATACTTTTTAAAATCTTTCTATGATTTATAGTTCCAGAGATAATGGAGTTTTATTGAACCACTAATCTTCTATTTAGCCTACTCTGTTTGAGAAACTGACAGTGCTGCCTCTCCATGGGGTTGATTCCATGCCAACAGTTAAGGGGGATTGAAGGGGATTGACACCAGCTACCACCAATATACCATGCGCTAAAGTACAAGTATTGTTGTAAGGGAATAACAGTTATTCCCTATAAACTGATAAAGTTAACGCTAGAGCACTGGGGGTGGCAATCCCCTTGAAAACTGTATACAATGTGCTATGTACTAAATGTGCAACAGGTTATCAATGCCATATTCAAACAAAATATGTTTAATAAAATGTTTTATTGTTTATTTTGTGTTTGATGTATTTAATAATGCGTTTTTTTTCAAATAAATTGTAATCCAGAGATTATCTCTGGTGGCAGGAAGAGGAAAGCCACCTGCCCATATCCCAACTATACCTAAACCAGAAGTTCCTAATCACCTCAATTACACACCATCAGACTGCACACTGTACTGACCCAAATTAACCTTGACCCAAAACCAGGAGGAGTAGCTTAAGGTAGCTCTATGGGCTTCAGAGAACTTACAGTAGCCTCTCTCACACTCACTGTCCATTTGGAACAATACACTGCCCGGCTATCAGGATAACTAGTTTGGCACCAAATTCAATAATCAGTTGTTTTGTGTTTTAACCTGTAATCCTTGAGTCTCATTTAATATTGTATGTTTAATGTAATCCTGTTAGATTTCTTTTGTTCAATGTATGTTATCAAGATGTGTTACTGTATCAGGGGCGGATCCAGAGTCTGATCTCGGGAGGGGCACATGTCCGTCTGTCTTATCCTCTCTCCCATGTCCGTCTGTCTTATCCTCTCTCCCATGTCTGTCTGTCTTTTCCTCTCTCTCATGTCCTTCTGTCACGCTCCTCTCCCTTCCCATGTCTCTCTCTATTCTCTACCTCCTATGACTGTCTCTTTGTCACTCTAAACATGTATGTGTCTCTCCTCTTCCCAATAGCTTTCTCTTTTCCTCCTCTCTCCCCCACCGTCTGTGTTCTCTCTTCTCCCCCATACGTGTTCTCTCCTCTCTCTCCCCCATCAGTGTTCTCTCCTCTGCCCCCCCCCCCTATCAGTGTTCTCTCCTCTCCCCCCCCCAGTGGTGTATCTTGGTTTTGTGCTGTCCTAGGCAGACAAAATTTGGGCACCATTACCCACGGTGCACACGCAACACATGACCCATAACCCATGTTGCACACCAAGGACATGCCCCATCACCCCATTACATACACATTGCCAATGTTATTTGCCATTAATATTCCCCAGCCAATTTGTCCAATAATATTTGTGTTATTTGCCATTTAATATGCCCCAGCCAATTTTCCCAGTAATATGCCAGTGTTATTTGCCATTTAATATGCCCCTGCCAATTTGCCCAATAATATTCCAGTGTTAGTTTCCATTTAATATGCCCCAGCCAATTTGCCCAATAATATTCCAGTGTTATTTGCCATTTAATATGCCCCAGCCAATTTGCCCAATAATATTCCAGTGTTATTTGCCATTTAATATGCCCCAGCCAATTTGCCCAATAATATTCCAGTGTTATTTGCCATTTAATATGCCCCAGCCATTTGCCCAATAATATGCCAGTGTTATTTGCCATTTAATATGCCCCAGCCAATTTGCCCAGTAATATGCCAGTGTTATTTGCCATTTAATATGCCTCTGCCAATTTGCCCAATAATATGCCAGTGTTATTTACCTTTTAATATGCCCCTGCTAATTTGCCCAATAATATGCCAGTGTCATTTGCCATTTAATATGCCCCTGCTAATTTGCCCAATAATATGCCAGTGTTATTTGCCATTTAATATGCCCCTGCTAATTTGCCCAGTAATATGCCAGTGTTAATTGCCATTTAATATGCCCCAGCCAATTTGCCCAGTAATATGGCAGTGTTATTTGCCATTTAATATGCCCCTGACAATTTGTCCAGTAATATGCCAGTGTTATTTGCCATTTAATATGCCCCAGTAAATGTGCCCAATAATATGCCAGTGTTAATTGCCATTTAATATGCCCCTGCTAATTTGCCCAGTAATATGCCAGTGTTAATTGCCATTAAATATGCCCCAGCCAATTTGCCCAATAATATGCCAGTGTTATTTGCCATTTAATATGCCCCAGTAAATGTGCCCAATAATATGCCAGTGTTATTTGCCATTTACTAAGCCCCAGCCAATGTGCCCCCCCATCTCCCCAGCACTTACCTTTCCCTGGTGGCTAGTGGCAGGCAACATGTTGCCTGTTCGGATTCCCGGCGGTTGTGCTGACAGGTCACGTGACCCGGCGTGCACATGACGTCAGCGCGCCGGTCACGTGACCTGTCGGCACTTCCGTGTTAGACTGCACGGGGAGCCGAACAGGCAGCACGAAGGTATCATCCGATCCCTTCTCACCTCTGTCTCTGCCTGCAAACGTGTTTTTTTTTTTTTTTTTAAAGCGTCGGGGTCTTTATTATTTTTTTTAAACAGGCCGGTCTCATTCGCTCTGCTGTGGGATATTCTGGGGGGACAAGTGATTAGAGCCCGTTTGGAGATTTATTTATTCACTAGACCTGAGGAATGGTTTTTGTGGAACTGTTTTTGGCAGGAGCTGGCCATCATAGTAGCCCTCCCATGACAGGAATAAATATTATTTAGGTGATAAAACTGGCCATTAACTGATAATATAATCAGTGTCCCCTAATATATCAACCTCTAATATTGGGATTACGTATAAAATGCATGATTAATGTTTAAAGAATGAATCACAGACAACAATCAGTAGGGAGCAATAAAAACTTTAATATGTAAGTACGTACTAGAAATAAACAAATGCAAACGTCTGGGCCAAGCTATAGCCTGGACCTTTTAAAATCATAAAGCCCCTCTGGGGAACCATGGCTGGAAGGACTAGCCTTCCCTCTAGGCATTAAGAGGTTAATAAAACAATTACAACTGGTTGTTGCATTAAATGACATATGGACTATACCTGTGATCTAGAGTCAAATTGTAAGGCTACCTCTGGACTCACAGATAGTTATCCTTCAGCACTCGGGAAAGGAAGAAACCTCTGGAGACCATGGCTGGAAGGCCTGCCCTTCCCTCTGGGCATTTAGAGGTTCATGTATTGTAGGGAGAAGGATTTACATGAAAGAGAAGCAGCGAAATGATTTCATATAAACACCACTTTAACTGTTACCAAAATGATTCAACATTCATCTAGTAATGTTTATTTGACAAGACCCGGCAGTGCACCATCTTCAATCCTGCATTTATACACATAAATACACTTGGATATGTAGAAATATGCACGTATACACAAATTACCTGATTTGTATCTCTATCTGGAAGTCCACCATCTTCACCTTTATTTGATTGGAGCTGATCATCTTCAGACCTCTTTGCCGGAATTCTCACACTCTGCACATCTCTTTGCCGGATTGCCGACACTCTGCAGATCTCTTTGCCAGGGAGCCGACAGTTGGGAGATCCCTTTGATCTTCTTTATTTGAATGATGTTGACCATCTTCAGACCTCTTTGACGGAATTCTGACACTCTGCAATTCTCTTTGCCAGGGAGACAACAGTTTGGAGATCCCTTTGATCTTCTTGTTTTCATTGGAGCTGACTATCTTCAGACCTCATTGTCGGTGTTTTGACAATTCTTCTGGGAATCCAAAACTTACCATCAAGTGAACCGAGCATGCACGCAATCACTCAAAACACCAATTAGACAGCTAGGAGCCACATATGCACAAGCATTTCGGCAAAGTCTGAGCTGCCGGCAACTACACTTCCCTTGATGCCTCCTGCCTCCAACGTTATGAGATGTGACTGATTAGACCAGAAGGGTTAGGGTTAGAGTGAGGGTAAGGATTAAGGTTAAGTCTGTAGATTACAGGTAACCCTTGCCCTTACCCCAAGCCTGCTGGTGTAATGTATGTCCTTGGGTTTAAAATGGTGATTAGAGTTAACCCTAAACCTTACCCTCACTCTAACACTAACCCGCTGCTCTAATGGCTCAGATTTCATACCGTTGGAGTGGGGAGGCATCATGGGAAGTGTACTTCTTGGCTTTTCAGACTTTGCCGAGATGCTCACATATGCATAGCTCTGAGCTGTCTAATCAGTGAATTGAGTGATCGCATACAGTTCACTTGATGGTAAGTTCTGGATTCCCAGGAGATTTCCCAACACCGGAATCTGAAGATTGGAGCAGACAAACTTCAGACCTCTTTGCCAGGAATCCGACAGCTGGGAGATCCCTTTGATCTTCGTTATTTGAGGGACGTTGACTATCTTCAGACCTCTTTGCCGGAATTCTGACACTCTGCACATCTTTTTGCCGGATTGCCGACACTCTGCAGATCTCTTTGCCAGGGAGCCGACAGCTGGGAGATCCCTTTGATCTTCGTTATTTGAGTGACGTTGACCATCTTCAGACCTCTTTGCCGGAATTCTGACACTCTGCAAATCTCTTTGCCGGATTGCCGACACTCTGCAATTCTCTTTGCCAGGAAACCAACAGCGGGGAGATCGCTTTGATCTTCGTTATTTGAGTGACGTTGACCATCTTCAGACCTCTTTGCCGGAATTCTGACTCTATGCAAATCTCTTTGCCGGATTGCTGACACTCTGCAATTCTCTTTGCCAGGAAACCGACAGCTGGGAGATCCCTTTGATCTTCGTTATTTGAGTGACGTTGACCATCTTCAGACCTTTTTGCTGTAATTCTGACACTCTGCAGATCTCTTTGCCAGATAGCCAATACTCTGCAGATCTCTTTGCCAGGGAGTCAACAGTTTGGAGATCCCTTTGATCTTCTTGTTTTGATTGGACCTTACCGTCTTCAGACCTCTTTGCCGGTGTTTTGACATTTCCTCCGGGAATCCAGAACTTACCATCAAGTGAACCGAGCATGCATACAATCACTCAAAACACTGATTAGACAGCTAGGAGCCACATATGCGTGAGCATTTCAGCAAAGTCTGAGCTGCCGGCAACTACACTTCCCATGATGCCTCCTGCCTCCCATGTTATGAAATTTGACCAATTAGACCAGCGGGGTTAATGTCAGAGTGAGGGTAAGGATTAGGGTTAGCTCAAGGGGGAGTTGGGGTTAGAGTAGAGTATGGGTAAGTGTTAGGGTTAATACTGTAGATTACAGGTAACCCTTGCCCTTACCCCAACCCCCCTGGTGTAATATATGTACTTGGGTTTTAAATGGTGATAAGAGTTAACCCTAAAACTTACCCTCACTCTAACCCTAACCCGCTGCTCGAATGGCTCAGATTTCATACTGTTGGAGTCGGGAGGCATCATGGGAAGTGTAGTTGTTGGCTTTTCAGACTTTGACGAGATGCTCACATATGCATAGCTCTGAGCTGTCTAATCAGTGAATTGAGTGATTGCATGCATGCGCAGTTCACTTGATGGTAAGTTCTGAATTCCCAGGAAATTTCACAACACCGGAATCTGAAGATCCCATTGTTCTTCTTTACTTGAATGACGTTGACTATCTTCAGACCTCTTTGCCGGAATTCTGACACTCTGCACATCTCTTTGCCGGATTGCCGACACTCTGCAGATCTCTTTGCCAGGGAGCCGACAGTTTGTAGATCCCTTTGATCTTCGTTATTTGAGTGACGTTGACCATCTTCAGACCTATTTGCTGGAATTCTGACTCTCTGCAAATCTTTTTGCCAGATTGCCTACACTCTGCAGATCTCATTGCCAGGAATCCGACAGCTGGGAGATCCCTTTGATCTTCTTTATTTGAGTGAAGTTGACCATCTTCAGACCTCTTTGCCGGAATTCTGACACTCTGCACATCTCTTTGCCGGATTGCCGACACTCTGCAGATCTTTTTGCCAGGGAGCCGACAGCTGGGAGATCCCTTTGATCTTTGTTATTTGAGTGACGTTGACTATCTTCAGACCTCTTTGCCGGAAGTCTGACACTCTGCACATCTCTTTGCCGGATTGCCGACACTCTGCAGATCTCTTTGCCAGGGAGCCGACAGCTGGGAGATCCCTTTGATCTTCGTTATTTGAGTGACGTTGACTATCTTCAGACCTCATTGCCGGAATTCTGACACTCTGCAGATCACCTAGAAGAAAGACATCAAAAAAAAATTAGGTTATTTGTATCTATATATGTGTAATGTGTTTAAATGCAGGGTGAATATGGCCACTGCCGAGTTTAAACATCTCTAGAATTTAATGTTGAATCATTTTGATAACAGTTGAGACTGATAAAGTAATGTTTACATTAAATCACTATATGATTAGACATCACTGCTGCCTTTTCATGTAAACCCATCTCCCTACAATACATCAATCTCTTAATGCCCTGAGGGAAGGGCAGGCCTTCCAGCCATGGTTGCCCAGATGACTTCCAGGTGAATTCCACAGGGGTTCTTTCCTCTCCTGAGAGCTGAAAGATGACTTTCTCTGAGTCCAGAAGGTAGCTTTTTAGTTGGCCTCTTTGCATATCTTATTTTAAATCTCTGACCACAGGTATACTCTATATATCATTAAATGATTGGTGCAGCTGACCATCTTCAGACCTCCTTGCCGGAATTCTGACACACTGCAGATCCCTTTGCCAGAAAGCTGATAGTTTGGAGATTCCTTTGATCTTTTCAGATGTCCTTTTCTATAAGTCTATTGCCATCTCAGTTTGCTTTTGTTGGAAACCTGTCATAACTAATTCATGTGATATGCCATCTCTGCCCTTCATGGTGTCTCTTGCTTCCTGATTATGATCTTCCTGGTCATCTTCAGTTCCTTGTGTATGGGTAATGTGTGTTCACATTTGTGCTGGTCAAAGATGGAACGAAAGTCCAGGACGTCGAACATTTTTTTTCCAATTTAAATGAAAGTTCTCCGACTTTTCACAACTCTTCTCAGTGGATTCCAGGTTTGAATGAAGCAGCATCATGATACCAATAAGACAAGCGGCCTATTAAAAATATCCAGCCCTATGACAAAGGATTTCAGGGAGACGATTAGAAAGGTTTAAACAATTACTTGGCTTACAACAGAAAAGCTTATACTACAGTGGACAAATATTCTTTTAGTTTAGGGTTGCATAGTGCAGAAGTAAGGCTAGAGAGGGTAAGAGTAGGGCTATATTAGGGAGAGGGAGTCACTGGTCACATATTATGTTTTAGGGAATTACACATCCTATTATCATAATAATGTTTTACCATTATTTTCTTTACACCTTATGGGTGAGCTCTCTGAAAAACAAATTATTATGTATATAAGATGTGCTTGAGTGGGCATATAAAAATAACAAAAATAACATATTTTTTTTCTAAGTGCTCACCCACGAGGTTAAAAGAAAGAAATGGTAAAACAAAGATTATTATGAAAATACGCTGTGCAATTCCTCAAAACATAATATGTGACCCTTGACCTGTAACATGACATGTTAAAGTATTGTACATTACGTTTAAATGCTCAAACAATTTAGGGTACACATCATTGCCAGCCAATACTCAGCCCAATACAGTATTTCAGATCATTTTGCATATAGAAAGGTTTTCTTGCATTAAATTATCCTCCTGATAAGTTTAATTTTAGTTTGAATTATCATGACGGTGGTCTTTTTTCATTTTGTTGGGGGGGGGGGGCGGAGGGGGGTGAAAGCAGCATTTAATTCTTCACCCCAGGCAGCACAATGTCTTGGACCGGCCCTGACTGTGACATATGAAGGGAAGGTGTGGATAGGGTTGCCACCTTTTCTTCAAAAAAATACCGGCCTTGGTACTGTCTCCATAGATTTAACATTGACCTGATGCCAATTTTTTTACCGGCCTGCCGGTAAAATACCTTCCAGGTGGCAACCCTAGGTGTGGAGGACCCAGAATCATCCATAGACTATAGCAGTGATGGCGAACCTATGGCAAAGGGGCCACAAATGACCCCTGAGGTGGCACTCACCAAGTGACTACAGTAACACCATCAATTATGGAGAACCCATGAGATGCTATGACATCAGCATTTTCGGAAATTTGGACATTCAAGTTTAAAAATATTTTTGCATCACTGACCTAGACAGCTGCTATCAGGGGGCTACAAATGTTAAAGCTGTAAGGGGCCTGGCTGCCATTATTGTATCCATTATAGGTGACCCTGATTGTACCCCAAAGAACAGCCAGAATTAAAAAGAACATCAGCAGCTATGTGGTATGGCAGCCAATGAGGGCGCTTTCCCGTCTGTAGGTTTCACTTGTTTGGGGGGTGCACCCATTCAGAGCCCACTAGATGAATTGTCCCCTGTTTCTAATTAGCAGGTTCACTGGCTGCAGAATTGTATGCAGGACGCAGTGCAGCTTGGCTGGGAGCAGGACAGAGCTGTGCAGTCTAATGGAAGAGCATTCAGAAGGATGCTTAGTCATGTGCAGTTATTATGTGGGATATTACCCCTGAAGCAGACATGGAACCTGCTGATGTGAAGTTACTGCTCAGACTGAGTTACATTATACTTTGTAAGTTATTATATTTTTTGATGTAAAATCACAAACTTCCTGTTGATTGTCATTGTGGCTTTATACAAATAAACCTACACAAACTAACCTCTTCGCGTCAAAGGATGTGTCAGACATCGAGGCGATAGCCACCACCGAAATTCCGTCTCCTGCAATATGGATGTGCCCTCTTGTGGTTAGAGCTTCGGAAGTGAAAAACAAATCACGATCCGACAATCTGAATCTGTTGCTTGACTGCCCCTAGAGGAAGTGAGCAATGGGGGAAAAAAGACTTGTTTAGCTTAAATCTAGGGTTAGGGTTAGTATAAGGGATAGGGTTACAATTAAATTAAAATATATTAAGGGTTAGCATAAGGGTTAGAGTTGGGGTTAAATTTAGGGTTAGGGTTAAATTTAGGGTTCAGGTTGGGGTCAAAAGGTCAATATAGGAACTTGCAAAAAAACTGCAGAAAAACATGGAAAAAATAGAAAACTATTTAGACGGGGTCATTGTTAATGATTGCATTTGTGTAAATAATTTTTTAGGTCAAATTTTTTCATCATATTTTCGGATTTTTTTTGTAGTAAATGATAAGATATGATGAACAAATTGGTATCTAGTGAAAGCCCGTCTTATGACAATAAAAACAACATATAGTTTGTGAGGGTACAGTATGTGAGAAAGAAAAAAATTACAGCTAAACACAAACACCCCAGAAATGTAAAAACAGCCCTTGTCACAAAGGGAAAGTCAAGGTCAAAATGTCTTGCTCCATCGGACCATCCTCTCTGCCCATCCCGGGGTAGCCTGCTGTTGGAATATGTTACAATATGTTAAGCTGATATCATGTATAAAACAGATTCCTCCTTATAATTCAAATACTTTAAAATTCACTGTATTAATTGTGATAAACAAGAAAACTCTATATTATGTGTTTCATATAATGTTTGTTCTGTATTAGTCTGTACATATAATGCACAGAGAGGGGGGTAAAGCAGTATTATTATTGGGGCAGTTCCACCTACAGTGTCCAATAATATGTAAAGAAACAGACCTGTCCAATGATTTCCTCAGCAGTTCAAATCTCCTACAAGCTGCATAGAAAGTGTCAAGCCTTATTGGTGTTACTATAGCAACAGCCCTGCATCTCTCCTGAAGATTCCTTCCTGTATGACATCACAGTACTCAGAAGTGACACCATTTACCATGCATTCCAAGCAACTTAAAGGAACATTGAACCTTGTTTAACCCTTGCTTCCTTGAAGGAAGCAAGGGTTAAACAAAACATGTCCCGGGATCTTTAAGTAAATCTTAAATCGGTTTTACTATCACATGTGAGACACAGCAGTTCCTAGTTGTCAGCATGTGCACAAGCCCCGCCCTGACTCTCAATGTGACCCTGGTTTTTGCATAAGACCTAAGGTCCCCCCTGCTGATCCCATGCAAAAACTAGGGTCTCCCTCTGCGCTGAGAGAGGCGGTCGCCAACCAGATGTCTGCCTGATTGCTATGGAAGCGGTCAGACTGAAAAAAATAGAAGAGGGAAAGACCGGTGGTAGAACGGATGGAGAAAAAATTTAACAAAAGACACAGAACAGGCTGCAATAAAGAATTTATTCCTGGATAGGAAGGCAGCCGTAGGCCAGTCAGTGATCCCCTACCCAGTGTATCCAGGACGCCTACGTGTTTCGCGCCCAAACTTGGCGCTTTGTCAAGGCTTACCTCCTGGAGGTGTGCCTTTCTTTTAATTACGTTCTTAAAGTGCTAGTGACAAATAATCAATAAAGTGAAAAAATACAAAATATAAACAAATGCGGGATAAACCGCCTAGTATACACAATAAAAACAAATGATTAGAATGGAGAAATGGTTAATAAGTGAAAAGGTCAGTGGATTGAACATTTATAGCAGCTGGGGGCTTAAAAAAGAGATAAAAGACCGAAAAATTCATTCCTGAGCTTAAATACAGGTAGAGGGCACATGTAATTATAACTATGGTTGCACATATTAAACATCAGAGAACTGGCAATGGCCATTAGTGTTTGTATATAAGCTATAATCGGGATAGCGGGATGTGTGTAATTATACACATCCCGTGCAGAATCTTAATAGCCATGACTGCTTCGATATAAATATAACCTAGGCTCCCACATTATATACTGGGTAGTCCTAGGAGAAGGATTTGTTCCATTGCCAATTGCCAGGGAGAGGTATTAGCAGTAGGAAGAGGGAAGTGCTCATGCCATTGTACAGAGCACTGGTGAGACCTCACTTGGAGTATTGTACGCAGTACCGGAGACCGTATCTCCAGAAGGATATTGATACTTTGGAGAGAGTTCAGAGAAGGGCTACTAAACTAGTTCATGGGTTGAAGGATAAAACTTACCAGGAAAGGTTAAAGCATCTCAACATGTATAGCTTGGAGGAAAGACATAACAGGGGGGATATGATAGAAACATTTAAATACATGAAGGGAATCAACACAGTAAAGGAAGAGAGTATATTTAAAAGAAGAAAAACTACAACAACTAGAGGACATAGTCTTAAATTAGAGGGGCAACTAGTTAAAAGTAATATCAGGAAGTATTACTTTACTGAGAGGGTAGTGGATGTATGGAATAGCCTTCCAGCGGAAGTGGTAGAGGTAAACACAGTCAAGGAGTTTAAGCATGCGTGGGATAGGCACAAGGCTATCCTAGCTTTAAGACCGGGAACTGGGGACAAATAAAAGTATATAGAAAAATTGGGCAGACTAGATGGACCGAATGGTTCTTATCTGCCCACACATTCTATGTTTCTATCTGTGTGTAAACATATAGATTAAATACATTCATTTTACACATACTGGGACACAAAGGTATTGATATTGGTTAGGAGGCTTATTTGTTAAAGCGAAATCGCAAACCGGCAATATAGTATCAAATACATTGACTGTGAAAGATTTCAGGCGCCCCAAGGAGAGAAGGAGAGAAATCGAATTGAATAGTTAGTGTCTAAAGATATGGTTTGAATCCAATTCTTGGTTGATTCCACTGGGTTGTCTTGTTTTTAATCTGAAGATCCAAAACATTTCCCTTTTGTTTAATAGATTTTGTTTATTACCACCTCTTACCCGGGTTGGCAATTTTCTCAATCCCTTGGAAGGAAAAGTGTGTTTTATTACCTCCACTGCAATATTGGAAATGTTTATTGATTGTGGATTTCTGGTTGTTACCCGTGATATCATTAAGATGATCTCTCATCCTCTCCTTGAGGGGCCTGATGGTGCGTCCAACATACTGCAGATTACACTTCAAACAAGTTACCAAATACACGACGAATGATGTGTTGCAGTTTATAAGTGGTTTGATCTGGAACACCTCACCCGTCATCGTAGATTTAAAGCTATTAGCCTGATGGACATGTTTATAACTAAGACATCTCCCATTAGCCTGATGGACATGTTTATAACTAAGACATCTCCCCATTAGCCTGATGGACATGTTTATAACTAAGACATCTCCCCATTAGCCTGATGGACATGTTTATAACTAAGACATCTCCCATTAGCCTGATGGACATGTTTAAAACTAAGACATCTCCCATTAGCCTGATGACATGTTTATAACTAAGACATCTCCCACCACATTTGTACATGCCCGTACATTTCAACCAATTGCTGTCTGTTTTATCCTGAATTTTATTTTTGATAGTGGCTTGGGGATAACCATGACCTTAGTGACTTGGTTTTGCGGGCTGAAAAAACTGTACTCCCTCTTTTAACCCCTTGACGACAAAGGACGTGCCAGGCACGTCCTGGGAGAAACTCCCTTATCGACAAAGGACGTGCCTGGCACGTCCTGCAGTCAATGAAGCGGTTTTCGCGATCAACGATCGCGAAAACCGCTTTAACAGTGCTGGTCCCGAAATTTCTGTTTTGGGGCACCCACAATCGCCCCACGGAGCGATCGTGGGGAGCCATATTGACGGAGCATGCTGCTCCGTCAATATGGCTAAGCCCTCTGCCGGTCTGAGCTTCGGAAGTGAAAGTAACTTCACTTCCGTCGCTCTGAATATGGTACTTGACTGTCCCTAGTGGTAGTTTAGTAGCATTGCAATGGAAAATATTTAAAATACATATTTAATTAATTAAAAACAGGTTATTTAGCTATATTAGCCTATAGGGTTAAAATTCAATATTTTTTAGCATAAGGGATAGGGTTAAAATTAAATTAAAGTTAAAAAATATTAAGGGATATAATAAGGATTATAGTTGGGGTTAAATTTAGTGTTAGGGTTACATTTTGGGTTCGGTTGGGGTCAAAAGATCAATATAGGAAAAAACAAAAAAACACTATTTTTGGTTTTTGCCCCATAACATGCATATTTTTGAACTTGGGAGAACATTTAGAAACTATTTAGACGGGGTCTTTTTTAATGATTTTATTTGTATAAATTATATTTTAGGTCAAAGTTAGAAAAAGTGGTTTTTTTTAAATTTTTCATCATATTTTATGATTTTTTTTGTAGTAAATTATAAGATATGATGAACATAATGGTATCTAATGAAAGCCCTTCTTATGACAATAAAAACAACATATAATTTGTGTGGGTACTGTATGTGAGAAAGAAAAAAATTACAGCTAAACACAAACACCCTAGAAATGTCAAAACAGCCATTGTCACCAAGGGAAAGTCAAGGTGAAAATGTCTTGTCACTAAGGGGTTAAGATCATATTGTAATGGGGGTCAAGTTTAAGTACAGGCAGATGTTTTTTTTATGCCTGTTATTTGCTTGAAATGGCAGCTAAATTTGGTACTGAAGGTAGGACCCATTTCTGAAATAGTACTGGTTCCACTACTAGCAAGTCTAGTTATGCCTTCACGATCTTGCAAAAGATCTCCTCAATTTCTACTCTTGGCCATTTCATAACCTTTATTAATATAATGATTGGGGTGATTTCTTGCTTTAAGTCTGCTTCTCAGATCCAACGATTGTAACTCAAAGTTGGCATCCGTGGAGCAGTTCCTCCGCAGTCTGATAAATTCCCCTATTAGAATTTCCTGAAAGGTGTGGTCGGGGTGGCAACTACCACCATACAGTAAGGTGTTTCCCGCTGTAGGTTTTCTGTCTGTCAGAGCATAGTTGCCAACATTGGCCATGTTTCCAGGGACACATATTTGTTCCACATGCTGCAGAAAGAGCATGCAATGTGCAGCCCGGCAGTATGTAGGATGGATATACACAGAGACACAATCCAATTAATTAATCAAGGTGGAGATATCATAGGACCTACCATGATTAATTAATTGGATTGTGTCTGTGTGTATATCCATGCTTCATACTGCCGGGCTGCACTTTGCTTGCTCTTTCTGCAGCATGTGGCACAAATATGTGTCCCTGGAAACATGGTCAATGTTGGCAACTATGTCAGAGGATAAACTGGTGTGTACTATCAAAAGTACTATCAAAAGTACAGGCCAGTTTATCCTTACAATATATTAGAAAGACAAGTAAAAAATAACGTTTAGTGTTCCTTTAAAGGGACTGTATCACCTGAACATTGTTTTTAATATGCATGTAGAGCATGAAAGATTAATGACCTATTCATTTCACACAGGATTGCCTTACTCCCATAATACTTTGGACAATGTAACACCGTCAATTTAATTTTTTCACAAATAAATACATATTGTGATGTTAGGAGACAAGTTTTACTTGGTATGTTTTAATATATGCAAATGATGCTCATATGTTCGTTATAGGAACACTCACCATTTTCTAAGTGAGCTAAGTGATACCTATATTGTATACGCAATGCCATTTAATCCGTAAAGCACCCATAAGACTTGCCATTTTGACCAATTTGCAACCAAAGGACTTCTCATTGCACCCAATGTGCACCCAAAGGACATGCCATTGCACTGACTTTGCACCCAACCCAAAGGAATTGCATCCATATGGCCAGTGCTATCTTTCCAAATAGGCACCCTGTTGATTGCCCAGGGGCCCCCGATTTCTAGGTGTGTGTCCCGCTGATAAAAAACAAAGAACAACAACTTCCTGTCATTGCCACCGGATATGACAGCAAGTCATATCCGGTGGCTGTGTTTTCCTCCTCCAGAGGGAAGAACACAGTGCAGAGAAGACAGCCGTGGACAGGGAGCAGCCAGGAGGTAGGGTTGCCACCTGGCCGGTATTTTACCGGCAGGCCGGTAAAATATTGGCATCAGGCCAATGTTAAGTCTATGGAGACAGTACCAAGGCCGGTATTTTTAACGTGGCAACCCTACCAGGAGGTGAGTACTGGGGAAGAGGGGGGAGAGGGTATGGGGTTGGGGCCAAAAGGTCAATGTAGGTGAAAAAAAAAAAGAAAACACTATTTTAGTTTTTCTCGCAAACAACACTGGTATATAAACAGGTAAACTAACACTGGCATATTAATGGGCAAATTGGCTGTGGCATATTAATGGGCAAATTGGCTGTCACATATTAATGAGAAAACTAACAGTGGCATATTAATGAGCACCTGGCTGGGAAATATTTTAATAAGCATCATGTGGCATATTTATTGGACAAACTGTGGCATATTTTAATCGTCAAACTAACACTGGCATATGTTAATGGAAAAGTTGGTACCTAACAGCGGCTTATTTTCATTGGCAAAGTGATGCTGTGACATGTTCTGTGGGGCAAAATAACATGTACTGTGCGGAAAAGTGACACTGTGGTATGTTCTGCAGGGGCAGTTCTGTGGGGTAAAGTGACACTGTGGTATGTTCTGGGGAGCAAATTGACACTCTGCACAGGGCCGTCTTTAACGCGGGGCAAACAGGGCAGATGCCCTGGGCCCAGTTACTCCTGGGGGGCCCAAGGCAGCTGTCCTGACCGAATTTAAAAAAAATAACTGAAGCCGGTGTTCTGACGAATTACTCGAGCAAATTCTCCTGCGCAATCGCAGGAGAATTTGCTCACTGCGCATGCAGATAGGATCACAACTCCCATGAAGATGAGGCAGCCCTCACCAGGGTGCTTACCTCTCTGTTGGCTCCTTATGTTTCCCCCCCCCCGCCCCGTGTTACTTACCAGCGTTTTCTTTGAATCCAGCCACGGACACAGCGCATTCCCACACGGCTTGATAGCCGCGCGCATGCGCTGTGTGCCGCCGCTGTCCGATCAGCTGGTGAGAAGGGGTGTGCGGGGGGCGGGATGTGGGTTGGTTAGCTCGCGCATGCGCGGTGGACATGAGTTATCAGCTGTAACTTTCTGCTCATGCGCAGTGAGCAAATTCTCCTGCGATTGCGCAGGAGAATTTGCTCGAGTAATTCGTCAGAACACCGGATGTGACATGAGGAGGGAAGACTGCACGGAGGAGACGTCCAGCCAGGGACACGGAGCAGCAGCCAGGAGGTAAGTGATGGGGAAGGGGGGGGAGGAGGGAGGTATAACGAGCACGGTAATGGCACAATATTACAGGCATCTGACTGGCACAATATTCCTGGTATCTGACTGGCACAATATTCCTGGTATCTGACTGGCACAATATTCCTGGTATCTGACTGGCACACTATTACAGGCATTTGAATGGCACAATATTACAGGCATCTGAATGGCACAATATTACTGGCATCTGAATGGCACAATAATACAGTCATCTGACTGGAACAATATTACTGGCATCTGACTGGCACAATATTACTGGCATCTGAATGGCACAATATTACAGGCATCTGACTGGCACAATAATACAGGCATCTGACTGGTACAATATTACTGGCATCTGAATGGCACAATATTACAGGCATCTGACTGGCACAACAATACAGGCATCTGACTGGCACAATATTAATGGCATCTGACTGGCACAATATTACTGGGCTCTGAATGGCACAATCTTACTGGCATCTGACTAGCACAATATTACAGGCATCTGACTGGCACAATATTCCTGGTAACTGACTGGCACAATATTACAGGCAGCTGAATGGCACATTAATACTGGCATCTGACTGGCACAATATTACAGGCATCTGAATGGCACAATATTACAGGCATCTGACTGGCACAATATTGCTGGTATCTGAATGGCACAATATTCCTGGTATCTGAATGGCACAATATTACAGGCATCTGACTGGCACAATATTCCTGGTATCTGACTGGCACAATATTACAGGCATCTGACTGGCATAATATTACAGGCATCTGAATGGCAAAATATTACGGAAATCTGAATGGCACAATATTACTGGCATCTGAATGGCACAACAATTATGGCATCTTAATGTTACAATAATACTGGTATCTTAATGGGCAATTTGGCTGGGGCATCTTAATTGTACAATATTACTGGTATCTGAATGGCACAATAATACTGGCATATTAATAGCTATTGCTATTCTATAAAGCAAAATAGTGTCCCCATTCATAGGAATAGGTCAATTGACCTATTTGTATGAATGGGGACACTCACCCACATTTTACTTCATTTTGCAGCCCTCTAGCCCTTTCGGGTCCCCATTGACTTTTTCCAAAGTTCGGCCGAACCCCCCAAACCCAAACATCCAGGTGTCTGCTGAACTCTAGTGATTATTTCTCAATTCATGACTGTGTGCACAGTAAATGCCAGTGGGTGGCAGTCTACCAACTATTAAATGCTTTGCTAATCACGAGGATGAATA
The DNA here is from genome assembly GCA_036172795.1 of Pelodytes ibericus. Taxonomy (NCBI): domain Eukaryota; kingdom Metazoa; phylum Chordata; class Amphibia; order Anura; family Pelodytidae; genus Pelodytes; species Pelodytes ibericus. The sequence continues at coordinate 22,668,891 of CM069857.1, read as the reverse complement.
CAATCAACCAATATAAAGTAATACAAGATTCTCAGTACACTGTATGTTGTGTTGCAGTGCACATGTATCTGCATATACACATGTGGTATTATTATAAATGGGGAAATCTATGCTGTTGTAGGAAAGTGTAGTCTTGTATTAATAAAGTATGAAGTGGTCACAGACTAAGGCTGTAGTGTTTAAGATGTATAAGATATGAATGTAACATACTGGGAGAGAGTTATAATCCAGATGATAAAATCACTGGGATTAGTTGATTGAAAATGTATACTTCACGGTAGGATAGTGTGAATTTGCCAAGATGGACTACATTATACAACCCAGAATGGTAAAACACTACCACCACCGGTGTCATAAATGAATATATATACAAATATACACATTTCTCACCCTATGGGTGGAATGTGCCTTCCTCAACCTCGGGTCCTCTATCAGAGCCCAGGGAGTTTGAGGGTTCTGTGAAGCATCTTAGCTGTTCCTAGCACTGTGCTCTTCTGGAGTACTCGGATGTGGTTTCTGGAATCTGTTGGAGCCACTCTCCCAGCTTAGTGTCACATCCCTGGGTGCTCCTAGCACTACTGGGACCACTTTGGCCTTCACTTTCCACATTACCTCTTCTAGTTCTTCTTTCAGACCCTGGTACTTCTCCAGCTTCTCATTCTCCCTCTCCCTGATGTTGCAGTCACTTGGCACCGCTATGTCTATCACCATCCCTGTCTTCTGGTCCTTGTCTACTCCCACGATGTCAGGTTGATTGGCCAGAACCTGTCTGTCCGTCTGGATCTTGAAGACCCACGGGATCATAGCCTTGTTATTCTCCACGACCTTCTGTGGAATCTCCCGTCTGGACTTGGTAGGGTTTAACCCATATGCTGTACAGATGTTCCTGTACAGCATATGCCAGCTATTTGGTTGTGCCGTTCATTGTATGCTGTTTCTGCATGCTTCTTACCCCCTGCCACTACGTGTAATACTGTCTCAGATGCCTCTCTACACAGTCTGCACTTTGGATCCGGTCTGGTGCGATAGATCACTGCTTCTATGGATCTGCTGCTCAGTGGTTGTTCTTGTGCTGCTATGATCAGTGCCTCAGTGCTGTCTTTAACTCCAACCACTGGTAGGATTTCCCAAGGTCAGCCACCTTGGCCATCTGGCGATGGTAAATCCCATGCACGGTCTCGGCACTTTCTCTACTTGATCTCCGTTCCATGTCATTCTCTCAGCAGCACATCTTTGAGTGCCCTCATACTGATATATTCCTAGATGCTCTGGGTTTTGTCCAGGCCGGGGGGCTATAACACTCCCCAGAATCCACCCGCCCTTTTTCAGGCTGGTGTACAGTCTCTGCATGTTGGTCTTTGAATGGGATTGTGAGTAAGTTTTGGGTCTTCACATCAGCACCTTCTAGATCTTCCATGATTCCGGCAGGGTATCTGATGACTGGAAGAGCATATATATTTATGACATGGATCATTTGCCTCCCACTGGGCTGGCTCCCTGGCCTCCCCATGGTTTTTCCATGTGATTGTGGGATATCAAGGTACTTGAAGCTGGACTGTATGCCAGGTATCGGGATCTTGAGGAAGGTACTCAGTGTCCTGTTGATTTTGTATATCGCCAGGCATTCAAAGATCCATGTGAGTATGTATATATATATATATATATATATATAGTCTCCTAGTGCTATTGCAGCACCTGAAAAAATACTTCTACAGAGTTTTTTTCTCAGAGTAGGGGTGCTACACCGCTTGGAGCTAGCCTTCTGGAATTTTCGGTTACCACCTGGAATTTTTTCTCCCCTCCTCCTAAGTAGGTCAGGACAAGAATTTCAGAAGATCCTGTAAAACGACAAGCCTTGTCAGACTTTATAGTGTAAAATGCAAGAGAAAAAAAGGATGCACTATAGCGCCTTATCCACACCTGCAGCAATAACCTATGTGATTCTCCTAGTCACACACAGTTAACATTTGAAGGTGGTCTGTGCACTTGGTGACAACCGTACCACCTATGGCTTAAACAGCGGAACAAAGGTATAATTGCCTTTTATCTGTGTTTTTGCATAAAGAAGCGCTCTCTGATCTAGGCTCTCATTCTATATCAAAAAACAAAAAAGAAAAACACACACATAGCTTAATATTGTTGGATTTTTCTTTCAGGTGCAAAAATTAAGTATTAGAGTCACCAATTTGCAGAGTAGTATAGGCACATCAAGATGTAATCTCTGTATAGGTGATCTTCCTCTCCTTTGCATGTTATTCTTCTGTTGGACTGCAGGTTTTCCCACCGGCCCTCCGAGGTCACTGGTTAATACAGACAACATCCCATCATGATTCGGGCTCAAAAACATGTCTCATCATCATTTTCATGGAGTGGAAACAATTTTTCACCAGATTTGTCTGAAATGGGGGTCTTCCTGCCCTGGATCTCACGGCTTTGTTCCGCAACACTCATGTTACGGTATGAATTACGTGCTAGCGCTTATAAAGAGTGAAGGACCTACTACCGGAAAATTTAAAAAAAATGCTTTTAATGGTAGATATAAAATTAACAACAGTACACAATTAGTAAGATCAAGCGCTAAATTTGTTAAAAGCTCCTCGCGGAAGAACACCTGACGCATTTCACATACTGACATTAGAGGAGGCGACACAGAGAGGAGTAGTTGTCTTCTCTTCAACTATCTACTTTCGGGACAACATTTTGAGCATTTAAGTGCTGTAGTGTGGTGACAAGGAGCCTCTTTTTTTTTTTTAAAGGTCCGCCATTTTTTGCCGCCCCCCAGGCCGACAAGGCAAGTGCTGCCCTAGGCACTTGCTTTATCTGCCTTGTGCTAATACAGCGCTCTATGGAGCACTTTCTATATTTTCTACCCAACTGTCTTATTTGCAAATAAATCTCAGAGCCTTATCTGTTAGTATACCTTCCATGCCTGCCACTTGTGTACACTGCCCTGCTGCAACCAAGTGGCAGTTTAGCCGGGATAGATCCAACAGAACAGGACCTCCAAACAAACAGGACTGCCCACCAGTAAAATGCAGGCATTAATAGCTGAGCTGGAAAGATTATCCAACTGGTATATCTTTAATCTTTCCAATGCGTCCAATGCTAATGCCTTATTCTTACCATTGTCTTGTCAGTTCAAGATAAAATGTCGATTGGCTTCCTTAGGAGAAATAGAGTGCAAGCTTTCAGGGCTACTCCAGTACATTCATTTACATGGTAAATTACAGATTATTAAAATGCACCAAAAACTAAGGAAAATAGAAAGTGCATGGAGTAACCCATTATTTACAATGCGTATGTCATTTTACACTATCAATGTTGTAGGGTTTTTTATTTATATACTTTTTGCACAAGCACTAGGTTGTAATCATATACCTGTAATATGAGTCAATGTGATGCGTAACACTCCAGCGAGGAATAGGTTAACATGAGTGACATCACCAGCGATAGAACTAGACTAACCAGCCAGGCTGCAGCTGGGCTGTACCATGCGCGTTACAGGGGGAGCCAGATTAAAGACCTTCCCTAAAAAACACTACAGTTTGGCATTTTCCCTCCCAAAAACATTTTTTAGCTGCAGTTTAGCTTTGATATTTACACCGCAGTGGTAACTGGTCCTGTGCCATACTATTTCCAAACCTTTCCGTTTTTTTCCGTAGGCCGTTATCCCCTGGTTTCCTCGGTGGTGGCGGCCGCACTCCGTGGTGACAGGCAGAACCGGTAGTGTTGAAGCCAGTGCATTGATATACACTGGGGTGTCTGAGAGAGCTGTACTGACAGCAGCAGGCTGACCAGGTGGGTGTAACTGGGATCCGCTATGAACTGCAAGGCTGGGTGACCTGCACGTTATCACACACCCCTGCACCTGTCTCTGTACTAGAGTGTGTGTGATCCCCTGTCTCTGCACTAGTGTGTGATCCCTTGTCTCTGCACTAGTGTGTGATCCCTTGTCTCTGCACTAGTGTGTGATCCCTTGTCTCTGCACTAGTGTGTGATCCCCTGTCTCTGTACTAGAGTGTGTGTGATCCCCTGTCTCTGTACTAGAGTGTGTGTGATCCCCTGTCTCTGCACTAGTGTGTGATCCCTTGTCTCTGCACTAGTGTGTGATCCCTTGTCTCTGCACTAGTGTGTGATCCCCTGTCTCTGCACTAGTGAGTGTGTGAGCCCCTGTCTCTGTACTAGTGAGGAGTGTGTGTGATCCCCTGTCTCTGCACTAGTGAGTGTGTGAGCCCCTGTCTCTGCACTAGTGAGTGTGTGAGCCCCTGTCTCTGTACTAGTGAGGAGTGTGTGTGATCCCCTGTCTCTGCACTAGTGAGTGTGTGGTCCCCTGTCTCTGCACTAGTGAGTGTGTGGTCCCCTGTCTCTGCACTAGTGAGTGTGTGGTCCCCTGTCTCTGTACTAGTGAGTGTGTGTGTGTGATCCCATGTCTCTGTACTAGTGAGTGTGTGTGTGTGATCCCCTGTCTCTGTACTAGTGAGTGTGTGTGTGTGTGATCCCCTGTCTCTGTACTAGTGAGTGTGTGTGTGTGTGTGATCCCCTGTCTCTGTACTAGTGAGTGTGTGTGTGTGTGTGTGTGATCCCCTGTCTCTGTACTAGTGAGTGTGTGTGTGTGTGTGATCCCCTGTCTCTGTACTAGTGAGTGTGTGTGTGTGTGTGTGATCCCCTGTCTCTGTACTAGTGAGTGTGTGTGTGTGTGTGTGATCCCCTGTCTCTGTACTAGTGAGTGTGTGTGTGTGTGTGTGTGTGATCCCCTGTCTCTGTACTAGTGAGTGTGTGTGTGTGTGATCCCCTGTCTCTGTACTAGTGAGTGTGTGTGTGATCCCCTGTCTCTGTACTAGTGAGTGTGTGTGTGTGTGTGTGTGTGTGTGATCCCCTGTCTCTGTACTAGTGAGTGTGTGTGTGTGTGTGATCCCCTGTCTCTGTACTAGTGAGTGTGTGTGTGTGTGTGTGATCCCCTGTCTCTGTACTAGTGAGTGTGTGTGTGTGTGTGATCCCCTGTCTCTGTACTAGTGAGTGTGTGTGTGTGTGTGTGATCCCCTGTCTCTGTACTAGTGAGTGTGTGTGTGTGTGTGATCCCCTGTCTCTGTACTAGTGAGTGTGTGTGTGTGTGTGATCCCCTGTCTCTGTACTAGTGAGTGTGTGTGTGTGTGTGATCCCCTGTCTCTGTACTAGTGAGTGTGTGTGTGTGTGTGTGTGATCCCCTGTCTCTGTACTAGTGAGTGTGTGTGTGTGTGTGTGATCCCCTGTCTCTGTACTAGTGAGTGTGTGTGTGTGTGATCCCCTGTCTCTGTACTAGTGAGTGTGTGTGTGTGTGATCCCCTGTCTCTGTACTAGTGTGTGTGTGTGTGATCCCCTGTCTCTGTACTAGTGAGTGTGTGTGTGTGTGATCCCCTGTCTCTGTACTAGTGAGTGTGTGTGTGTGTGTGATCCCCTGTCTCTGTACTAGTGAGTGTGTGTGTGTGTGTGTGATCCCCTGTCTCTGTACTAGTGAGTGTGTGTGTGTGTGTGATCCCCTGTCTCTGTACTAGTGAGTGTGTGTGTGTGTGTGATCCCCTGTCTCTGTACTAGTGAGTGTGTGTGTGTGTGTGTGTGATCCCCTGTCTCTGTACTAGTGAGTGTGTGTGTGTGATCCCCTGTCTCTGTACTAGTGAGTGTGTGTGTGTGTGATCCCCTGTCTCTGTACTAGTGAGTGTGTGTGTGTGTGGTCCCCTGTCTCTGTACTAGTGAGTGTGTGTGTGTGAACCCCTGTCTCTGTACTAGTGAGTGTGTGTGTGTGTGGTCCCCTGTCTCTGTACTAGTGTGTGTGTGTGTGTGTGTGTGTGGTCCCCTGTCTCTGTACTAGTGTGTGTGTGTGTGTGTGTGTGTGGTCCCCTGTCTCTGTACTAGTGTGTGTGTGTGTGTGTGTGTGTGTGTGTGTGTGTGTGTGTGTGTGTGTGTGGTCCCCTGTCTCTGTACTAGTGAGTGTGTGTGTGTGGTCCCCTGTCTCTGTACTAGTGAGTGTGTGTGTGTGGTCCCCTGTCTCTGTACTAGTGAGTGTGTGTGTGTGTGTGTGTGTGGTCCCCTGTCTCTGTACTAGTGAGTGTGTGTGTGTGTGTGTGGTCCCCTGTCTCTGTACTAGTGAGTGTGAGTGTGTGTGTGTGTGTGTGTGTGGTCCCATGTCTCTGTACTAGTGAGTGTGTGTGTGTGTGTGGTCCCCTGTCTCTGTACTAGTGTGTGTGTGTGTGTGTGTGTGGTCCCCTGTCTCTGTACTAGTGAGTGTGTGTGTGTGAGCCCCTGTCTCTGTACTAGTGAGTGTGTGTGTGTGTGTGTGGTCCCCTGTCTCTGTACTAGTGAGTGTGTGTGTGTGAGCCCCTGTCTCTGTACTAGTGAGTGTGTGTGTGTGTGTGTGGTCCCCTGTCTCAGTACTGGGGAGTGCGTGTGATCCCCTGTCTCTGTACTGGGGAGTGCGTGTGATCCCCTGTCTCTGTACTGGGGAGTGCGTGTGATCCCCTGTCTCTGTACTGGGGAGTGCGTGTGATCCCCTGTCTCTGTACTGGGGAGTGCGTGTGATCCCCTGTCTCTGTACTGGGGAGTGCGTGTGATCCCCTGTCTCTGTACTGGGGAGTGCGTGTGATCCCCTGTCTCTGTACTGGGGAGTGCGTGTGATCTCCTGTCTCTGTACTAGCGAGTTTGTGTGTGTGTGATCCCCTGTCTCTGGGCTAGCGCGCGGGTGTGTGATCCCCTGTCTCTGGGCTAGCGCGCGTGTTGTCAGCCTATTGTACCCTGCTATTTAGCTTACCAAGAATTGCTAGGTGACTTTCATAAAGCTGAATAGTTATTTATATAGTGGATAGATTGTTTTGAACAAGAATAGAAGGCTGTATTCATTAAAGGTGAGTTACATGTAGAAGCAAAAGTGGAAAACTAGTTGCCTCTAGTGTGAGGATAAACTGGTAGGTATTTTTGACCGTACACACCAGTCTCTCCTCTGACTGGCAGCCGCCATGTTTCCATGGGACGCGGGCAGCCTGGTATGGCGACTTGTTCTCTCTACTAGTACAGAGAGAGATTTGTTTTTGCACGGGGGGGCCTTAAAGGCACATTCCAACGTGTTTAATCCTTAAACAGTACATGTCCCAGACTTTGAAAGTAAACCCGACGTGTATCGTAATAGATTCACGCGGGTTTACTGTCTGCTGTCCTCTAACATTTATATATATATATATATATATATATATATAGCGTTGACAATTTACATGGCGCCTTGCACAGAGCATAGGAAGAAGCTACATAATAAGACTCCTACGTAAGCTTGATTCAACTATACATCGTGCAGGGCCTGGTGAGCTTCTCCTGCTAGAAGAACAGAGTTGGCCCTGTATTGTGCATTGTAAAATCTTTTGAAGCCTCTGACTTGTCCCTGCACAATGTATCGTTATCAATTCACCAGTAATTTAGCTTCTAGTGAATTGACCCAGATTATTTTATTTTCACTATCAATTGTTCAAACACACGTTTAATTTATATATATAGTATTTTTGCCAGGAACAATCTATTGAGATTTCTCTCATTTTTAAGTTTGTCCTATGTACCAAGTACAGAATGACTTAAATAATTACATTAAAGTAACATATTGAGCCTTCCTTGCTTCGTAAACCTTTATATGGACATGTTGTTTAGAATCTTTGGTCAGATCTTGACTCACCTCGGGCCATCAAACCCAAGATTCTAAACAAAATGTCTGCCTCCTGGGAGAATTATTTGGAGCCAAGAGGGCTTAATAAAGTACTTTATTTGTATTCTTACATTAAAGCATTTCTTTATAAAATGCTTACTCTTGCAATAAAACACAACATCATGTTTTGCTACAGTTGTCCTTTATAGAGTCTCATGTTTCTTAATACTTTTTCCTCGAGTGATTGAGAAAAAAAAAAAAGGAATCACAAGCCCATTATTTGCTGGATTCCTTAACAGTTCCAGTCCATAGGAAGTGATCTGTTTACTGTCACAGCTGTGTGTATATTTACACATGATGTACTATGCAGTCAGCTTAACCCTCTGCTCTAATGCAGAAATAATGTTTGCTAGAGATGCAGATCAGCCAGGCTCCAAGTACTAAGACACCTAAACCTGTCCTTAGGACCCCCCAACGGTTCAGGATTTAGGGATTACCCAGTTGTATTTAAATAAGAATATGTAGAACACCTAGTATGGTTGCTTAATGGTCAGGGAACCACACCAGGTCTACATATTATTATCTAAATACAACTGGGTAATCCCTAAATTCTGGACCATTGGGGGGTCCTGAGGACAGGTTTGGGAAGCACTGACCTAGAGAGTCAGCAGCCCGTAAAGGTCATCTTGCTTGGTGACTGGGAGTCTCCTCTTAATCTGCAATAATGAGTACGTGTCATAGTTGCCAACATCTGCCATGTTTCCTGGGACACATATTTGTTCCACATGCTGCAGAAAGAGCATGCAAAGTGCAGCCCGGCAGTATGTAGGATGGATATACACACAGGCACAATCCAATTAATTAATCTGGGTGGAGATCTCATAGGACCTACCATGATTAATTAATTGGACTGTGTGCGTATATCCATCCTACATACTGCCGGGCTGCACTTTGCATGCTCTTTCTGCAGCCTGTGGAACAAATATGTGTCCCTGGAAACATGGCCGATGTTGGCAACTATGATGTGTCCAGATATAATGTTATATCGGGTGCCCGCCTTTAGAACTCTGAAGAACAAGGACTTCCGATGCTGCACCCATACAGGGGTTACTAATACCTGCCCAGCCCCGAAATCAACTCTCCCACAGTGGTAGAGTAGAGGGAGTGTGGGACCCCCCAACATCTTTGACCCAGTAAATGTTTTGAACTTTGTATCTCACATGTATTGTGAGGAAGATGTATATAAGATCCCATCTCAATTCCCTCCAATTATTTCTTAACTGAATAGACCCTAAAAAGGGACATTCCAACATGTTTAACAAGGGTTAAACAAAACATGTCCCGGTCTTTAAGGTAAACCCGAGGCGTATCTTAATAGATACACGCGGGTTTACTAACTGCTGTGTCTCTCATGCGAGACACAGCAGAATGTCAGCACGCGCACAGCCAATCAGAGTGGGGGCTTGCCCTACTCTGACAGCCGAATGAGAGAGTCTGTCGATGCTAGCACAGAGAGAGACCCTCGTTTTTTTTCATGGGATCAGCAGGGGGGACCTATGCAAAAACGAGGGTCTCTCTCTGCGCTAGCAGAGATAGCCGGTCGCTGACCAGACGGCTGCCTGCTTCCTATGGAAACATGGCAGCTGTCGGTCAGAGGATAAATTGGCGTGTACTATCAAACGTACACGCCAGTTCATCCTCATACTAGGGACAACGGACATTTCACTTGTGCTTCTATATTACAAGCACAAGTGAAAAAAAAACCGTTTAGTGTCTCTTTTAAGTGATCTTTACAAAGACAAGCCACAAAGGGGTGTGTATTTACACAAGCACGTACAAGTAGGTTGTAGCTTTATGTGCTTTGTCTCATACAAGCCATCTTTTCAGCTATGCTTGTGACATTACCAATATACGGCACTAAAAATTGGGATTGGAACTCATTCTAATGAAAGAAAAGCCTAATACTTCAAGGGTGACAACAGGAAACTATTTGTATGAATGCACCAATTACTCATAAACAAAATGGCTTTTTTTTTTTTGCTCATCTTAACCACTGCCAGACTGCAGAGCACCAATGCATTTTGCTGGGCTGACAATAATTAACTTAATTACTTAAGTATACTTACTGTATACTTTATTTGATTAATAAAGTCCCCAGCCCCTCTTCCTTTCATTTCTGACCCCTTGGCTCAGTTGCGTCACCGACACAAAATGAACCAAGGGGCTGAATGTGGCATCCGAATTTCATTTCTGACCCATCCCGTGTCGCGAATTAAATTCTGTATGATGCCCGGACTGTGCGCGATCGCGGCTTTTAGACAAAAGCAGAATCAATGGGAACTACATTTCCCATGATTCTGTGGTGGAAGAACTAAAAAAAAAAAAAAGATTAGTTGTCCTTTAATGAATTGACTTGTGTTCCAGTTCTGTATCACACCTCTTATTGATCTCTGTAATCATTGTGGGGTTTGCAGACGCTCTGGTCTATGTAAGCACTAATGCCGTACATTATATGAGGTCTAGTAATTTATTCCATATTAATAGGTTTATATTGGCATTATTACCCCGCAATCTGTGTATTGCTTCCTGGCTGGTTCTACCTCTGTTTGTACAGCCAACGTTGCGAAGATGCAACTTTTTCCTTTACAAAAAAAGAAACCTGTCCACTCAGGGATGCAACAATGCCACAATCATTTGATAAAGTGGCCATGTTCTTCTGAGTTTGTTTCATTTAGAAGATATGATTATGAAGGGGCAAAAACCAAGAAGCAGGAGATTTGCTTCCCGAATGCCTCTTGATTGGACTGTCCGTCTGACAGATACCGTTTGCTTTTGCCTCTATTGATCTGGCAGAATGTCAATGTGACCGACAGACAATAGAGAAAAGCAAGTGTCTGAGAGCTTGATTTATAACGCTGTATGCTAGTGATATTTTCTAACATTTCTAGAACATTTTAAAGGAGCATTGTACTTTTTTTTTTAACCCTTGCTTCCTTGCATAGATATACGTTGTCCGTGCGTGCACGCAGCCAATCAGAGCGGGGGCTCGCCCCGCTCCAGCTGCCGAATGGATTGGTCCACCCTGCTGATCCCATGCAAAAACGAGGGTCTCTCTCTCTGTGCGCTAGCAGCCTGAGACCCTCGCATTCGGCACATAGAGTGGGGCGTGCCGACCAGACGGCTGCCTGCTTCCTATGTCTAAGGTTCACCCCAGTTTATCATCACGACAGGAACAACCTGCATTTCACTTGTGTTTCCATATTACAAGGGAAATATAACGTTTAGTGTTCCTTTAAAAAGCTAGAGAGTCAGCAAACCAGGGACTATGCAATACGTTTTTTTTTTTTTTAATGTCGCCATTACTCCATCTTTAAATGCTGCCGACTGCAGGATAAAATGTCATGCCAATCCGTCCTCATATTAGGACCATCAGACGTTACTCTTGTGCCTCCATGTTAGAAGCACAAGTGATGGCTTTAAAAAAAGCAAACATTAGTATCTCTGCCTTAACAGACATTCCACAACTATTGGTAATTGTTGGCTGACGTCTCACTTGATAGGCATTAATGGATAGAAGGGAGTTAATTATTATCCATGGACAGACGTGTCACTGTTAGTCTTATCTTGGACCATGACAGGTGTGCTATGGAGCGCTGATCGGCTATCAAGGCCTGTGTGGAAAGCAGGACGCCTAATCATTGATCTATAGTGGGTAAAATTCCCCTCATGCTATCGCTGCCATAGACTTAACGTTGGCCTCAAGCCAATTTTTTTACCGGCTGGGTGGCAACCCTACTGCAGACGAGGCCGTTCAAGGGCCTGGAAGTCTTCTTCATACTAATTGGACATTCCCTTGTTATTCTGATTTTGACCGGGCCAAAGGGTGGAGATCTTTTCCTCTTCCTGTCACATGTAAACCGTTATTTGTTTATAACGATACTGCTGGTTCAGGTAAAATGTCGGAAACGGGATAGCAAAGATGATGCTAGAGTACAATAAAACTGAATATAACGCATACAGTATTGCATGTTACTTACATGTTAGTGGAAATTCACTCACAAATGTGAAGTAAATAAAGTGTGTAATGAATAGAACCAGAAGAAAACTTCAAGCTTCACAATAGTTTCATCTGGGAATGAATAAAAATACAATATGGTGTAGTATATCAGGGATGTAGTGTGCCCCCAGTAAGGAACAGGAATCCTGGATCCACTAGGAATAGAAAAAAAGTAGAAAAGAATGTTCGACGCGTTTCGCTGTGAAAGATCCAGCTTCATCAGAAACTTGGCTTGTATTTATTTTTCTCACCCGCTATTTAACATACAGCATTGAATGGTTGTTGCATATTACACTGTGTTCTTCATTTGATTATACTCGAGTATCATCACGTTTTCTGATAATATTTATTCACAACGCCAAGAAGGAGTGTCGCGGGAGGCTGCGCTATACTAGGGAAGCCCATTATTGTCACTATTTTCACTTATTGGTGTGCACTCCTGCTCATTGTACTCGGTGCCACATTGTATTTCATATAAAGTTAGACAGTACATAGCGCTGGAGTGCTGAAAGTGGAACATTCCATTGGATTCCATAGCGATTGCTCCACCTTTTCTACTAAACCTTGTAATTGTTTTATAGAACCTCCAACACCAAATTTAAAATGATATTTTATTTAAAATGAATGTCATGTTTACTTGAAAGATTTCAACAAATGTAAACATATTACTTTAATGAAAAGTACAAATAAACTTATTGAACCCTCTTTACTTGGGTCCGTTGAGTCAAGATTCTAAACAACATGTCTGCCCCCTGATAGAGCTATTCAAACATTGAGGGGCTCCATAATGTACCTTTTATTTGTATATGTTCATTAAAGCATCTCTATTTAACATTAGTAAAAATTAGCAATGGGACCTCCCTGGCACCTCAGTATTCAGTTTATTACATTTACAGTTGTTTCTTTGTATTTGGAAGTATACAGAACGGTGGCACACATTGCTGAAAAATCCATACTCTTTTAGTTAAAGGTAGTGCCAGCCCATGCTTCAGTGATGGTTTTAAACATCTCCCACCTTTTGTTTGAACTTCTTTCTCATAGAGCCTGGAATATTTGGAAATGCATTCATTTTTGCGGGGTTGGTTCCCTCCCCCCCATCACTCAATACTTACACTGTAGATGTACATATTGCATGGTTTCTCCCAGAGATTGATTATTCTCAGTCATTTTTTCCTGAAAAGAAAACCTCCATACAGGTTTGAAAGCTAGTTAGACATCTCTCGTAGAGAAGCATCTCCTCCCCTCTGCTCAGTGCTCCATCTATTATTTACAGTGAAAGAACCGTATGCTCCATTCTGACTGTACAATTGTATGGTAAAACTCTGGGAGGAGCAACATACCGTTTTGTCTGTGTGTGTGTGTGTGTGTGTGTTTTTTTTTTTTTCTTTTCAATCCAGCATATGCATCTTTGTACTGGAATTTTTTTCCCTAATATGCTATCTGGTGTGGCCTTTGACTCGGCTGGGCATTACCTGGAAGATTTGGCCCTGTGGCCAATTGTGTCTGTTTTTGTCTCCGTTTTATGACATCACCATGTGACGTGAAGTACAAAGTACACATACCCCTTTGGAAGTAGTTTATTTGCATACTAAACACATGATTAAAAGTTTGTATGGGGGGTTATTTGGTCCTTTTTTAATCTCTTCATCTACTGTTTGCAGGGTTTGACGCAATAATGAAAGATGGACCCAGAGGAGCAGGAATTGCTGGGGGATTACAGATATAGGAACTACTCCTCCGTTATTGAGAAAGCCTTGAGAAACTTTGAATCTTCAAGTGAATGGGCAGATCTGATATCATCCCTCGGGAAGCTAAACAAAGTAAGTGTTTTACTGAGTTACTTGTGGTTGCTTTTGATTTTTTTATTTTTCATTCAACTCGCAGCCATGTTAGCACTATTTTGCTTATCCCTTAAATATACTGTTACCAATCATTCCTAAATTACTGCACACGTGTATCTATTGATCTAGATGTTGCTATTTTCCCTGCAGCTATGAAAGCTTCTGACAGATTGTCATCAATTATTTCATTGACTCACTTTTATAGCAGTGATTTTTCCCAAACTAGTCTCCCGGCACAACAGTACAGGATTTAGGGAATACCCCCATTGTGTTTTTAAATGGGGATAACTATAAAAAAAATTGCATACTGAGGGGTTGGTTTTGGAAGAACAGAACTATATGGAGTAATGATGCTGAATGCCATTGTTATTGTGTGGTCAGATATAAAAGTGAATGTGATGCATCTGGTAGTGTTAAAATGGTGCATTGTAAATGTTGCTTTGTATACACATACATCATGGTGTCTTTCAAAGTCTCCTGTAAGTGTAAACCTGGCAAGAGGTTCCATGCAGATGAACTTGTACAGTAACTGTTAAATCAGCAGCGACTGGAGGGGCAGGACAGAGTAGTGATGCTCCACCAAAAAATGTAAAGGGTTTATCTTTTTTATTTTGCATTGTTGATTTCAGATATGTCTTTTGTTATGTGAGTTTATTTTATAAAATATTTTGCTAAACAAGTGTGACTGGGCACCGCCATTTTGTGAAATATAGTATTTTTGTGAGTTGACAGTACTAGTATCTTACTTTGGGGCTGGGGACACAAAAAGCAGTCTATAAGTCTGAATTCTGATCATAGACTTGCATTGAATGGGAGGGTAATGTAACTATTACATCACAAGGGGACAGAGTTATGATCCTGGTACACGGCCACCTAGTCCTGCCCACTATGATACACCCCTGCTCTCTTACTGGCTCCTGTGTATCTTATGACATTATTATGCAGGCTTTGGCCACAGTTGTAAAGTGAGTCTTGCTGGAAGATTTTGGAGAATGTTGCATCATGGGTAAATTTCTCAAAATGGATGCAGGAGATAAAAAAAAAAAAAAATTGTTTTACTTTTATATGTAATTAATTCAAACAGAAAAAAACCCAGTGGCATATGTCTAATATATGTTTGTTTTTTTAAATGCACAGGTAATCCAGTTACATCATTTTTAAGTGGTAGTGTCCCTTTAACATCTTGCAAATGTCCATGCATCTCTATGGGGGATCTGATTGGCTCCCAGGAGATGTTGGGAACACCCATTTTTACACAGAGCTTAAGACTGAAGTGATCCTTTGCTGCCTGAATCTGTATACGTACAGAATCCATTGCATTGTACCTCCAGGAAAAAAAACTAAACTACTGTCATGAAATAGTTAAAGGCAAAATGCCCCCTGTAGGCTCAACAGAGCATGAGTAGGACTGATTGCATCCAGCCGAGCTCTACCGCTGTCCCAAAAAGCAGGACAGAGCTCAGCAGGATTGCCTCCTAAAATTGTAACGAGCAGATCTCTTATTCTTATTGCTAGCAGATCTTACTCTACAGTACAAAGCCCGCCCCTCAATCGCCCGTCCTATTTCCCCCACGCTGAATGGAAGATTCCATGACACTTGCTATGTGTGTAAGAACTGCAGATTAGCAGAGAGATTATTACTAATACCCATGAGATAATATCAGTTGGTTTACCCGCTAGCGGTATTCATTTATCTTCCTGCATGAACATAGAGATCTCCTGGAATTTAAATGGCCAGTTCCGACTACAGTGTTCAAAATCTTTTAGAGGAGTACTGCCTCATGTAAAGTAAAGAGAAAGTGATTTACGGAAGCCCAGAGAGGCCATGTATTTTTAATATTTGTCTGACTTGTTTTCTCGACATAACAACTTGTTTTCTCAAGAAAACAAGTTGGAAAATTACTAAAATTACTTGGCCTCTCTGGGCTTCCGTAGTATTTACTCAACACTTCCGATCTCCTAAAAGGAAGCGTTATCAAGGTTTCTATAGTCCTGCTCATCTCCCAGACCTCTTGTGTTGCACCACAGCACACACAAAGCTGGCTGAAACCACGCCCCCACGCATCCCATGCGCTTGAAACCGCTGAGCTCAACAGAGCGGATCTAATGTCACAGTGATGGCAAAGGGCTGCACTTTCTCGGAGGGGAGCATGAAAACTGCTCACTGCGTGCTTCCTCTGACCGATGTCCCTGATTTTTGCGGGCCCTTGTGGAATTCATTTCTATGTAAAACTACAGTAAAACCTGCAATTTTGTTATTCTAGTCAAAACTGTGTTTCACATGTTTAAAATACATAGAAAAATTAGGCTAAATGGAACTTCCCCTTTTTAAAGAGACAAGTTCAAATGCTCTTGGAGGTTTGGCATTGCAGCCTGGGTAGGTTTGCCTCTTTTTCATATATAAAAAAAAATACCTGGCAAGCTGCCTTGCCACCATAGACTTAACAGTGGCATCAAGCTATTGGCCTGTTTGCTTAAATCTAGAAGCAGACAGCCTTTGGCAACCTTCTAGTGAGTTAGTCTCAGCTGATCAGCTGCAATTATACTCTTGTGCTATCAGCCTTCCCTTCCAGCTAATTAGCCAAGTTGTATAAACTGTATTTACTGAAAGAGAATGCAAACCTTCAAATAAAAGCAAGATATCGTTCATTCTATGTATTTTCTTACTTGTTAAATTGTTATTACCATTAAAATGACTTGCAGTTTAGATGATAAACGAAATGCACTTTATAAACATTGTGGGGGTTTTTTTGGTGTGTGGAGAATCTGTTTCTGTGAATTTTGGTGGCCAAATTCCTAACAGATGCCCACATGAAAAAGTATTTTAAAAATAAATATGGCTGTGTTTTGGGGGCGTGTGTCTCTTAGAGAGGCATGTACTAAAAAAACGCAAATATATTTTATGTGCAAAACTATTTTTGCTCTTTGCTCCTATTTAACACTCAAATAGTACATACGTGCAAATTGCAAATAAAAACGGGCATAGTTGCGAATAAAAACGGGCAATTTTGAGAATATTTTTTCTACCTAAAAATAGAATTATTTTTCACAAAACATTTGCAAAACTCTTTAGCGTGCGCAAATATAATCGCAATTTATTCGCACAATCGGAAAAATGCCTTTCTAAGCCATCGAGTTAATTTTAACTCTACTTGTGATACAGTGGGGGCAAAAAGGTGAATTAAGTGGCCCTCTAAAATGTTTTTTTCTTTGCTGCCAAACCACGAACTCCCAGTGAGTGTATAACAATTAAGGGTGCGCACAATATCAGAACAGTGACTTATGTTTGGGTGTTTCTTCTAAATGTTCCAAGCCCTATACAAGGATATACAAAACATACAGACATCATATAGTGTAGTATTTAAAGTTCTAATAAATGACAAAATTCCCCTGATAGAAAATGACTCCCAAAAAGATGTTGTTATTCACGGGGCTTTTTAGATGACTTCAGACTTATTCGCTCTCTTATTCACAGGGCAAGGGAGAAGCAGTCCTCTACAATGGACATGTGACGTTGAAAAGCTCCATTCGTACACATAGTGGGACGTAAAATATTTTGGAAGCCTCCGAAATACTAAACACCCACGAGCCGGATATCCACGTCTCATGGCCATTGTAGAAGGCCGTCCAGCACCACAAGGAAGTATATACAACCAATGTCATGTCATATGGTGGAGTGATTCCATGCTCAACATACTATCTAGAGACTGGCGTAACAATGGAGATGATTGTTGGTTTCTGATCCCTATGTAAGAAGAGACTGTTGTTTTAATATTAAACTGTACATAAAGAGTAAACTCTACATAACACCTCCTCTTCCTCTGTGACCGATGCTCCGTTATTGGACTTTTGCGGTCAGAGCGAATACATCTGAATTCACAAAATCCTGTTAAAAACATATTTTTGTCCAAAACGGGATATTCATGAGCCTGGTTCGAGGAGACTCAATCACTTGTGAGTCAATCCTGGCATTTATTAGAACATTAAATACTACACTATATTGTGTTCTACTTGTAAACTCTACTTGTGTCTTGTATTTCCACGGCTAACTCTGTACTATCCTTTTGCCTGTCAATCTTCCTAAATATTCATTCGTATGTGCAGAAGATGTGTGTTGTGTGTCAGTAGATCATTGACACACCAAACAGGCCGCCATACCTCCTAACACACAAACACAATTTTCATGTTTGTGGGAGTGGCTAAAGGTGTGACTATGGGCGGAGCTTTACCGGAACATTTTCAGTGAATTTTATGGCCAAATTTATAACTGTTTATGTAATTTGGTAACTAGATTAGGAATCATGTGTTTTGCTTATACAAATTAATGTAGAAACATGTTTACTGCAATTTGAAACACATATTATTTTGACAATAGAAAGTTTGAGTATATATTTTTAAGTTAAATAAAGCTTCATAAAAAAGGAGACTTCAGTTGGGGGTAACCCAAAATAAATTTGTAAACCTTGTGTGTGCTCAAAAAAGGGCAAAAATGTGTGAAATTCCAAAAATTTATATACAAAACGCAATGCATGTAAAATTTTAAATACTTTGAATTTCACAAATTTGTGCACTATTTTGAGCACATACACCGTTGTTTTGTTAAGTTTTTGTGCATACGTTTTTTTTTAACTGACATTATCACAAGTTAAATTTTAATTTTGAGACTTCATCCTTCATTCACATTTTATTTTGAGTTTTATTGCACTGGAGCTCTTCTACACACCGGAAATGATGAGCTCCCAGAAAAAGCGGGACAACAGAGGAGAAAAGAGTGACCGAGGGTTTTGGGTGCAAAACAGGGATCGTCCCTCCTAAAGAGGAACCTTTTGGGTGGTATGGACCACTATGATTAAACAGACTCCACCGGTCTACTCAAGCAAAAGCAGCTTCACAAAAATGAAATTCCCCAAGTCTTCAGAGCAAAGATTATTGAATGTCTTAACTTAAGACTTAAGAGATACCTTAAGTTTTATTCAAACACTTTGCAAACAGTCACAGTTTTTGAATGGTAGTTCATAGAAGTTCCGTTCAAAAAGATGACAAAGCACAGAGAAAAACGGATACATGAGGTAGAGATTCCTGCTGGCAAAATGGGTCAATGCGTCACAGCAGCTCTCTCAGCCTTGCGCTGAGGCTGTCAGAATCCTGTTTGCCTCCTCAGATTTCCTTGTAAGACCGGTTTGTGTTCCTGTGAGTGACATACTCTGCGAAAATGTACTCCATTACTTATGGTCCCTGTGATTGATGAGGGAACCGTGAAGGTCATAAGCATCTCTTCGGTGCGGGGCTGATTGGATAAGTGAATCCATGTGACTGGTGAGGTCACAAGTGTATGATCCTCTGCTATAGGATGCCTTTGACAAAGTATTAACAGTTGGAAAATAAGTGACACTTGTATCAAATAGATTTACTGTTAATTTGGCTTCTCCTATGTCTATTGCAGATGGTAAAAGGACCAGTCTGACCCTTTATTAATTTCGTGAGTCATTATAAAAAAAAAAACATTGAGAAGCAATTCTGTTTATTGTAGAAGTCTTAAGTAAATCGCTCAGTGACATGACTGCATTGATTGGTGTGAGGGCGTGAGACACGCCTCCAGCTGGGAGGAGGTGCTCATCTCCTCTCCAGCTATTGGTTCTGGTGCAGCACGATGGACTCGCCAACACGCCAGTGAGAGAGAAGGCTTTCTCCTCTTCCGCGGAGCAGTACTCCAACAACTAGTAGCTCTGCCTAATCTTCTAGTAAGGACGAGAGGGAATAACTTTTTGAGCGGTGAAGTATCGAAGCGCCGTGTTTCCTATTGAAAGGGTTCAATCCAAAATACAAACCTGTTAACTCGTTTTAAATTTAAAGAATTGGTCTTAAACTACAGCCCTGAGGAGTAAAAGTAAACATTAAAATAATGTTTGAATACAAATCTATTTTTAATCATTTTTTTTATTTTATTTATTTTTTTACAAAACATTTATATTGAAATGCATTGTAATAAAGCAATAGACTGCCTTGTCACTGGCTTTAGGCAGCGCTACATGCAGCCTGGAGAATAGTTTCTCACACTAATTAATCATTCATATTTTCTATGTACTCTAGTTTCTGGAAAGAAGTAGCTGTGAGCTTTGCATGACTGCTCTGCTAACACTGGGAGAGGCTTTTTTTTGTTTTGTTCTTGCTGATGGCAATTCCCAGCACAGCAGACCACAACGCATCCTAATCACCAGCTCATTGTGGATTAATGGGTCGTTCCTTGGCGCAAAAGGGACATCCATTAATATTAAAACGCATTAAAAATATATTTTATTGATTTTAGGTGCTTGGAGAAAAAGTCCATTTTGTTCCTTCACTATTGACAATTGTTTTTGTTTTTCGTTAGGATGGTCTCCAATTTACATATGTTGTTTTGTAGTGCTGTGGTGTTATTTTATAATCCATTTTTATTATTTCATTCATGCTGGGGGGCTAACATTACCCAACAGAACGCTGGTTTCCAAATGCGTCTCAGACTCCTGGGGGAGTACCTCCTAGATTGGAAGCTTGTGAGCAGGGCCCCCTCAACCTCCCTGTTTTAATCTGAACTTGTTTGTTTAATTTTGTTATTCCATTCTTATACTTTGTAGCAAAGTGCTATAAAACAAATTGTCTTAATGTTATGTATTAGTGTCTGATTACTCCTTCTTCTGCCCTGTGCTGGCGACAATATTGTTGTGTGTATTTTTCTTTTTGTTATAAATATTAAGTGTGTCTCGGACTCTTCTTCGCTGCGGCTTCATCGCTGACAGTTCAGCGTGGCAGTTAGAACGCTGAACTGTCAGCACTGAAGAATAACGCGGCCATTTGATCGCAGACGCGGCTATCTAAGAGCTGACAGTTCAGCGCTGAACTGTCAGCTCTTACAAATGTAAAAGTAAAAAGAAAATAACCCCCCCCTAATAAATGACTCCCCCCAAAACCCAATACTAATACTAACCCCCTAAACCCTAATACTAACCCCCTAAACCCTAATACTAACCCCCGAACCCTAATACTAAAATTAACCCCTAAACCCTAATACTAAAATTAACCCCGAACCCTAAACCCTAATTCTAACCCCCTAAACCCTAATTCTAACCACCCTTACTAAAATAAACTTTTATAGATAAAATACTAAAATAAACTCACCTTTAGCGATGAAATCTCCCGCGACGAGCTGTCGTGTGGTGAAGAGACCGTGGTGAAGCGGATGTAGCCGCGATGAAGTGTCCCATCCCCATATTAAGTTTCACTCTTGTGTTAAATACTTTGAAAAATCAGGAAGATGCCAGAGAATTGTTTAATTCATGTTGAATGTAAAAATATCTCTCTTTATAGATTACTATACGATATTTGGCATTGCTCAGATGTTATGCAATTTTTACTTCCTATCATCTGTTTATAAGTGTGGGGTTTTTTTTTTTTTTACCAGCATGTCTGTCTACCAGTCATGAGATTGGGAAACCTTATCCTGTGCATGTTGTGTGGCAAAAGGTGGTATTATGGGACATTTTGGCACCAAAGGCAGTGATTATAAACATTTGGGGATAACTGGAATATTATTCTCATCTGGGAATGAGCGGATAATCATAAAAATTAAAGCTATATTTTAATCCGTTTCTTTCTTTATGTATTTTCACTCTCTGCAGAAAAAGTACTTTCTATTGAGAAACACCCGGGGTCACCCAACATAGAGAGTTAAAGATCCAGTTATTTCCAAACAACATTTGTTTGTTGCAATTAAATTGGAAAAATAGCAAAGTAGGAATACTGCAACGACTGGATCCAGGGACCAGTTTAAAAATTAACTTTTAATTGGCATATTAAAACATCAACTTGTCGAAAAAAGGATACAAAAAGAACGACGTACAAAACGAAAATATATGGAAGCTGGCTAGCTTGACGCGTTTCGTGCTTACACGCACATAGGCAATTAAATTGAATCATTGTTTACATGCACTGAAGCTTTCCTTTTATAGACTTGCAAAATCAAATTTCATCCCCTAAATGTTTTGAAAATAACTATATTGTTTTTTTTATATTTTCTTTTTTAGAAGGTTATTTTTCGAATGAGTCTATTATGGTTATAAAGTGGCACGTAATGTACAATTTTACAAAACAGCCTGAAGAATATGTGATCACTTACTGAAACTCGCTGCTCCTACAGTTAGACACATGGGAGTCCACAGGAGTTTTTTTTTTTTTACTGAGAATATCCTTCCTACCTTTCCCCTCTCCCGCTCCAATACTTCCTTATCTCCACCCCATTGTTCTTCCCATTGAGTAGGGCCACAGCAAGTAAAGCTTGGCACTCTGACCCTGAAGGCAGGGTGGATATACAGTAATGGGAAAAAGAACATATACCCTGAATTCTATCGTTTTATATATTAGGACATCATAACAATCATCTGTTCCTTAGCAGGTTTTAAAATTAGGTAAATACAACCTCAAATGAACAACACATGACATATTACACCATAATAAAAATAAAGCCAAAATGAAGAAGCCGTGTGTGGAAAAACTAAGTACACCTTGTGATTCTGTGGCTTATAGAACCACCTTTAGCAGGTTTTCTCTCACATCATTGTGGAGGAATTTTGTCCCATTCTTCTCAACATTTCTTCAGTTCATTGAGGTTTGCTGGCATTTGTTTATATACAGCTCTCTTAAGGTCCCACCACGGCATTTCATTCAGGTTTCATTTCACTTTGCACCCCCTTTTCTTTTTCAGCCATTCTGTTGTAGATTTGTTGGTGTGCTTGGAATCAGGTCAGCCAAGCTTTAGCTGTCGGACAGATGGCCTCACATTTGACTGTAGAATACATTGGTATACAGAGGAGTTCATGGTCGACTCAATGACATAAGGTCCTGTGCCTGCAAACAAGCCCAAACTATCACCCCATCACCTCCATGCTTGACTGTTGGTGTGAGGTGTTTGTGCTGTGTTTGGTTTTTGCCAAACATCTCCACTTTGGTCTCGTCTGTCCAAAGGACATTGATCCAAATCTCTTGTGCTGCCATGTTCTTTCTAGAGAGAAGAGTCTTTCTCGCGGCAAGCCTTTCAAACTTTTTCTAATTGTACTGTCATGAACGTTAATGTTTAACATGCTGACTGAGGACTGTAGAGCCTGAGATGTAACCCTCGTTTTTTTTGGCAATTTCTCTGCACTGGGATACCCACTCTTGGGAAGATTGGCAACTGTCTTGAATGTTTTTCACTTTTGCATAATTTTTCTCACTGTAGAATGATGGACTTTCAACTGAAAATGGCAGTCCCAGTTTGATGGGCAGCAACAATTGCTTCTCTAAGATCATTGCTGATCATCATTGCTCCTTGGCTGCAGTTGCATTTTCCTAATTTTAAGACCCTCCAAAGAACAGAGCATTGTACTTTCTTTTTCCCATGACTGTATATCCCAGGAACCCCTGGGCATGGAATCTCCAGGCCCTCCTTTTTTTTTCATTTTTCCATTTGTTTATTTGTAATGGATTTGTGGGTGGGACATGTGTGTGTGTGTGTGTGTACTATCCAGGCCGAGATCAAGTGGGTGTGGCTACCATGATACCACCACACTGATCCCGTGGTGGCAATTTCTTAGTGTGACTTGTGGGAAATGTGGTCCTGCTCCACAGAATTTAAGGCGCAGCCCCTTTAAAGTATAGCTACCTCGGTCTGAAGGAAAGGAGCTTTGAATTACTAAAACAACTCTTCGAAGGCTATACATTTTAACTCAAGAGAAATAATGTCACTTTCACAATTCTAAACGTATCCTCAGTATGTTCTAAGTTGGAACGCTCTGTGACAAGATAAGGCTGCTGGCTCGGATTAGATGCCGGATGTTTACAAATAATACAGCTGGGTTAGGTTTGGAAAGGATTTGCAGTGAAGGTTAAAAAAGTAAAGGAAAAATAAGCTGTAAAGAGCTCCAACCACAAGGAGAAAATCACCTTGGAGATTCGATCTTTGCATTGAAGCACTTGCCGTAAAATCACTGGTGGAAGATGCTTCGAGCCATGGTCTTTCATGTTGGCTTATAAGACTTTTTTGAACTTTGCCACTCAGTTGCCCTAGAATAGAAGAGGCAGCTTTGGCAAGTTTGGGGGAGAGAGGGAGGGGGGGGGGGGAGAGGCAGCTTTGGCAAGTCTGGGAGATAGAGGGAGGGGGGGGGGGGGTAGAGGCAGCTTTGGCAAGTCTGGAGGAGGGGGGGGAGGCAGCATCGGCAAGTATGGGGGAGGGGAAGAGGCAGCATTGGCAAGTCCGGAGGAGGGGGGGAAGAGGCAGCATTGGCAAGTCCGGAGGAGGGGGGAAGAGGCAGCATTGGCAAGTCCGGAGGAGGGGGAAGAGGCAGCATTGGCAAGTCCGGAGGAGGGGGGGAAGAGGCAGCATTGGCAAGTCCGGAGGAGGGGGGGAAGAGGCAGCATTGGCAAGTCCGGAGGAGGGGGGAAGAGGCAGCATTGGCAAGTCTGGGGGAGGGAGGTGGGGAGGCGGCATTGGCTAAGGCTGGGTAGGGAGGGGGAGGCAGCACTGGTTAAGTCTGGGGGGGGGGGCGGTGGTAGGGGCAGCATTGGCCAAGTCTGGTGGGCAGATGGGCAAATAAAAGGAAATAAAAATAAGAAATGTGTTTTTTCTATCAAATTTTATTAAATATGAAAAAGCTATTTACATGTGAATATATACAAGTTAAACTTTTTTTCCTATAAGATAGTCTTATATTCAGGTTATTTTTTTTTTTCCTAAAGGAATATCCAAAGTTTGGCTGGTCGTCTTACAATCAGGGTCGTCTTATGTTCGAGCAAATACTATAGTTGTTCTTTAAAGACAACCCAAGAGTGGCAAATTTGCTTGTACTTTACTAAGCTCCTAATCCAAAAATGAGCAGAGTTGTTTTACGATTAGCAATATTGGAGAGACCAGGCCACATCACTGCAGTACGAGACAAGGAACCCATTCAACTGTTTGTACTTCAAAACGCCAGAACTTTCAAGTTGATCGAGACCTCAGTGTGAGACAATTTACCCAAGAAAAGAACCACCATTTTTATAAAATAACAAATTCCCACAAGCTTTTACTTTGTTTTTTTGTTTTTAAGGCCAAATCTAAACATATTGGTGTCAGCCCATGCAGCACCCCCCATATCCCTAGCTTTTGAAAGTATTAATTTCACAATTTTAAAGTAGAGGCACAGCATGGAAAATATCTGTCACACAATGGATTTGGAGATCCACTGTGACGGGGGTTATTGGAGGGCCCTGGGGGCCAGAAGACTGCCTGTGGACTATGGACCCTGTCTGTTGATATATTCGTTTGGGGGTACACATTTTGAGGGCGCCAGTGGAACCTTGTTTTCAACTGGACTTCAAACACAGGCTCATTTAGGATGTCAGCCAAGATGTGTACTTTTGGGTCCAAAGATTTGTCCCATTCACTGTGTTTCCCCCAGGGTAAGATTGTATCCTGTCCTGTAAATCCCTGTAATTATGTCACCTTACACATTGTCTTTTATGTAAGTCATTCAGTGTCCTGTTGTACTGTGATGTCCTTCAATTATCAAGTTACTTTAATTGAGTGCACTCTATATGTATCTGAACTTGACACCTTTGTATCCTGAAAGGTGTGAGGCAGGATTTCCCCATTGTATGTCCTTATGTTAAACTGATTATGTTGAGTTCATTATGTGTCTTACTGTGTGTTTTGTAAACAGGTTTACTCATTGTATGTTAATTGCTGTTTGGTTTGCATCCTGAAAGTATAATGTATTCCTAGACCCAGTTAATTGAAGGACCTAGTGGAGAACTATGTTTAGTTCTATCCCCCCCCCATTGTATACTAATGTCTGTGATGTCAGGTTTATGTCTTTTTATAAGTCTGTGTTGTTTTGACAAATAAAGTAGTTGTTCAATCTTGCTGTACCTAACTGCTAGTGGTCCTGTCTGCTATTTGGGTACAATGAGCAAGGGTCCAGGAAAGACTTGCTGGGTGAATGCTGAGCTTTAATCGGGGACTAAGGAGGTGATTTCCTGCAACGGGCAATATCCTGCCCTAGCGCTTTTGACTTGTGATCTAATAGAATTAACCTCTTGGTGACTTGACTTTTTTTTGGGGGGCTATCTTGGACCCTTGGTGGTGACACAGGCTGCTGTGGTGACACATTTCTGCTGTGTTACTCTCTTTCAGATTACCACACAAATTATACATGGTTTTTTTTTTTCGGGATAAGCAGGACTTTTAGATACCATTATTTTCATCATATCCTATGATTTACTTTTAAAATAAAATTAAAAAAAACTCCTAAAATATGATGGAAAATGTAAAAACTTTTTCTAATCTTTTACAAACGCTAATGAAAATAACCTGCTAAATAGATTCTAATATTTGTCCTGAGTGTAGAAGCACCCATGGTGTTCTGCTATTATTGGACAATAACTGGAAGTAACGCATTCATTTTTCTTAACCATTGTCACCTTAGAATTACCTATAGTGACATCGTAACCCAAAACCTCACCCTTGCCCTAAGGCTAACTATTTATTTTATTTTGTTTACTTGCATTTTGCTGACTACTTCTAGCTCCCCCGGTATCCGATTTCAGTGTCGCTGAATTCCTCGCAAAGAAAGCAGTAATTGTTTCCTTTTAAAGCTCATTTAAACCCAGGCACGTCCCCTGTCGCCACGGACATGTAAGCACAGGACGGACGGATAATAACGAGCACATCCTGTGTCACCAAGGTGTTAACATATGGCGCTACACGACATAGCCCGATCCATTCCGACCAATACCCGAAATGCGGCTACACAATATCCTGCATTTCGGGTCTGATTCGGTTATTTCAGACCATTTGGAAACCAAATCATCGGAGGCATCCAGATCGTAACAATGGCTACAATTCTGATTAGGAGAATTGAAATTAAAAAGTGAAATTTTTAAAACAAAAATTCCTCCATTGTCCCGTAACCACTCCCCGTGTCCTGTCTAACTGCAGAGACACGTTTCACATGCTATGCATACTCCGATTACATGGTGCGTCCATGTAGAGTGTGCTGGCACACCAGATATTAAACTCCTGCAGCTGGCACACCACAGTGTGAGATGAATAGCAAGAGAGAAAAATGAGAAGTAAAGGAAAAAATTATTATTGAGAATTAAAATAACTCCGGGGGCATGAGGGTATGCATCAGCACTTTATCAACACTGGCGAGACCTTGCCAAAAACCTAGGAAGAAACAGCCTGTTACTGAAAAATGAAGTGGCAAGAGGTTAACTTGCAAACTCTGCTATATACTCAGTACTAATGTATTCTCAGAAAAATCAGCCCAAACCATATGATGTGCGCTACAACTGCAGCAAGGCATTCTGGGTGATCACATGTGGGGTATGCATGAATTCTGCTCTCAAACAGACAGGTGAGCATTATCGGAGCAGAAGCCAGGTGAGATACAGAGGAGGAGAATACTATGGTCATGGTGACCTTTCTGTTTGTGCCTTACCTGAACAATAGGCTTGTGTTTGTCATTATCTTCGCACAGCATGAGACTATTTGCCAAAAGTTACAGCTGACGGCTGATTTTATATAGCTTATAATGTTCTAAAAGTTATGGATCGCAAAGGTGTTTGTGTTGTACACAAGTTTTTTTTTTTACTTAAATGACACAAATGTATTTTATTTAGGTGGAGGGCTTACTTTGTACTTAATTTGCTTTATAGAATCCCCAGCCCCTGGTACTTTCATTCCTGACCCCATGGCTCAGTTTTGTCGCCGACACAAATGAACCAAGGTGTTGAATGTGGCATCTGAATTGCAATTCTGACTCGAACACAATTCTGTACGATGCCCGAACTGTGTGCAATCACGGCCCCAAATAAATAAGTTAATTTAAAAATAAATACATTTGGTTTTAGTTGTCTTTCCAAAGTGTCCTAGTGATTATACTCATATTAGGGGGGAGATCATAGGTTTGCTATTCCTTGACTAGTTCCAGAGTGACCCAGGTGTTCTCTCTAAATACTCAGTGATGGGGAGGACAAAAGATCTTATACAATGACAGTGCGGATAATGTAGTGTTACACAGATTTAACACACTGCGTGGGTATTGCTTCCTTAGTAGCCAGAGTAGACATACAGATAGGGCTGCCACCTTTTCTTCCAAAAAAATACCGACCATGCCATATACTTAACATTGGGGTCAATCCAATATTTTTCCAACCTGCTGATCCTATGCAAAAACGAGGGTCTCTCTCTGCGCTAGCTAGAGAGAGCCGGTCGCTGACCAGACAGCTGCCTGCTTCCTATGGAATCATGGCAACTGTCAGTCAGAGTATAAACTGGCGTGTACTATCAAAAGTACACGCCCGATCATCTTCATACTAGGGATGACTAACTTTTCACTTGTGCTTCTATATTAGAAGCACAAGTGAAAAAAAAAACGTTTAGTGTCCCTTTAACTGGGATGTCTCCTGTTTCACATCACCTTGTGGCATCATATGCCGATTACACATTTCCCTTTTGAAAACTAGTTATGGTGATGTCATAAACGGGAGACTTCGCACAGACACATTTAAGACACATTTTTCTCTTATTTTATTAATTTGCTTGCAATTCTGCCAGCCCAATGTATAGATCATTTCCCCACCATTTTGTATTCTCTACATTCACAGTGTAATGTATATTTAGGTTGTTCCTTTATGTGTAAAGAGCCTTTGTTCTTTTAAAGACGAGATCTTTTTGTAGTTTTGGACTAACCCTGGAATTTGTTTCATTTATTAGTTGTTATTTCAGCTCCAGTCTCCTGTTCCCTAAAGAATATTACTTATAAATGTTATCTTTATTGGATATGTCTGCAAAAGATAATTATTGATTTGGACTTCCAGGTGGACTAATGATCCATTATGTCATCTTTTATACCCACAAAGGATACATTCCTGCAAGACTTCAAAAACTATTTCAATTCCAAAATACACAGTAACAGTGTAGAAAGGCTTGCTTTTATGCTGAAATAGCGGTGTTTACATTACTCTACGAATTGCATGTAATACCCCATGTCTCTAACGGAACTACGGCCCCTTAAATATATGTGAGTGTAGAGAATAAAAAAAAATATCATAAATGATCTGTACATTGTGTAAGCAGAATTGCTAGACGGTCTGAAGCCAAGTCCAGCTGCCCTTGGAGTCTATAATATAACACTTATATTCACATATAATGGATTGTGAATTTTTTAAATGTGCACTTCCACCGAGCTAATTGTCTGTATGTTGTACATGGTTTTAATATATGTTAATGCAAATGCTATAAATCAAATGCATTTCTCCAATTTTTTTCGTAGTTTTACATTGAAAATAATTTCTGGGGGAACTTTTAAATTCAATGACCTCACTGAAAGAGTATATAGGAGGCCGGCTACCCAGGCGTCAGCAGTTTTCATGCTCCTCTCTGTCATCAGTCGTTAATGCGGAATCCGTCTTTCTCGGTTGAGTTCAGCTGTTTCAAGTATTTGGGCAGCGTGTCTTCAGCCAGATCTGTGAGCTGTGATATAACAAAAGGGAAAGCTCCAGGAGGTAGGCAGAACTGGTGCTATAACAGCAGTAACTATTTTAAACATTGCATACAGCGGATAAGGAGATAAGAAGAGTTCTTTATAGATCTCATTACTCTTTGTTATAATATGATATAAGTCCGGGTTACCCCTGTTTCTCTGTATCACTAGCAGTTTTCTGTTCGCACCAGATATTTGGAATAATGACACCCGTGTCTAAATCTAATGGTGCAGTGATTCACAAGCCAGTCTTCAAGGCCCACCCAACAGCCCAGGATTAAGGGATCACCCAGCTGTGTCTAAGGTGTTTTAAAACAAGCCGGATTGTCCCTATATCCAGGACTGCTGGGTGGGCCTTGAGAACTGGTTTGGGAATAGGGTTGCCACCTGTTTTTTTTACCGGCCACATATGTCTTTTGCAGGCTGCCTTGCAGTATGTAGAAGTCATATGTGATCAGAAGGAAATCAATTAACTAATCACTGTGGTTCTGTGGGATCCACTACTTGGTTAGGTAACTGACTTCCTTCTGGTCACATATGACTTCTACATACTGCAAAGCAGCCGGCAAAAGACATATGTGGCCGGTAAAAAAAAAAAAATGGCCTGAGGTGGGAACCACTGTAATAGAGGATGTGTTGTGAGCCTCCTTTTAACATGTGACCACCCAGAATGCTTTGCTGCAGTTGTATTGCCCGTCATATGGTTTGGGGCTGATTGTTCGAATTTTCACTTCTGAGAATCCAGCATTACCGAGGGTTCACCAGGGTCTGCAAGCTAACCTGCTATTTCATTTAGCATTTCTCAGTAACAGGCTGTTTCTTCTAGGTTTTTTGGCAAGGTCTCCCCAGTGCTGATAAAGTGCTGATGCATACCCTCATGCTCCCGGAGTTATTTTTCGATTCTTCATAATAATTGGTCCCTTTTCCTTCTCATTTATCTCGCATACAACAGACACATCCCAAGCCTCTTCTCCTGTTCTCTCCATATTCCTTTATTAGAGTTTTTTGTTGTTGTTGTCATTGTAGCAGGATAGGGAAACCTGTAATGGAGGGTGACTGTAATATTTTAAAATTGTCAAACAAGTGTCACAGTATTTTTGAGGGGTAAAAGGAGTTATGTTCTGCCTATTTTGGGAGAAAGCTGTTAAAGGGACTGTATCACCTAAATATTATTTTTACTGTGAATAAAGAGAATAAAAAGGGATTAAAAATTGCAAGCAAATGCCCCCGTTAGAATCCATAAGTGGAGTCTCCTACTTATGACATCACCTGTGGCTTGGTATGCAAATGTAAGGGAAAAAAATGTAAAGGAAAAAAAGAAAAATCATATCCGCATATAAATTATATATAACAGCAGTCTTCATGCTTGTCACACAGAGCAGACTGAAACCACTCCCCCCTGCCTTCCATGCACTTGAAACAGCTGAATTCAACAGAGTGCGCTTGATTCCAAAGTAACCGCTAAAGACAGCACTTTCTTAGAGGGGAGCATGAAAACTGCTGGAGAGGGAGGCAGCCTGCCTCCTGTCCCCTCCCTCTCACTGATGCCAGACTGAATTTATTAAACTGATTTAAAGTAAAAATAAGTGTATTTCACACATAATGTGTAAGAATACAAACATGTATAATATACAGGATATACCGTATTTGCTCGAATATAAGACGAGGATTTTTTCAGCAATTTTTCCTCCGCTGCTGCCCGGCACGTCCGTCGGGACTTCTATGATAAGTGCCGGGCAGCAGCGGAGGATGTCTGTGCGTATCGTGCAGACATCCTCCGGCTGCCCCCACTTGCCACAAGGGAGGGAGAGAGGTGAGGGGAAGGGAGGGGGGGAGAGAGAGAGACACGGGGAGGGGGGGTGGCAAGATAGAAGGGCAGGGAGGGGCAGAGAGAGACAAGGGGAGGGAGAAGGGGTAGAGAGAGACAAGAGCAGGGGGGCAGAGAGACACAAGGTGCGAGGGAGGGGGAGAGAGAGAGAGAAAAGGAGGGAGGGAGGTGAAGAGAGAAAGAAAAGTTTGGGGTGAGGGAGAGACAACGTGGGAGCGAGGGGGAGAGAAATAACACTGGGGGAGAGAAAGAGACAACGCTGGGGGAAGGGGGGGAGAGAGAGAGACAGCATTGACACATAAAAGGAAATAAAAAATAGAAATACATTTTTTTAATATCATCATTTTTATTAAATATTAAAATGCAATTTACATGTGAATATATACAAGTTAAACTTTTTTTCCCATAGGGTAGTCTTATATTCAGGCTTTTAGTTTTTTCCCTAAAGGAATATCCAAAGTTTGGGGGGTCATCTTATATTCAGGGTCGTCTTATATTCGAGCAAATACGGTAAGCACCTTTTAAAAGACACGTTTTAACAGATTTACGATGAGGGTGTAGAGCAAAAAGTGTATAGGTTAAAATGACTAATGCAGTTGTTCCCAATCCAACAGGCCAGGATTTAGGGATTACCCAGTTGTGTCTAAGGTGTTTTAAAAAAACACCTTGTGGGTAATCCCTAAATTCTGGACTGTTGGATGGGCCTTGACCACTGGCTTGGGAACCAGAATGTTTTAGTCTATGAACGCAGGTCATACAATGATCAGTATAGAACCAAATGCATGCATTAAAACAAATGGGTTTTAAATAGGTCTGTGATTTGCTCCACTGTATGACGTCAGCTTGATCGTTGGGAAAAGTACAATTTTCACACAAAACCACATGCTGATGTCATAAATACCACAATAAAATACATCATTTTAGCACAATGTATAGATCATTTTTATTCTCTACATTCACAATAAACAGTGTTTAGGAGTCTCTATAAAGAACCAACTATTGGCAAAAGGTTTAGTTCTGTTTAATTGAAAAATGACATCAAGTGTAGGTATTTTTAATGTAAAGCCTGACTCCATAAGGCCAGCCAGTCTAATGGATTCAGTCTTTTACAGGAAGTGAAACCCTTGCTGGCTTTAATACAAACACTTTAATGGCAGTATGCACTTATCCATTGCATAGTCCCTCAAAGAGATTCTGTTAACCTCAGCATTACCTGTAATGTGGATATAGAGAATAAAAAATGATGAACGATCTATACAAAATTGAAAGCAAATTAGGAGAAATATTTATTAAACATGTCTGCGCTGTCTCATATCGATGACATCACCTGCGGCACGGTATGCAAATGAACTACTTTTCAATGGGAAATATTGCATATCAAGCCACAGGTGATGTCATAAGCAGGGGACTCCACAAACATATGTTCCTTTGCTTACAATTCTGCTAACACCATGGTTGCCAACATCGGCTATGTTTCCAGGGACACATATTTGTTCCACATGCTGCAGAAAGAGCATGCAAAGTGCAGCTGGGCAGTATGTACGATGCATAGACAGAATCCAATTAATTAATCAGGGTGGAGATCTCATAGGACCTATCATGATTAATGAATTGGATTGTGTCTGTGCGTTTATCCATCCTACATACTGCCAGGCTGCACTTTGCATGCTCTTTCTGCAGCATGTGGAACACATATGTGTCCCTGGAAACATGGCCGATGTTGGCAACTATGCATGCTGCAGAAAGAGCATGCAAAGTGCAGCCCGGCGGTATGTAGGATGGATATACGCACAGAGAATCCATTTAATTAATCAGGGCGAAGATCTCATAGGACCTACCATGATTAATTCATTGGATTGTGTCTGTGTGTATATCCATCCTACATACTGCTGGGCTGCATTTTGCATGCTCTTTCTGCAGCATGTGGAACAAATATGTGTCCCTGGAAACATGGCCGAAGTTGGCAACTATGCTGAACGCCATGTTCTATCATTTTTTTTTATTCTCTACATTCACAGTGTAATAAATGTTGAGGTTGACACAGTGCCTTTAAGCATTCCCATTTAAAGGGAGTGTGGTGGTGCAGTGTTGATCTGTGGCTGTTTTGTTGCTCCCGCTAACACAGGGTGTGGCCTACAAAGCAAACATTGTGTAACAGGATGTGGAATACTTTGTAACAGTCTGCATTCTGATCCTGCAGGGGAGATCTCACTGCAGTTCCACTGACCACAGCAAACAGGAGGATGTAGGAGTAACTGGTTAAACTAGGGATATCGGTGAGGCAGATCACTGTCTAGAAATCCACAGCATCTCAAATAGAACTGCAAACATGGATTTCCTGAATGCCTGCTTCCATTTCTCTCACAGGCTCTGTGAATGAGCTTTGTGATGCTGGCAGGGGCAGGGTTAATCATTGAACCTGCAGCCAGTATGTAAGCCGTAGGCATGCATTGGGGCCTATATCCTAGAATAAGATGGGGGCATGTGTAATCTGCCAATTACCATAAAAATGCCATATAACAGCCTGACATGAAGGGGTGCATCATGCATGGATTCAAATCTTATTTTATTTATCCTTGTTATCCACTGTACACTGTCCAAGTCAGTCTTTAACCCCTTAGTGACAAGACATTTTCACCTTGACTTTCCCATGGTGACAATGGCTCTTTTGACATTTCTGGGGTGTTTGTGTTTAGCTGCAATTTTCTTCTTTCTCACATACTGTACCCACACAAATGATATGTTGTTTTTATCGTCATAAGAAGGGCTTTCATTAGATACAATTATGTTCATCATATCTTATAATTTACTACAAAAATCATAAAATATGATGAAAATTTAAAAAAAACAAACACTTTTTCTAACTTTGACATGGAGGCAATAGACCAGACCCTTACATTTGCCAGTAGAATTTAGTAAACCCGACGTGGATCTTAATAATTACTTTCTGCTACAAACGTCAGCACGCGTACAGCTGCTCTAACAGCTGAATGCGAGGGTCTCGCTGCTAGCACATTGAGTGACCCTCTTTTTTGCATGGGACCCAGTTAAGGTACCCCCTGCTGATCTCATACAAAAACAAGGGTCTCTCTCTGCGCTAGCTTTGTATGGAAACAGGGCAGCTGTCGGTCAGAGGATAAACTGGCGTGTACTATCAAAAGTACACGCCAGTTCATCCTCATACTAGGAACAACTAACTTTAATGTCCCTTTAAAGCATTGATATAGGTGCATGGCCAGGTAACCCACGGACAGGGGGCCGGTTTCATTCCTTATGGCTTTCATTTGCACAAGATTGGTTTCAGACAGACTGCACTGTATTTGACAATAGAGAGGTTTCCTGTTGGAAAATAAGGTAGAAAAAGTTCTATATTATATATAGAATCCATGTATGGACCCCTTGGATTCTAATGAAAGCAAATATTGTGTATATGTAGCTTTGATGCTGCAGACTGAACACTGAGGAATAATTGATATATTTCTGCATGCGTTACACGGATCAATAGATAAACATCCTGCAGACCAGTTGATTGCCACAGTAATTGTTTCGATGTACGCCAGGCTGTAAAGTCAACTCTCGAAGGTCGAATTAAAGTTCCAGAAGGCTTGACGCATGTGTGGTAAGGATAACTCAAGCCTTGCACTCCTGGAACCATTTTTCTTTGCACTATAAGTCACTGTCACAGCGGCTGTGCAAATAAAAGTACTATATTGACCTGTTTGTTTTTTTTTCCCCTCACAGTTGGTTGTCGTCTTTAAAGATCCCTATGAGGC
Organism: Pelodytes ibericus; assembly: GCA_036172795.1. Lineage (NCBI taxonomy): Eukaryota > Metazoa > Chordata > Amphibia > Anura > Pelodytidae > Pelodytes > Pelodytes ibericus. The sequence continues at coordinate 22,634,199 of CM069857.1, read as the reverse complement.
ATGTAGGGAATTCAGTTTTTATTTATTTGTTTTGATTCTGCTTTACTGTATTACAGTGACATTTTTGCCAGGCGATTTAAACTGCTTTTGTGACATCGGGGTGTTGGTTTTACCTTACTGGTGAATCTTAAATAAATAAGCCTCTAGTATAGTGCAGCTGGTCCTTTCATCTTGTCCTGTGATGGTAAAATGGCTTTGCAGACTGTCCCTCAATGAACTGCAAACCTTGAGCTGTAAACAGTATTTAATTAGAAAGTTCCGCAGTTATGACTGTCATCTTAAAGCGATAGGAACAGGACTTGGACCTTTTACCTTAGAACCTCAGGATCAATAGGCCAAAAGCCTAGCTTTCCTAGGAAGGATGAGGATGTCCCCAACAGTATCTTACTGCTAGTTCAGAGACCCTCACCTGCCACAACGGAAGGGACCCTAACTAGATAAATCGGGTTTACTCTAGGCTCGTGCCATCAGGTTTAATATTTTTTGCTTCTATTAATAAAACAAAAGTTTTGTTTGTTTTAAAAAAAATAAAATAAAAAAAACTGCCACTTTAAGCTTTATGGAATCCGGTAAATCATTTAGAATTAAAAAAAAAAAAAAACCTGACAAAATATAATAAATAAACACATTTACTGCAGGGTTTTTTTTGGTTCAAAATATGGACACTTTGCTGGTATTAAATATTTTTAATACTCTTGAACCATCTAAAAAAAACTTTGTTTAACTTTGGATTAAGGATAGACATCCTTTTTTTTATTTTTTAAAGAATTTGTTTTTAGAGAGGGAGAGTGATAAAGACGTATACTCACGGAACCTCGTCTTTTACTCCCCAGAAACCCTTGCCAGTAATAATTGATTTGATTTATTTTAACTTTTTTTTTTTTTTTTCTCCCTAATTTTTTTTTACTGCAAAATGAAAAAAAACAAAAAACTTTATTTGCTGAATAAACCTGACTTGTGACGTTTCAGCACTGTTCGTTCATAGAAAAATAAGAACTTGTGTATCTTCAGGGTGTGTGATCCATCTGCATGTTTATTTTTTTTTAAAGTATTTTATTTATACAGTTTCCAGAAACAATTTTACATACCAACAGGCACAATACATTACAAACATTGTAAGACAACCATAAAAACATATGATCATCCTGCAGATACCTAATAGATCACAGTCTTAAACAATTGCATGTTTAGTTTCAATCGCAGCCTGTACAGAGGGATTGTAAGAGCGTTACAAGGGCAGTAATTATCTGCAGAGCGTAATTAATTGCCTTGCTTGTAAATTGAGTATAATGATCGGCCCATGGGAGAGATAAATACAATTGTCACAGGGGGAAAGAAATTGGTGACAAAATGAGTTTGTGAATAATAAACAGACTGTAAATGTGCAATAAAAATTTGAAAATTGAGCCTGGCATAAATATACATTTTGTCACCACCTGCTGGTAGACCTGTTTCTGTTTATCAAAAATCAAAAAATAAGTTATCTGTGTGTCATTTGGCAGACTATAAATGCTTTTATATTAAAGTGCAAGCCCTCCAGTGTTAAAAGGGATCATGCCAAACTACCCTTGCCAAAGTAAAATAAGAAATGCATATTTGTTTGCTATTTTTTTGTTTGCTGGAATATGTACACTGTAGTTAAGACATTCAGCCTCTGGTGTCTCATGCTAGTATTTTTTAAAATGTGTGTGCGCACATTGAGTGCACGCTCATGGACATGCATTTCTGAAAGAGATGCTCAGTAATAACTGCTGTCGGAAGCTGGACATGCTCATGTACTGATGACCCAGCACATCAGCACTTATCCTCTTGCAAGTAAGCAAAAGCAGAGGAAGGACTTAAAGCAGGAACCTTTGCAAGAAAACTCAATGTACAGGTTAAACACAAATGAATAAAGCACAATTAATTGTTTGTATTCTTTAAAATGCCTCTTTTATTGTGGACTCCCATTTGCCAGTAAGTATGCTTAGCATCATGGGAGCTGTATTCCACCATGGCAGGAGCGCTAAACTGTTTCCTAAAATATACACGTCCTTCTGAAGGCTTTGTTTCTGTTCCAAAACATGTCCCTTATTTTATGTCCTTACAGGCCTTGCAGAGCAATTTAAAGTACTGCCTACTACCGAGACGTTTGATTATCACCAAGCGATTGGCCCAATGCCTGCACCCAGCCCTGCCCAGCGGGGTCCATTTAAAAGCCCTTGAGACCTATGAAATAATATTCAAAATAATTGGGACGAAATGGCTAGCCAGAGACCTCTTTCTGTACAGGTAAGAAAAACCAAACATACTTGTATATCATAATCTCGAGTATAAAAAAGAAAAAGAATTTCTTTGAAAATGTTCTGTTTGTATTTTTTTTTTTTTTACATTTTTCCATACACTTGAGACTTTGTTATACTTGATAAGATATTTCCCTTTTGAATGTTTGTTTTTGTGTGATTTAATTGTTACATGTTTAAGTATACCTGTCCTCCTTTACAATTATTGTACAGTTTGCTGTAATAGTTTCTGTCATATGTAACAACCTTTTGTCTGATGTCGCTGTTTAATGCCTTAACATTAGTTTGTGGATTTGCTACGGACAATGCTTCTATTCTCCAGATTCCACATCATTGCGTCAGCTGTTTCTAAGAAAGTCATGTGATTCTGAGACTAGGAACAGTATCAAGTTTGATCTATTTTGAATTCAAAGTATTGGTGGTTCCAATTTTACAATAGGATAGAGCAGGGGTGTCCAAGTTTATTCTGCGAAGGGCCACTTCGCTAGAAATGTATGTGTGCGTGGGCCACATTCATTTTACATTCATTCAGAGAATAATATAATTATATACATGTGTGTGTTATATAATTCACACTAATGTGCAGTGGTCACATTAACGGCAAACACACACGCATACACAGTCACACTTACCCCCTTCACACACACAGAGTCACACTTACCCCACACACATACACATTTACACTCACATACATACACTTACCACACATACACATTTATACATAGACTCACATACATACACTTACCCCACACCCACTTAACATGCACTCACATAGATACATTTATACACACACTCACATACATACACTTACCCCACACACATATACACATTTATACACATATATACACTTACCCCACATACACACTTATACCCACACACTCACATATATACATACATTTACCCCACACACACACTCACATACATACACTTACCCCACAAACATACACATTTATACACACACACTCACATATATAAATATACATACATACACTTACCCCAGATACACATTTATACACACACACACTCACATAGATACACTTACCCCACACATACACACACACATTTATACAAACACTCGAAAACACACACTTACCAAACTTTTTTTTTTTAAACGGGGCTGTGGAGGTTGTGGGCTTCATGCTGCCGGTGCGCTTCTTCCCTCCCTCTGACCCATGCGCATGACCTCACGCACAGGATAGAGGAGGGGATATGCACATGAGAGCAGCACCGCTCTGTGTAGGGAACTTTTTTCCCTGACACACCTTCCCGTGCCGTGTGCAATTTGAGGTGCGGCTACCGGAGCAGAGCTCAGGTGGGCCGCACCTCGATGCCCGGCAGGCCGCACGTTGGATGTCTCTGGTATAGAGCAACCAAAATGGAGTATCCATGATCTATATTTTCTGATGGGTTTTGTGTGTGTGTGTGTGTGTGTGTGTGTGTGTATATAGATATATATGTGTGTGTGTGTATATATATATATATATATATATATATATATATATATATATATATATAGTGTGTGTGTGCGTTTATATATAGTGTGTGTGTGCGTTTATATATAGTGTGTGTGTGCGTTTATATATAGATGTGTGTGTGTGTGTGTGTGTGTGTGTGTATATTTATGTGTGTGTGTGTATATATATAGGTGTGTGTGTGTGTGTATATATATAGGTGTGTGTGTGTGTGTGTGTGTGTGTGTGTGTATATATATATAGATGTGTGTGTGTGTGTGTGTGTGTGTATATATATATATATATATAGACAGAAAACAAAGAAAAAAAACGCATGCACTCCAAATAAATATGGTGAAAAATGTATTAAATATAACATACACGTAGACACTTAAGACAGAGGACCCGGTGAGAGCGATCCGCCTGACGCGTTTCGCGTGATAACACGCTTATTCATAGGCTTCACACCAAATAGACAAACTTCATTTAAATACAAAATGTTCACCAATTGCAACAAAGGTCAAAGTGATTAGTTGTAAATATAGCACATATGTGTACACTGGTGACTATGTGAAAGACGAGGTGTGTTAGCGGTGTATATATATATATAATATCTATAATATACATCTTGGTTTTTATGATACCAACGTAAACCTCTTTCGGTTTAGACCATTTTAGGGAAAATATAGGAATGCGCTTCAGTTATATAGATATAATAACAGAAAGTACAATCATAAACAACCATTTAAAGTTCCTAACCTAAAGAGCTTACAATCTAAATTGTAATTATTATCGCATGGCAGTACTATATTGCATTTAAGGTGATATGCTATTTTATGATATTCAGTTGAAGTACAGAATAGGTGCTAGGTCTGTTCATTTGTAGTTATGTCTGATGGGTTTAAATTAATCTGAATTTGTGTGCCACTTTCTGTATAGTTCGGGCCTTTTCCCGCTGCTTTCCCATGCTGCCATGTCGGTGAGGCCTGTACTACTAGGCCTGTACGAGACTTATTTCCTTCCTCTTCAGAAGTCCCTACTGCCCAGTCTTCAGGCTTTCATCACTGGCTTGCTGCCAGGCCTCGAGGAAGGCTCCGAAATCTATGAGAGGTAAGAACTTGGAACTGTTATACTAATGCATGGCTGTCAGAGGCACCTGTCTAGTAGCATGGAAGGACCATGGAGTCAGCAATGGTGTAGGTATCCAGCAGAGGACCTCCATCTGCTGATGCCCCTCATCCTCCAACAGTCAACCGTCATTTTACCCACTTGTGCATCAAATATAAAAGCACAAGTGAAATGTCAAATGGCCCTAGTGGGAGGATAAGCCGGCGTGTACTTATTAAGGTATATGCCAGATTATCCTCTTAACGGCAGTCATGATGCTTCATTGAGAAACATCTTGACTGCGACTGTCGCTGACAGTCTCTCAGTGCTAATGCATTCAAAAACGAGTGTCTCTCTCCAGACAAGCTCTGTCTCTCTCTCCCTCTCTTTCGCTCTCCAGACAAGCTCTGTCTTTCTTTCTCTCTCCAGATGAGCTCTGTCTGTTTCTTTCTTTCTTTCTTTCGCTCTCCAGACGAGCTCTGTCTGTCTTTCCCTTTCCCTTTCTCTTTCGCTCTCCAGACGAGCTCTGTCTGTCTTTCGCTCTCCAGACGAGCTCTGTCTGTCTTTCCCTTTCCCTTTCCCTTTCTCTTTCGCTCTCCAGACGAGCTCTGTTTCTCTTTCCCTTTCCCTTTCCCTTTCTCTTTCGCTCTCCAGACGAGCTCTGTTTCTCTTTCCCTTTCTCTTTCGCTCTCCAGACGAGCTCTGTTTCTCTTTCCCTTTCTCTTTCGCTCTCCAGACGAGCTCTGTTTCTCTTTCCCTTTCCCTTTCTCTTTCGCTCTCCAGACGAGCTCTGTTTCTCTTTCCCTTTCCCTTTCTCTTTCTCTTTCGCTCTCCAGACGAGCTCTGTTTCCCTTTCCCTTTCTCTTTCGCTCTCCAGACGAGCTCTGTTTCTCTTTCCCTTTCTATTTCTCTTTCTCTTTCGCTCTCCAGACGAGCTATGTCTGTCTTTCTTTCTGAGGGCCTTGTGCTCAGGAGGCTAGTGCCTTATTTGCCTAGCCTTAAGACTAATCTTCTTAAAGGCACTTCTTTTATAGATATTATTCTGAACATGACAATTGTATTTAAAACCTTAGTTTGTAGCTTTTATGTGGGCTTGCTGGGTGTAAATGTATCCCTTACTCGAGTTGTACTTTCTTTTTTTATTATAGGACGGACATGTTGCTTCAAAGGTTGGCGGCAGTGGAGGGGCAGGAGGTGTTTTATGGCGCTCTCTGGGGCAGTGTTCTAGTCAGCAGTTGCATTCGACTCCCGGCTTCTCTCTTTGTTGTCAGTCACATCAATAGAGATCTACCAGCCAAAGCACAAAGCTACATGCTGGGCAATGACAGCCAGCTGGCTGTAAGTATGTCTGGTCATATAACAGTGAGGTTCATGCATATGCATTCGACGCACATCAGTAGATCCTGACAACTTCCTTTTCGAATCACACACATACCATTGTACTATAGCAAGTAATTAGACAATCTGCACAATGCTGTAACGTCATCATGGCAAAAAAAAAACAACAACATGGCTTAAAGAGAGTTTAAACCCTAAATCTAATTTGCCATATAAAATGCTTCCCCTTATGCCTACCTTTTTATCTTTGCCCATTGTGCTGGGACAAACAACTAAACTATAAATCTTCAGCAAGTGCTGTGCTCCTTTTTATACTACAGTGCCGACATCTTGTGTATGTCTCCCTGTCTGCCTACTCCCTCCTCCTACATTGTCATACTTCCTAGTTGTTTCAAACTGTTTACGCATTTGCATACACGTTCACATTCCCATTCCCACACCCCTTCCTCCCTTCTTACCTGATTGACACAGACACACCAACAGTCTTTGCAAATGTATTTCTTGCCATATGACCCCCCATCCTAGCTACATTTATTTCTCTGTGGATTTTCAGTAATTTCAATAACATGATGGGCCAGCTCCATTATATTCCCTTTTATAACCAGTGAAATTTAAAATTCAATGCATTGAAATGAACTAGAAACATACACTTTGTTTTTTCTTCCCTGCAGATAAAGTCTCTTTGTGTCTGCGTTATGGATTCTAATGTTCTCGTACAGAGAAATACACTGGAAATCCTGCTTTTCTACTTCCCCTTCCACACATCTCTGGTAAGCTCTGAGCTGCTGTCTGTCTGCTGAAAGCTACCGTGTTTTTAACTATACGTTACACTCTGTTAGCACCATCTGCAAGGACCTTGCAAACTATTGCCCTCTATCCGTATGTGTCTGATGATCTCCAAATACACCACCAGTGCCAGGGGTGTATCATGCCCCTGAGTGACCGGCGTGCTGCCAGTCCGGAGCACGCCTGTCACTCAGGGGCACGATGTATCTTGGGGATTTCCGGGGGGTTTATGTGTTACAAACAGACAACACAGAAACCCCCAGAAATACACACGTTACATCCGGGAGACTTTTCATGCTGGTCGAATTAACAACAGATGGAGTGACTCTGTTGCCGAATTGGCAGCTGCCGGCTGTCTCCCGGATGTATTTCTGGGGTTTGTGTGCTCTCTGTTCGGAGCACACCTGGCACCTATGGAGCATCCGCGCCTGCTCTAATCTAACGGTTACGTGGAGGTGTCACCTGAAAAATTGCCTCATTTGACCTGAATGCTTGGAGTATTCCAATACACAAATGGGAAGATTGATTCAATAAATTCCCTGGAGGAGAGACGGGGAGAATTAAAGGAAGGACCGTTTAAAAATGATCAAGGTAAAGCCCCTTTTTATAAGTTTTATGATGGCTTCACTTATATAGGAACAGCACATGGCAGCCTGGAGCTATGATCTTATATTACCGGTATATTGAATTTTATTAAACAGAAAAATATTTTTATAATTGTTCGCTTTTTTTTCTGTAGCTTTGTAAATACAGGTTGACTGTCCCTTATCCAGACGTCCGTTATCCAAACATTTTTTCGGATTTTGCCACAAGTTGTAAATTCCACACACACCTGACAGTATGCAAACGCACAACAGTGTATTCAGTGTCCAGCCCCCTTAAGCTGTGATTATAGCCTTTCCATGCATGCTCGGATTCTCCCACGCCCACAAAGGGTAATACAATGACACGTGTGCAGACCTGACACGCCAACGGCAGGCTCCCATCGATGCCTCACATCACAGCTATAGGCACAGCAACAGAGATTTATTTGCTCTATACAGTATTTACATTGATATTACTGCATTTCATGAGAGCTGAGAAGCTTTAATATATCTTATTGGTGATAATGATCCATTATCCAAAATACTTCTGGTCCCGGGCATTCTAGCTAAGGGATACTCAACCTGTATACAAATAAATAACCTGACGTATTTTGCTATGCAGAAATAAAAAAGAAGGCAATACCGTTTGTATTTATTTAAACCGTTCTGTTTGTTATAATATGAACTTGAGATTACTATTCATGACGTTTTGGGATATTTACCCCCCGGGTTTAGGAGTCCGGAGAGTGCCCCATCGATCTCCTCCGGTCCGATCTTATTAACATACTCTCAGCCGCCATCCAGACGGTCTTGAGACGGGACATGTCACTGAACAGGAGGCTATTCGCCTGGTTGTTGGGTAAGAGAGTATTTTACACCTGATCCGACACTGAGCTATCTTTGTGTTCAAGTAGAAGTGGAGCAAAAAAATGAAGTTGTGTTTAATTAAAGGATTTCATCAAGTGTAGGCATCTTATATGGAAATGCTTCAATGAAAGAATACAAATAAGGGGCCTTACTGAGCCATCTTTACTCCATATAGCTCCACCAGGAGGCAGCCATTTTGTCTAATTTAGTAATTTTGGTAATACAATGAATCGATCGCTGTCAATCATTGTTTATTCTCTACATGTTTAGGTGATACAGTCCCTTTTTAGGCTTTTTTTTGTGAAACGGTGAACTGCAGGGAAATTGCTAAATTTTGGCCAAAATAACCTTTCAAGTATATCTGTACTGGATTGTTTTCAGCTCTGCTACTTTGGCCTTAGTTTGCGGTTTCCTTGTCAATTCCTTGCAATTAAATTAGCTTTCGCAAATAAAGGTAGTAGCGAAAGCTGTCTGAACGTGGCTCTTTTACCTCCCTCGTCAGTACATGCTCAGTACTACACACGGGAGGATAACGGGAAGGTTTGGGCCTCACAGGCATCCTGAATATGAGAAAAATGTAGATGGTAACAGAGTTACTCTGCCTTTACAGGGTCTGATATTAAAGGTGGAATTGTGGCTCCGCAACTGAAGGTTTCAGCAGACGATGATGAATATTGCAGCAGTTTCTTTGCAAAGTACTCCAAAGAACTCTTAGTAAAGGTGAGAGAGGTGCAGTCCACACAGGGGAAGTACAACTATATCATCATGTGCAGGACACACCCAGACAGATACACATTCCTGCACTGAACACCCACCACTGTGTAACTATACCTGAGATTGCAAATAAGTCCTGCTAAATGCAGCTAGAGTATGAAACCAACAACTAGTCAGATTTGTACAAATCAGAACATTTGATAGAGTAAATGAATAACAGAAATTCTTCAGACAATATTTCTGTGTAGTATCAGCTTTGTTTGCACCTACTAGATTTTTGCTCATGGAAACACTTGTGTGTCGTTTGTATTTTTTTGCCTTTGTCTAATTTATGTGACTTTCTCCAGGCGCTCATGCAGATACTGCATCAGAATATCTTGGATTCAGACACGGAGCAGGGACTGCAGGTTTATCTGAAGCCTTTCCGAATCCTCATCAGTCTCCTGGACAAGCCAGAGATAGGTAACGTGTCATTAACTGCTAAAGAAAATCTCAAATTTAGACAAGGTCATTTTATAAGGTAGGGCAGTGATGGTGAACCGAGGGCACAGGTTCCACCTGCGGCAATCACCAGTCTCTGAGGTGGAACTTAGCATCTGAGTGGGGCAAAAGCTATTTAATTGCCACTTCATCAGCCCACCTGATTTCATGAGATATAGCCACACATATATACAGATATACTGACAGATAAGGTAAATAGATTGATAGACAGATATACTGACAGAGAAGGTACAGAGATTGATAGACAGATATACTGACAGATGAGGTGCAGAGATTGATAGACAGATATACTGACAGATAAGGTAAATAGATTGATAGACAGATATACTGACAGAGAAGGTACAGAGATTGATAGACAGATATACTGACAGATAAGGTACAGAGATTGATAGACAGATATACTGACAGATAATGTACAGAGATTGATAGACAGATATACTGACAGAGAAGGTACAGAGATTGATAGACAGATATACTGACAGATGAGGTGCAGAGATTGATAGACAGATATACTGACAGATAATGTACAGAGATTGATAGACAGATATGCTAAAAGATAAGGTGCAGAGATTGATAGACAGATATATTGACAGATAAGGTAAATAGATTGATAGACAGATATACTGACAGATAAGGTGCAGAGATTGATAGACAGATATATTGACAGATAAGGTAAATAGATTGATAGACAGATATACTGACAGATAAGGTACAGAGACTGATAGACAGATATACTGACAGATAAGGTACAGAGATTGATAGACATATATACTGACAGATAAGATACAAAGGTTGATAGATATACAGACAGATAAGGTACAGAGATTGATAGACAGATATACTGACAGATAAGGTGCAGAGATTGATAGACAGATATACTGACAGATAAGGTGCAGAGATTGATAGACAGATATACTGACAGATAAGGTACAGAGATTGATAGACAGATATACTGACAGATAAGGTACAGAGATTGATAGACAGATATACTGACAGATAAGGTACAGAGATTGATAGACAGATATACTGACAGATAAGATACAGAGATTGATAGACAGATATACTGACAGATAAGGTACAGAGATTGATAGACATATATACTGACAGATAAGATACAAAGGTTGATAGATATACAGACAGATAAGGTACAGAGATTGATAGACAGATATACTGACAGATAAGGTGCAGAGATTGATAGACAGATATACTGACAGATAAGGTGCAGAGATTGATAGACAGATATACTGACAGATAAGGTACAGAGATTGATAGACAGATATACTGACAGATAAGATACAGAGATTGATAGACAGATATACTGACCGATACGGTACAGAGATTGATAGACAGATACACTGACAGATGAGGTACAGAGATTGATAGACAAATAAACTGACAGATAAGGTACAGAGATTGATAGACAAATAAACTGACAGATGAGGTACAGAGATTGATAGATATACTGACAGATAAGGTACAGAGACTGATAGACAGATATACTGACAGATAAGGTACAGAGACTGATAGACAGATATACTGACAGATAAGGTACAGAGATTGATAGACAAATAAACTGACAGATAAGGTACAGAGACTGATAGACAGATATACTGACAGATAAGGTACAGAGACTGATAGACAGATACACTGACAGATAAGGTACAGAGATTGATAGACAGATACACTGACAGATAAGGTACAGAGATTGATAGACAGATATACTGACAGATATACAGATGTACTGACAGATAAGATACAGAGATTGATAGACAGATATACTGACAGATGAGGTACAGAGACTGATAGACAGATATACTGACAGATAAGGTACAGAGGCCGACAGACAGATATACTGACAGATAAGGTACAGAGATTGATAGACAGATATACTGACAGATATACAGATGTACTGACAGATAAGATACAGAGATTGATAGACAGATATACTGACAGATGAGGTACAGAGATTGATGGACAGATATACTGACAGATGAGGTACAGAGATTGATAGACAAATAAACTGACAGATAAGGTGCAGAGATTGATAGACAGATATATTGACAGATAAGATACAGAGATTGATAGACAGATATACTGACAGAGAAGGTACAGAGATTGATAGACAGATATACTGACAGATGAGGTGCAGAGATTGATAGACAGATATACTGACAGATAAGGTAAATAGATTGATAGACAGATATACTGACAGAGAAGGTACAGAGATTGATAGACAGATATACTGACAGATAAGGTACAGAGATTGATAGACAGATATACTGACAGATAATGTACAGAGATTGATAGACAGATATACTGACAGAGAAGGTACAGAGATTGATAGACAGATATACTGACAGATGAGGTGCAGAGATTGATAGACAGATATACTGACAGATAATGTACAGAGATTGATAGACAGATATGCTAAAAGATAAGGTGCAGAGATTGATAGACAGATATATTGACAGATAAGGTAAATAGATTGATAGACAGATATACTGACAGATAAGGTGCAGAGATTGATAGACAGATATATTGACAGATAAGGTAAATAGATTGATAGACAGATATACTGACAGATAAGGTACAGAGACTGATAGACAGATATACTGACAGATAAGGTACAGAGATTGATAGACAGATATACTGACAGATAAGGTACAGAGATTGATAGACATATATACTGACAGATAAGATACAAAGGTTGATAGATATACAGACAGATGAGGTACAGAGATTGATAGACAGATATACTGACAGATAAGGTGCAGAGATTGATAGACAGATATACTGACAGATAAGGTGCAGAGATTGATAGACAGATATACTGACAGATAAGGTACAGAGATTGATAGACAGATATACTGACAGATAAGGTACAGCGATTGATAGACAGATATACTGACAGATAAGGTACAGAGATTGATAGACAGATATACTGACAGATAAGATACAGAGATTGATAGACAGATATACTGACAGATAAGGTACAGAGATTGATAGACATATATACTGACAGATAAGATACAAAGGTTGATAGATATACAGACAGATAAGGTACAGAGATTGATAGACAGATATACAGACAGATAAGGTACAGAGATTGATAGACAGATATACTGACAGATAAGGTGCAGAGATTGATAGACAGATATACTGACAGATAAGGTACAGAGATTGATAGACAGATATACTGACAGATAAGGTACAGAGATTGATAGACAGATATACTGACAGATAAGATACAGAGATTGATAGACAGATATACTGACCGATAAGGTACAGAGATTGATAGACAGATACACTGACAGATGAGGTACAGAGATTGATAGACAAATAAACTGACAGATAAGGTACAGAGATTGATAGATATACTGACAGATGAGGTACAGAGATTGATAGATATACTGACAGATAAGGTACAGAGACTGATAGACAGATATACTGACAGATAAGGTACAGAGACTGATAGACAGATATACTGACAGATAAGGTACAGAGATTGATAGACAAATAAACTGACAGATAAGGTACAGAGACTGATAGACAGATATACTGACAGATAAGGTACAGAGACTGATAGACAGATACACTGACAGATAAGGTACAGAGATTGATAGACAGATACACTGACAGATAAGGTACAGAGATTGATAGACAGATATACTGACAGATATACAGATGTACTGACAGATAAGATACAGAGATTGATAGACAGATATACTGACAGATGAGGTACAGAGATTGATAGACAGATATACTGACAGATGAGGAACAGAGATTGATAGACAAATAAACTGACAGATAAGGTGCAGAGATTGATAGACAGATATATTGACAGATAAGATACAGAGATTGATAGACAGATATACTGACAGATAAGGTGCAGAGATTGATAGACAGATATATTGACAGATAAGATACAGAGATTGATAGACAGATATACTGACAGATAAGGTACAGAGATTGATAGACAGATATACTGACAGATAAGATACAGATGTACTGACAGATAAGATACAGAGATTGATAGACAGATATACTGACAGATGAGGTACAGAGATTGATAGACAGATATACTGACAGATGAGGTACAGAGATTGATAGACAAATAAACTGACAGATAAGGTACAGAGATTGATAGACAGATATACTGACAGATAAGGTGCAGAGATTGATAGACAGATATATTGACAGATAAGGTACAGAGATTGATAGACAGATATACTGACAGATAAGGTGCAGAGATTGATAGACAGATATACTGACAGTTAAGATACAGAGATTGATAGACAGATATACTGACAGATAAGATACAGATGTACTGACAGATAAGATACAGAGATTGATAGACAGATATACTGACAGATGAGGTACAGAGATTGATAGACAGATACACTGACAGATGAGGTACAGAGATTGATAGACAAATAAACTGACAGATAAGGTACAGAGATTGATAGATATACTGACAGATGAGGTACAGAGATTGATAGATATACTGACAGATAAGGTACAGAGACTGATAGACAGATATACTGACAGATAAGGTGCAGAGATTGATAGACAGATATATTGACAGATAAGGTACAGAGATTGATAGACAGATATACTGACAGATAAGGTGCAGAGATTGATAGACAGATATACTGACAGATAAGGTACAGAGACTGATAGACAGATATACTGACAGATAAGGTACAGAGATTGATAGACAAATATATTGACAGATAAGATACAGAGATTGATAGACAGATATATTGACAGATAAGATACAGAGATTGATAGACAGATATACTGACAGATAAGATACAGAGATTGATAGACAGATATACTGACAGATGAGGTACAGAGATTGATAGACAGATATATTGACAGATAAGATACAGAGATTGATAGACAGATATACTGACAGATGAGGTACAGAGATTGATAGACAGATATATTGACAGATAAGATACAGAGATTGATAGACAGATATATTGACAGATAAGATACAGAGATTGATAGACAGATATACTGACACATAAGGTACAGAGATTGATAGACAGATATACTGACAGATAAGGTACAGAGACTGATAGACAGATATACTGACAGATAAGGTACAGAGACTGATAGACAGAAATACTGACAGATAAGATACAGAGACTGATAGACAAATATACTGACAGATAAGGTACAGAGACTGATAGACAGAAATACTGACAGATAAGATACAGAGACTGATAGACAAATATACTGACAGATAAGGTACAGAGACTGACAGACAGATTTGAAAGTTTTACCGACCGGGACAAGTGAAAAGTGGTGCCCCAGCTCACTGAGTGATTGAGGTCAATTGCCCCCCTGCCCACCTTGCCTGCCCTTCTCTGGGTATTTCTACTAACCCATTATGACAGAGGAAGAAAGGACAAAGATCTGTATCTGATACCACTGCAATAAACTGTGAATGTTATAGAAAGCATGGAATAAAAATGGTGGGAAAACAAGGCTGAAAAGAGAAACAATGTAACACACAAATTAAACGAAGGCTGTGTTTTCATTGTCTTCATAATCCATCACCAGCTTCTAATCAGTCCAGATACAGAGGTAAAATACTATGTGTTAATAGCTTAGTGAAACATTTTGCTCTTCTACAAATTACTGTATAACTGAAAGTGTGGTGTATGTCCGTGCTGATGGTCACCAATATTGTTTCTACCTATTAATATTGTTTTTAACATTTATAATGTATTTTCCTTTCTTTGGAGTGACCAGAAAGACTCTTTTTCAAGGGATATCCAGTCTGAATACCCTGTTATTAGCCATCGTTTCAATCATCTGTATTTCATCGTAGCCTGGGGTTTTTTAGAGAATTTAAACCGTAAAAATAAACCTTTGTCAAGCTTACCTTTTTATCCTGGTCTAATGTGCTGGCACAATGAACGTGCATATAAATCTTCAGCATGTTCTGTGCTCCTTCTTATACTACAGTGCCGACATCTTGTGTCTGCTCCCTCCTAGCTGTTTATGTGAACATTCACTCCTGCTTCACACTTCCTACCAGTTGACATTAGCATTCGCACACACCTTAGGTTTTTCAGTCAGTAGTCCCATTCACAGATACTTTCCTCCCTCCCATCTTACATTACTGGCACACCACCAGGAGCGTCCACTGGTCACTGGACTATCTCAGCGACGCAGCAAAAACTATGGGATATCTTTTGAATGGGATTTAGAGGAAGTGCCATTCAAAAAGGTATAAAACGGGGAGAAATGACCTTTCATATATAAACCTTCTTTTTTTTTCCACGTTTAGTTCCTTTTTGTGTTTTTTTTTCCCCCCCAGTTGTTCTTTCGATCATTCATTCATTTTGTCCTTTTAATTTCAGGTCCGCCAGTGGTTGGGGATTTGTTTCTGGAAGTAATCCGGGCTTTTTACGGTTATTGCAAAGATGCTCTAGGGACAGACATTAAGCTGAGCTATGGCCAAAATGGCAGCCAGCTCGCAAGGTATGTATGGACGCACACTGCAAGTGCAAACATAACGTTAGTTGTCCCTAGTATGAGGATAAACTATTTGGTTTTATGTGTCTTTTTGTTTCTTGTTTTCAAGTTCAATCACAGAATCAACACTATTTGAGAGATAAGTGCCTTGATGTCATTTTATATCTGTGTAAAAGTTTCTAGCGCACAATCTGTTTCTATACAAAAGTACTTCTGATAGTACACGCCAGTTTATCTCTGTTTTTGCTTGGGATCAGCAGAGCGGACCTTAGCTAGGTCCACTCCACTGAGGGTGGCTCTCTCTGCACTAGGCGAGCCCCCGCTCTGATTGGCTATGCGACACTTGCAGTGTGCGCCATCCTCCAGACCTGCTGTGTCTCAGCTGTGAGACACAGCAACACCCGCATGTATCTATAAAGATATACGCCTGGTTTACTCCGTACCAGCAGGACATTTTTTTGAACCCTTGCTTCTCTCAGTAGCGGCATTAAATCTGATATTTTCAGTTTTTAGGAGAGAGGAAAGAGTTCAGGAAAAAACTGATTCTTTTTCTCTGCTTTACACAATGCAGTATTTATTTAAAAGTTTAGGGGATTTTTTTTTGCACATACCAAGTGCAACTGCTCCTTCAGAAGAATTAAACAGTGTAGATTATGTTTATTCTTTGTTACTTTAACACTGGTGTATTACTTGATCTAATGTGGGACCTTGTTTTTTTTAATGGTTTTCGTTGTTTTGTTGCAGTGCAATTAAAGAGAACAAAATTGCCTCCGAGATTGCCAAAACGGTTAATTTGCTGATCACATCGTTAAGCTCTGACTTCCTGTGGGATTATATGACTATGTGCTTTGAGGATTGCTTCAGGTAGGTCACCTTCTCTTGTTCTATAAAACGGTGCACAATTCGGATAGCTTGATTTAAATACCGAGTACCATTTGGGCAGGAATGTGGATACCTTCAGATGGATATTAACATAGAATGCATATATTTGTGGTCCGAATTGGATGTGCTTCCATTCACCCACAATAATTGGGCATCAAACGCTAGGCCTTGTGGGTATGTGAGGTCATCAGTTTGGGCAGTTTGGTTGTGTCTTCATCCACTCTGGCAGCCATCTGGAAGGAGAAGGAACACGGCTTCCTTTAATCTTTTACTCTGTATGTATACGTTTTAGTATATATATTTGCTCGTGATTTTGTGATGCATTAACGAGCAATTAAACTCCACTTGTACTAGCTCTAAAGATAAGGTTTTCTTTGAAACAATGGCACCGAATTTTGTAACTTTTTAGCTTCTAAAAAAAAAATATATATATTTATATATATATATATATATATATAAATATTTTTTTTTTTACATTTTTTAATCTCCATGCCTTCTGTACCTGTGTGGTCTAGTGTTAATCCCTACATGTATATTTCTCTACAATGTATATGTTTGCTAGCAATTTGGCCAGCGTTCTACATTGTTTACCCATCCGATGAAGAATGCAGGGACAGTTGTATTTCCATTTCTGATAACTACAATGCTGGGGCAAAGTTCTAAGCTTGGAGCTATTGGAACAAGCGTCCTATTGGTATCCATGGCGATAGCACCATTTTTAGATCATTGCCCCAGAATTGTGCTGTTTACATACATTTTTTTTGTCTATGCTGTCTATTTAAATCACTCTTGACTCTTGTTCTACCAACTAGGAGGAAATCTCCGGATGGTCCTGTCGCCCTCTATGTGGGTCGAGCGCCCTCTGTGTCCGAGATCTGCACTCTGCTGGTTTTCCTTCTGGATGTTATTCCTCTGGTATGAAGATTCCTGAGTCTATACCAACCTTATGTTAAACCCATACGCCAGAGAAATCTGCAATTATCGGCGGTACCTACAGACATTCCCAGCCACCACTCTAATTATTGAATATTATCTGAATATTATTTGCACACTTAAATAAAGAGAATGAAAGCACAACCTATATATTTTTTTTGTTTTCAGAATTGCATGGAGATGCGTAAATTAAGAAAAAAATATATTTTAAACTCTACCTTGGATGTCTTTGTGTATCCGGTTTATGACCTCACCTTGTGGCTTGGTATGCAAATTACACATTTCCCATTAAAGACAGTTAATTTGCATATTAAGTCACAGGTGATGTCATAAGCAAGAGACATCCATACAGGGACTAAAGACGCATATTTTGCTTAATAAATGCCTTTGCTTGCCGTTCTGCTTACACAATGTATAGGTAATGTTTTTACGCTCTACGTTCGCAATATAAACTGTGTTTAGGTGACTGAGTCCCTTTTAAGTTATAATAAAAACAACAACATTTTCCAGTACAAACATAATCAAAACTAAACTAACACAATGCATAGATCATTTTCAATCATTGTTTTACTGTCTACATTCAAAGTAAAACAAGACATAGGTGATACAGTCCCCTTAACACTCTTTAAAATCTAACATGTTTAAAAGCTGGTTAAAAAAAAATTGTATAGAAAAAACGTCATTAGTTTTGTCGCAACTGATGTTTGAGAGCAAATCTAAAATTATAAGGACGTGATATCTATAAAAATATATATATTTATAGTTAGACAACCCTAGCTAGATAAACCACTGGTGAGAAACACAGGAGCCTGTATTGCAGACCGCTGAAGGAATATATGTCTGTCTTCATCAGGAGCTCTATTCTGAGGTCCAGACACAGTACCTGCCGCAGATGTTGAGTTACATGATGGAGTCTCTGTCTGAGAACATGGACATGCTAAGCCTGCCCGAGCTGACCCAGGCCCTCAAGACATGTTTCAAAGTACTCAGCAAGGTGCAGATGCCACCAGCTTACCTGGACTTGGAAGGTCTAAGCCCTGACTCTGTGAGTATTAAAGAGCAGTAAGAGGGGGAGTGGGAGTGACGCAATCTGCACAAATAATAAGCCGACTTCATCCACTTACAAACATAGGGCTTACTTGCTTACACTCGCTTGCTTACACTTCGTTGCTAACTAGACTGCTGGTCTAGTTATCTCAAACGTCTCTGAAATAAAAGTAGGCCTCCATAAGCTCTCCAAAATAATTATTACACAGATAAGGCTGCAGTTTTGAATGATCTTTTTTTTTTCTTTTTCCCTTTTCCTTTTCTTTTTTTTGGAATGATCTCCTTGACTACTAAACCTGTTCTTTTTTAAAAGCACTTTCTTAAGTGTTTTTTTGTTTGTTTGTTTTATTATTTTTTGCAATCGGGAACATGCAATAAGTCCGGAACCACATTAGTGGGTTCTTCCTGTACAAGATGTTTTTTAATAAAAATTAGAAATTCACTACAGTGCAATAAAAGTATATCTTAATTAAAGTTATGGGGCTTGTCTGTTTCTTTATTTCACTGCTGCCAAAAATTCTATAGAAAGCAAACATAAAAATCCTATGTATGTGATTTTGAAGCTCTATTCACAGTAGCTTAGGTTGAAAAAAAGACGCATCCAAGTTCAACCCTTTTCCTTTTTCATTGTAAGTAGGCAAAGGATTCCTGTTGACTTGTCAGTGTTCCAAACCAATCGGAATACAGCTACAATCCATGTCATGGTCACTGACCAGAAATTGCACGGTTGAGAATATGCTAATGGCAGCATCCTGTCTACAAACTTCCTAAACCCCAAAAAAGTGATAATATGCAGGTCTCATAGGGTCATGGATATGTCAATTTATTGTGTTCTTCTAAGCTGTGTTTTAAATTGAAGCATCATTGGTTCTTTGATGTATATTGAGATATATTTCAAGGAGGTTCTCATTCCAGACACTGTGAAAGATATTTTTAACTTTCAGTTAGAGCCTTAAACAATGATCCAATGAACATTTTAATAAAAATGCAGCAATTAGCCAGAAACTTTAACTTAATCATTCTCTCTCTGTCTCGCTCTGTGTGTCTCTGTCTCTCTGTCGCGCTCTCTGTGTGTGTCTCTGTCGCGCTCTCTGTGTGTGTGTCTCTCTCTGTGTGTCTCTGTCTCTCTCTATGTGTGTCTCTGTCTCTCTCTCTGTCTCTCTCTGTGTGTCTCTGTCTCTCTCTATGTGTGTCTCTGTCTCTCTCTATGTGTGTCTCTGTCTCTCTCTATGTGTGTCTCTGTCTCTCTCTATGTGTGTCTCTGTCTCTCTCTGTGTGTCTCTGTCTCTCTCTGTGTGTCTCTGTCTCTCTCTATGTGTGTCTCTGTCTCTCTCTCTCTCTGTCTCTGTGTGTCTCTGTGTCTCTCTCTCTGTCTCTCTCTCTCTCTCTCTGTGTCTCTGTGTCTCTCTCTCTCTGTCTCTCTGTCTCTCTCTCTCTGTGTGTGTGTCCCTGTCTCTCTCTCTGTGTGTCTCTCTCTCTCTCTCTCGCTGTCTCTCTCTGTGTCTCTGTCTCTCTTTGTGTCTCTGTCTCTCTCCTGGCTTTGGTGCACATAGTTCTATGTCTTTGCTGGTGTAGTCCACCAATAGATGAATCTGTGTTTCCTGCTCCAATAAATGTAATTTGAAATATTTGCATGAAGTCCTCAGTGCGCCAGTGTTGTGTATTTTTTTCCAACTTTTGTCCCCACCCCCCCTCCCTCCATGTATGATTAGTCCAAGTGATGCCCCTTTAAATGGTCTTTGTCTGTCCTGGTCATTCGCTCAATGTCTGTTTCATTCCAGAGCCCATCAAAGCAAACCTTGACCTTAATACCAGTGGGGGAAACAGATGTGGACTCTCCAGCGGAAGATCCTATTTACCCCCCGCTCAAGTCCGAAGACAGTGGAATTGTCCTGAGTGCTTCGTCCCCTGAGCTGTCTGAACACCTACACTTGCCCAGGGTGTGCCCAGAAAAGGGAGATGTCTGGAAAAGGGGGGGCAGTGTCCAAAAAACCCTGCACTGCATCCAGGAGCTGGTCGCCACCTTCGCCAGCAAGCAGCTGTTTGGTATTCAGCTGAAAGCACAAAATAACGGGCAAAGCTCTCCCACCACCGAAGGGAAAGAAACAAATGAAAGAAAGAGGGCTTCCTGGGAACCAAAGCAGATCACTGTGCCGCAGTTCAAGCAAATGCTGACCGACTTTTTCACTCCGCGAGCATCGACTGCCAAGCAGAAGGCAGGGTATTCTCCAGGATTCATGCACAGTAAGAAAGGGGCCAGAGGGTCGGATGAAGAATGGGACATTGACAGATTCATCCAGAACATGGGCGAGATGACGGAGACCTGCAGAGAAGCCTTTGCCGCAGCTTGTCACTTCCTGCTGGATTGCGCCACCTTCCCCGTCTATCTGTCTGATGAAGAGACTGATCAGTTATATTCAACGCTCTTCCAAGTGACTGGTAAGGCCAGCATGGCTTCTGCTTACTGATTTTTATAGTATAGAGCAGCGCGTCCAACTGTTTTCTTAAGGGATAAACTAACTTATCTGTAATTAAAAGATTGCATTAAGCGTAGATAGTTGATATAGAAATTCTTTAATGACAG
Organism: Pelodytes ibericus; assembly: GCA_036172795.1. NCBI lineage: Eukaryota > Metazoa > Chordata > Amphibia > Anura > Pelodytidae > Pelodytes > Pelodytes ibericus. Next base: position 22,612,631 of record CM069857.1, on the reverse strand, counting down.
CATACAAATAAAGTTCCATATTGAGTCCTCTGTGCTCCATATATCAGGTGCCAGACATGTTGTTTAGAATCTTGGGTCAGATCTTCATTCCCATTGGCTCAGATGAAGGAAGATCTGACCCAAGATTCTAAACAACATGTCCGCCCCCTGTTCTAGGTATTTTGAATTTCTAATATAACCCATCACTACACTTAATGCAGTCTTACAATTAACTAGAAGTTAATGTTTTGCTCCAGTGAGCAAATACGTGGCTAGACGATCAGTTTTACGTTTGCGTTTTGGGCTGCATTATTTATTTATTTTATTTATTTACAGAAACGGTAAAGAAAAACTTGTGAGCCATACAAAAATATATGGTTATTTTAACACAAAGGCAGTCCGAAAAACGGAACAAATCAAAATTATTTAAACAAGACAATATTTTTGTAGGGCTAATGAGAATATTGGTGCTTAGGTCAGTTGGAGACCCTATTTGGCCCATGGGCTGCACGATAGATGCTCGTGATACAGGGTCATAACGATGACTAAACATCATGGAACATGTTGCGGTGATGGCTACGTTTTCCACTGCATGGTGTATAAATCCCATGAAGCTTATGACTGAGCATCATAGGACATGTAGTCCCCAAACACCTGAAGGGCCAGGATTAGCCATCACCGATCTAGTCCCTTGTAAATTATAGATGCCATATAAAGCGAACGTGATGGTGAACCCGTCGCTCATTCTTTCTAATCAGGATCAGGTGACTCTGGATTTCCGCTCTGGTTTAAGTCTCTGATGACCGTGTGCTGCTGTGTGAAGGATTGTTACATCCAGAATGTCGCCATCTCCACGCTGCTTGAGGTCATCAACCATTCGCAGTCTCTGTCGCTGGTCATGGAAGACCGCTTGAGGAGGGCCAAGAAGACCTCCGGCAGTAACGCAGTGTTTGGGCAGCTGCACATGGTCACCGTGCCGCCCGTCTCGCCCTTAGTTCTCAAACTGATCGCCGAGAAAACGGACTTCTACCCGGTGCGTATGATTTCCACAAAATGGGACTCTTGCTGCTCTAGTGCCTTTCCCTGCTCGGTGTCATGTGTTAAGTGCAGGATAAAATGAGGACAGCGATGGCTAACCTTGGCACTGCAGATGTTTGGATGTCTCACAATGCTCATGGGATGCTTTCAGTCTTACTCATTAGAATATCCAGCTCCCAAACATCTGCAGAACCCAGGTTAGCTGTCACTGCATAGGGATAATGCATAGGGCCCTGGTGTCTCTGCTGCATGGGGCCCCAGTGCCTGCGTTATATATTGAGCCTATAGGGTAATTCATTCTACTGGTAATTGAACACTTGCTGTTTGTATCTGTATTAACTCAATGTTGTTTTCCATCAGAGAGTGGCCAATGTCCTGTGGAATCAGCTGAACATAGAGACCAGGGAACATCACATTACCTGTGTGGAGCTCTTCTACAGACTGCACTGCCTGGCCCCATCCGCTAATATCTGTGAGGAGATCATCTGCCAGACGTTACTGGACAATGATAAAGTGAGATCCGAACACCTCACATCTCATACGGAACACTGAGGTCTGTTCACTACAGTATGGTCAACTGCAAGTGATCTGCAGCATTACAGGCATTAATAGCCGAGCTGGAAACATAGACAAGATGGAGAACTCTTCCAGCTCGGCTACGAATGCCTGATTTGTTATAACCTTGTCCGTTCTCCACAGTTCAGTACTTTGTGAACAGACCTCACTGATAAAAAAGAATATGTGGCTTAAATGGTCAGCATAGACCAGGGATTGCTAACCTTGGCACTACAGATATTCTGGGAACTACATTCCCCATGATGATCACCCAGCCTTATAATTGACTGAGCATCATGGGATATGTCGTTCCCAAATATCGGCGATGCCGAAGTTAGCCATCACTTGCACTTGACGTTTTAATGAACATATAGGAATCTGTACTGTGAGATCACCAGATGCTCCCCTATATGCACAAAGCATTGCTCCCTAGCCCATTATATTATTCTTTGGATATGAGGAGGACTGCTGTAATGGTGTAAGCGTTTAGATATATTATTGTTTTGTAGTTAAAGGACAACCAAACTTTTATTTGACTTTTGAGTCAATAATTGTTTAACACTTTCTTCCTTGCATGGGATAAGCGGGTGGGGGACCTATGTTTTTGCATGGGATAAGCGGGTGGGGGACCTATGGAAGCATGACAGCTGTCGGTCAGAGGTTTATCCTCACACTAGGGACAATTGACATTTCACTTGTGCTTCTATATTAGAAGCACAAGTAAAAAATAACATTTAGTGTTCTTTTAACTTCAGTGACCTTATTATTATTATTATTATTTGGGGGGGGGGGGGGGGGCTGTGTGAAAGTAGATCTGTGATAGAGATTTATTTTCTCATTGCTTTTGTGTATTTATCAGGCAACCAGACTGGAGGCTTTATTCCGATTCTCTGTGATTTGGCACCTGACGCGAGAGATTCAAGGCAGCCGAGTTACATCCCACAACCGCTCTTTCGATAGGTGATTTAAAAGAAAATACTGCTTTAACGTTAATAAAAAATATTCCTATTAACCAAGAAAGGTATGTTAGTCTCTCGCTTTCAAGTACGTCCCAGAGACGTTACCATTTCCCAACATACAGGGATATTACCATTGCCCATTCAATGGTGCTCCTTTTATTGATCTTGGAAGGATGAAGGTCGGAGTCGACCCCGGCTGGCAACCGTGAGAGTTGCCAGAACCGTGAGCATTCTAGAGTTGATGAGTTAGCCACTGAGCTGTCCCGCCATCATTTTGCCTGTACCATAAAAAAAAAAAAAAACAATGTTGCTGTGGATGATGTATCAAAAGTGCCATTTTTTTTGTTTTTGTATTACACTATAGGTTTATAAAATTATACCACACTATTATTTTTTTGGACTTTTTTTTTCACACATTTAAATCTAATTCAGGCTCGGGGGATTTTATGGTCTCTTATAAAGAAATGTAATATTTGTAGGACCGCCCTGGACAAATTAGACATAAGTGTGATGAATGTACTGTTCATACTGTTTTTTTTTGTCTGCAGGTCCTTATTTGTGGTACTTGACAGCCTAAACTGCTCTGATGGTGCGATCGGTGCCGCGGCGCAAGGCTGGCTGATCCGCGCTCTGTCCTTAAATGATGTTGCTAGGATCCTTGAGCCGGTGTTACTGCTCCTGCTTCACCCAAAGACCCAGCGGACGTCCATTCACTGCATCAAGCAGAAAAACTCATCAGGTCAGGAGGCTTGTGAATCCTGGGATTACTGATGCTAAAAATGGTCTTCCGACTGTGAATTTAGTTTGGAACTGCCTAGAACTCTCGGGTCCCAACATAAATGATCTAAATGGCCAGACACGCTCTTTAAAGTATTCCTATTAGTATTACTATTCTCAGTCAGTCCTAAAAAAAAAGGGAAATTAAATGAAGAGTATTACTCGCGTCTGTGTAATTTAATAAACCAAATCAATCCATAATAAAGCAGTGGTTGGAAGGTATGAACACAGAAAACAAAAGCTTGACGCGTTTCGCACTCCTAGTGCTTAGTCAAAGGAGCAGCCTTCCAGTTCTTCCCTTCTTTTGACCTAAAAAAAATAAATAAAGACTGGACAACTGAAAATGGGAACTTTGGTTCATGTAGCCTTTCATGCTCGTCTACTGTCTAGCCTTTGAGATGAAAGCCTTAACATTTGGGGTAAGCTTAATTATGCTTGGGCCAATTCACCTAATCAAATTCTCTTATTTCTGTTATGTTTATATAATTATAGCCAGCTTTATCAGGGTGAGAAGCGCAGTTTTTTTTTCTTTTTTTTGTATACTTTGTGAAATAAACTATAACATTGCTCAATATTCTGATTTTGAAATTCATCTTTTTTATTTATTTATTTTTTAGAAGAATTCAGCTATTGGTTTCGGAGGAAGAGAAATTATCTGAAAGACCCCTCAGTGGTTACAGAGTTCCCAGAGAGCGGCTCCGATGAAAACCTGGCCCTGTTCAACACGGTCGATCGGGAGGCCATCTGGGCAGAAGTGGAGAAAGATCCCGAGAAGATAAAAAATGAGTGGTCGGATAATCCGACGTCTCGTTACAGTGAGGCTCGACTTTGCGGGGAAGATGATAAAGAAGACAGCGAACACACCGAATCGGCCGATACCAGCACCGGGAATAACGACAGTGAAAATACCTCGTCATTTACCCCCAGCTCGGCTGACTTGAGTAACGATCCAACAGTTGACCTGGGCAGTTTGAAGAACATTGGCCACCCAAACATGTCTTACGTGGATGGCCCACAGCAAAGTTCTTTGCTAATTCTGGTTCGCACGGAATCCAATGTAACACAGACATCGGAGTCGCTCTCCAGTGACGACGAAGCCGATGTGGAGCTTCAGGCTATCAGAAGCACTCGACTTCTGAAGCAACAGAAAGAGAAAGAAGAGTTAATCGAAGCTCTCTTTAAACACATCCTACTGTATCTACAGCCTTATGATTCCAAAAGAGTGTTGTACGCCTTTTCGGTGCTAGAAGCCACTCTAAAGACCAATCCCAAAGAGTTTATTGAGGCTGTAGCTAGTACTAGTATGGACACTAGCTCCACAGCCCACCTTAATTTAATATATAACCTTCTCGCACGTCACCAGGAATCCCTTGTTGGCCAGAGCTTTTACGGCAAACTTCAGACTCAGTCCCCATCAATGTGTCCTCACTCCTTGTTGATTGAGCTTTTGACTTACCTCTGCCTGAGTTTCCTACGAGCTTACTATCCGTGTTACCTCAAGGTCAACCACAAGGATGTGCTGGGCAACCGAGACGTCCAAGTGAAGAGCGTTGAAGTCTTGATCAGGATGATGACTCAACTGGCCACCCTAGCCAAGTCTTCCGAGGGCAAGAACGTTGATTTCATCCATAACTTGCTTGAGAGATGTAAGGTCCAAGAGTTTGTCCTACTCTCATTGTCAGCTTCTATGTACACTAGCCAAAGGAGGTATGAGATGATGTACTTGGGCGGTGATAAGGAGGCGGATGAAGCTTTGTTTGAAGAGAGCATTATCAATTTTGGTCAAGACCAGATTTGGAGTGAGCACCCTCTACAGATTGAGCTCCTGAAGCTACTCCAGATTCTGATACTTCTGGAGCATCATGTCCGTCAGCTCCAAGAAGAGCAGGATTCCCACGTGGACCTCTCCAAGGAATGGCAGCGAGGCCTCAGCTTTCAGCAGTCTATTAACGCAATGCAGTATGTCCAGTCTCACGGCATTACTTCCCAGGGATTGTTTGTCTCTGCCGTGGTGAGGGCTCTTCGCCCAGAATACGGATATGGCATGCACCCGCCATGGGTCGCTCTAGTTACCTCGTCTTTGCCCTATTTTGGGAAGTCGCTGGGGCTGACGGTGGCACCTTTTGTCGCACAGATCTGTAAAAATTTGGATGAACTGGTGAAGCAGTATGAAAACGAGTCTGTAAAGATTGGGTACGTATGCCCAAAAAAAAATGTAATAGTTGATATCAGAAAATCGTTACCATCGCTTCTTTAAAGACTGAAGAATAAGTTATACAGTCACGCTGGCCGGTCTGCTGCTCACATGCTTGACCATTGATTGGCTTTATTTTGCGTTTATTTTTAAACTAGGAAATGCTTGCCTAACCTCTGACAATACAGTGGATTGGCGGTCACAGTGCGGCCCTTCAGCTGCTGGGGCCTAGATTTTCCATTAAGCCTTTTTCCTGATAAGCGGCTGTGGCAAGGGACTATGGGAAATGTACTTTTTCCTACAGCTAGAGGGCAGCAGTTTGACACCCCATGCAATAGAATAGGCAGCAAGTTAAAGAACAAGTATTGGCGGCTACCTGTACCAGGCAGTTTACCATTTGGCTTGATATGTATTTATTGGTTATTGGTCAGAATCCATTAAACCAAAAACTGGTTTACAGGTCTTGTAGTGCGGGATGTGTATTCTTCAACCAGTCAACTGTTATTTAATAGGGGCATTTGGGCCCCTTGCATTTATTGTTAATGAATGCAGAAGAGGTTTCTGACATCTGCCCATTAATTTCATGGTGCGACTTGGTATTAGGAGCCTCATAACCCTTTGTTATGCTAGAGGCACCACAGCCAGATCAATGGGCTTCCATGCTGTATAAGCAGTGCTGAAGCTGGGCACCATGGCGAGTGCCATGCTTTGCCCTTCTGTCGTTGGTTCTGTTACCATTTATTCAGTGTCGCCTTCATGTGTGTCCAGTGCTTCTGCCATTTATTTTTGCGTGGTCCCTTTAAAGACCACCAGGCTAGTCAATGTGAATGAAGTCTTTTGTCTTCGTTTTTATCTGTAGCATGACTTCTAAAAGAGAGAACATTTCACCTGATTACCCTCTCACTCTGTTGGAAGGCCTGACCACAATTGGTCATTTCTGTCTATTGGATCATCCTGCTCAAACTAAAAAGGTAAGCACGTCAATTATACGTTGAGAGGGTCCCTCGGCCCCCCTCCCATTTTAATATGTGTCCAGGAAACTGTACATATTTAGTCCTGGGGTTGGCAACCTTTCGGCGCTCCACATTTTGTGGACCTCATCTCGCATGATGGGAAAATAAAAATGTCGGTGCGCTAAGCTAGTCACGGGCTCAAATAATATAAATGGATAAAATGATGCTTACCAAACAGGTGTGAGCATGCTGCAAATACAGTTTATACTTCTACCAAAACCTTTTTAATGTGTTGGAAGAGGTGCAATTAAACCTCCTCCCAATTAACACTAAAACAGCAAGCTGCAACCAGGAGCCAACAACCTCAACTATGTGCAAGCAGGGAAAAGAAAAAATGTCGGTGATCTAAGCTAGCCACATCTCCCATGATGCTCTCACAGCCGTAGCCCACAATACCTGGAGTGCCGAAGGTTGCCTAACCCTGAATTATGGTCAGATTCTTACAAATCAATACAAGATGACGTTGCAGGTTATTCTATGATAAGGATATAAAGAAAAGCATACTGTGCAGTAATATTGGGAAGTAACATCTTTAGTACATAGGTTTTCAATGAATTACATTAAGGGCCATGCAGTCATGTCAATCATGTTCATATAGACCCCATGACGGTATGAAATATCCTTTTTATTAACCATCGGCGGCTCTGTAGAGTCCTGCTGACCTTACATAATAAGGATATCTTGTGTCTGGATAGGGCAGCGATCGCACATGGTTTTGTGATCACATGGTTTTACTTCTGTGCTCTGTCTTCTGCTTCTCCTTTACAGTTTTACAGTGATCTAGTTACATTACGAGTGTGTATCTATCTCTGAAATCAGGTGACAACAAACTTGTTTCTTCTGACCTGTCCCTGTGATGGATAATGTATTTACACGGGAGGTGAACGTGGCAAAGCAAATAGACGTTAATGACAGATGTTCTTTGCAGGCGCATAGCAAACTGTTTGCCTTAAAGGACAACTGTAGCAAAAAACGGAACTTATGTTTAATTAATTAATTGTATCAAGTGTAGATAATTTATAAAGAAATTGGTTAATGATGGAATACAAATAAAGTGCCTCATTAAGCCTTCTTTACTCCATATAGTTCTCTCAGGGGGCAGACATCTTGTTTAGAATCTTGGGTCAGATCTTCACTCACCGTGGTTCAGATGAACATAGATCTGACCTAAGATTCTAAACAACATGTCTGCCTCCTGGTGGAGCTATATGGAGTAAAGATAGCTCAATAAGGTACTTTTATTTATATAAAATGCCTACGCTTGATGCAATTCTTTAATTAAACACAACATACATGAGGAGGTTCTGGCAAACATGGAGGGCATTCATGATTCTTTTAAGCATATTTGGTTAATATTTAGCTCAACCATTGAAGTTCCCCTTCTCCACACTCTCGATCTGGTGGAAGGGGCGAAGAAGTCTTGGATTCCAGTGGGTTAGATTTATCTTTGTGAGGCTCCAAGTCATGTGCTTTAGACTGTTGAGCGATTACCACCTACACCAAGAGAGATACTGTAACAAAGGGTATTGTAGTCACATCTCAGTTTCTATTGTCTTCTTCTAGTCCTCCTCAACAGACCCTGCCAACCTGAAGAATGCTCGGAATGCAATTCTAGAAGAGCTTCCCCGGATCATCAACAGCTTGTCTCTTCTCTGGAGTGTTATAACCAAGCAAGAGAGGGAGAAGAGGCCTTCAGATCTCCTGGGGACAATCAAAGGGTCATCTTCAGTCTATTTCAAAACAACCAAAGTAAGGGTTAGACTGAGAACTCCACTTAAGGGTTATGCTGAGATCTCCAATTAAGGGTTACGCTGAGAACTCCAAGTAAGGGTTACCCTGAGAACTCCAAGTAAGGGTTACCCTGAGAACTCCAAGTAAGGGTTACCCTGAGAACTCCAAGTAAGGGTTACCCTGAGAACTCCAAGTAAGGGTTACCCTGAGAACTCCAAGTAAGGGTTACCCTGAGAACTAAGAGTGAGGGTTACCCTGAGAACTCCAAGTAAGGGTTACCCTGAGAACTCCGAGTGAGGGTTACCCTGAGAACTCCGAGTAAGGGTTACCCTGAGAACTCCGAGTAAGGGTTACCCGGAGAACTCCGAGTAAGGGTTACCCTGAGAACTCCGAGTAAGGGTTACCCTGAGAACTCCGAGTAAGGGTTACCCTGAGAACTCCGAGTAAGGGTTACCCTGAGAACTCCGAGTAAGGGTTACCCTGAGAACTCCGAGTAAGGGTTACCCTGAGAACTCCGAGTAAGGGTTACCCTGAGAACTCCGAGTAAGGGTTACCCTGAGAACTCCGAGTAAGGGTTACCCTGAGAACTCCGAGTAAGGGTTACCCTGAGAACTGCGAGTAAGGGTTACCCTGAGAACTGCGAGTAAGGGTTACCCTGAGAACTGCGAGTAAGGGTTACCCTGAGAACTGCGTGTAAGGGTTACCCTGAGAACTGCGAGTAAGGGTTACCCTGAGAACTGCGAGTAAGGGTTACCCTGAGAACTGCGAGTAAGGGTTACCCTGAGAACTGCGAGTAAGGGTTACCCTGAGAACTGCGAGTAAGGGTTACCCTGAGAACTGCGAGTAAGGGTTACCCTGAGAACTCCGAGTAAGGGTTACCCTGAGAACTCCGAGTAAGGGTTACACCGATAACTGCGAGTAAGGGTTACACCGATAACTGCGAGTAAGGGTTACACCGATAACTGCGAGTAAGGGTTACACCGATAACTGCGAGTAAGGGTTACACCGATAACTGCGAGTAAGGGTTACACCGATAACTGCGAGTAAGGGTTACACCGATAACTGCGAGTAAGGGTTACACCGATAACTGCGAGTAAGGGTTACACCGAGAACTTCGAGTAAGGGTTACACCGAGAACTTCGAGTAAGGGTTACCCTGAGAACTTCGAGTAAGGGTTACCCTGAGAACTGCGAGTAAGGGTTACCCTGAGAACTGCGAGTAAGGGTTACCCTGAGAACTGCGAGTAAGGGTTACCCTGAGAACTGCGAGTAAGGGTTACCCTGAGAACTGCGAGTAAGGGTTACCTGAGAACTGCGAGTAAGGGTTACACTGATAACGTCGAGTAAGGGTTACCCTGAGAACTGCGAGTAAGGGTTACACTGAGAACGTCGAGTAAGGGTTACACTGAGAACGTCGAGTAAGGGTTACACTGAGAAGGTCGAGTAAGGGTTACCCTGAGAACGTCGAGTAAGGGTTACCCTGAGAACTCCGAGTAAGGGTTACCCTGAGAACTCCGAGTAAGGGTTACACTGAGAACTCCGAGTAAGGGTTACACTGAGAACTCCGAGTAAGGGTTACACTGAGAACTCCTTCTCAGGATCTGTATTTAATCCTCCAGATAAATTCTGGATTCATATATTTCTATTTTTCTCCACAGACGCTAAAGCAGAAAATCCTGGACTTCCTCAACCCACTAACCGGACACCTAGGAGTGCAGCTCATTGCTTCTGTTGCCGCAGTGTGGAAGAGAAAGCGGTTTAACAAGGCACAAAGTAAAGCAAAGGTAACGTGTGATATCCCTGGTTTAATTAGCACAGATCCTAGACCATTCTCCTTTCCACCTTCCCAACATTACACCTTCCACGCCCACCATGGTTCATTCTATGGGATCTGTCCTCCTTTCTGCAGATTATTCCGGTGCCCAGCGTTTCTCAGCTCACGCTCGTGGACTTGGTTCTCGCTCTCAAGAGTTTGAAGATTGACACGATTTTACAACTGATAAAGGAAGTGGTCAAGAAGCCGCCACAGATAAAGGGAGAGGAGGTATTGTTTATGGCTATAGAGGTGGCGGAACGTTACGAATTCCGAACCAGTAGATGGTAGAATAATCCTACGCAAATTATATGTCTATTCAGGCTAGGATTATTAAGATTCCCACCAGTATTATAGTTCTATGTCTTATAGATCCAAGTAAAGGGGAACTGCACAGAAAAATGTGCTTTATACTTGTCGGCATCACCTTGTGGCAAGTAGAACCCCAGGAAATGGAATGTGCTTGTGGTGCCTCCGAGGTGATGTCATCAACAGGAGACGACACAGACGCTTTTTAAAAGATCAGTTTTCTTTTAATCTATGCATTTACTGGAATTCTGCTCACACAATGTGAGGCCATTATGTTATGTTCTATATTCACAGTACAGGCACACAATGTTGTGCCCAAGATTAATTGTGTACTTTTGTACAGCACTTTATAATGATGGGATAAGTCCTTACCTGGATGCAGATTCTAATTGGTTTTAATACAGCCACCGTCCTGACTAGAAAACCCATGGTTTTTATTGTATTAAATTATTAATTTTTGAGAATCGGATACGGTTTCCAAACTTCCTCCACGTTATCCCTTTCATGGCTGCACTGCTTACTGTGCAGGACCATGGCTGTTTTAACACTTCTGCAGTGTTTGTGTTTAGCTGTAATTTTCTGTACCTGCACAAATTATATATTGTGTTTTTTTTTTTCTTCTAAGGATAAGAAGGAACTTTGTTAGATACAACTATTTGGATTCTATCAAATAATTTATTACAAAAAGATCAAATATGGTGGGAAAAAAAAACACTTTTTCCAATTTTTACTTAAAATATTTTGCTCATCTACAACGGCTAATGAAAAAAAACCTACAAAATGGATTAAAATATGTGTCTTGAGTTTGGGAATATCCCATGTTTTAAAGCTGTTAAACATGGAATTTTTGGAAGTTAGAAGGCTTGGTTGGGTAACATGGGAATGTTGCCCATAGTGTAATTAGTCTCTATAGCTGTTAAAGCCAGGCACCAGATATAACGCAATGATTTGCTGTCACAGCGATCAGATGTGTCTGAGTGGCCTAGGCTGATATGGCTGAAGTTCCTCGGGCCCAGGGCACTCAGCCATGCCATTTACAGCTTGATTGCGGTATGCCAGCGGACATACTGCGATTGCAGATGCAAGACATGCCAGACATGTTCAGTGTCCACAACAGGCTGACAATCCATGAAATGCCTTGCACTTTGTGTCGTAAAAGCACAGTTGTTGGCAAAAAATGAAGTTATATTTAATTGTAAGATTACATCAAGTGTGAACATTTTAAATAGCAATGCTTTAATGAAACGGTACAAATAAAGTGCATTATTGAACCTTCTATGATCTATTAGGATCATGTTGTTTAGAATCTTCCATCATCTTGTATCAGAAACAAGATTCTAACCAACATGTCAGCCCCCTGATCGTGTTATACGGATCAAACATGGCTCAATATAGTACTTTATTTATATACTTTCATTTCTATATAAAATTGCAACACTTGATGCAACTTGTCAGTTTTTTGGACTTCAGTAGTGCTTTAAGACGTTGTACACCGCTGTCATAGGACTTCGAACAGGTATTCTTAACAGTTCACAAACGAGTAGGGACATCATGTATTAATTTAAATATTATTTGCAGTGTTTCGCAAAAAAAAAATCTGGAAATATTTTGCTAAATTCTATTCTACTTTTTGGTTATATTCATCATTTGTAATTTTTTTTTTCTTGCTTTGTTCATTTTCACAGAAGTCTTCATTGGTTGATATTCCGATGCTGCAGTTCAGTTATGCTTTTATTCAAAGGTAAAAAGCACATGTTTCACATACTAAACGCTTACATTGTGCTTCAAAAATAATGTACTTTAGCAGGTTTCCGAGCCTAATACGCAGTACGTGGAGACCGTATCTCCAGATGGATATTGATACTTTGGAGAGAGTTCAGAGAAGGGCTACTAAACTGGTTCATGGGTTGAAGGATAAAACTTACCAGGAAAGTTTAAAGCTTCTTAACATGTATAGCTTGGAGGAAAGACGTAACAGGGGGGATATGATAGAAACATTTAAATACATAAAGGGAATCAACACAATAAAGGAAGAGAGTATATTTAAAAGAAGAAAAACTACCACAACTAGAGGACATAGTCTTAAATTAGAGGTGCAACGATTTAAAAGTAATATCAGGAAGTATTACTTTACTGAGAGGGTAGTGGATGCATGGAATGGCCTTCCAGCAGAAGTGGTAGAGGTAAACACAGTGAAGGATTTTAAGCATGCGTGGGATAGGCACAAGGCTATCCTAGCTATAAGACCGGGAACGGGGGACTAATAAAAGTATTTAGAACATTGGGCAGACTAGATGGGCCGAATGGTTCTTATCTGCCGACACATTCTATGTTTCTATGTTTAAGCTTTTAAGAGCCACTAAATTAATGTTATATTCAAAGAAGGGGGAGAAAACCCCAGTTCGAGATTGTAAAGATGCCTTTATAAATGTAGTCTGATTGGCCTTCGTTGGAAAGGTAACTCAGTGGTTACCTATCAGGGGAGCTGATGGTCTGGCAAACTCATTAAATCCCTGACGACCCTAAAGTGAGCAGAAATTCCCCATCATGTTCACAGGCCGACCTGCACTTTATTAGACGTTTCAAATTCAGGGTGTGATTGTGGAATAGAACACCAGGTCTGCATAAAGGTCACTCCAGCCACTAAACCTACTTCAGTGCCTCTACCAGCATTATTAAAGCCTTTTTATAAACACACAGTTTCTTAAGAGAACCTTGACCTTGGGGTTTGAGCCTTTGACCTTGGGGTTTGAGCCTTTGACCTTGGGCTTTGAACCTGTGACCTTGGGCTTTGAACCTGTGACCTTGGGCTTTGAACCTGTGACCTTGGGCTTTGAACATGTGACCTTGGGGTTTGAACAGGCTCCATAGTGAGGACATTTACCAGCTCTGCTCCTGTTTTCATTGACAGGCTTTCACCAATGGACATGCAGGAGAACTTCCAGTCATTATTGGCTTTATTGAAAGAGTCTGTGCCGTTGAATCTGGCTCCGCATGGGTTTTTCCTGCTGTTGAGGTAGGCATTGTGTCCGCTTTGCTTGTTATTATTGGATCCTATTGCCATTGCGCTTTATGACTGCAAATCCTTTTAGTTCTCTCTTTGTAATTTGTGCTCCACACCGGGATAATATTTATCATTGGCTGTTGTCGAAGGTAAAGATACTGGATTTGGACTCAAATTGAAGAGGATGACGAGCACCGATCTTACAATATATCTGCTTTAAAAATACTCTGTCAATCAGTAGAAATTGTGAATAGTGCAAGAACATCTCATTAAAAACTTTAATAATAAAAAATCATTGTAACAATGTATCAAATGAGGAATATAATAAAACACTCTCTGTCTCCATACAGTATTCTCAATGATTTTGTGAGCAGAACACCAAATCTAGATAACAAGAAGGATCAGAAGGATCTGCAGGTACAGTGATGATACAGTTCTCTCCTTACAAACCAGTCTTGGCCATTAACCATCTCTTATGATAAACCCATTTGAAATCACTGGCCCTTTTGAAATCACATGTTCCTCCTCCTCCAATCAGGCAGCAATGTTACAATTACCAACCGCCTCGGCCCCTTCAGTCATCTGCTTGACAAGCAAACCATATGATATTCTTCCTGAACGATCCCTGCCCCGACAAAAGGATTCTGGTTAATTCTAGCCGGACTTGTTCCAAGGCTTGTCTGGTGGATATTTAGGAAATCATGGCATGACATAGCTGACTGATACGCACAAACACTAAGAACAAACCATTTAATTAACGGTGGGGCAAAGGTGATGAAAAAAAAACCCTCTGCTGGATTTGCCTAGGCCTACCCAGAATCCTTTGCAGTGGTGGCAGCACTGGGAATGTGTGGTATCCTTGGATAAAGCAGGTTCTTCTGTCTTCCTTGGTGTGTGTGTAGATTTGTGTTTGATAATGCCTCTCCTACCCACACTAATGGAGAATACTTTGTAGACACTATGGTTATCCATTTTAACATGTCCTTATCTACAAAAACGTCAATCCTCTCCTTTGCCAACATCATCACCTTTCAGACTCCACAGGCACATTTAAAACACATTTTCTTGCAGCTTTGCTAATACAATGTATAGATCTTTTCCAATCATTTTTTTCTTCTCTACATTCACATTAAAAACAATGCTTAGATGATACAGTCCCTAATGATGTTCTAGGAAGCTTCACTGACCTTGCCAAGGACATCATGGGAATTATTTAGGGTACTCCGTTCTAGGAGAATGTTCTCAAATTGATCTAAGCAGCAGGAACATTTCATTGGTTTCCACGGTGACTGCTCCTCTTTTAGAACTTTGGCCCAGATGTGGCCGTTATAAATAGAATCCTGTGTCTGCCCCTCTCACTTTATCGCCACTTTTTGCCATAATTGCTCCTCCCCTGTAAATTGCACCAGCTCTCTTTAGTCTCTGGGACTTCTTTATGAAAGGGAGAATTGCAGCGGATGTTAAACATAAAAGCCATCCCACGCTGAATGGGTCTTGTGTCTTTCCTCTGACGTGTGTGAATATAATAAGACATATTCGTACTGATAAAGATTCCATCACTGAAGATTCCATCCTTGTTGCTGTTTATCGGCAAGGTTGTAAAATGTAGACCAGCGATGGTGAGAATTTATGATGTTGAGTGTTCAGTCTTCTACAGGAAGCCAAGATGAAGCTCTCAAAATGTCCTCTTATTTGAGGTTTTTTTTTGCCTTTCAGTATCAGCCACCCTGCTCATTCCCGCTCTCTTTCCCTTCCTATAATTTCTATTGCACCAAAGAGTTCAAGTACAAACTGTGCACTAAAATGCCTAATAATATACTCAAATGACTGGGTTCTCCAAATTGCTGGTGATACAGTACCACTTGTGGCATCTGTGCCATAGGTTGGCCATCACGGCGGTGAGCTCTGTCTCATGCGTCACACTCTGTCTCATACCGCTCTTCCCAGCTGTGCCCGTCTGGATCTCTTCTTTCCTTTCATTCCAGGAAGTCACTCAGAAAATCTTGGAAGCGGTGGGCAATGCTGCTGGCTCGTCCCTGGAACAGACCAGCTGGCTGAGCAGGAATCTGGAGGTTAAGGCTCAGCCACAGGTTTCGTTGGATGACACGGAGGCTGATGAGGATTTATATGGTAGGCGATAGGGATCAGAGGCAGGTCAGATGCTAACGTAGCTTAAACTGGGTTTCACCAGGGCTGTCATTCCCATGAACGGCGTGGGTGTAGTCCCCAGGCCTCGTCCACAGATTCCTGGAGGACACGGTCTGGAGCCACACATTGGTGGTCAATGTGCCTCGTAAGTGAACATCTCCAGCAGACCACATGATTTAATGACTTGATCATGCACAGGAAGCATATCCTTAAACCCCCAACATCCCTGACATACAGGGTGTTCAAACCAGAAGTTCAGGTCCCCAGCCATAGCTATAAGTGGCTTTTCTGCTTCATATTGGCACTTATCTCACGTGGCCTGGTGCAATCGTCACTAATAATATAATACTAGCATATTAAAGGGACTGTCTAGTGTCCAAAATGCTTCTTCCAAATATTAATGCATATTATTGTGCTTTCAAATTCATGTCTTAAAATATAAAATACTTACAGCTAGAAGAAATTGTGAAATTCTTGCAGTTTGCAAGAAAAAAGGACTGCCCACACTAGATGAGTAAAAGTCATTTCCTTTTTTTTTTTTTTTTGCTGCAGGAACCAATGAGAATAATGCCATTTAAATGAATGGAATATCCTGTCTCTCTTGTGATGTTATCAGACAATGTGTTGCACTGTTAAGAGATCCTACTGTGTACAAGAGCAAGGTCGCTCATAGGCCACGCAATAGGCTCAATTGGAAGAGCACAGGAAGTGACTAAATGAAACAAATCTTTATATCCTCAGTGTTTATATAATCAGTGCTGCCGCTCCTGCAGTAAACATTCAGAGTACTGGGGGAGGGCTTGAGTCAAATATTAAAAATGTGATTTATACAGAATGCCTGCATCAAATCACACAGGGATAAAAGCCTGTGCATTATACAAGCAGTGATCTTCATCTTGCTCCAAAAATGAGTTTGGGGACTAGACTGTCCCTTTAAATTATATTCTGAGTCCATATTCTCTAATCCTGACCATGCTGATCCTCACGTGTATATATGAAGTGATCTATTGTTTGTCTTATAATGTGACACAGTTATGGCTATTGACATAGGGCCTTATTCATGAAAGTGAGAATTACGGGGAATTGGCAAGGGAATTTCAAATGTAAGGCCAAAGTAGCCGAGTTGGGCACATTCTCCAATTCATCTGCATTGCAGATTGTTTCCAGCTCTGCTACTTTGGCCTTACGTTTGAAATTCCCTTGTCAATCCCCTGCATTCCCCTCTTTGATGAATAAAAGCCTATAGTCTCCATTCAGAGGTCTGTCTGTATATATGATGTTCGTGTTCCCCTTTTTGTCCTGTACAGATGAATGTGCCGCTGCTCAGTCCTCCATGGTCTCGGCCTCGGCCCCGTCGGTATACAGTGTCCAGGCTCTCTGTATGCTTGCCGAGGTAAGCGATGACAAATACTGGGTCAATACTGGGTGGGTTATCACCCATTCTATAATCAAGCGTAATATAACTGTTTAGCGGATCCCAGCCAACTCTTACAGATTTAGATGATATGTTATGTGTGTTACTGGTTGTCGCTGAACTTGTATAGATAACTAGTGACTGCACATATTATTATTATTCCATAATACTGCAATATACATGGCCGCTATTACAATTTGCGCATGTTCGCGCGAGTACAAATATAGTTTTTTTGCTTTTTACTGCTGAGAGAAGAACGAACAGAAAATCTGTAATGAGAAGAGCTGAAAAGCAACGAGGTTAACGGATATAGGTTTATATCAAAACTGTGCTGTGACTGGCTTTTTATATCAGAATACAGTGAGAATTCCAATAATTAGCACTGACCAGATCAAGCACACATAATAAAATAATGGCAGCCCAGCGTTCCTGGGAGAAAAAACAACCGTGGCAATATTGGCCAATTCTTTCCGTGTCAGGTGATAACGAAGCATTGTATAAGGGTGAGCTGCTGTCACTTTAAGGACTGAGGTCACCGCTAGCTGGGCTCGGACCCCTCTCTTTTTGCCATGGTTTGGCTCACTTGGGTTCTGTTCTTTTTCCAAGGTTTTGGCGACTCTCCTCGACATGGTTTACAGAAGTGATGAGAAGGATAAAGCCGTCCCGTTAATATCGCGCCTTCTGTACTACGTCTTCCCGTATCTGCGCAATCACAGGTGACCTATATTGTGATCTCATGGTCGGACACTCCGAGAACGCAACTTTGTATTCAGTGACCGACGGATCCAAATCTTTAATAGGAACATGATATTTGTTCACACCGCTGAATGTTTAAAGGGGATTCTATCTGTCAAAGATTCCGAGCACTTTAGCAAACACTCTCCTACTTAACGGGATCAGCAGATGTTCACTGGTATTACTGTTATCCAGCTTAATGGTGCTAATTTTGTTGACCTCAGAAGGATGAAAGGCTGTGATGACCCTGCCAGGCAGCAGCTACTGCCAATAAAAACATACAACCTTGAAGTATAAATATTTTTTTACTATGTAATTGAGATGTTCTGCCATCATTCATTTCTAAGGCACCAACATAATCTATGGCGTTGTTCAATAATATAATAAATCTATAATGTTGTAATAATATAATAGAATCCTTATTATTGTACAATAATACTGTATGTTTGAAAGTAAAAATAAGTGTATTTAATACACTGTATATTAGAAACATGTATGACATACAGAAAATAAAGCTAGTTGAAACAGCCCATTTAATAAATTCCATTTAATTGTAGTAGATAACTTGATTTCCCCCCCCCCCCCCCTGTTATTTCTAGCGCATACAATGCTCCCAGCTTCCGAGCTGGAGCCCAGCTCCTCAGCAGTCTCAGTGGATACGCCTACACCAAAAGGGCTTGGAAGAAAGAGGTTCTGGATTTGTTCATGGACCCCGGCTTCTTCCAGATGGACGCTTCCTGCATTCAGTAAGGAGCATCCCTGGGGTTCTACCTCCTGTATCAGGCCTGGGTCATTTTCTATTGTCAAAAAAATCATTTAGAGATCATTTGACTTCATCATGGAGTATTAGGGTAGAGTATATGCTTAAATAAGACCTTACACATTTAAACAGGGAGTAATGTAAATATTTATATATATATATATATATATATATATTATAAATAAATAAAACTAAAAACTGCAGATTAAGTGAGTTTTTAAATGATCTTTCATGTTTTGTTTAGGAGATATCACTGATTATGTGGGGTACAAAATAATACCTTCTGGGATTCTGTGAAGGGGGTGTGGTCTGTCCCCAAGAGACACTCCCCCCTTATTGTTCTGGACAGGTAAGGCTTTGCTGTTGCCTCCATTTGTCTGGCCGAGTGTCCGTCTATCAGGCCACTTCCTGGACACTGGAGAGACGTTAGTGCCGCAGATCTTGATTTCTGACGCACTATATAATTGATATTTTCTAAACAAAATATGATGATAGAGCGAGAAAATGTAAGACGTGAGCAAGTCTTCAAAACAGGAACAGTGTATTAATCGTTTAATAGTCTTCCTGCAGCCCTGTTACCAGTATACAAGCTTTGCGATGTGCACTGTCTTATATTGACAGCGATCTTGCGATGGGTCGGGGCTACATGGGAGGAGGTGGGCGGAGCTACACAGAGCAGAGAGGTGGGACTACAGGGTGCATGGGACAGGAAGTCCGAGATCCTACCCAAGCTAGGAACCAAGATGGCAGCCATGACATGCTAAAATGACTGAACATTTTGTATAGGCTTGCTTTTTGTAAAAATGGCACAGCTTGTCTATTAGGGATTGTTCGTTCCAGGCAAAGTTAAAAGCAAAGTCAAAGCAGCTCAGTTGGAAAAATGTTAGCCTTAACTTTGCAACTCGCTTGTCAATTCCCTGCTTTGGCGAATAAAGTATTGTCTTTGTTTTCTTGTACCGCAGCTGGAAGTCTATTATAGACCATCTCTTGACTCATGAAAAAACCATGTTCAAAGATTTGATGAGTAAGTAACCCTTTAGTATCCGGTTCCCTGTGTTTCCTGTTACTTCCGTGCCTTCCCATGTGTCAGATTAAAGCTTTGCACATTACTGTGAAGAAAGTAAAACTGTCGCATGATACTAACTGGCCGACAATCTTCCATTTCTGGGGTAGGCCGCCTTCGGCACTCCAGGCGTTGTGGACTACAGCTCCCATAATGCTCT
Source organism: Pelodytes ibericus (assembly GCA_036172795.1). Lineage (NCBI taxonomy): Eukaryota > Metazoa > Chordata > Amphibia > Anura > Pelodytidae > Pelodytes > Pelodytes ibericus. The sequence goes on along the minus strand of CM069857.1, from coordinate 22,592,980 downwards.
TACAGACGCATCAAGGGAAATGGAGTCCACAATATATGGAGCGCCGGTGGTTGCCTACCCGTGGTAATTTTACTCAACGAGAAAAGGAATGCGGAGAAAAAAATCAAGGTACGTTTACTGAAATACAAAAATGTGCTTTAATGCCTTAGCAATCCATCTTGGAACAGGGACAGACACACCAACGTTGTGTCCCGCTGACTACAATCCTACGAGCCGGGTTAATCAACGTTGAGGGGAATTTTTAGATGCCGACAGTATCTCCCAAGTTCGTTTTACAAGGCGGTAATATGACATACTCTATATCTGAAATGTAACAAAATATGACAAATTATTCACACACATAAATATAGAAATAACACTCAATAATAGTAACACACATTTCATAATCTCTATTTTGTCCTCTTTGAAGTGAGTATAGTGTTATAATGCACCAAATACCGTGATAAGCTCAGCAGCATTTTGGCGAGCCATAGATGTCCTAGTAACTCTTGTTCTTCTACATTCTTCAGTTCTCTTTCTAACCCTGCAAATCACTGCTTGCTGCTTCTGATCAGTCCTTTTTTTGTTGTTCTTTTGTAATTTGACCTAATCTTCAGAGGTAAACAGCCATCCACAGCCGGTCACACTAGGAAACATATTAACATATATAGCATAAGGTTCCTCTGCCTCCATATCCATCAATGCAGTGCTGGATAGAAGTGGCAAATAGAATTCAGGGTGGTGACTAACTCTAAATAGAGTTTAAATCAGGCAGAAGAAACAGGTCTGCCTGATCAAAACTGTCCTTTAAATGATGGTTCTATCATGCGCTGTTCAAAAGATTTTTTTTCATTTAGACTTTACAAAAGCAAAATAGTAAACGGTTGATTGAGCTCTATGGGAGCTTAGCAAGCCAGTATAGTGACCCCAAGTGTCCAATATCTGCATCTGGAAAATGTATTCTGCCAGGCTCCATTAAAATGCTTCCCTGCAGGGAAAAAAAAAACAATATTCAAAAAGTATTTTATTCATTATAACGAGCATTAGATTTACTGACATATTAATTGCTGGTGCTAGCCGGCCTGTAATTGTAGTGAGCTGCACTGGTGGGTGTTTTGTACAGTGCCCACCTTGATTGTTGGTTGGGCCTCTCGGATTGTTGCTTCAACTTTAATTCTAAATTTCTGGAGTAAAACGTTTCATGCTGATCTGTCATCCTGACCCATCTATTTCCCAGACATGCAGAGCAGCTCATTAAAGCTGTACCCAAGCAGCGAACAGAAAGCAATGTTACTAAAGCGCCAAGGATTTGCTGTGTTCAGCGGAGAACTTGACCAATACCACCTGTACCTGCCTCTCATACAAGGTATTGACTGAAACCCTTGGTGACGCATGCTGTTTTAACACTTCTGCACTGTTTGTGTTTAGCTGTAATTTCTCTCTCTTTGTACACACACAAAATATATATTGTTTTTAGGGTTGAGAAAGGCTTTCTTTAGATTTCATTATTATGATATACCGTATCTCCTCGAATATAAGACAAGGTTTTTTTCAGAGCAAATGCTCTGAAAAAGACCACTCGTCTTATATTCGAGGTCGTCTTATAGTCTGACCTCAAATCGAGGTCAGTTCATAAGACTGGGATCCAGGTCCCCCGCAGAGCTGCAGGACACCTGGAACCCCCTCGCTAACAGCCAGAGGATGTCTGCACGATGCGCGCAGACATCCTCCGCTGCCGCCCGGCACAACTGCCAGGACACCGTTGGGGGGAGCACTGGGTAAGTCTGGGGGGTAGTGGCAGCATAGGCACATAAAAGGTAAATAAAAACAAGAAATGCAAGTTTTTATTAAATATGAAAAAGCAATTTACATGTGAATATATACAAGTTAAACTTTTTTCCTATAGGGTAGTCTTATATTCAGGCTTTTAACTTTTTTCCTAAAGAAATATCCATAGTTTGGGGGGTAATCTTATAATCTGGGTCGTCTTATATTCAAGCAAATACGGTAATTTACAGGGGAAAAAAAGATGGAAAGTTGAAAAAAAATTCTAACTTTTACTTTAAAAATCTTTTACACATCTACAAAAGCTTATGACAGGTTTTTCTGCTGTTTTGTTTGCAAATTAAGGCAGTTTGACAACACAAGATGGAAGTACACATGAAATCAATAACACCAAGGCTATGCAGTTTGACAACAAAAGATGGCAGTACACATGATATCAATAACACCAAGGCTATGCAGTTTGACAACACAAGATGGCAGTACACATGATATCAATAACACCAACGCTATGCAGTTTGACAACACAAGATGGCAGTACACATGATATCAATAACACCAACGCTATGCAGTTTGACAACACAAGATGGCAGTACACATGATATCAATAACACCAAGGCTATGCAGTTTGACAACACAAGATGGCAGTACACATGATATGAATAACACCAACGCTATGCAGTTTGACAACACAAGATGGCAGTACACATGATATCAATAACACCAACGCTGTGCAGTTTGACAACACAAGATGGCAGTACACATGATATCAATAACACCAACGCTTTGCAGTTTGACAACACAAGATGGCAGTACACATGAGATCAATAACACCAAGGCTATGCAGTTTGACAACACAAGGTGGCAGTACACATGATATCAATAACACCAACGCTTTGCAGTTTGACAACACAAGATGGCAGTACACATGAGATCAATAACACCAAGGCTATGCAGTTTGACAACACAAGGTGGCAGTATACTAATAATAAGATTATACCTGGAAATAAATTCACTGGCCAGTGATTAGGGTATTACACCGGCATATTAATTTGACCTCCCATATTTGCAGAGTTCAGGTTGACCGAAATATAGAGTAATAATAAGAACTAATAAAGCCATTCACTTGGTAGGAAAAGGTAACCGCTTGTTTTTCTCTGCTAATTCTTACTTAGAACGTCTGACAGAAAATATCCGCATGGGGCAGACCCCAATCATGGCCGCCCAGATGTTTCTATTTTTCCGTGTTCTCCTGCTGAGGATTTCACCCCAGCATCTTACTTCTCTCTGGCCAATTATGGTCACCGAACTGGTAAGAAAAAAATATATATACTTTATTAAACTGAAGCGTTGTGAATTGTATTGGTCTTGGTGTGCGTCCTGGAGTGCGGCGTCTTGGCGTGCGGCGTCTTGGCGTGCGTCTCTGAGTGAGTCTCAGAGTGCGTCCTGATAATTCAATCATTTCTTCAGTTTCTTGTTCTGCTACATCTCGAGTCCTCAAACCAAGTGGTTTTGGTGGTAAATATGCAAGGGTCTATTCAATAAAGAGACAATTGCAGGGAATTGAGACAGGAAACCGTCTCCAATGCAGGTGAAGGGGAGAATTTTTCCAACTCGGCTACTTTTGCCTGAAGTTTGACATTTTGATCTCAATTCCCTGCCATTCTCTCTTTATTGAGTAGACCCTACAGGGTCACTCCAAGAAAAAAAGAGGTTCTTTTACTTGTAAGCTCAATCACACTTTCATATTTGCTACTTTTTTCTTGCTATTAACCTAATCTTTTTTTTTTTTTTTAAATATTTTTATTGAAAATTTTCCAATTGCAACAAGAGAGGGTGGGAAGGGATGAAGGGAAGACAAGGGGGGGAGGGTAGAGGGCACAGTATGCGAACAACATTTGCCTAGAATGTAAACTGAGACCCGGCCAGCGCGCCGGGGGCCTGTAGTCTTCATATATATATATTGTCATCAGTCAGAAGGGTACATGGTAAATTCACACAAGTTTGTAACTCGTAATACCAGACTATTAACCAATGGAAACGTGCGGAGACACTAGAGGAGTAAGGGGACCACTACATTGGGTTCCTCCAGGCCTATCAGGCTTGGGTGGGTTATGAGGGTGGATTAGAGATCTCGCCTCGACATTCTTCAGACTCCAAAAATGAGAGCCAAGGGAGCCACATATTGTGGGGTTGCATCCCTGTGTTTTTACTTGTCTGGGATAGTTCCTCCAGCTTCCTCGACTCCTCGACCGACTCGACCCAATCCTTTATTGATGGGGTTCGTGAACTCTTCCAGCGTTTGGGCAATGCCAGTTTAGCTGCGTCTATTAGTTTAATTGCAATGAAGTGTTTGTATCATGATATTGAGTAGGTGTTGTGGTGGAGTAAAAAGGCCTGGGGGGTGAAGGCAATTGGCGTATCTGAGATGGAGTCTATGATCTGGGCTATTGTGGTCCAGAATCTTTTAATGGGGGGGCATTCCCACCAGATGTGCAGAAACTGTGAGATGTGCCTACACTCGAGTTACATCTCCAGCAAGTGTCCGTACCGTTCGGAAATACTTTATGGTGGGAGGCAGTGCTTTAGAGCAGGTGAAGTCCAGCCGGGGCAGTGCTTTAGAGCAGGTGAAGTCCAGCCGGGGCAGTGCTTTAGAGCAGGTGAAGTCCAGCCGGGGCAGTGCTTTAGAGCAGGTGAAGTCCAGCCGGGGCAGTGCTTTAGAGCAGGTGAAGTCCAGCCGGGGCAGTGCTTTAGAGCAGGTGAAGTCCAGCCGGGGCAGTGCTTTAGAGCAGGTGAAGTCCAGCCGGGGCAGTGCTTTAGAGCAGGTGAAGTCCCGCCGGGGCAGTGCTTTAGAGCAGGTGAAGTCCCGCCGGGGCAGTGCTTTAGAGCAGGGGAAGTGCAGCCGGGGCAGTTCTTTAGAGCAGGTGAAGTGCAGCCGGGGCAGTGCTTTAGAGCAGGTGAAGTGCAGCCGGGGCAGTGCTTTAGAGCAGGTGAAGTGCAGCCGGGGCAGTGCTTTAGAGCAGGTGAAGTGCAGCCGGGGCAGTGCTTTAGAGCAGGTGAAGTGCAGCCGGGGCAGTGCTTTAGAGCAGGTGAAGTGCAGCCGGGGCAGTGCTTTAGAGCAGGTGAAGTGCAGCCGGGGCAGTGCTTTAGAGCAGGTGAAGTGCAGCCGGGGCAGTGCTTTAGAGCAGGTGAAGTGCAGCCGGGGCAGTGCTTTAGAGCAGGTGAAGTGCAGCCGGGGCAGTGCTTTAGAGTAGTAGATACTATTACGAGGAGGTTTGGTTATGTTTCAGAGGTTACTGATCCATGTAAATGACTGTTTTTGGAAATCCTGACATCTTGGGACTTCAAACCTCCTGAAGTATTGTCTCAATTGTCTAAATAAAATGTAAAAATGCTACACGTTAAACAGTACTAATTGTACTTGTTTTGTTCCTTTCCGCAACTCACCTATGCTTTTATCGATCTCTTGTAACTTGCATTGCTATTCCAAGGTTTTTTGTTATTTTTAAAAATACGTTTTGTGTTTAAATTTGTTGGGTGATTTTTTTTTTTTGGAGGGGGGGGGTTGTTTTTCTATTACAATTGTTAAATACGAAATGTTTTGTATGTAATTAGGTAATATATAAATATATCCACTTTATCTGTAAATACACTTGCTAAAAGAAATCTCATACCTCCCCACTTTTTCCCCCGTCCAATCAGGACACCGGGGGCGGAGCTTGCAAGGTAGAGGGTCAATCTTCCCTGACAGTGCTACAGTGCATGCACACAATGCTGCGTATGTGCAGCATCCCTGGTGTTTTGGACACAGGAGAATGAGATCGGGACTGCAGAATACTGCTGTCATAGAGCTTGGCGGGATAGCACCTCCAAATCAGGACTGTCCCGGGCAAAAGCGGGCCAGTTTGGAGGCATGAAAACTCATTACTAATTGTTGTTACTGGGAGACAAATCTAACGTTGCGTTTTCTCCTCTACTTCCAAGATACACGCATGTGTCCAGCTTCAGGATCAGCTATTGGAAGAGGGGAGCTCATCGAAGTAAGTCTTTTCCTACCTTTCAGTGCATGAAATCACCATTACTAGGGCTAAATCCTGTCTTCGAGACTGAGATTACATATACACAGTCACAATATAAATGCTTCAGTATACCGGGTAGGACCGCCAGGCGGTTCTAACTACAATACTACACGATATGACATCCTGCCATAGAAAGCAATGGAAGTATTTAGTGTTGCGCCAATTACCACTGGTAACGTCTACTTTATCTGCAGTTAAAAATGGGCTCCGCCACCTAATTATTGGTTGTGTGGCGAATGTAAAGAATAAACCAAATTATCTGCCCGTTGTGTTTGCAGAATTTCAGGCAAATCCATATTTTAAGAAAAATGGCGGAAATTTACTGGACTTTGTGACGGACATAATTCTGCCGACATAATGTATGTTTCACAGTCGCAAACAGTGTTTAAATGATTAAGTCCCTTTAATATGTGATTTAAAACCATCGGAATGCCTGGCTACAATCAGAAGAACTGTCTGGAGCATGTAATGCCAGATATAGAAGACGGCTCTGTGATTGTCTCTCCCGCTGCTCATACCGTGGGCAGTGATGTTAACATAGTAACATAGTAATTTAGGTTGAAAAAAGACACAAGTCCATCAAGTTCAACCATTCTACCTATCATTCCAGCTTTTGATCCAAAAGAAGGCAAAAACCCCTAAGGAAGCTATTTCGATTTTGCCTCCCAGGGGGAAAAATTCCTTCTTGACTCCAAAAGGGCAATCAGATTTCTCCTTGGATCAATAAGCTCTATTATTAATGTTTATTCTATTATTAATATCCCTGTATGCTCTGATTTTATAAAAAAAAAAAAAAACATCCAGACCATTTTTAAATGCATCTATTGTGTTTGCTAGCACTACCTCTCTTGGCAGGGAGTTCCATGACTTTATTGTCCTTACTGTAAAGAATCCCTTCCTTTGCTGTCTATGAAATCTTTGCTCTTCCAGTCTCAGTGGGTGACCTCTTGTTCTTTGTACATTACTGTTAATGAACAAGTCCCTAGAGATCTCTTTATATTGGCCCTGCACATATTTATATAATGTTATCATATCCCCTCTAAGACGCCTTTTTTCTAAAGTAAATAAATGGAATTTTTTAAGTCTCTCTTCATAACTAAGATCCTCCAATCCCCTTATTAATTTTGTAGCTCTCCTTTGCACTTTTTCTAGTTCCTTAATATCCTTTTTAAGGACTGGTGCCCAGAACTGTACTGCATATTCAAGGTGAGGTCTTACCATTGATTTGTAAAGAGGCAAGATGATATCCTCCTCCCGTGAATCTATACCTCGTTTTATACATGCCAATATCTTATTGGCCCTTGCAGCTGCTGACTGGCATTGGGCACTGTTGCCAAGTTTGTTGTCTATAATTATTCCTAAATCCTTTTCATTAGTAGTTTTTCCCAGGGAAAAACCATTTAAAGTTTATGTTGCTTTGTTATTATTTTTCCCATAATGCATAACTTTACATTTGTCTATATTGAACCTCATTTGCCACTTTACTGCCCAGTCCCCCACTCTGTCCAAATCTTCCTGTAAAGAAAAAACATCAAGATTAGTCTTTATTGCCTTACCTAATTTAGTGTCGTCCGCAAACACGGAGACATGGCTCTCAGCACAATGTGGCAGATCATTAATAAACATATTAAAAACATGCGTTACGTGTGTCCAGGAAATTCCATGGTATTTCCATGTCTGTCTGGGGTTTACTTACTTATTTATTTTCATACAGGACCAGTAAGACCAGCAAATCAAAGGCTGCAGCCACTGAAAGCAACGGGCCTGTGTACTGCGAGATCCCACAGGGCGCTCTGGACCTCTATTTATCCGCCAGCAAGTTCCTGGACACGGCACTTTCATTCCCGCCTGATAAGATGCCCTTATTTCAGATGTAAGTCACTTACCAAAATATGCTGAGGAGAATTAGAGTGCAAGCTTCCCAGACCACTTAGGCCATACCCAACTGTTCTGCTTTGAGTAGGCCAGTCTCTCCCTCTAACTCTGTCCTGATTTTTAGGGATAGAGTTAGGCGGGATTGAATCCCGCGGTCCTGATCGCATTCTATGGTGTCTGGCACATTGGAGAATGTCTACTTTGTGTATGCAGCATTGTGTGCAGGCACACATAAAAATATGACTATGTTTAATATACAGTATACCAATCTTTTATTAATATTTGACAGACAGTCCCTTTAAACCATATTCTCTTGACCATGTGTGTTCCAGGTACAGATGGGCGTTTGTTCCTGAAGTAGACACAGATTCATGTAGCATCCCTAACGAAGTGGGAGATCATCACCATGAATGCAAACCTCATGTCGTTCGAATAGTAGAACTACTGAAACTGAGATTTGGGGTGAGTAGTCAACCAAAGCAGATGCTTACATCCAGTGGTGTATCTTGGTTTTGTGCTGCCCTAGGCAGACAAAATTCGGGCACCCACTCCACCCACATTGCACACGTACAACATGCACCATCACCCACGTTGCACACCCATGACATGCCCCATTACATGCCACATTGCCTACACATTACATGCCCAATCACCCCATTACATGCCCCCATCACCCACATTGCATACACACTAAATGCCCCATCACCCCCATTACAAGCCGCCATCACCCTCATTACATACCCCCACCATGTCCATTACATCACCCCGATTAATTGGAAGGAGCTAAAGCATGCTGAATGGTGGGGGAGGGAGCGAAAATGTTTCAAGCACCAGAAGTGGGCTTTAACACCCTCTGGCAAAGTGCCGCCCACCACTGCTTACATCCAATCGTTATCAGTGGGTCCTACAGGGCTAAGTTCTGCTCGCGTGGGAGATCACTGAAAAAGATTTAATAAAATATTTAATAAAGAGAAAATTGCAGGCAATTGAGACCGGGATATTCAACTTTAGGTCAATGAGTTGAAAGAATTCTCCAATGCAGCTGAAAGGGATCATTTTTCAAAATCGGCTGCTTTGGCCTTAATTTTGAAATCCCCGTCTCAATTCCCTACAATTATCTCTTTATTGAGTAGTCTTGTTAATAAATAATCCAGGTCTTGATAAACAAAATGGAAGTCACTCCAAGGCACATGTAACAGTGTCATACAGATTCCAGTAGCGTGTCCAGTTATTAAAGGTTGTTATGGAGAGTTTATACTCTCTTAAACTATATAATTTTTTTGTGTGGACCAATTTAACAGTGGGCTGACATTTTGTGTAAAGTTGTCCCACACTCTAGTAGCCCCGCCCACAAGAGTGGAACAAAGCCTTGTAGTCTTGGAATCCATTTCATAATGACTTTTTCATCTCCAGGAGAATATCCCCAACGAGACATCTTTGAAGCGCAATGAATTTCCTCTTCTCAACCTCCATTCCATATCCAAAATCACCCAGTTAATGCCCTTCTTCAGGATTCTCGGTTACGCATTCAAACCAAAGGGCCACGGATCCAGAAAGGCCCAGGCCCCCGAAGTTTTCGTGGAATACCCTGTAGAAGACGGCACAAGGGTTTTGAAAGAAATAGAAGAAAACGTTGAGTCTGATTTCCTTGAAAATACGGAGAGTTCCGTTTAAAGCAAACTAGTAAATGAGCATCCAAAGGGAACATGAATCGTTTTAGGGTTTGCCAAAAGATTGGCGCCAAGAAGATTGAGAATGCCAAGACCTGAAAGTGGCACATTAAGGACTTTTTAGACTCTAGTTAAAGGGGGAAAAAATGTAGACATACCTAATGTGAAAAATCAATGTGAAAAAGTTACTTTAAATCTGATAGTGCTAAGTGATCATGGGTTGCAATGCAAAATGCGTTGGCACTGAATCTTAAAGCTGCCTGGTTTCAGGTGATTTAACACAAGGGTGAAGTGCACTTTTATTCACCGTCAAGCCTTTGCATTAATGATTCCCGTTAAGCAGTTGAGAAACTAGCCGATGAGTTTATATATAAAAAACACCCGCACACGAAAGTATGCAAGGGCAAGAATTTGGCAGCGATTCTCAGCCATTTTTCAGGCGCGTTTTTCTTTCTTTTTTTTTTTTATTATGCTGGCGTCAAACGTGCTGGGGCGACCAAGGAGGATGGGAGCGATGCTTGTAGCGCCAACTCCCAACACGATTTTGGTTCCATTTCCTGTTATATACATAACCCAGAAGGTGTGTTCTTGAATCCAGCATTTATTTAAAAAAAAAAATAGGGAAAGCAAAAAGACCAGGAGCAATCCCAAAGATCATTTCACTGATTTTATGTATATTTATGTTTTATTTATTGATGATCCTCTTTAAAGCTGCTATTTTGTTTATTTTGCTGTGGTCTATAGAATTTATGGCACTGTATCACCTGGGTCTTACTATGCAGATTACACCTTTCCCATTGAAAAGCAGATCATTTGCATATCAAGCCACAGGTGATGTCATACACTGGAGACTCCATATACACATTTTAAAATGAATTAATTTTCTCCTGATTTAAGCATTTGCTTGCAATTTTGCCAACACGATTTATTGATCATTTTCAAAAATGTTTTTATTGTCTATAGGATAATCATTGTCTGGGTGATACAGTCCCTTTAAATTCACACATGCAATGAGACTTACTTGAGAAATTACAGATTGCTTTAACCCCTTCGTGGCACCAAAACGCAAGCACCAAAACGTCACGATTGGTTACTGGCCACCGATCACAAGGTGATCGGTAGCCAGGAACACTCTGGCAGAGACCCGATCAGGGTCTTAACTGACCCTGTGGGTCCCTGCAAAAGATACGCGAGACCTCCGGACGTCACGTGTGACGTCACGGAGGCCTGCCCGAACGCGGAAGTTCGGGAACGGCGCGATTTGGAGAAATGTAGCTTTGAGCACCGGCTACATTTCCCCTGTCAGACTGAGGCCACTCAAAGTGGCCTCATCTGACAGGTGGGATCCCGCTGCAAGTGCCTGCAGTGGGATCCAGAAACGGCTCATTGCGGGGAGCCGCGATGAGCTGTTTAATACAGGATGTACTATGCCGTCCTAACGTCGGGAAAGGGTTAATATGTATCAGTATATCATATGAGCAGTCACAGGCATCTCGCCTCATACGTGTAAGATATATAAGGTAGTGGGGGCATTGACTTGATATATCCAGGTGCCGCTCAGAAGAGATTCCCATATAAATGAAGGATAGAGCAGATACCAGGTCAGTGTATTTAAGGTCCAAGAAGTCAAGTGTAATCTATATTTCAGATAATATCACGCATTTCACCAAAAATGGCATAGTCATAGATATTAGCCATATAGCTTGCAAGGCTATTTAAAACACACATAAACCAAACACAACTCTCGAAGTCTAATTGCACACCTCCCAACCTGCTGAAATCAGTACTGCGAGTGTTGCTCAGAGACAATAGTGAATCCCCTCCCCCCCTCCCCCCAAAAAATATATTTGCATTGTTAAGAGCTTTGAAGATCTGTGGGGCGACCTTGTCGTCTCACTTTATCCACTATAACTGACAGAAAATATATAATTCGACCATAGTGCAATACATGTCTTCAATAATAGATACTTACTAACACCGCAGTTATGAATACATCAGAACTGAGCTCACAGAATTAAAAAAAGATGGAATGAAATGTATCTTAACATATGACAATTTATTCATAGAAAAATTATCTCACACACGCCAAGTATTATATATTAAGCGCAGACATATTAATAATACATTACACCAATAGACGAAGGGGTGGGAGAAAGAAAGTTATTGAGACATGCAATGAATTGAACAATGTAATATACATTATTTATCGCCACCAAGTGTGGCTTTGTGCAACTGAGAAGGAATTGTTAGACCTTGAGGGGGGAAAAAAGACCAAAAAAAACTTGAGAGATGACCGATATAACAATCTGATTAAGACTGAACTATTGGCTGTGAAGGGATTCAAAACAATTATTTGGTCAGACAAAGGGGATTCGGTTGTTGTGGTGGAACCGGGACCATTATTGTCAGGAGGTGTTAAAGCAATTGGGGGACAGATAAAATTGAAAGATAACCCTACACATTTGTTTAACCAATAGTTGTTTGAGAGGTTTATCCGCTCTGATCATATTATTATGTATCTGTGTCTAGTATTTCAAACATCTCCCTGTACAGCTATATATATAAAGGCCCAATTATGTTTGATACCAGCCCGTTCTAATGCCACCTATGGAGTACAGACTTGGCCTTGGAAACTTATTTTTTTTTTTATCCATATTACTGCTTGTCACCAAAATTAATGATTAGGGCATCAAATGTTTTCTTGACCATTTCTAACTGACGAGGATGTAGCACACTTAATGACTCACCCAGCTACGTAATAAACCAAACTAGCCTTTCCTCAACCATTTATTAAAATATCCCAGGATATCAAGTTGACCTAGATCAACACATATTTAACAAAATAATAAGCAACGGTTTACAGAGCAATATGCTGCAGGTAATGCTGGTATTTAAGCATGGCACTATAAAGACACCTATATAAGAGGGGGAAAAGTCACCCCAAATAAGCCTGTATTTGTGCAACATATATATCGACAACATGTATAAGGAAAGTGGTCTGATTAACGTTTGCTATATTCTAGTACCCGATCTTTCTGTGTTCTCGGTTAGATTGTACAAAAAGAAAACTTTATTCGTAATGAAAGTAAAACATATTCACATAGATTTCTGGGAACATACTATTGGAATGTTTGCCAACAATTACGGGACTCACGATTAGTTTGTATTTGTACAGAATAAATGTTTTATTTCTTTCGCAGGATCTTTGTAAATAATCTTTTTCCAGTCTGTGTATTTTGAAAGTGTTGTATTCCTATGTATTCCTATTATGTTCATGTATGGTGTGTTTTTTTGTTTGTTTTGTTTTTTTATGTTTATCGTGCTTTTAATATGATTGTAATTTGATAACCGAAGTTACTGGTTTGCTAGCAGTTGGTAAACAACCGTAATAAGAATTGCAAGGACAATAAGGGTTATTGTTTTAGACTAAAAATGATTATCGACACTGTGGGGAATAATGAATGTTAATAAAAACCGACTTGTACATTGTTTAATATGTTTATATTTCACTATACAAAGATGCATCATGGGCTACACGGTCGCTGATGTAACAGTATAAAATTGTAGAATTTTACTTCTATCGTCTGTGTTGTATGTCTGTTTCATGACATCTCTGTTTCTTCTCTTGCCTCTTTCCCAAAGTTTCTTTAGTAAAAGAACAGTCAGGCCTGAATTCTTTTTTTTCCCCCCGAATGGATAGGGTTGCCAGCCAGCCGGTATTTTACAGTCAGACCGGTAGTTAAGTCTATGGTGGTGATAGCATGTCTGTTTGTTCTTCTCTTTTTTTTTTTTTAAATGAAAAAAACAGTGACCCTACTAATAGATAAATAAATACTATCGGTTTGATTATATTTTATTAGATCCAAAATATTATACCCCCTTAGGTCAAGCCAGGTTTGTCGATCTACAGCACCCCCCCCCCCCCCCCCCCACACTGCTGACGACCTATGAAAAGGGGGGGGGGGCGTTAATGTGGTTGTGAATTATGAAAATAATGTATAATCATAAAATGTGGCAAGCAAACTCAAGATGTGTGACAAAGTTCAAAAAAACCATGAACCAGATTACGCAACTGTGTCAATTTACAGCGGCGCAAGAGCAGAGAGTCAACCAAGGTAAAAAATGATTACTAGCGGAGGTCTACGGAATCTGGCAAAATTCATTGGATCCCCACAGACATGCACAAAGGTTTACTTGGAGAGGTATCTTAACCATCAAAAGCCAAACTGATGCACACACCTGAATACCACCACATTTCTTTGATTCTAAGACGCACCCTTTTTCCAGAGGTGTTAAAATTGGAGAGTCTTAGAATCGAGTAAGTACTGTAAGGGTACCAAAAACACTTGTACTTACTGTGCTGCACGTCGGAAGCCGAGAGCCCTGTGTAACAGCGTGATACGTCAACAGCGCTGAAACTCCTCACATGACGAAAATCTCGAAAATTGAATCTTTGTTGTTGAAACTGGGAAATCGGGCACCGAATATAAGACACCATCGAGACGCACCCCTTTTCCAGGTGTCTTAAAATCAGGGGGGGGGGGGAAATACATCTTAGAATCGAGGAGATACTTCAGTATAAAATAACAGTCCAAGAACAAATGTCACGGTCCCAAATAATTAGCAGTACGTTAAACAAAACCGACTAAAAAAAAATGCAACATGGTAGAGTTAGATACACAATATCTTTACCATGCTAAAGAGCCACATGTACAACTACTCAATCGAAACAAGAAGAGTTTACTATTCACGTGTCAAACAAAAGACAATGAACAATGCAGAGTGATACTGTGTACTTGGCAATCTGACACATGGCTTACGGTGACCATTAGACATGGGAAATAGAATACAGAAAGAAGTGATGAAGAGTCTTTATTGACCTGCAGTACTCTCCCCTTGCTCCAAGCATAATTTTAAACAGGCACATAGCAATGCACCTATTGGTGTGTTGATTACCTAGCTATCCAAATTTGGACTCGAGCTGCATCAGCTTCAGTATAACCACCTTACGTGTTTTATCGTTTGTTGGTACCACTAACTGTCAGGTGCCACAAACCATGGCATCCTCACTAAAACTGGCTTCTCTCTGTCCGTATTCATGTATTTTTTACAGTCCAGTCTTAAACGGTAGCCAGTATGTTTACCCATTTAGGCCAGAGGGCACGACCGACTTCTAAAAGTATACATTGGTTAATAACTAACCCCTCTCAAACCCTGCAGCTGGCGGGGGGCGAAGCTTGGGAGGGTACTTGTCCATGCTACAACGCATGCATGGTAATACGGTCACTCAAACTGACAGCGCTGCTGCAAATGTGTACAATCCTGCGCATGCGTAGCATTAGACATGTGCATTCGTTTTCGGACGAATGCATTTTCGTCCGAAAATAGCATATTCGTCCGAAAAACGAATAACGAAAATGCTAAGCTAACGAAAGCCGAATGAACGAATGGTTAATAAACGAAAATCATTCGTCCATTCGTCCATTCGTAGTACTATTGCATTCTATAAGCCGAAATAGAGTCGGTTTATAGAATACAATAGCATAGTACACTTACATTCCATAAACCGAACGACTTTCGGTTTATGGAATGCATGCAAGTCTATTGGCATTCTATAAACCGAAAGTTCAGTTTATAGAATAGCAATAGGATTACATGTATTGCATTAGCCGACAGCCTATAAACTGAACGTTCGGTTTATAGGCTGTCGGCATTTCACTACACGGAGACAGAGTCTCCATTCATAAATTTATGAATGGAGACTCTGTCTCCGTGTAGTGAAATGCCGACAGCCTATAAACCGAACGTTCGGTTTATAGACTTTCGGCTTATAGAAAACATGTAGTACTGTTGCCTTTCTATGAACCGAACGAGAGCCCCATTCATAAGAATTTCTTATGAATGGGGCTCTCGTTCGGTTTATAGAAAGCCAATAGTATTACACGTATTCTATAAAACGAACGAATACAACTAAACGAAACGAAAATAATGAACGAATTTCGTCGGAAACGAATGCAGTAATGAACGAAATTAGTTTTAGACAAAATAAATAACATTTTCGTCCGAATGGACGAAAATGAAACTTTTAGTTTTGCACATGTCTACGTAGCATGCATTCTCCCAGGGCCGATCCTGGGCGGGTGCACAGCGCACGGGAGGAGAGGCGCTGAAGCAGGGAGCTCTCTCCCTGCCGTCCTCCTCCTTGTTAAACCAAGCAAAGCACGACGGGTGCAAGCTCCGCCAAGGTTGCGTTCTGTGATTGGCTGCTGAAGGGAGGAGGATGTTCTCTAGAGTATATGCCAAGGCAAGACACTTACATCTTGTTTCTTCTGCCGGATGTGGTGTTCTGCCGCTACAGACACCATAGAGAACGTTCTCCTCCCTGCAGCCAGTCACAGAACGCGATGGGGGCGGAGTGTGTATGTGTGTGTCAATGTGTATAACTATGTGTGTGTTACTGTCTGTGTAAGTGTGTGTACATGAGTGTCTGTGCAAGTGTATCCTGTGTGTAAAGGTGGCTGTGTGTGTATTTATGTGTGACAGTGTGTATAAGGGTGTCTGTGTAAATGTATGTCTGTGAGGGTTACTAAGTGTGTAACTGTGTTTGTGTGACTGTGTGTATTTATGTATGACTGTGTGTATTTATGTGTGACTGTGTGTAAGTGTGTTCTTGCCCGGGGCCCTCACTGTGCTCATCAATTCATCACATGGAGGGCACCAGCACTCAGCGTGCGTAGAGGGAAGACTGTGCGGAGGAGACGGCCGGGGATGCGAGAGCAGCAGCAAGGTGAGTACTGGGGAAGGCAGGAGAGGAGATTATGCTTTTATTGGGTAAACTAACTGTGGCATATTGGTTGTAGCCTATTAATTGGCAAACTAGCATTGGTATATAAATGGGAAAACTGTCTGTGGCATATCAATGGGCAAATTGGCTGTTGTATATTAATGGACAAACTGGCTGTGGCATATTAATGGGCAAAATAACTGGCATATTACTGGGGAAACTGGCGTATTTTAATGGACAAACTGGCATTTTTATTGGGAAAACTGTAGCATTTTTAATAGGCAAACTGGCTGTTGCTTATGTTAATGGCACTGTGTACCCTAAGTACACCTCTGAAAATGGGCTGCCCATGTGCTGCTTTGCTGCCTCTCAGAGCCAGCTCTCCAGATCGGCGCCATGTTTCCCCTTAGACCTTAGTCAGCGCTTTCTGCTCTTTCCGTGCACAGTGATGAATGAGTGCAGAGTGAGAGACAGACATGGGGGTATGAGTGGAGACAGACATGGGGTATGAGTGGAGAGAGAAGACATCATAGAAATAAATAAAACCACTACACAGTATTATGGCAAAATATATATCTTTATTTAAAATAAACGTTGGTCCTTTACATTAAAATAAAGTTTTCTCCCTCCCCCTCTCCCCAATATTGAAATGGTCATGTCTGGAACAGAAATGTATAAAGGGGAGGAGTTCATAATATAGCCACGCCCACCCTTGGGCGCCAAAGGAAAACCGGCTGCACCCAGGCGCCCGTGACCCTAGGATCGGCCCTGCATTCTCCAGTGTCACAGACACCCGAAAAGCAGGACAGAAGTAGAGCTCAGTGGGACATAGTCCCAAAATCAGGACTGTCCATAGGGAAAATGAATAGGAAATAGTAAAGTTGGTGACGAGATTAGAAATAACCATTTTTTAAATTTAAATAATAAATATGTCCACCAAATGTTGCTTTCGGTGAAGAATCCTCCATCTGTACCAGTTACAGCCTTGCAGACCTTTGGCATTCTAGTTGTCATTTTGTTGTAATCTGAAGTAATCCCCCTTTGCTTCTTAAAGCACCTCCTGCAAGATGAATTGGCTTCATAGTCACTTCTTACATACTATACCGTCATGCTGCTCCCACAACACCTCAGTAGGGTTGAGATCCGGTGAGTCAGAATACCAGCCAACTGCTTCTTTTATAAATGGTTCTCGTATCTTTTGGAGCTGTGCTTTGGGTCCTTCCTGTTGTAGTAGGAAATTGACTCCAATCAAGTGCCGTCCATAATGTGACTGTCAGGTAAAGTTGTTTGTTACTTGTTCTAACCTACAGGCCAAAAACTGCCAACTAGACATGTGCATTCGTTTTCGGACAAATGCATTTTCGGACGAAAATAGCATTTTCGTCCATTCGTCCGAAAAACGAATAACGAAAATATTCGTATGAATGGGGACTCTTTCGGTTTATAGAAAGCCAATAGCATTGCATGTATTCTATAAGCCGAAAGTCTTTAAAACGAACGGCGTTCGGTTTATAGAACACATGTAATGCTATTGCTGTTTTATAAGCCGAAAGTCTATAAACCGAACGTCGTTCGGTTTATAGACTTTTGGCTTATAGAACAGCAATTGCATTACATGTATTCTATAAACCGAACGTCGTTCGTTTTAAAGACTTTCGGCTTATAGAATACTATTGGCATTCTATAAACCTAACTAGAGTCCCTCCTCATTCATAAGAATTTTTTATGAATGGGGACTCGACTCTAGTTCGGTTTATAGAAAGCCAATAGTATTCTATAAGCCGAAAGTCTTTAAACCGAACGACGTTCGGATTATAGAATACATGTAATGCTATTGCTGTTCTATAAGCCGAAAGTCTATAAACCAAACGATGTTCGGTTTATAGACTTTCGGTTTATGGAATGTATAATGTAATGCTATTTGCAATGGCATTACTATAAACCGAAATAGAGTCGGTTTATAGAATGCCATTGCCAATTCCATAAACCGAAATTCGTTCATTATGTCGGTTTATGTAATGGCTATTTTGCTATTGGTATTCCATAAACCGACTCTATTTCGGTTTATAGAATTGCCAATAGCATGAAATGATTTGAATTTAGTATTAAAAAATAAATTGAAAAAAGTGGAGAGTTTTAACCCCTTTGAGACGCATGGTGCTTGCGTCCCAAATGACGTACGCACCAAAACGTCACGATTTGTTCCTGGCCACTGATCACAAGGTGATCGTTAGCCAGGAACACTATGGCAGAGACCCAATCAGGATCTTAATAGACTCTGTGGGTCCCTGCCCAAAAATTGCAAGCCCTTCGGACGTCACGCACGATTTAGAGAAATATAGCTGGTGCTCGTTTTGAGCACCAGCTAAATTTCCCCTGTCAGACTGAGGCCATTTAAAATGGCCTCATCTGACAGGTGGGATCCCGCTGCAAGTGCCTGCAGCATGATCCGAGCCGCGATATGAGCTGTTTAACACAGGACGTATTATGCCGTCCTAACGACTTTAAGGGACTTAAAATCAGGACGGCATAGAACGTCCCAACGTCACGAATGGGTTAACGTTTTCTCTGGTCATAATCACAGCACAGGCTTGTAGGAGTTAACTGTAATTACATTAATACATGAAAAGAATATAAGTAATATAGTAAAAATGTACAAAATAAAATTTATTTTGAAAAAACTAAATGAGGTCCATAAACTTGGAAGGAAAGGGATCACAGTAAAAAGAAACTGTGATCAGCAAGGGAAGTGTTAATACCCCTTTTATAATCGAGGCCGTCTTATAATCTGACCTCAAATTGAGGTCAGACTATAAGACTGGGATCCAGGTCCCCAGCAGAGCTGCAGGGGACCTGGATCCCCCTCTCTAACAGCAGGGGATGTCTGCGCGATGAGCACAGATCTCCCCTGCTGCCGCCCGGCATGACCGCCGGGACTTCTATGATGAAGCTGGGTACTTCCGGCTTCCTCATAAAAGTCCTGGCGGTCGTTCCGGGCGGCAGCAGGGGAGGTCTCGCTCATCGCGCAGACATCCTCCGCTGCCTCGCTAGCCACCAGGGAGAATCGGGCAGCTGGGGGATGTCTGCACGAATCGTGCAGACAACCTCCATGCTGCCTGACACTTCCGTCTATTATGTATAGTGCATACATCCCCCGGCTGCCCCCACTAGCCACCAGGGAGCAAGAAACAGGTGAGGGGGGGGACAGAATAACAAGGGGGGGGGCAGAGTAACGAGGGGGGGGGAGAGAAACAAGGGGAGGGAGGGGGGAAGAGACAGAAACAAGGGGAGGGTGAGAGAGAGACAAGGGGAGGGAAGGGGGGAAGAGACAGACACAAGGGGAGCGAGGGGGGAGCCAAAGGGAGGGTGAGAAAGAGACAACACTAAGGGGGGGAGAGCGACAAATCTGGGGGCAAGGGAAAGAGAGAGGCAGCATTGTCACATAAAAGGAAATAAAAACAAGAATTTTTTTATATCATAATTTTTTATTAAAAAAGCAATTTACATGTGAATATATACTAGACATGTGCATTCGTTTTCGGACGAATGCATTTTCGTCCGCAAATAGCATTTTTGTCCATTCGCCCGAAAAACGAAGAACGAAAATGCTAAGCTAACGAAAGCCGAATGAACGAATGGTTAATAAACGAAAATCATTCGTTCATTCGTCCATTCGTAGTACTATTGCATTCTATAAGCCAAAATAGAGTCGGTTTATAGAATACAATAGCATTTAACTATACGGAGACAGAGTCTCCATTCATAAAATTATGAATGGAGACTTTGTCTCCTTATAGTTAAAACGTTCGGTTTATAGAATAGCAATAGGAATACATGTATTCAATAAGCTGACAGCCTATAAACCGAACATTCGGTTTATAGGCTGTGGGCATTTTACTACACCAGAGGCGTCCAACGTGCGGCCCGCGGGCCAAATGCGAGCATCAAGGTGCGGCCTATCTGAGCTCTGCTCCGGGAGCCGCACCTCGAACTTCACACCACACGAGAAGCTGGGTCGGGGAACGAAGTTACCTACAGGCTCTGTGTAGGGAACTTAGTTCCCCGATACAGCTTCCCGTGCGGTGTGCAGTGCACATATCCCCTCCTCTACCCTGCGTGTGAGGTCATGCGCAAGGGTCAGAGGGAGGGAAGACGTTCACCGGGAGCCCACAACCTCTACAGCCACGTGTATGGGGGTAAGTGTATGTATGTATGTGAGGGAGGGGGAGGGGGGGGGTAACTGTATGTATGAGTGTGTGTGTATAAATGTGTGTGAGTGGGGTAAGTGTATGTATGCGAGTATGTGTATAAATGTGTATGTATGTATGTGAGTGCATGTTAAGTGGGTGTGGGGTAAGTGAATGTATGTGTGTAGCGGATGGCACCAGGCAACCCTACAAAAATACTGTATAAAGCTGCATCCGTGTATCTGCTGTATTTTCTGTGTATTAAAGCCTTCCATTGTTTCGTTATGTCAGCCACCCAGTCTGACTACCTTGCTTCTGGCTCCAGATTAAAGTGGCTAGATACTGCTTTACTGGTGATGTGTTTAAGTTTTCTATTGTTTAATCAAGTGTTATCTGATTGCAGTTTGGTGTATATAAGTCTGTGTTGTTTGTCAAATAAAGTAGTTCAATCTTGCTGTAAAAGGCTTGTCAGTTATGCTCCTGAAACTGTGTGTCGTCCAGTTATTGGGATTGCTGTTGGGATATTGCTGTATTTGACCTGCTGGAAACCCTGCCTTTGGATTTACTATTTACTTGTTCCTGAGTCTCACTTGGATTATAAGCGGAGATAACCTGGGTAATATTGCATCTCCGCTACATTGGTTGGCAGCGCTGGGATCCAGACTCACAGAGGAACAAGCCTAAATGGAGTACGGATGGAGATTGATTTTGCCACACTAAAACGCTCCACGCTAAAAGACCTTCTGGAGGCAAAGGGTATACAAGCCAGCAATAAGACAAAAGCGGCACTTATCACTGAACTGATGGCGGAGTACCAAATGGAAGGCGATTCGGTTCCCGAACAGGGGAATTCGGGAGAAACACCGGAACAAAGGGAGTTCCAGAGGCAGGTACAATTTCGGCTGTCTTTCTATGGGGAACACCCTCCAACAGAGATTGTTTCCAAAACAATAACGGAGGTCCAGGAATTTATACTGAGGAGTCAAACAGCGGCCCCGGAACGCAGCTCTGCAGTAAATATGCCACATGAAGGTAAGCCGAAAATACCGTACCAGGCTTTTAAAACATATGTGGAGGCAGAGGAAGATATAGACGCTTTCCTGCAAGATTTCGAGAGACTGTGTGCACTGCATAGAATCAGCACAGAGGACTGGGTACCTATTTTGGCAGGGAGGTTAACTGGGAGGGCAGCTGAGGCATATCGGACTGTACCGAATGATGAAATACGGAATTACCACAAAGTGAAAGAAATTATATTGGCCAGGTATGCTATAACACCAGAAGCATACCGGCGGAGATTCAGGGATTTAAAGAAGGTGGAGAAAGACTCACATGCTGAGTGGGCATGCAGACTGCAACGAGCAGTCTTGGGGTGGGTGCAAGCGAGCAAGGCACGGTCTATGGAGGATGTATTGCAAATGGTACTGCTGGAGCAATTTTATGAAGGAGTAACCAGCGAGGTACAGGAGTGGGTAAGAGACAGAAACCCTACCTCCCTTACCGAAGCAGCCAGGAAGGCGGACGAGTACCTGGATGCACGCAGGCAGCAAAAACCTGCAGCTCCAAAAGTACCTTTTAAAACCTTTGGGGGAAATAACTACACGCCAGCTCTACCAAGGTCACTGCCACCACCACCACCACCCGCTGCACAGCCACGTTTCCGCCAGCCCACGTCAGGCCCTTGCCACCACTGCCAGAAGTGGGGACATTATAAAAGGGAATGCCCCCAGCTGCGGGACCGTTCCACCTGGATTCGACCCAGTCCGCCACCACCACCGAGAGCCGCCGCAGCCCATCACTACCAGGACATCGTGGCCACACCGTATGGTTCAGCAGTTCCCATCACAACAGTAGAGCAGTGGGAGGTACTGCACGAGGCAGATCCCATCCAGGCTAACGCAGACAACCGCCAGCATCACAGGCAGACCGTGTATGTGGAGGGTAAAGCGGTTCAGGGGCTACGTGACTCAGGAGCCACCATCACCCTGGTAAAAAGTCACCTGGTCTCAGACCAAGCTAAACTTAATAAGACTGTGGCCGTCAGGGTAGCCGGGGGAGCAGTATACCGGCTACCCACAGCAAGGGTACATTTGCATTGGGGAGCGGGGGCAGGGCATGTGGAGGTGGGGTTGATGCCGCAGTTACCGGCGGAGGTTTTATTGGGGAACGATCTGGGGAGGCTCACATCTGCTTTTGAGCCCCAGACACCCACCACAGGAGAAGCTCACCCTGTGGTCACTCGACAACAGGCCCGCACCCAGGACTACAACACACTCCCGGAGGTTCAGGTAAGAGATCCTTCCCCTTCCCCTGACTGTGTCCCCTGGGCCCCTCCTAACGAATTTGCAGCTGAGGTAGTGACTGACCCCACCTTGCAGGTGTATAGGGACAAGGTGACAGCAGACACGCCTGGGGGGGAGGGCGAAAGGTTTATTTGGGACAACCAGCTGTTATATCGGGAGACGGATAAGCAGGTATCCGGGTCAGACCCGATTGTGATGAGGCAGTTAGTGGTACCTCAGCGGTACCGGGCGGAGTTACTACGGATAGCCCATGACATTCCACTATCTGGACATTTAGGGGTCAGCAGGACCCGATACAGGTTAACCCAAAGTTTCTTTTGGCCGGGAATTAGCCAGGAGGTGCGCAGGTATTGCAACACGTGCGATACCTGTCAAAGGGTGGGGAAAAGGGGGGACCGGCGCAAGGCCAAGTTACATCCCCTCCCCATAATCGAGGAACCCTTTAGCAGGGTAGCAGTTGACCTAATAGGACCCCTCAACAAAGCAAGCCCGTCAGGTAAAAGATTTATCCTGACAGTAGTAGATTATGCCACCAGATATCCAGAGGCGGTGGCCCTGACGAATATACAGGCTGAGACAGTAGCCGAAGCCCTGATGAAGATATTCTCCCGGGTGGGACTCCCCAGGGAGATTGTCTCCGATCAGGGCACCCAGTTCACCGCCGAAGTCACGCAGCGCCTCTGGAAGTTTTGTGACATTAAGCCGGTCATTAGTTCCCCTTACCACCCCCAGACGAATGGGCTCTGCGAACGTTTCAACGGTACATTGAAACAAATGCTCCGAACCTTCGCAGAGACCCACAAGGACTGGGAGAAGTTCCTGCCACACCTCCTCTTTGCTTACCGGGAGGTTTGGCCGCAGGGTACGAGGGCCTTTAGATTTGATCAGAGAGCATTGGGAGGGAGAACGGAGCACTGACGGCACCCCCATCATACCCTATGTGTTGGCATTCCGAGACCGCCTTGAGGCCTTAACTCAGACGGTACGCGAGAATTTGCAGGCGGCTCAGACACGCCAACGCACATGGTATGATCGGGGCGCCAGGGACCGTAGCTTTCAGGTCGGGCAGAAGGTGTTAATCTTAAAAACTGTCCGACACGATAAGCTGCAGGCCGCCTGGCAGGGCCCTTATAAGGTGGTGGAACAACGGTGTGACACCACTTATATAATTGGCTCGTGCGTTGGTACTGGGGGGCGACGCATGCTCCATGTGAACATGATGAAGCCCTACCAGGAGCGGTCGGAGGAAGTGACCGCTATATGTGCGCCTAACTCCGAGGAGTTTGACAGTTTACCTCTCCCGGATCTGCTGGGAGAGGGTCAGTTATCCGGGGACTTAGGGGAGGTCACCCTGGGGGATCGGTTGAGCCCACAGGAGCGGAGCGAGGTACAACAGCTGTTGAGGGAGAAGCAGGATATCTTCTCTAATGTACCTGGTTACACTCCTCTGGCCACTCACCGAGTAGACACCCCAGGGCAACTTCCCATGCGTCAGACCCCGTACCGCATCCCAGAAGCGGTACGGGCGAACATGCGCAAGGAGATAGATGAGATGCTCCAGCTGGGGGTGATTGAGCCCTCTGACAGCCCCTGGGCATCTCCGGTAGTGCTAGTGCCAAAGCGGGACGGCACGACCCGGTTCTGTGTAGACTACCGGAGATTAAATGAGAAGACGGTATCAGACGCCTATCCTATGCCCAGGATAGACGAACTCCTGGATCGGATGGCGAGGGGGCACTATCTCACCACAATTGACTTGTGTAAAGGGTATTGGCAAATACCCTTGGCACAAGACGCCATCCCTAAGTCGGCCTTTGTCACCCCATTCGGCTTGTACCAATTTAAGGTCATGCCGTTTGGGATGAAAAACGCCCCGGCTACTTTTCAGCGGATGGTGGACCGCCTCCTAGATGGGTTCCAGGATTATACATGCGCATACCTCGACGATATTGCCATTTTCAGCAATACCTGGCAGGAACACCTGACCCATATAGGAGCGGTCCTAGACAGGATTAGGGCCGCTGGTTTAACGCTGAAACCAGCCAAATGCAGCATAGGAATGGCTGAAGTACAGTACCTAGGTCATCGGGTAGGATGTGGCAAGCAAAAGCCGGAACCAGCCAAAGTAGAGGCTGTAGCTCAATGGCCCACCCCTAGGACTAAGACCCAGGTGCTAGCATTCTTAGGAACGGCCGGATACTACCGGAAATTTGTCCCGAATTACAGTGCCCTGGCCAAACCTCTCACCGACTTGACACGTAAAAACCTACCCCGCCAAGTAACCTGGACCCCGGAGTGTGAACAGGCATTTCAGTTGTTAAAAGATGCATTGACAAATGCCCCTGTCTTGGCAGCTCCCAATCCAACTAAACGTTTTCTTGTCCACACAGACGCTTCTATGTTTGGATTGGGAGCAGTATTAAGCCAAGTCGGGGCCGATGGCGGAGAACATCCCGTGGCTTACATCAGCCGGAAACTGTTACCTCGAGAAGTAAGCTACGCCGCCATCGAGAAAGAATGCCTGGCTGTGGTGTGGGCCCTGAAGAAATTACAGCCATATTTGTACGGACAAGCTTTTTCCCTGCTCACGGATCACAACCCGTTAGTATGGCTAAACCGGGTGGCTGGGGACAATGCCCGGCTGCTGCGCTGGAGTCGGCGCTGCAGCCCTTTGACTTTAATATCCAGTCATCACTACCAGGACATCGTGGCCACACAGTATGGTTCAGCAGTTCCCATCACAACAGTAGAGCAGTGGGAGGTACTGCACGAGGCAGATCCCATCCAGGCTAACGCAGACAACCGCCAGCATCACAGGCAGACCGTGTATCTGGAGGGTAAAGCGGTTCAGGGGCTACGTGACTCAGGAGCCACCATCACCCTGGTAAAAAGTCACCTGGTCTCAGACCAAGCTAAACTTAATAAGACTGTGGCCGTCAGGGTAGCCGGGGGAGCAGTATACCGGCTACCCACAGCAAGGGTACATTTGCATTGGGGAGCGGGGGCAGGGCATGTGGAGGTGGGGTTGATGCCGCAGTTACCGGCGGAGGTTTTATTGGGGAACGATCTGGGGAGGCTCACATCTGCTTTTGAGCCCCAGACACCCACCACAGGAGAAGCTCACCCTGTGGTCACTCGACAACAGGCCCGCACCCAGGACTACAACACACTCCCGGAGGTTCAGGTAAGAGATCCTTCCCCTTCCCCTGACTGTGTCCCCTGGGCCCCTCCTAACGAATTTGCAGCTGAGGTAGTGACTGACCCCACCTTGCAGGTGTATAGGGACAAGGTGACAGCAGACACGCCTGGGGGGGAGGGCGAAAGGTTTATTTGGGACAACCAGCTGTTATATCGGGAGACGGATAAGCAGGTATCCGGGTCAGACCCGATTGTGATGAGGCAGTTAGTGGTACCTCAGCGGTACCGGGCGGAGTTACTACGGATAGCCCATGACATTCCACTATCTGGACATTTAGGGGTCAGCAGGACCCGATACAGGTTAACCCAAAGTTTCTTTTGGCCGGGAATTAGCCAGGAGGTGCGCAGGTATTGCAACACGTGCGATACCTGTCAAAGGGTGGGGAAAAGGGGGGACCGGCGCAAGGCCAAGTTACATCCCCTCCCCATAATCGAGGAACCCTTTAGCAGGGTAGCAGTTGACCTAATAGGACCCCTCAACAAAGCAAGCCCGTCAGGTAAAAGATTTATCCTGACAGTAGTAGATTATGCCACCAGATATCCAGAGGCGGTGGCCCTGACGAATATACAGGCTGAGACAGTAGCCGAAGCCCTGATGAAGATATTCTCCCGGGTGGGACTCCCCAGGGAGATTGTCTCCGATCAGGGCACCCAGTTCACCGCCGAAGTCACGCAGCGCCTCTGGAAGTTTTGTGACATTAAGCCGGTCATTAGTTCCCCTTACCACCCCCAGACGAATGGGCTCTGCGAACGTTTCAACGGTACATTGAAACAAATGCTCCGAACCTTCGCAGAGACCCACAAGGACTGGGAGAAGTTCCTGCCACACCTCCTCTTTGCTTACCGGGAGGTTTGGCCGCAGGGTACGAGGGCCTTTAGATTTGATCAGAGAGCATTGGGAGGGAGAACGGAGCACTGACGGCACCCCCATCATACCCTATGTGTTGGCATTCCGAGACCGCCTTGAGGCCTTAACTCAGACGGTACGCGAGAATTTGCAGGCGGCTCAGACACGCCAACGCACATGGTATGATCGGGGCGCCAGGGACCGTAGCTTTCAGGTCGGGCAGAAGGTGTTAATCTTAAAAACTGTCCGACACGATAAGCTGCAGGCCGCCTGGCAGGGCCCTTATAAGGTGGTGGAACAACGGTGTGACACCACTTATATAATTGGCTCGTGCGTTGGTACTGGGGGGCGACGCATGCTCCATGTGAACATGATGAAGCCCTACCAGGAGCGGTCGGAGGAAGTGACCGCTATATGTGCGCCTAACTCCGAGGAGTTTGACAGTTTACCTCTCCCGGATCTGCTGGGAGAGGGTCAGTTATCCGGGGACTTAGGGGAGGTCACCCTGGGGGATCGGTTGAGCCCACAGGAGCGGAGCGAGGTACAACAGCTGTTGAGGGAGAAGCAGGATATCTTCTCTAATGTACCTGGTTACACTCCTCTGGCCACTCACCGAGTAGACACCCCAGGGCAACTTCCCATGCGTCAGACCCCGTACCGCATCCCAGAAGCGGTACGGGCGAACATGCGCAAGGAGATAGATGAGATGCTCCAGCTGGGGGTGATTGAGCCCTCTGACAGCCCCTGGGCATCTCCGGTAGTGCTAGTGCCAAAGCGGGACGGCACGACCCGGTTCTGTGTAGACTACCGGAGATTAAATGAGAAGACGGTATCAGACGCCTATCCTAT
The DNA here is from genome assembly GCA_036172795.1 of Pelodytes ibericus. Classification (NCBI taxonomy): domain Eukaryota; kingdom Metazoa; phylum Chordata; class Amphibia; order Anura; family Pelodytidae; genus Pelodytes; species Pelodytes ibericus. Next base: position 22,565,427 of record CM069857.1, on the reverse strand, counting down.
GCCCAGGATAGACGAACTCCTGGATCGGATGGCGAGGGGGCACTATCTCACCACAATTGACTTGTGTAAAGGGTATTGGCAAATACCCTTGGCACAAGACGCCATCCCTAAGTCGGCCTTTGTCACCCCATTCGGCTTGTACCAATTTAAGGTCATGCCGTTTGGGATGAAAAACGCCCCGGCTACTTTTCAGCGGATGGTGGACCGCCTCCTAGATGGGTTCCAGGATTATACATGCGCATACCTCGACGATATTGCCATTTTCAGCAATACCTGGCAGGAACACCTGACCCATATAGGAGCGGTCCTAGACAGGATTAGGGCCGCTGGTTTAACGCTGAAACCAGCCAAATGCAGCATAGGAATGGCTGAAGTACAGTACCTAGGTCATCGGGTAGGATGTGGCAAGCAAAAGCCGGAACCAGCCAAAGTAGAGGCTGTAGCTCAATGGCCCACCCCTAGGACTAAGACCCAGGTGCTAGCATTCTTAGGAACGGCCGGATACTACCGGAAATTTGTCCCGAATTACAGTGCCCTGGCCAAACCTCTCACCGACTTGACACGTAAAAACCTACCCCGCCAAGTAACCTGGACCCCGGAGTGTGAACAGGCATTTCAGTTGTTAAAAGATGCATTGACAAATGCCCCTGTCTTGGCAGCTCCCAATCCAACTAAACGTTTTCTTGTCCACACAGACGCTTCTATGTTTGGATTGGGAGCAGTATTAAGCCAAGTCGGGGCCGATGGCGGAGAACATCCCGTGGCTTACATCAGCCGGAAACTGTTACCTCGAGAAGTAAGCTACGCCGCCATCGAGAAAGAATGCCTGGCTGTGGTGTGGGCCCTGAAGAAATTACAGCCATATTTGTACGGACAAGCTTTTTCCCTGCTCACGGATCACAACCCGTTAGTATGGCTAAACCGGGTGGCTGGGGACAATGCCCGGCTGCTGCGCTGGAGTCGGCGCTGCAGCCCTTTGACTTTAATATCCAGTACCGCCCGGGTAAACAGAATGGAAATGCTGATGGGTTGTCTCGGCAAACGGACCTAGAGAAATGATCCGTGAGCCTCCCCGGACATCCCCAAGCCGATCCGTGTTGGATCAGACTGTGTATGCCGGCTTGTGGGCAAGGGGGAGCAGTGTAGCGGATGGCACCAGGCAACCCTACAAAAATACTGTATAAAGCTGCATCCGTGTATCTGCTGTATTTTCTGTGTATTAAAGCCTTCCATTGTTTCGTTATGTCAGCCACCCAGTCTGACTACCTTGCTTCTGGCTCCAGATTAAAGTGGCTAGATACTGCTTTACTGGTGATGTGTTTAAGTTTTCTATTGTTTAATCAAGTGTTATCTGATTGCAGTTTGGTGTATATAAGTCTGTGTTGTTTGTCAAATAAAGTAGTTCAATCTTGCTGTAAAAGGCTTGTCAGTTATGCTCCTGAAACTGTGTGTCGTCCAGTTATTGGGATTGCTGTTGGGATATTGCTGTATTTGACCTGCTGGAAACCCTGCCTTTGGATTTACTATTTACTTGTTCCTGAGTCTCACTTGGATTATAAGCGGAGATAACCTGGGTAATATTGCATCTCCGCTACAATGTGAGTGTGTGTATAAATGTGGATGTGTGTGGGGGGTAAGTGTATGTATGTGAGTGTGTGTATAAATGTGGATGTGTGTGGGGGTTAAGTGTATGTATGTGAGTGTGTGTATAAATGTGGATGTGTGTGGGGGTTAAGTGTATGTATGTGAGTGTGTGTATAAATGTGGATGTGTGTGGGGCTTAATTGTATGTATGTGATTGTGTGTATAAATGTGGATGTGTGTGGGGGTTAAGTGTATGTAGGTGAGTGTGTGTGTTTTTAAATGTGTATTAGTGTGTGGGGTAAGTGTATGTATGTGAGTGTGTGTGTGTGTGTTTTTAAATGTGTATTAGTGTGTGGGGTAAGTGTATGTATGTGAGTGTGTGTGTGTGTGTTTTTAAATGTGTATTAGTGTGTGGGGTAAGTGTATGTGAGTGTGTGTGTGGGGTAAGTGTATGTATGTGAGTGTGTGGGGTAACTGTATGTATATATGTGAGTGTGTGTGTATAAATGTGTATCTATGTGAGTGCATGTTAAGTGTATGTATGTATGTGAGTATATGTGTATGTGTGTGTGGGGGGTAATTGTGACTGTGTGTGTGTGGGAAGGGGGGGTAAGTGTGACTGTGTATGCATGTGTGTGTTTGTAGTTAATGTGACCACTACACATTAGTGTAATATATATATATATATATATATATTTACATACACACACATGTATATAATTATATATATTATTCTCTGAATGAATTAAAAATGAATGCGGCCCACGCACGCATACATTTCTAGCAAAGTGGCCCTTTGCAGAATAAACTTGGACACCCCTGTACTACACAGAGACAAAGTCTCCATTCATAATTTTATGAATGGAGACTCTGTCTCCGTATAGTTAAAAGCCGACAGCCTATAAACCAAACGTTCGGTTTATAGGCTGTGGGCATTTAACTATACGGAGACAGAGTCTCCATTCATAAAATTATAAATGGAGAGTTTGTCTCCGTATAGTTAAAAGCCGGCATTTAACTATACGGAGACAGAGTCTCCATTCATAATTTTATGAATGGACACTCTGTCTCTGTATAGTTAAATGCCGACAGCCTATAAACCGAACGACTTTCGGTTTATAGACTTTCGGCTTATGTAATACATGTAATCCTATGGCTATTCTATAAACCGAAAGTCGTTCGGTTTATAGAATAGCAATAGGATTACATGTATTCCATAAGCCGAAAGTCTATAAACCGAAAGTCGTTCGGTTTATAGACTTTCGGCTTATAGAAAACATGTAGTACTATTGGCTTTCTATGAACCGAACGAGAGCCCCATTCATAAGAATTTCTTATGAATGGGGCTCTCGTTCGGTTTATAGAAAGCCAATAGTATTACATGTATTTCTATAAAACGAACGAATAAAAATGAACGAAACGAAAATAATGAACGAATTTCGTCTGAAACGAATGCATTAATGAACGAAATTCGTTTTAGAAGAAATAAATAACATTTTCGTCCGAATGGACGAAAACGAAACGAAAATTTTAGTTTTGCACATGTCTACTGCCAACTACTCCTTGGGCATGAGTCTCCTGCCCTCCATGGAGCACGCGGGATGAGACCAGCAATAGGCAAGAATCTGGTGAGGACATATTACCTGTTGTGGACGACCATTCCTATGATGCTCAGCGTGGAATATTTGAGCCTTTTGGCAGACTGGGCATCATGCTAACTGTAGTCCACAGATATTAGGAGTGAGTACAATTAACTTGGGTAATAGCAGACCAGAGGAGCACACACAGGAGGGAGTATTTCAACTTCGCCAACCACAAGGTTGAGCCCAGGGACTAAGTGGGGCCAAGGATGGAGATGGTCCCAAAGTGTGGAACTTCGGTAAAGGTTAATGCAGTAGTGACTCTGCAGTGGCTAGGCAAAATACAGGAAGAAAAAAACGAGCATAGGAAGCAAATGTAATCGCTTCCTATGGCTCTGTAAGTGTTGCTGACTTGCCTCGCAAGTCAAGGCAGTCAGCAACTCTAAAAAAAAAATGCAAGATCTTGGTCACAGTGTGGTGGGTGAGAGGGGTGATAAGCTATAGGAGGGTATGAGATGGAGGGTGAGAGACCACTGGAGGTCATGTGACCTCGCTAACTGACAGTCAGTGCAGCACCAACCCCCAAATGACCTAACCAACTTATGCATGGGTGGTATCCCTGTACTCAGGGCCGTCGTTAATGCGGGGCAAAGGGGGCAGCTGCCCTGGGCCCAGTTACTCCTGGAGGCCCAAGGCAGCTGTACCCGTGGGCCCCCAGCCCCTGCTTGCCGCGTTCACAGCGCATTGCGCTTGTGAACGTTTTTTCCTGCATGCCGCATCCGCTGGATGCAACGCCCGGAAAAAAAAGAAAAAGAATCGACGACGGATGTGACAAAACGTCACATCCGGTGACTGTTTCCCTCCTCCGTGCAGGAGGGAAGACTGCACGGAGGAGACATCCGGCCGGGGACACGGAACAGCAGCAATCAGTGAGTACTTTGGGGGGGGGGGGGGCTGTGTTGGGGGAATACAGGCATCTGAATGGCACAATATTAGTGGGGTCTGAGGGGCACAATATTAGTGGGGTCTGAGGGGCACAATATTAGTGGGGTCTGAGGGGCACAATATTAGTGGGGTCTGAGGGGCACAATATTACTGGGGTCTGAGGGGCACAATATTAGTGGGGTCTGAGGGGCACAATATTACTGGGCTCTGACTGGCACAATATTCCTGGACTCTGACTGGCACAATATTACTGGGCTCTGACTAGCACAATATTACTGGCATCTGACTGGCACAATATTACTGGTATCTGACTGGCACAATATTACTGGGCTCTGAATGGCACAATATTCCTCGTATCTGACTGGCACCTTATTACTGGGTTCTGACTGGCATAATATTACTGGGCTCTGACTGGCACAATATTACTGGGCTCTGACTAGCACAATATTACTGGGCTCTAACTGGCACAATATTACTGGGCTCTGACTGGCACAATATTACTGGGCTCTGACTGGCACAATATTCCTGGGCTCTGACTGGCACAATATTACTGGGCTCTGACTAGCACAATATTACTGGCATCTGACTGGCACAATATTACTGGTATCTGACTGGCACAATATTACTGGGCTCTGAATGGCACAATATTACTGGGCTCTGACTGGCACAATATTACTGGGCTCTGACTGGCACAATATTACTTGGCTCTGACTGGCACAATATTCCTGGTATCTGAGTGGCACAATATTACTGGGCTCTGAGTGGCACAATATTACTGGGCTCTGAATGTCACAATATGACTGGGCTCTGACTAGCACAATATTCCTGGGCTCTGACTGGCACAATATTCCTGGGCTCTGACTGGCACAATATTACTTGGCTCTGACTGGCACAATATTCCTGGTATCTGACTGGCACAATATTCCTGGGCTCTGAATGGAACAATATTACTGGGCTCTGACTAGCACAATATTACTGGGCTCTGACTGGCACAATATTACTGGCATCTGACTGGCACAATATTCCTGGGCTCTGACTGGCACAATATTCCTAGGCTCTGACTGGCACAATATTACTGGGCTCTGAATGGCACAATATTACTGGTATCTGACTGGCACAATATTACTGGGCTCTGAATGGCACAACAATTATGGCATCTTAATGGTACAATAATACTGGTATCTTAATGGGCAAATTGGCTGGGGCATCTTAATAGTACAATATTACTGGTATCTGAATGGCACAATAATATTGGCATTTTAATGGGAAACATGTCTGTGGCATATTTATGGCAAAATAATACTGAATATTAATGGCAAAATAATATTGGCATATTGATGGGCACATTGACTGTGGCATATTTAATGGACAAACGGTGTCATATTTTAACAGGCAAACTGTTGCATGTAACGGATCGCCTGGCACCCCGACTGGGTACCTCCGTTGAAGGATGCTCCTAGCGCTTCCTGAGGACTCCAAGCACTCTGGCAGACACCACAATCACTGAACCGGAGAAACAAATAAATTCTCCCAAGCATATGAATGCTGTAGACAGTTGAATAGGAACCATACGAATAGGTTTACTCTCCTAGCAGTCAAACTGGAACAGCATACAATAAATCCTTCCCCCAATAATGAGACGACACTTCACTTTGAGGGTTAAAACAGGAACTCCTACAGCAAGATTGAACTACTTTATTTGACAAACAACACAGACTTATATACACCAAACTGCAATCAGATAACACTTGATTAAACAATAGAAAACTTAAACACATCACCAGTAAAGCAGTATCTAGCCACTTTAATCTGGAGCCAGAAGCAAGGTAGTCAGACTGGGTGGCTGACATAACTAAACAATGGAAGGCTTAAACACATTACAGACAGGGTCCATAATCTATAGGGAGGTGTTTGGCCCTCAGGCCCCTCCAAGAACCCCAGTCAGTCAGACTGTCAGAATTCACTTCGTGACAGCGGCCACCCCCAAGAACAAAGGACGGCTACTTACTGTTCAATTACCCGTTCGCAACAATGTTGCAACGGGTAATTGAGGACACACTTTAAAATACATAAAGTCACATTTTACACATAACACACAGACATTTCACATATCCCCAGATAGCTGAGGTCTGAGCGCACATTATTAAGTGAATGGCGCTCGGACCACACGAATACAGTTTAATCGCCATGGAGCCAAAGTCTTTACAGTCAGTTTCATACGAATGGGCTCCATGGGATTCCTATCTGGGGTATAACACATTCACATAAAGTCTGGTCCATAGTCCAAAGGCAAGAGGCGGGCAAGCAGCCCCCTCCAAGGACACGTGGCGAGGCCGGTTTCGCCACATTTCTCCCCTTTACCATCCAGACTAACAGGGTATCTGACCTCCTGCCGGTCAGTGCCCTGGTTAGTCCAGCAACACTCCCACGAAGCACAAACAGCAATACAACCCACCCACAATAACTGGTTACTACACCTGGATGAAATAGCAACTTGTCCATGTCCAGGTGCCTCACCACAGCTGTGCGGGGGGCTGGTAGACTGCCTTGGTGGGTTGCTGAGTGGGCAGAGACCAGCGGTACTCTGCCCGGGTGCCAGCGCTACCACTGAAGTAGCCTGGTTGGAGCCTGGTTGGGGGAGGGGGAGACCGACTGTCTCCCCTCTGGATACACTGCTCTGTGGCTGGGGGACAGGACCGACCGTCCCTGCCCCTGGGGCTGCAAGTGCAGAGACTACGGTCCCATCTGCATAGTTGTGGGGCTTAACATCTCCCCTTGGTGGGTTAGGCTGCCGCTGGAGAGAGGGTGTAACAAGCTCCTCTCTCTGAACTGTAGACTGCCGCTGGGGAGAGGGGGTAACCTGCTCCTCTCCCTGGCACTCTCTTTGCTGGTGGAGAGGGGGACCAACTGTCTCCCCTTTCAATATTTTGTCCTGCGGCTGGGGTGCGAGACAGATGGTCTCTGCTTCCTGGGGTACACACTGCCGCTGGGGAGGAAGGACGGCCCCTTCATCTCCCTGGGGTACACGCTGCCGCTGTGGAGGAAGGACTGCACCTTCTGCTCCCTGGGGTACACACTGCCGCTGGAGATCTGGGCCGACCGCCCAGCATCCCTGTAGGGCCGGTAGAGAGACCGCCATCCCATCTCCACCTGCCATCTGTGGGTCTTCCCAGGACCAGTCTATGAGGTCCCCTACTTCTGCCGCTGGTAGTGAAGCAGGGGGTACCTCGGCTGCGTTTTCCCAGCTGTAGGTTGGCAGGTCTGGGTCTCCCAGCCAGTTTTCCTGTTCTGTGTCTATGCCCTGTGGCTGACATGAGTTTAGTAGTTCCACATAGTCCATCTCTAGCTGTCGTTCCATGGCAGCCAAACGGTGGAGGTCTTGTCCCAGTCCCATAGATCTCGGGCCCTGTACCATCTCACCCCGGTAATAAAAAATAGCCCAGTACCGTGACTCTGCTGGACTGCCAAAGTCGACGTCTTCTGCTAAGGCCTTCCACAACAGGCCAGGGCTAGTGTAGTTCTCCCCCTCCGGCTGGATGCCCTCTGCCCTCCATGTCTCTGGCTGGACAGTGCACCACCACAGTGCCCGGTATGAGGCGTCAAGGCTCAGTTCCCTTTCCACGAGGTACTCAAGTTGTCTGACCTGCTGCCCTCCGGGTTGGTCTCCCAGAAGCGGCATCCGCCAGGCCATTTGTTCCTCCAACCGGTATGCGACACCAGGAAGGCGCTGCTGCCGTCGATACTGGACTTCCTCCAGGGCATTGTACCATAGTTCTTGCCGGGCAATATCTCTCCAGTCCAATTCACCCTCTTCCTCAGGTGTGCGAGGTGCCCAAGGATCCACGAACCCCATTTTCCCAAATCTTTATGTAGACAGGGACGCTGTATAAACACTAGCGTCGCCTTCAATTTGTAAATCCAAACGACTGTGTCTATGAGCTGCTTTACCTCGCACTAGGACGCCATCCCACCGCTTGCCACCAATGTAACGGATCGCCTGGCACCCCGACTGGGTACCTCCGTTGAAGGATGCTCCTAGCGCTTCCTGAGGACTCCAAGCACTCTGGCAGACACCACAATCACTGAACCGGAGAAACAAATAAATTCTCCCAAGCATATGAATGCTGTAGACAGTTGAATAGGAACCATACGAATAGGTTTACTCTCCTAGCAGTCAAACTGGAACAGCATACAATAAATCCTTCCCCCAATAATGAGACGACACTTCACTTTGAGGGTTAAAACAGGAACTCTTACAGCAAGATTGAACTACTTTATATGACAAACAACACAGACTTATATACACCAAACTGCAATCAGATAACACTTGATTAAACAATAGAAAACTTAAACACATCACCAGTAAAGCAGTATCTAGCCACTTTAATCTGGAGCCAGAAGCAAGGTAGTCAGACTGGGTGGCTGACATAACTAAACAATGGAAGGCTTAAACACATTACAGACAGGGTCCATAATCTATAGGGAGGTGTTTGGCCCTCAGGCCCCTCCAAGAACCCCAGTCAGTCAGACTGTCAGAATTCACTTCGTGACAGCGGCCACCCCCGAGAACAAAGGACGGCTACTTACTGTTCAATTACCCGTTCGCAACAATGTTGCAACGGGTAATTGAGGACACACTTTAAAATACATAAAGTCACATTTTACACATAACACACAGACATTTCACATATCCCCAGATAGCTCAGGTCTGAGCGCACATTATTAAGTGAATGGCGCTCGGACCACACGAATACAGTTTAATCGCCATGGAGCCAAAGTCTTTACAGTCAGTTTCATACGAATGGGCTCCATGGGATTCCTATCTGGGGTATAACACATTCACATAAAGTCTGGTCCATAGTCCAAAGGCAAGAGGCGGGCAAGCAGCCCCCTCCAAGGACACGTGGCGAGGCCGGTTTCGCCACATTGCATATGCAATGACAAAGTGACTGTGGAATGTTCTCTGGGGAAAAATAACATGAACTATGGGGAAAAATGTCAATGTGGCTTTTTAACAAAGTTAAACTGGTATGTTCGGTGGGGCAAATTTACACTGCAGCATGCGAAATTGTGTGGGTTCAATATGAGTGCAAGCCATGTACTGTTGGTGCAATATAGGTGCATGACAAGTGCTGTGGGTGCAATATAGGTGCAAGACAAGTGCTGTGGCTACTCTATGGGGCTGTGTTAAGTCCTTTAGGTTCAATGAGGGTGCAGAAAAGGGGAATAAAAACAAGAAATGCAACTCTTCAATAACATTTTTATTACATATGAAAATAGTTGAATATAATATTAAGAAGTCCATGTAAGTATAAATGCAACTAGTGAGAGAGTGAGATGTTTATAGATATTTATAAATATATATGAACATATGTAAGTGCTCTCTAATATCTGTGTTTTTGTCATTTAGGTAATGAGTAGTTGTAGTGCAGTGTTGCATAGTAAGATGGTCTACATATTGCAGCCATATATACACATTTTGTATCCAAAAATACAGTTTATACACTGCAATTATACACGTAATATACACATTTTATTCAATGCAATAAAAATACTCACTGCAAGAAAAATCCAACTGTGTGTGTGCTTGTATTTTTGTGTGTGTGTGTGGGGGGGGGGGGGGTAACATTGTGATGGATGGAGTGATTGCATGCAGGGGAGGGGGCAGGGTCCAGGGGGCCCAAGCAAATGCTTGCCCAGGGTCCAATCACTATTAAAGACGGCCCTGCCTGTACTCAGGAGATGTTGCTGAACACATATTGAGGTGTTATTTGGCAATACCCCTTCACATTTTCAGGTAATGTTTACCTAAATTGCAATCTATGTGAAAAATCACAATTATGTTTTTTTTTTGCTGAAAACTTTGGCAAAGATTGGTGGTAATATGGCTACATGAAAAGTGTCAAAATACCCCAAGTTAAATGCCCTGAGTTGTCTAGTTTTCAAAAATAACTTCATGTGGGGGTCATTCATGGATTTAGTACAGATATCAATGTTACAATGTCACTATCGCTAATTTTATTTAACATTTTTTTAAAGGAGTTTGAGTAGCTTTGCACTACTTATAGTTCTGGCCCTGTAATTTGAATAAAGAAGCACAAAAACATAAAACATGGGCTATTTCTGAACTCAGGACAAATATTACAAACTATAAATTCAGTGTTTTTTGTTGTCTCTTGTAGATGAGTATACAATTTTTCAAATAAAAGTCAGATTTTTTTATATATCAAATTATATGCTATTATTAAAATAATCGTATCAAAAGAAAGCCCTTCTTATGACGATAAAAACTTTATATAGTTTGTGTGGGTACACTAAATTAGAAAGAAAGAAATTACAGCAAAACACAAACACCTCAGAAATGTTAAAACTCTCCATGTAACCAAGCGTTGGACAAGCCAAAAAAGTAATGTCACTAAGGGGTTAATAAAAACACCTCACATTAAATGCACACACATTCACACATGTATACACATGAATATACACAGTCACACTTACGCAAACAAACTCGCACACACTCTCACATACAGGCAGAGTCACACTTACACAAACAGTCACACTGACATACACACTCTCGCATACACACATAGAGAGTCACACTTACACACTTACATACACACAGAGTCACACTTACACACACACTCTCACATGCACACAGAGAGTCACACTTACACACTCTAACATAGACACAGAGTCACACTTACACACACACTCTCACATACACACATAGAGATTCACACATACACACTTGCACACACATATAGTCACACCACCACACACACACAGAGAATGCTTAATGAAAAAAGTCAGTGTCAGTGACATCCCGGTGCTCCAACAAGGTCAGAGTGCGAGGGGGCTTCGCTTCCACCTCTCGTGCTGCACATGTGGTTGGCTCAGCCTGCGGCCAATGTAAGCGGGGCTCAAGTGCGGCTACCGCTGCCAGTCTCAAGCGGGCTGCACCTGTTCCACCGGCGGGCCGCATGTTGGACGCCCAGGCCCTAGTTGAAGTCTCATTCTATATCAGAGTTATATATATATTGTCTCTTGATGCCCAGCCAAAAGTTAGCTGTGAACCCAGTAGTAGCCATAATACCCAGCTAACCAAAAGTCTCCCATGGTGCTGACTAGCATGACAGGAAGCAGGAGCGTTGCTAGCTCTCCAAAAGATCTGGGACTAGAGCCTATGGCAGATTTGACAGAAATCGAGTAAATAAGCTCAGATGCTTAGGGCATATAAAGGTTATATATGATGCCAATGAGCACTAACATTATATGCAAGGCTTTATACCAATTGAATGGTGATAAGCTGAAGAGAGGGAGTGAGATGGAGGGTCAGTGGAGTGATAAGCTGGATGGAGGGGATGAGATGCAGCGGGAGAGAGGCGATAAGATCGAGGCAAGGGGTGAGATGGAGAGTGAGAGGGGTCATAGGCTGGAGGGAAGGGTGAGATGGAGAGTGAGAGGGGTCATAGGCTGGAGGGAAGGGTGAGATGGAGAGTGAGAGGGGTCATAGGCTGGAGGGAAGGGTGAGATGGAGAGTGAGAGGGGTCATAGGCTGGAGGGAAGGGTGAGATGGAGAGTGAGAGGGGTCATAGGCTGGAGGGAAGGGTGAGATGGAGAGTGAGTGGGGTATAAAGCTGGAAGGAGGAGGTGAGATGGAGGGTGAGTGGGGTGGTAAGCTGGAATGATGGTTTGAGATGGAGGATGAGTGGGGTGATGAGCTGGAGGGTGGAGTAGGATCAGTACCATACCTAGGGGTTGACCAGACCAGCCCCAGCTGTTGCATTAGAGGGGGCTGCAAAATTCCCTTCCTGAGTACAAGTCCAACTTTGGTGCACATCTTACTCAGGAAGGGAATTTTGAACCCCTTCTTCCCCCTGGGGGCCTCCTGGGGCCCTCCTCCTCGGCAGAACAACAAGTCAGGGAATGCATTGGCAAGTCTGAGGTGCAGAATAGCAAATCTGCGGATTAAAAATTGAAAATGATCATAAAAATAAGGGGTACAAGCTGGAGGGAGGGTGTGAAATGGAGGGTATGAGATGGAGGGGTTAGAGACCACTGGAGAAGGTAGCAAGGGGAGGAGGGGGGTGTCTGCACTGATTGCAGATCGCACACACTCCCCATGCTGCTTCCCCACCTGCTGGAAGTTAGAGATGCAGAGTAGGGGGGGACTCTACTCTATCCTGTCTCTTATTCACTCGGGGTTAATCATGTGAAAAGCCCCAGACTAAACGTTCAGGGCTTTCACAAGCAGATTGGGGGCTTCAGCCTCGTTAGCCCCCTCTAGCCACGCCACTAATAGGAAGGGCAGTACACCAGTACACCTCAACTGTATATACTGATGGTAGCTGTACTGTATGTGCAGCTATATATAAACGGTTGGCATTGCCTGTTTATGTGTATTTACATATATTTGTGTTTATTTAAACACATGTAAATGCTGCCCTATTATCAAATGTACCCTTGGCTTTATGCCCAGATCTTTACCTAGTAACATCTGTGATGTCCATTACTTGCAATCCTGCTAACAAAATGTACAGATTAGTTTTGAATAAGCAATGTTTAGGTGATGGCTTTACCGGTAATTAAACAATGTAGTTCCTGATATATTCTGCAGGGGAAATATCACCGTTAGAGGAGAATTGCCTTTAACACAACCAGACTCCAGACTCAGGAATAAAAATTAATAATCCAAACAATCATTTCTTTTTTCTTATATTTGAGGTCATTGGTTAAGTCAGGGGGCAGATGGCGGTGTGGGGGATGCATTGGTTAAGTCTGGGGGCAGAATGCTGTGTGGGGGATGCATTGGCTAAGTCTGGAGGACAGATGGCTGTGTGGGGAGCAACATTGGCTAAGTCTGGGGGACAGATGGCTGTACATTGGCTAAGTCTGGGGGACAGATGGCTGGGGGGGGGGGGGGTGCATTGGCTAAGCGTGTGGGGGGGGGGGGGGGGGCAAATTGTCCAGTACAAGGAAATAAAAACAGGAATTGCATTTTTTTTCAATCATTTTTATTAAATATGAAAAAAACAGTTTACATGTGAATTCATATTTACAAGTAAAACATTTTTTCCTATATGATAGTCTTATATTCAGGCTTTTTCTTTTCTCCCTAATTGAATATCCAAAGTTTGGGGGATCGTCTTATATTCAAGCAAATATATATGCTTAATAAGACTGATTATTACACTGTGGATTCTATGATCAATAGTGGCTATATACCACTAAGTACTAAGCAGGGCCGTCTTTCATACTGATTGGACCCTAGGCAAGAATTTGCTAAGAATAGCTGCCTACAATATGTGCTCTCAAACATACAGGTATACTTTGTAATAAAGTACTTTTTTTATTGCAGTGTATAAAATGTGTATAATAAGTGTCAAGTTGCACTGTTTAAAATGTTTATATGGAACAAAATGTATATATGGCTACAAAATGTATAACCTCTTATTATGCCACACTGCAAAAAAGGTACTCAGTGCCTACATTACAAAAGTATACAGTGACATTAGAGACCACTTACATATGGTAGGCAGCAATTAACATTAGAATACAGTTATGCTAAAGTGATGATATATGATTCTGATATTACCAGGGCCGTCTTTAACGCGGGGCAAACGGGGCAGCTGCCCTGGGCCCAGTTACTCCTGGGGGGCCCAAGGCAGCTGTCCCGTGGGCGGGGGGGGCGGGGGGGGGGGTAACATTGCGATAGATGGTGGGATTGCATGCAGGGGAGGGGGCAGGGTCTAGGGGGCCCATGCAAATGCTTGCCCAGGGTCCAATCACTATTAAAGACGGCCCTGGATATTACACCGGGCAAATATTATCCAGTAGGGCAGGGGTCAGCAACCTTTTTCCACTTGGGGTCAGAAGAAAAGTCTACGAGGTGATGGTGGGCCACATTCATTTATAGTACAATTGTAAAACAACAAATATATATTCATACACATATCTCTCTCTCTACATATACTATATTTTTATACATATATATATATATATATATATATATATATATATCTATAGATAACTAGTTGCATTTATACTTATGTTTTTAATATTATATGCAACTATTTTACTTCTATATTCAACTATTCTTATATGTGAGAAAATGTTAACACAGCACCATACAGTACCCACAGCACTTTCCATGCAGTCATTGTGCACCCACATGATTTGGCATGCCACAGTGTCACTTTGCCTCACAGAACTGGCCCTGCATAACATACCCCAGCATCATTTTGCTAATTAAAATGAGCCTCCGTCAGGTCCGGATTAACATGCTACAGTCATTTTTTCATCAACAAATGTGAACAGCCAGTTTGTCCATTAAAAATGCCACAGTTTACTCCCTAATATATTCCCCAGCAAGGTGCCCATTACAATATTCCACAGACAATTTTCCCATTACAATATGCCACTGCTATTTTGCCCATTAAAATGCCACTGTTTTTTTCCCATTAATATGCCACTGTTATTTTGCTTATCAATATTTCACTGTTAATTTGTCCATTAATATGCCACTGTTAGTTTGTCCATTAATATGCCACTGTTAGTTTGTCCATTAATATGCAAGTGTTAGTTTGTCCATTAATATGCCACTGTTAGTTTACCCATTAATATGCCAGTGTTATTTTGCCCATTACTATGCCACTGTTAGTTTGTCCATTAATGTGCCAGTTATTTTGCCCATTAATATGTTACTGTTTGCCCATTATTATGCCACTATTAGTTTCACCATTATTATGCCACTGTTATTTTGCAAATTAATATGCCATTGTTTGCCCATTAATATGCCACTGTTTGCCCATTGATATGCCAGTATTGGTTTGTCCATTAATATGCCACTGTTATTTTGTCCATTACTATTCCACTGTTAGTTTGTCCATTAATGTGCCAGTTACTTTGCCCATTAATGTGCCACGTTTTTCCCATTAATATGCCACTGTTAGTTTTACCATTAATATGCCACTGTTTGCCCATAGATATGCCAGTGTTGGTCTGTCCATTAATATGCCACTGTTAGTTTGTCCATTAATATGCCACTGTTATGTTGTCCATTAATATGCCACTGTTAGTTTACCCCAATAAAAACTTTAAGCCCTCCGTCCCCAGTACTTACCTGGCTGCTGCTTGTCCCCGGCAATCTCCTCTGTGCAGTCTCCCCTACATGCACGTTAAAGATGGCCCTGATACTGCCTAACTCTATTGACTGCCCTCTTCAGGGATATTCTTGTGCTTAGTAGCTTGATACTACTATCATTGTTATTCATGGCTGCCAAGTCTTTTATTTTAGATTGTTTGTTTTTATTTTTTTGTCTATGTTACGATTGTATTATTGTTATTATATATTTTCTGTCTTTCCAGCTTTTACCCTAATATTTCAATACTCTTCCTTAAAGGACAACTGTAGGCAAACAATAACTCATGTTTAATTTAAGGATTACATTAAGTATAGATGTGTACAGAGATGCTGTAATTAAAGAATACATATGAAGCACCTTATTGAATACTTGCTGCTTCATGTAGCTTTATCAGGAAGCAGACATGTATAGAATCTTGGTACAGATCTGCATTCACCTTCATTTAGTGAATGAAGATTTGCCCCAAGATTCTAAACGTCTGCCCCCTGAAGGAGCTATATGTTGAAAAAAGGCCTAATAAATTACATTATTTGTATTCTTTCATTAAAGCATTTCTATGTAAAATGCCTAAAATTGATGCAAACTTTCAATTAAACACTGGTTAATTTGTTGCTACAGTTGGCCTTTAATGCGACACTCAGATAGCATTGCTTTTATAATTGTCTGTTGCAGTTGTATTATTTTTATTGATCATTGATATATTTGTTTAGTCTCCCATTCTATTTTGGGGTCTTCTGCTTTTAGCAGTAGGCTCACTTTTCTTTAATACTCATTTGGTCAATTGAAAAATAGTGAATTTGTATATCAAGCCACAGTAGATGTCACAAACAGAAGAAACAACAGACTTCTATCAGAAATGTTTTTTCCAATTTTCTTGCAATTCTGCTAACACAATATACAGATCATTTTTTTTTACATTTTTATTCTCTACATTTACAGTATAAACAATATTCAGGGAAGAGACAGCTCTTAGCCTCAGCTTTACCACTAGTCTCTTACTAATAAATAACACCCAGTGAGCAGCACATGCATAGAAGTTTGTAATGTGCTTTCCCCTCACTCTGGAATGCAAATCACAGGACACTGACAGCAGCCCGTTGTCACGTGAGTAAATACCTGGCTCGAGACACAAAACCCGGCGCTGTGATTCGTCACCCGCCGGAGGGAAGCCCCGCCCCGGAAGAGAGGAGTGCTCAGCTGTTGTGCCTTTTTGATTCCTGAAGCTTTTAAAGAAGATGGCGGCACAGACGACGGCCGGGATACGGCTGAGTGCGGTGAGAGGCAGGGCTGGAGAAGGGAAGGACGAGGGCATGGGGAGGATGTAATGGCGGCGGATAATGGTCGTGTTTTAAGATTACAATTATTATGGGGCTGGCTTTTCATGGCCACCGTCGGGGATAGTAAATAGAGTGATGTGTCTACTCACTCCCTTCTCTATCTTCCTTATTACCTCTCAGCTGGCTGCTGGTGCACTGTAACTACTAACACTGTGCAAACTGGCTTGATATTAAAGTGGTCCCGTTTGCTATGTTTTTCTTGCAAAGTGCCGAACATATCCATGCAATATCTTCGTTCCATGCAGATTGCCCTGGGTACTTCCTTCCATGCAGATTGCCCTGGGTACTTCCTTCTATGCAGATTGCCCTGGGTACTTCCTTCTATGCAGATTGCCCTGGGTACTTCCTTCCATGCAGATTGCCCTGGGTACTTCCTTCCATGCAGATTGCCCTGGGTACTTCCTTCTATGCAGATTGCCCTGGGTACTTCCTTCTATGCAGATTGCCCTGGGTACTTCCTTCTATGCAGATTGCCCTGGGTACTTCCTTCTATGCAGATTGCCCTGGGTACTTCCTTCTATGCAGATTGCCCTGGGTACTTCCTTCTATGCAGATTGCCCTGGGTACTTCCTTCTATGCAGATTGCCCTGGGTACTTCCTTCTATGCAGATTGCCCTGGGTACTTCCTTCTATGCAGATTGCACTTGGTTTCATTTTCGTTTCCCGATTAGCTTAGTTCATATCCTATGTCTTGACTTGGTTTGATTTGCAAACCAAGAGCAGGAGAACGTGTCGTCCTTCTGTGTCAAATGGGATTTCTTTTTTTTTTTTTTTTCCTAAAGCAAAATCGAATTGCTTTGTGTTGTTCACACACAGTGACCGTATAGTGTTTGTGTGATTTATTCCCGATTATCCTTTAAATTCCGATTAGGTGTCATTTATTCTGTTGCTGTTTTACACATGCAGTGTGTTTACATCAAAGCATAACATCCGGTTAACTTGCTATGTTTGTAACAGATTTAACCTTATTAGTGCCAAATGACAGAGCAACACATGGAAGAGTAGTGGGTTCTTCACCACCAGGCATACATTATAAATTGTTCGAGTAAAGCATGTTGGGTGGCATTTCATTTTTTGGGGGTGGAATTATTTGTCCTTTAAAAGGACTCTGTCATCTAAATATTGTTTATGCTGTGAATGTTGCAAGCAAATGAGCTGCATATTGTGTAGACAGAAAAGCAGGCATGAATTAAGAGCAATTTCGTTTTTAAATTAGTATCCCCTGTTGACCTATGACCGCATCGTGTGGCTTATGTCCCAGTGAAAGTAAATTGCATTTTTAAGCACATTCTAAACTATGTTTAGGTGATTGAGTTCATTTTGTATTAATTGTGTAACATGCCTTTATAATTCTACTTCACAAAATGGCTTTTCTAGCTTGGTAACTGTTTTTTTGTATTTTATGTATTTTTTGTAACATGACCACATATAGTTGTAAAACCAGCTGTAAGTGACATCGCAACTTTAACCCCTTAAGGACAGAGCCTTTGAAACATTTTTGTCCTTTCTGGACAATGGCTATTTTAACATTTCTGTGCTGTTTGTGTTTAGCAGTAATTTTCTTCTTCGTCATTTGCTCTACCCACACATATTATATATTGTTTTTATCGGGACAAAAAGGGCTTTCTATGGATGCCATATTTTTGATCATATCTTATCATATTATTAAAAAAAAATAATAAAATATGGTAAAAAAAAAAAAAATACACAAATTTCTTTGTTTTTATTTGAAACAACTTCTCCTCATCGACAATAGCGAACGAAAAAACATGCTAAATAGATTCTACTATTTCTCCTGAGTACAGGGATACCACCCATGCATAGGTTTGTTGGGTTGTTTGTGGGCTAAAATGCCAAATTTGTGAGGTGCAGTTTTTTGTTTTCCAACTTGAAATTTTTACATGCAGACAGCCTGCACCCATGTCCCATTTGGGACATATTTGAAACCAGCCAGTGTATTTTACCCCATCAACCCATATATTTTTTAAAAGTAGACACCCTAGGCTATCTCAAATGGTGGTATTTTTACACTTTCCATGCACTAATTCTACCACCAGCCTTTGTCAAAGTTTGTGGTAGTCATTTTTTTGTGTTTTTTTTTCACAAACCTTGTACTTCAGACATGAATTTACAGATTTTGGTATGTGTCACTGCCAAATAACACCCCAATAAGTGTTCAGCAACATCTCTTGAGTACAGGGATACCACCCATGCATAGGTTTGTTGGGTTGTTTGGGGGCTAAAAGGGCCACATTGTGAAGGTGCGCATTTTCAACTTGGAATATTGACGTGTAGCCAGCCTGAGCCCATCTTTCATTTGGGACTTTTTTTTAAAGTAGGACAGTGTATTTTACCCCAAAAAGTATATATTTTGTAAAAGTAGACACCCTAGGCTATTTTAAATGGTGTTATTTTAACACTTTCCATGCACCAATTCTACCACCAGCCTTTGTCAAAGTTTGTGGTAGTCATTTTATTGTGTATTTTTTCCCACATACATTGTACTTTAGACACAAATTCACATATTTCGGTATGTGTCACTGACAAACAATACCACAATATATGTTCAGCAACATCTCCCGAGCACAGGGATACCACCCATGCATAGCTTTGTCAGCTTTGTTGGGTGTTGAAAGGCTACATTTGAGAGGTGCGCTTTTTGATTTTCAAACTTGGAATTTGAACATGTAGAGCAAGGAAGGGGTTAATAGCTCTTATAAGAGCCTTTGTAGTACTGTACAAAAAAATTAACCCCTAAAAATGCACAGACAAGAAAAAAATTTCTGCTGTGCAGTGATCAGTGGCAGGGAAGGGGTTAATACACTACACTATACAAAGGGTATGGCTTTTATAAAAGCCCTTGGGACTCACAATTTTTTTTAACATTTTATTTAATTTATTACAATTAAAAAATTATGTTATACAGATCTGTCTCTTTCCCTCACTAAAACTCAAGTGAGGAGAGGGAGGCAGATCCATATGGGTCAGAACAATATTTACCAATATTGATCGAACCAGACGAATGGTGATGCTCATCTGAGAAATCACCAAACCACCTTTGCCACTGATCGGCTGTTACTGATCGCTATACACGTGTTCAGACAGCTTCAAAAGGAATACACGTAATCCCCTAGTGGGTATAATTAACCCCTAGCGAGTCTGACAAAAAAAATGCTGATAGCAAAAAAAAAATCCTTCTGCGACTAGATTGCTCCATATGCGCTGCTTAGGCAGTGACCATATGCACTGCTTAGGCAGTGACCATATGTGCTGCTTAGGAAGTGATATACGGCAAGGAAGGGGTTAATAGCTCTTATTTAAAAAAAAAAATTACGTTAAACGTAGTCCCCTAGCGGGTATAATTAACACGTGACGGGTGTAATAAAAAAGTTTTAAAAAAATTAAAAATGCTTCTGCAGCAAGATTGCTGCATTTGCGTCAGATCTCTGCTTAGGCAGTGATCTACAGCAAGAAAGGGGTTAATCTCTCTTAAAAGAGCTTTTTTTTATACTGTAATGAATTACAGTAAAAAAAATTAACCCCTAAAAAATGCACAGACAGCAAAAAATGTGCTGCTGTGTATGATCACTGCGTACACAGCGATCAATGGCAGGGAAGGGGTTAAATGGCTTTTATAAAAGCCCTTGGTGTTTAAAATTTTATTAAATATTTGTTTTATTATTTTATTTTATTTTTTTACTTTATCTGATCTGTCTCTCTCCCTTACTATAACTAGTAAGGTGAGGGAGGCAGATCAATACTTGTCAAAGGCAATATTTGCTAATATTGCCTTTGACAGTATGATAAGTGCTCATCAGAGCACTTATCATACATGCCTGCACACAGATCACATAGATCTGTTGTGCCGGCATCGATTGGCTCCCCCTAGAGCATCGGAAGTGAAATACTTTCACTTCCGATGCTCTTGCCATTAGAAGGGAAGCGCTGCCTGTATAGGCAGCGTTCCCTTCTACTGAGCCGATGGGGTCGCTCAGGAGAGCGACCACCATCGGCTCTGGGGCAGCTGAAGGTGTTGTTAAGTGCCTCGCTGGCGAGGCACTTTAACAACACCGGAGATGCTTAGAAAGCGAACGATCGTTCGCTTTCTAAGCACATGTGTGCAGCCGGCGCAGCCATTTTTAAATGGCTGCTACGATCACTCCGTGGAGTGATCGTAGCGCGCCCCTGCACTTTTGGGGGGTGTTGCACAATGCCTCTACCTAGAGGCATTGTAGCAACACCGTTAGAGTAAAGAAAGCGACCGCTGGTCGCTTTCTTTACTCAGTTTAGTGCATGACGTGCCAGGCACGTCAGCTGTCGGCAAGTCCTCGATTTGCCGTGACGTGCCTGGCACGTCATCTGTCGTTAAGGGGTTAATCACTGTGAAACACAAGGTGGAGAGACTCTGATCCTGGAAGCCCTGTGTGCACGCTTGAAAAACGTTGCCTGTAATCGCGTTAATAACACCACTGTTTGTATTGTATTCTTCCATTTTCCCGTCTAGTACACCATCATTTATTAGAACTATTTTTAAACATCAAGTTAAATGACTGGCTCCATTTTATTTTTAATTTTTTCATGGTTTTGTCAATTTGCTGACTTTTTTTTTTTTTTTAAATCTTTAATGATTTTGTATTTTCATCTTTTATGCACACTTGCCTCTGCAAATGGGGTCAATTATGAAAGTTGGCACAAGAGGGAAATGATAAACAGTGTCTCTAACTCCCAACATGTGTCTGATCAGTACTTAGTGTCCTCGCATCCTTTGATCCACAAGAGGTGGGATACCAGAGATTAGTCATCTTTTGGCACCCATGCTGTGGTGTGCTACAGTTTCCCCTGTGTTGAGAAAGCCAACTGGTTCGCTGGTCATGTGTGCCTGCAATGTACAAAGTTAAGCTCATCATGGCTTTTACAGTCGTCTAGGGAACAGGGGCCAAAATGGGGGATAAACACTAGACATGTGCATTCGTTTTCGGACGAATGCATTTTCGTACGAAAATAGCATTTTCGTCCATTCGTCCGAAAAACGAATAACGAAAATTTTAACTAACAAAATCCGAATGAACGAATGGTTAATAAACGAAAATCATCATTCGTCCATTCGTGCTATTGGCATTCTAAACCGAAATAGTCGGTTTATACAATACCAATAGCATTGTACTACATTCCATAAACCGACATGAATGACTTTCGGTTTATGGAATGCATGTAATGCTATTGGCTTCCTATAAACCGAAATTGAGTTTCCATTCATACGAATAGGTCAATTGACCTATTCGTATGAATGGGGACTCTTTCGGCTTATAGAAAGCCAATAGCATTGCATGTATTCTATAAGCCGAAAGTCTTTAAAACGAACGACGTTCGGTTTATAGAATACATGTAATGCTATTGCTGTTCTATAAGCCGAAAGTCTATAAACCGAACTCTATTTCGGTTTATAGAATTGCCAATAGCATGAAATGATTTGAATTTAGTATTAAAAAATAAATTGAAAAAAGTGGAGAGATTTAACCCCTTTGTGACGCATGGTGCTTGCGTCCCAAATGACGTAAGCACCAAAACGTCACAATTTGTTCCTGGCCACTGATCACAAGGTGATCGTTAGCCAGGAACACTATGGCAGAGACCCAATCAGGGTCTTAATAGACCCTGTGGGTCCCTCCCCAAAAATTGCAAGCCCTTCGGACGTCACGCACGATTTAGAGAAATGTAGCTGGTGCTCGTTTTGAGCACCAGCTAAATTTCCCCTGAATGGAGACTTTGTCTCCGTATAGTTAAAAGCCGGCATTTAACTATACGGAGACAGTCTCCATTCATAATTTTATGAATGGAGACTCTGTCTCTGTATAGTTAAATGCCCACAGCCTATAAACCGAACGACTTTCGGTTTATAGACTTTCGGCTTATGTAATACATGTAATCCTATGGCTATTCTATAAACCGAACGTTCGGTTTATAGAATAGCAATAGGAATGCATGTATTCCATAAGCCGACAGCCTATAAACCGAACGTTTGTGTCTGTCTCTTCCCCCCCCCCCCCCCCCCTTGTTGTTCTGTCCCCCCCTCACCTGTTTCTTGCTCCCTGGTGGCTAGTGGGGGCGAGTATATCCCAAACTCTAAATTTTAGCTGGAAAAGTTGGGGGTCGTCTTATATGCCCAGTCGTCTTATACACCAGAAAATAAATTAATTGTAACCCTGGGCGCCAGGCCACCATGGCGACTAGGAAATTAGACCTGGTGCCCGGGAAGGATCATAAATACAAGCGGACCCTCGTGCTACGATCATTTTTCATTTAATAGCCACTTGTATTTTTTTATCGCAGAGCGAGGGAGTGGAGTGTGCGCAGCTCATACTTCCTGTTCTCCCCCCCCCCCCCCTTGCGCTGTAGTGTCGGAGTGGCGGGTATCACGGCAGCGTGAGAATTGTCCACGCCTGATTTGGTTGGAGCAGAAATCCCCCCTCCTGTGCAATAAAGGTAAAGCAGAACGGAGGGGGGAGATAGTGATATAAGGACCTTAAAAAAAAAAAAAAAAAAAAAAATGCAGGTGTGTATATGACTGTCTCTGTGTGTGTGTGTGTGTGTGTGTGTGTGTGTGTGTCTGCCTGCTATAACCTAATAAATCCAAATAAAGATATATAGTGTAAAAAAAAATAAAGTGTGTATGTATGTGACTGTGTATGTGTGTATGAATTGGACTGTCGCTCTGCGTGTTTGTAACTGACCTTTCTCTCTCTGTGTGCGCATGAATGTGCTATTGTCTGGCTCCTAAAACTAAATTAAATTTGTCAAGCCCTGTTGTATACAGTGATCTACACACCCTGACACACACCCAAAATACACATTTATATGATAACGCATCCAGAACACATGTCTGCTGATACACACATGGACATACTGACACACCCAGAATACTTGTGCTGACACACGCAAACTGAGATGTAAACACCCAGAATACATGTCAAATACGGACATGCTGATACACACATACTGAGATGCATTTCGCATGTATTGGTACATCTCATATGTATTCCATCTACCAGCTGTATATATTCCTACACCCATACATAATGATATAATTAATATAATCTTCCTTGGTTATTAATTTTTAGATTGAGTAGCGCATTCCAAGGTGTTAATGCCACTGGGTTGGGTATGACCAACACTCCATGCCCACGATGACACACACACACACGCTGACGCACACTAAACCAGGGCTCGACAAACCCCAGGCGCCAGGTCGCCATGGCGACCAGGAAATCAGACCTGGCGCCCGGGTATCGCCAGCCCTGCGTGATGTCCTCGGCAATGGGATCGTTTTTTCTTTTCTTGATTCCAGCAGCGGTGCGCGAGTGAGTGCACCGGCTGCACAGACTTCCTGCTCCGCCCCCTCGCTCCGCCCCCCTCGCGCACCGATATAGTGCTGATCACCTGGGAGGATAGCAGGGAAGCTGCTCTTTGCCACTGGGCTGCAAAGGAAACACCCCCCCCCCCTTCCCAGCATTGAGGTGTAACAGCAGGGAGGGGGGACATTGATAGGTGAACTTTTTTTTAATTTTTTTTCTCTTTAAAAATAACCCAACACCTGCTGTCTTGTGTAAATGTCTGCCTGGATATGTTTTTGTTTATATATGTGTGTGCCTGGATGTGTTTGTGTGTATATATATGTCTGACTGGATGTGTTTGTGTGTATATATATGTCTGACTGGATGTGTTTTGTGTGTGTATATATGTGTCTGACTGGATGTGTTTTGTGTGTGTATATATGTGTCTGACTGGATGTGTTTTGTGTGTGTATATATGTGTCTGACTGGATGTGTTTTGTGTGTGTATATATGTGTCTGACTGGATGTGTTTTGTGTGTATATATATATATGTGTCTGACTGGATGTGTTTTGTGTGTGTGTATATATGTGTCTGACTGGATGTGTTTTGTGTGTGTGTATATATGTGTCTGACTGGATGTGTTTTGTGTGTGTGTGTATATATGTGTCTGACTGGATGTGTTTTGTGTGTGTGTGTATATATGTGTCTGACTGGATGTGTTTTGTGTGTGTGTATATATGTGTCTGACTGGATGTGTTTTGTGTGTGTGTATATATGTGTCTGACTGGATGTGTTTTGTGTGTGTGTATATATGTGTCTGACTGGATGTGTTTTGTGTGTGTGTATATATGTGTCTGACTGGATGTGTTTTGTGTGTGTGTGTGTGTATATATGTGTCTGACTGGATGTGTTTTGTGTGTGTGTGTGTATATATGTGTCTGACTGGATGTGTTTTGTGTGTGTGTGTGTATATATGTGTCTGACTGGATGTGTTTTGTGTGTGTGTGTATATATGTGTCTGACTGGATGTGTTTTGTGTGTGTGTGTATATATGTGTCTGACTGGATGTGTTTTGTGTGTGTGTGTGTGTATATATGTGTCTGACTGGATGTGTTTTGTGTGTGTGTGTGTATATATGTGTCTGACTGGATGTGTTTTGTGTGTGTGTGTGTGTATATATGTGTCTGACTGGATGTGTTTTGTGTGTGTGTGTGTGTATATATGTGTCTGACTGGATGTGTTTTGTGTGTGTGTGTGTATATATGTGTCTGACTGGATGTGTTTTGTGTGTGTGTGTGTATATATGTGTCTGACTGGATGTGTTTTGTGTGTGTGTGTGTATATATGTGTCTGACTGGATGTGTTTTGTGTGTGTGTGTGTATATATGTGTCTGACTGGATGTGTTTTGTGTGTGTGTGTGTATATATGTGTCTGACTGGATGTGTTTTGTGTGTGTGTGTGTATATATGTGTCTGACTGGATGTGTTTTGTGTGTGTGTATATATGTGTCTGACTGGATGTGTTTTGTGTGTGTGTGTGTGTATATATGTGTCTGACTGGATGTGTTTTGTGTGTGTGTGTGTATATATGTGTCTGACTGGATGTGTTTTGTGTGTGTGTGTGTATATATGTGTCTGACTGGATGTGTTTTTGTGTGTGTGTGTGTGTGTGTGTATATATGTGTCTGACTGGATGTGTTTTGTGTGTGTGTGTGTATATATGTGTCTGACTGGATGTGTTTTGTGTGTGTGTGTGTATATATGTGTCTGACTGGATGTGTTTTGTGTGTGTGTGTGTATATATGTGTCTGACTGGATGTGTTTTGTGTGTGTGTGTGTATATATGTGTCTGACTGGATGTGTTTTGTGTGTGTGTGTGTATATATGTGTCTGACTGGATGTGTTTTGTGTGTGTGTGTGTATATATGTGTCTGACTGGATGTGTTTTGTGTGTGTGTATATATGTGTCTGACTGGATGTGTTTTGTGTGTGTGTGTGTGTATATATGTGTCTGACTGGATGTGTTTTGTGTGTGTGTGTGTATATATGTGTCTGACTGGATGTGTTTTGTGTGTGTGTGTGTATATATGTGTCTGACTGGATGTGTTTTTGTGTGTGTGTGTGTGTATATGTGGAAAAACAAGGTGTAACAGGTTTCGCACTCAGCAGTGGAGGGTGCACGGAGAGGACTTTCACCCTAGTCCTTCAAATCAGAATAGAGGATCCTTTATTCTGTATGTATATGTGACAGGCTATGTGTCTGTGTGTGACTGCGTGTGTTTGTGGTTATGTGCCGTTGTCTGGCTCCTAGATTTTTTAGCTGGCTCCTAAAACTCAGATCAATTTGTCAAGCCCTGCACTAAACCACCTTGATCCCTAAATAAGCAGTAATAATACAGGAGCTGGCACTCAGTAATAGGATGTATTCCAATCACTGTGAGCGCCTGCTCCAGTGTATTATTACTGAGACACACATACGGAGATAGTGAGAGAGATAAATATACACACACGCACGCTGACACACCTAGAATAAATGTCTGGTGACACACACTGACACATTATTCATAAACAGAGAGCTGCTGACACATGATATCTATTTAGAGCACATGGCAGAGGGTCCATCACTTCTTTTCTTCGCTCTTCTTTAGGTCCTGACATTAGAGGCATGGTGGGCTCACTGAGCGTCTGCTCCTTTATCAAACACAAGCTGTAAGGAGCTCCCTTCACTCCTCATGGGTGCTTCCCACTGCTGCAGCAAGGTCTCATGGGGGGGGGGGGGGGGGGGGTAGGAATCTGCCAACTGCTGTTTGTTTTAACAGCAGGATCACTCTGTTTAAAGCTGGGGCCCTCTAGCTGCTGATGAGCTACATCTCCCCTAATGCTCTTTCAGCTAAGAGGCTGGCAGAGGTGCATGGTGAATGCTGTCCTGCAACATCTAGAGGGCCACAGGTTGCCCACCACTGGTTTAAAGCATGTTCTGGAGCCAGGTTCTAGTCACCATGGCGATCTGGCGCTGTGTATTTGGCGACCACTGGTATAGAACTTTTTTTTCTTCTCTCTATTTACAAAGTCCATTTAAATCCGGAGAGACGGAAGGAAAAGTTCGATTATTTGCCACTTTAAGATGAATGACATTTTTGGGCTATTGTTTCTCTGTAAATTGAAAAAGAGATGTTTGAAGTCTCTCCGTAGTAAAACATTTATTCATTATCAATAGGATTGAACATAACAAGACTGGTGCGAAGGTGCAAAAACGTGAATAAAGATGGGATTTGCTAAAAACAATCTTTTTGACCAACCCCTAATATAACTGAATAATTGCTGCCAAAAAAACGAATGGTCACTTTTAATTCAATGGGGTGTATAACCAGTCGTCACACGATGTATAGCAATTTATATTGTACACATATATAGCATCCTGACAGGAGAATATAAATATATATATCCTTTAATATGGAAAACTGATTAGAAATGGGTCAGATGTCACCACACCATTTTAAAACCTTTTGCATACAGTCGCAAGTAATTGTTACAATGAGAGCCAGCTGCAGCGTTTGTATCTACTGTATTTTCTGGCGTATAAGACCACAGCCGCGCGCACCTGCAGAGCAGCAACGAGGTAAGTACTGGGAAGGGGGTAGGAGAGGGGCAAAATCCTGGCATATTGGAGGGGCAAAATCCTGCCATATTAAATGGCATTGAGGGGCAAAATCCTGGCATATTGGAGGGGCAAAATCCTGGCATATTGGAGGTGCAAAATATTGGCATATTAAATGGCACAATAAAGGCATATTGAGTGGCAAAATACAGGCATATTGAGTGGCAAAATACTGGCGTATTGAGGGGCAAAATAGTGTGTCTCAGGTTATGTGTCTATTGGTGTCACTGTGTGTGTGTAAGTGTGTCACTTTCTGTGTAAGGGTGTGTGTGTAAGTGTGTCACTTTCTGTGTAAGGGTGTGTCACTTTCTGTGTAAGGGTGTGTCACTTTCTGTGTAAGTGTGTGTGTGTAAGTGTGTCACTGTGTTAGTGTAAGGGTGTGTGTGTAAATGTCACTGTAGGAGAAAATTCTCGTTGGAAGAGGGGTAGTCTTATACGGCGAGTATATCCCAAACTCTAAATTTTAACTGGAAAAGTTGGGGGTCGTCTTATACACCAGAAAATACAGTACTTGTACTTTCCTAAGAGCCAAAGGTCATGCTACAAAGAAATAATTAAATGAATGCTGCCATTTAGAGTACAATAAGGCTCCCAATTAGGTAAATATCAATAGGATTAAACCCTCGCAGTGAAAAAGCAGAAAAGTTGTATTCAGCGTAGTCACACGTGAAAGATCCCTTGATGATGCCAAATTGTATTAAGTTAATGCAAATAATCCACAACAAAAGTATAATGGTGCACATACACCCAATACCGCTCTATTAATTGCATCAGCATGCGCCACTGAAGAAGCTCAGTATCCGGGTGAAACCCATAGGGTAATGTCTGAGGTCACCGGAAGGGGAGGAGCGAGGACAGAGACAGAAACTAACACACAGAAACCCAGGCTTGATTTGGCTATATTGCTGCACATGGTGATATTTGATACTCGTCTGGCACCTTGTCTTCTCCACTTCCTGTCGTCGTGCTATCTTTATGCCGGGAGCTGCATGTTACTGGCAGAGAGCCACATAACACTGTTGATATCCTTATTGCCGGGGTATTTTTTGGGGCTCAAACCCATGTGAGTTTACCACTTATTGGGAGAGGATGCCAGCATTTGCACTAACCATCTGCACTAAGATGTGTCTTGCCTCTATGTTTCTTTGTTTTGTGTTCTGAACTATACACGCGCTGTTAATATTGAAGTCCTTTTATATATACATTTTCTTTTTCTGATTTTTACCATACTGCATGTTGGTGCTGTATAAGGGGGGTGCACCACCCAAGTGGCAGCTGCACTTGACTTTATTTGATTAGAGTGCCTTTTTCCACAATTTGCTATTGTTTCATTTTTATTTAAAATGCTGGCACTTGATGTAATCTTTTAAACATTATTTCCTGCTGACAGTTGTCCTTTAACTGTGTGTTATTTGTAAGCTTTGGAGAATGACCTATGTCATGGGATAGTTTTGTTCACTGGACACAAAGTCAAGGTTGCAAGTTTGCAGTAGATGGGGTACATAAGTGTGTATACATGTTTATTGTATATTCAGGTAAACCTGGTCATAATGATATTAGTTATAACATGGTTCCTGTTAGTGTGTATACAATGCTTATATTCAGGTAACCTGGTCCTAATGATATTAGTTATAACATGGTTCCTGTTAGTGTGTATACAATGCTTATATTCAGGTAACCTGGTCCTAATGATATTAGTTATAACATGGTTCCTGTTAGTGTGTATACAATGCTTATATTCAGGTAACCTGGTCCTAATGATATTAGTTATCACATGGTTCCTGTTAGTGTGTATACATGCTTATATTCAGGTAACCTGGTCCTAATGATATTAGTTATCTAATGGTTCCTGTTAGTGTGTATACAATGCTTATATTCAGGTAACCTGGTCCTAATGATATTAGTTATAACATGGTTCCTGTTAGTGTGTATACAATGCTTATATTCAGGTAACCTGGTCCTAATGATATTAGTTATAACATGGTTCCTGTTAGTGTGTATACATGCTTATTGTATATTCAGGTAACCTGGTCCTAATGATATTAGTTATAACATGGTTCCTGTTAGTGTGTATACATGCTTATATTCAGGTAACCTGGTCCTAATGATATTAGTTATAACATGGTTCCTGTTAGTGTGTATACAATGCTTATATTCAGGTAACCTGGTCCTAATGATATTAGTTATAACATGGTTCCTGTTAGTGTGTATACAATGCTTATATTCAGGTAACCTGGTCCTAATGATATTAGTTATAACATGGTTCCTGTTAGTGTGTATACATGCTTATTGTATATTCAGGTAACCTGGTCCTAATGATATTAGTTATAACATGGTTCCTGTTAGTGTGTATACAATGCTTATATTCAGGTAACCTGGTCCTAATGATATTAGTTATAACATGGTTCCTGTTAGTGTGTATACAATGCTTATATTCAGGTAACCTGGTCCTAATGATATTAGTTATAACATGGTTCCTGTTAGTGTGTATACATGCTTATTGTATATTCAGGTAAACCTGGTCCTAATGATATTAGTTATAACATGGTTCCTGTTAGTGTGTATACATGCTTATTGTATATTCAGGTAAACCTGGTCCTAATGATATTAGTTATAACATGGTTCCTGTTAGTGTGTATACAATGCTTATATTCAGGTAAGCCTGGTCCTAATGATATTAGTTATAACATGGTTCCTGTTAGTGTGTATACATGCTTATTGTATATTCAGGTAAACCTGGTCCTAATGATATTAGTTATAACATGGTTCCTGTTAGTGTGTATACATGCTTATATTCAGGTAAGCCTGGTCCTAATGATATTAGTTATAACATGGTTCCTGTTAGTGTGTATACAATGCTTATATTCAGGTAACCTGGTCCTAATGATATTAGTTATAACATGGTTCCTGTTAGTGTGTATACAATGCTTATATTCAGGTAAGCCTGGTCCTAATGATATTAGTTATAACATGGTTCCTGTTAGTGTGTATACAATGCTTATATTCAGGTAACCTGGTCCTAATGATATTAGTTATAACATGGTTCCTGTTAGTGTGTATACAATGCTTATATTCAGGTAACCTGGTCCTAATGATATTAGTTATAACATGGTTCCTGTTAGTGTGTATACATGCTTATATTCAGGTAACCTGGTCCTAATGATATTAGTTATAACATGGTTCCTGTTAGTGTGTATACAATGCTTATATTCAGGTAACCTGGTCATAATGATATTAGTTATCTAATGGTTCCTGTTAGTGTGTATACAATGCTTATATTCAGGTAACCTGGTCCTAATGATATTAGTTATAACATGGTTCCTGTTAGTGTGTATACATGCTTATATTCAGGTAACCTGGTCCTAATGATATTAGTTATAACATGGTTCCTGTTAGTGTGTATACAATGCTTATAGTCAGGTAACCTGGTCCTAATGATATTAGTTATAACATGGTTCCTGTTAGTGTGTATACAATGCTTATATTCAGGTAACCTGGTCATAATGATATTAGTTATAACATGGTTCCTGTTAGTGTGTATACAATGCTTATATTCAGGTAACCTGGTCCTAATGATATTAGTTATAACATGGTTCCTGTTAGTGTGTATACAATGCTTATATTCAGGTAACCTGGTCCTAATGATATTAGTTATAACATGGTTCCTGTTAGTGTGTATACAATGCTTATTGTATATTCAGGTAAACCTGGTCCTAATGATATTAGTTATAACATGGTTCCTGTTAGTGTGTATACAATGCTTATATTCAGGTAAGCCTGGTCCTAATGATATTAGTTATAACATGGTTCCTGTTAGTGTGTATACATGCTTATATTCAGGTAACCTGGTCCTAATGATATTAGTTATAACATGGTTCCTGTTAGTGTGTATACAATGCTTATATTCAGGTAACCTGGTCCTAATGATATTAGTTATAACATGGTTTCTGTTAGTGTGTATACATGCTTATATTCAGGTAACCTGGTCATAATGATATTAGTTATCTAATGGTTCCTGTTAGTGTGTATACAATGCTTATATTCAGGTAACCTGGTCCTAATGATATTAGTTATAACATGGTTCCTGTTAGTGTGTATACAATGCTTATATTCAGGTAACCTGGTCATAATGATATTAGTTATCAAATGGTTCCTGTTAGTGTGTATACATGCTTATATTCAGGTAACCTGGTCCTAATGATATTAGTCATAACATGGTTTCTGTTAGTGTGTATACAATGCTTATATTCAGGTAACCTGGTCATAATGATATTAGTTATCACATGGTTCCTGTTAGTGTGTATACAATGCTTATATTCAGGTAACCTGGTCCTAATGATATTAGTTATAACATGGTTCCTGTTAGTGTGTATACAATGCTTATATTCAGGTAACCTGGTCATAATGATATTAGTTATAACATGGTTCCTGTTAGTGTGTATACATGCTTATATTCAGGTAACCTGGTCCTAATGATATTAGTTATAACATGGTTCCTGTTAGTGTGTATACAATGCTTATATTCAGATAACCTGGTCCTAATGATATTAGTTATAACATGGTTCCTGTTAGTGTGTATACAATGCTTATATTCAGGTAACCTGGTCCTAATGATATTAGTTATAACATGGTTCCTGTTAGTGTGTATACAATGCTTATATTCAGGTAAGCCTGGTCCTAATGATATTAGTTATAACATGGTTCCTGTTAGTGTGTATACAATGCTTATTGTATATTTAGGTAACCTGGTCCTAATGATATTAGTTATCACATGGTTCCTGTTAGTGTGTATACAATGCTTATATTCAGGTAACCTGGTCCTAATGATATTAGTTATCACATGGTTCCTGTTAGTGTGTATACAATGCTTATATTCAGGTAACCTGGTCCTAATGATATTAGTTATAACATGGTTCCTGTTAGTGTGTATACAATGCTTATATTCAGGTAACCTGGTCCTAATGATATTAGTTATAACATGGTTCCTGTTAGTGTGTATACAATGCTTATATTCAGGTAACCTGGTCCTAATGATATTAGTTATAACATGGTTCCTGTTAGTGTGTATACAATGCTTATATTCAGGTAACCTGGTCCTAATGATATTAGTTATCACATGGTTCCTGTTAGTGTGTATACATGCTTATTGTATATTCAGGTAACCTGGTCCTAATGATATTAGTTATAACATGGTTCCTGTTAGTGTGTATACAATGCTTATATTCAGGTAACCTGGTCCTAATGATATTAGTTATAACATGGTTCCTGTTAGTGTGTATACAATGCTTATATTCAGGTAACCTGGTCCTAATGATATTAGTTATCACATGGTTCCTGTTAGTGTGTATACATGCTTATTGTATATTCAGGTAACCTGGTCCTAATGATATTAGTTATAACATGGTTCCTGTTAGTGTGTATACAATGCTTATATTCAGGTAACCTGGTCCTAATGATATTAGTTATAACATGGTTCCTGTTAGTGTGTATACAATGCTTATATTCAGGTAACCTGGTCCTAATGATATTAGTTATAACATGGTTCCTGTTAGTGTGTATACAATGCTTATATTCAGGTAACCTGGTCCTAATGATATTAGTTATCACATGGTTCCTGTTAGTGTGTATACATGCTTATTGTATATTCAGGTAACCTGGTCCTAATGATATTAGTTATAACATGGTTCCTGTTAGTGTGTATACAATACTTATATTCAGGTAACCTGGTCCTAATGATATTAGTTATCACATGGTTCCTGTTAGTGTGTATACATGCTTATTGTATATTCAGGTAACCTGGTCCTAATGATATTAGTTATAACATGGTTCCTGTTAGTGTGTATACAATGCTTATATTCAGGTAACCTGGTCCTAATGATATTAGTTATAACATGGTTCCTGTTAGTGTGTATACAATGCTTATATTCAGGTAACCTGGTCCTAATGATATTAGTTATAACATGGTTCCTGTTAGTGTGTATACAATGCTTATATTCAGGTAACCTGGTCCTAATGATATTAGTTATCACATGGTTCCTGTTAGTGTGTATACAATGCTTATATTCAGGTAACCTGGTCCTAATGATATTAGTTATAACATGGTTCCTGTTAGTGTGTATACATGCTTATATTCAGATAACCTGGTCCTAATGATATTAGTTATCACATGGTTCCTGTTAGTGTGTATACAATGCTTATATTCAGGTAACCTGGTCATAATGATATTAGTTATCACATGGTTCCTGTTAGTGTGTATACAATGCTTATATTCAGGTAACCTGGTCCTAATGATATTAGTTATAACATGGTTCCTGTTAGTGTGTATACAATGCTTATATTCAGGTAAACCTGGTCCTAATGATATTAGTTATAACATGGTTCCTGTTAGTGTGTATACAATGCTTATATTCAGGTAACCTGGTCCTAATGATATTAGTCATAACATGGTTCCTGTTAGTGTGTATACAATGCTTATATTCAGGTAACCTGGTCCTAATGATATTAGTTATAACATGGTTCCTGTTAGTGTGTATACAATGCTTATATTCAGGTAAGCCTGGTCCTAATGATATTAGTTATAACATGGTTCCTGTTAGTGTGTATACAATGCTTATATTCAGGTAACCTGGTCCTAATGATATTAGTTATCACATGGTTCCTGTTAGTGTGTATACATGCTTATTGTATATTCAGGTAACCTGGTCCTAATGATATTAGTTATAACATGGTTCCTGTTAGTGTGTATACAATACTTATATTCAGGTAACCTGGTCCTAATGATATTAGTTATCACATGGTTCCTGTTAGTGTGTATACATGCTTATTGTATATTCAGGTAACCTGGTCCTAATGATATTAGTTATAACATGGTTCCTGTTAGTGTGTATACAATGCTTATATTCAGGTAACCTGGTCCTAATGATATTAGTTATAACATGGTTCCTGTTAGTGTGTATACAATGCTTATATTCAGGTAACCTGGTCCTAATGATATTAGTTATAACATGGTTCCTGTTAGTGTGTATACAATGCTTATATTCAGGTAACCTGGTCCTAATGATATTAGTTATCACATGGTTCCTGTTAGTGTGTATACAATGCTTATATTCAGGTAACCTGGTCCTAATGATATTAGTTATCACATGGTTCCTGTTAGTGTGTATACAATGCTTATATTCAGGTAACCTGGTCCTAATGATATTAGTTATAACATGGTTCCTGTTAGTGTGTATACAATGCTTATATTCAGGTAACCTGGTCCTAATGATATTAGTTATAACATGGTTCCTGTTAGTGTGTATACAATGCTTATATTCAGGTAACCTGGTCATAATGATATTAGTTATAACATGGTTCCTGTTAGTGTGTATACAATGCTTATATTCAGGTAACCTGGTCCTAATGATATTAGTTATCACATGGTTCCTGTTAGTGTGTATACAATGCTTATATTCAGGTAACCTGGTCCTAATGATATTAGTTATAACATGATTCCTGTTAGTGTGTATACAATGCTTATATTCAGGTAACCTGGTCCTAATGATATTAGTCATAACATGGTTCCTGTTAGTGTGTATACAATGCTTATATTCAGGTAACCTGGTCATAATGATATTAGTTATCACATGGTTCCTGTTAGTGTGTATACATGCTTATATTCAGGTAACCTGGTCCTAATGATATTAGTTATAACATGGTTCCTGTTAGTGTGTATACAATGCTTATATTCAGATAACCTGGTCCTAATGATATTAGTTATAACATGGTTCCTGTTAGTGTGTATACATGCTTATATTCAGGTAACCTGGTCCTAATGATATTAGTTATAACATGGTTCCTGTTAGTGTGTATACAATGCTTATATTCAGGTAACCTGGTCATAATGATATTAGTTATAACATGGTTCCTGTTAGTGTGTATACATGCTTATATTCAGATAACCTGGTCCTAATGATATTAGTTATAACATGATTCCTGTTAGTGTGTATACAATGCTTATATTCAGGTAACCTGGTCCTAATGATATTAGTTATCACATGGTTCCTGTTAGTGTGTATACAATGCTTATATTCAGGTAACCTGGTCCTAATGATATTAGTTATAACATGGTTCCTGTTAGTGTGTATACAATGCTTATATTCAGATAACCTGGTCCTAATGATATTAGTTATAACATGGTTCCTGTTAGTGTGTATACATGCTTATATTCAGATAACCTGGTCCTAATGATATTAGTTATAACATGGTTCCTGTTAGTGTGTATACAATGCTTATATTCAGGTAACCTGGTCCTAATGATATTAGTTATAACATGGTTCCTGTTAGTGTGTATACATGCTTATTGTATATTCAGGTAACCTGGTCCTAATGATATTAGTTATAACATGGTTCCTGTTAGTGTGTATACATGCTTATATTCAGGTAACCTGGTCCTAATGATATTAGTTATAACATGGTTCCTGTTAGTGTGTATACAATGCTTATATTCAGGTAACCTGGTCCTAATGATATTAGTTATCACATGGTTCCTGATAGTGTGTATACAATGCTTATTGTATATTCAGGTAAACCTGGTCCTAATGATATTAGTTATAACATGGTTCCTGTTAGTGTGTATACAATGCTTATATTCAGGTAACCTGGTCCTAATGATATTAGTTATAACATGGTTCCTGTTAGTGTGTATACAATGCTTATATTCAGGTAACCTGGTCCTAATGATATTGGTTATAACATGGTTCCTGTTAGTGTGTATACAATGCTTATATTCAGGTAACCTGGTCCTAATGATATTAGTTATCACATGGTTCCTGTTAGTGTGTATACAATGCTTATATTCAGGTAACCTGGTCCTAATGATATTAGTTATAACATGGTTCCTGTTAGTGTGTATACAATGCTTATATTCAGGTAACCTGGTCATAATGATATTAGTTATAACATGGTTCCTGTTAGTGTGTATACAATGCTTATATTCAGGTAACCTGGTCCTAATGATATTAGTTATCACATGGTTCCTGTTAGTGTGTATACAATGCTTATATTCAGGTAACCTGGTCATAATGATATTAGTTATAACATGGTTCCTGTTAGTGTGTATACAATGCTTATATTCAGGTAACCTGGTCATAATGATATTAGTTATAACATGGTTCCTGTTAGTGTGTATACAATGCTTATATTCAGGTAACCTGGTCCTAATGATATTAGTTATCACATGGTTCCTGTTAGTGTGTATACAATGCTTATATTCAGGTAACCTGGTCCTAATGATATTAGTTATAACATGGTTCCTGTTAGTGTGTATACATGTTTATTGTATATTCAGGTAAACCTGGTCATAATGATATTAGTTATAACATGGTTCCTGTTAGTGTGTATACATGCTTATTGTATATTCAGGTAACCTGGTCATAATGATATTAGTTATAACATGGTTCCTGTTAGTGTGTATACAATGCTTATATTCAGGTAACCTGGTCCTAATGATATTAGTTATAACATGGTTCCTGTTAGTGTGTATACAATGCTTATATTCAGGTAACCTGGTCCTAATGATATTAGTTATAACATGGTTCCTGTTAGTGTGTATACAATGCTTATATTCAGGTAACCTGGTCCTAATGATATTAGTTATAACATGGTTCCTGTTAGTGTGTATACAATGCTTATATTCAGGTAACCTGGTCCTAATGATATTAGTTATCACATGGTTTCTGTTAGAACACTGCACTCCGATTGGCTCGGGCACCTGATCTCACTTTATTTCCCATTGAAGTGAAAGTTAAGCGAGATCTCATGATCCCACTAGTATTGCAATAGGAGTCCGTGGATCCCAAGACCTGTGTTTTCGCGATGCTTCGCATTGACAAATCCCAAGGACACACAGCCAGCCATGACTCCTAATATCCTCACTACTGGCTCTTAATTTTTTGGCTCTATAGTCTCCCTGGCTCCTGAATTGGTCTGTTTGTCTAATGCACAGGGCTGGACTGAGAATGAAAACCAGGCTTGGAAACAACTGTATATCAGACCCATAGCACTGCGTCATTTTACTAGCTCCACATCGCTGCGTCATTTTACTAGCTCCACAGCGCTGCCTCATTTTACTAGCTCCACAGCGCTGCCTCATTTTACTAGCTCCACAGCGCTGCGTCATTTTACTAGCTCCACAGCGCTGCATCATTTTACTAGCTCCACATCGCTGCCTCATTTTACTAGCTCCACAGCGCTGCCTCATTTTACTAGCTCCACAGCGCTGCCTCATTTTACTAGCTCCACAGCGCTGCCTCATTTTACTAGCTGCACATCGCTGCGTCATTTTACTAGCTGCACATCGCTGCGTCATTTTACTAGCTGCACATCGCTGCGTCATTTTACTAGCTGCACATCGCTGCGTCATTTTACTAGCTCCACAGCGCTGCGTCATTTTACTAGCTCCACGTCGCTGCTTCATTTTACTAGCTCCACGTCGCTGCGTCATTTTACTAGCTGCACAGCGCTGCCTCATTTTACTAGCTCCACAGCGCTGCTTCATTTTACAAGCTCCACAGCGCTGCGTCATTTTACTAGCTGCACAGCGCTGCCTCATTTTACTAGCTGCACAGCGCTGCCTCATTTTACTAGCTGCACAGCGCTGCTTCATTTTACTAGCTCCACAGCGCTGCTTCATTTTACAAGCTCCACAGCGCTGCCTCATTTTACTAGCTCCACAGCGCTGCCTCATTTTACTAGCTCCACAGCGCTGCCTCATTTTACAAGCTCCACAGCGCTGCCTCATTTTACTAGCTCCACTGCGCTGCCTCATTTTACTAGCTCCACAGCGCTGCCTCATTTTACTAGCTCCATAGCTCAAAAAACTAAATAAAAATATATATATATTTCTTACTCTTCAAATAGTATAGGTTGTGTTAACATTTTTAAATGTCACGCATTGTGAATACCTACATGTCTGGGTTTTGATATTGAAACAGAGGTGACTTTGTGTCTGTTGGCAGAGTTCTTGCTGTGCAATGTATGTGTACTCCTGTTGATGTATTTGGTTTTCTATGTTTCAGCTGTGCCCAAAGTTTTTACACACCAATTCCACAAGTCACACGTGGCCCTTCAGTGCTGTTGCAGAACTTATAGGTACGTACCGGATCTTCCGATTACAGATTCTTTCGGACCTTTTATTAAAGAGACTCTTTCACCTAAATATTGTTGGCAGCATGACTGTAGGACATCCAAACAGACGTCGGAGAAAATGCAGAGCACCAGAGGACAACGTGCTGGGTCTGTGTATGTTTAGGGCATTTGTGGCTCTGGATGCAGATAAACTCCTACAGTGTGCTACATGTAAATGATCACTTCTCTTAATGATACATGTGCTTCCAATATACACTCTCTCTACAGTTATACAGCTTGAGTATTGTTTATCTGCAATGATTGGGGCCGGAAGTATTTTGGATAATAGATCATATAATACAGTAATATGGGGGGGAACCTGCTGGGTGTCTAACTGCGGCCCGCCAGCTGTTTTGGTGTACTACATTTCCCATACTCCCCTGACAGCCACCTGACAGCGTATTATGGTGAGCTACAGTTTTACAACTATAGCTTATCATTTCTGCGTTGTTTCCTATATAGACCCCCCCCCCCCCCCCCCCGGTTAATCCATGTCTCAGTAACTACCGCTAAAAGCGCATCACCAGGTGGTTTTTAATTGCCATAGGGTCAGAGATGTTTTTTCTTATTAGCGGTGGTCTTTTGCTACACCCCGTTTTACCCTGTGCTCATGTACATCTAAAGTCTAATTAAATCGAGACCCAGTGTCGCCATGGGCATACGGTGTGTTAAACTCGGTATCTCGCTCCCCCCCCCCCCCCCCCCCCACACTGGAGTGAATCCCTGATTTCAGGCAGTTCCTCTGCCAGACGCTTGGCTGCAGTTGCCATAGTAACGGTCTGGGAAACCTGCCAGGTCGCATCTTGGTACACTTTAGATTTCAGGCTTTGCTACATTAGGCCAGACCAAGCCAATTGGCCTAGATAGCGTCTGGATCACCTGCCAAGTCTAATGGTGATGGAGTTTCAGTATCATTATTGTTACATTATTCGGCCCACGCACAATTATATTAGTAAAGCCTCACAACAGATAAACCTAGGCCGACACCAAGCTTAAGATCTTAAAGTGAACGTATCTTTTCTCCAAATCTGTGAATGATGAGGTCAGGGAGTTACAAAGGAATTTTCATTTATTCTGAAATATTTACATTAAGAGAGACCCTTATCTGAAGGTGGCTGATACCCCCTGTATCATATCTCCATGGATGCACCAAGACTGCAACGAATGTGCATGCATTCCCCAACCCCCATAATGGGACTTCAGCGCATGATTATATCATTATGTGGCGCTGGCTGATATTTGGCACATCAATTAGTAGTTTCATATTTGTCTTTAAACACTGTGCCTTTGGCATAAAACAGTTGTGTTGAGTCTAGTAACATGTCTGTCCATGTTAGCTGCTTGTGTTTTATCATGTTATGCTGTATACAGTGTGATTATAATAATAAACCATGTTCTTCCAGATAATGCCTATGATCCCGATGTCAATGCAAAGCAGATCTGGATTGACAAAACCATCATGAAATGCCACATGTGTTTAACATTTACTGACAACGGCAATGGCATGACCCTGGATAAGCTCCATAAGATGCTCAGGTAAGCACGTGTGTCTCTAATGCTGGCTGTGTCACAGACTGGGACAAACCTGCTCCCGCGGTGGCCATCGGAGGTGGGGCAAAATAATGCCGCAGAAGTGGAGCTATAGTAACCCTGAAACTACTGTAACATTAAAGAAAAGAAAAGAAAAACAAGGATGATCCCTGCACAAAGAATGACCCACAAAACCAGAATGCACCCAATGTGCTATAACTATATATTTTTTTTTGAGTAAAAATAGTGAGGATTTTAGAACATATTGGTTTAATTTTATCTGTGAAGAATGATCGTCAAGTCCCTTTACATTTTAATGCTTGCCCTAAGAGGGGCTTCCATATTGTAAAATATTTGGGACTTGAATTCATACTCACCTCTTGGAAAAGGGGAGATAGGACTAAGAAACTCCCACGTTTGGTACGGCAGAGTCTTTCTGGGGAATACAAAGCAAGCTCCAGGAGCACAGTTGAGTTTTCCAATCTGCACAAGGCCTGTTTATTTCAGGTTAAACAGATCACAATTCTTCAAAACAAACTGTAAACAGATTGGCGGCCTCTGCTTTCAGTTGTCAAACACACTATGCCCAAAACACAGTTTGTCTGCCTGGTAAATCTCTAATAGACACAGGTGAGCCTAATCACCTTACTTCTAGCAGCCAGGAAGAACACACAAACCCAGCCTGGACTGTGTAACATCAGTCTCCCTGAACGAGGGTTTTAGACCCGGCCACCCTGCTCTTCCGGATACTCCACCCTAGGGACCCAAACTACACATTTTACCATTAAAAAGTCCAAAAACCGTAAATATCTTTCCTGGGGCTATGTTTTCCCACTCTGCAGGAGGCATCTTTTGTACCATGCTTTACACGCTACCATTCAAAAGTTTGGGGTCACATTATTTCCCTGCTTCACACGTCTCTTTAGTCTATCCTCCCTGGTAGGGAAGAGCCTTCTCAGTAGACCTCTTCTTCACACCTGCCTTTCCTGTCCTTTCACTTGTCTAGGTTTCCAGTCTGTGCTCCAGGTATATTTCTTCTAGTTAGAATGAGTTGGAGCCTCAAAAAAAATATATTTTTTTAAGTGTGTGTGTGTGTGTGTGTGTATACTTGGACCGTTTGTCCTGCTGGACAAAGGGTCAGTGTGCCCCGAAATGTTGCAAGTTATACTGATGGACTGAATAAATATTAGTTTTATACTTGGTCAAGACCCTTCAGTGCGATCTTCTTTTTTTTCATTGGACATTATATATTACTAGGGATTGTGCATTGTGCAGCTGGTTGAACTGAGAGAATGCTGACTTGATGGACTGTTTATATACAACTACCGGTCAAGATCTTTAGGATCACTTAGAAATGTCCTTGTTTTTGAAAGTAAAGCAAATTTTGTCTATTAAAATAACACCAAAAGGAGCTGAAATGACCTTGATGTAGCAAATTCCTATTGTAGCTGTAAATGGCTGATTATTAATGGAATAGCTACATAGGCATACAGAGGTACATTATCAGCAACCATCACTCCTGTGTACCAATGGCACGTTGTGTTAGCTAATCCAAGTTTATGATTTTAAAA
Organism: Pelodytes ibericus; assembly: GCA_036172795.1. Classification (NCBI taxonomy): domain Eukaryota; kingdom Metazoa; phylum Chordata; class Amphibia; order Anura; family Pelodytidae; genus Pelodytes; species Pelodytes ibericus. The sequence continues at coordinate 22,523,580 of CM069857.1, read as the reverse complement.
TACTAATTGATAATTGGGAAAACCATTTTGCAATTGTGTTAGCACAGCTGAAAACTGTTGTGCTGATTAAAGAACCAATATAACTGGCCTACCATAGGTTAATTAAGTATCTGGCGCATCCTCATTTGTGGATTTGATTAGTCTCTTTAACAGTAGTGGGATCAGAGTCTGAATTATGCACTTCTTGTAGATTGTCTTGTACAACCAGTCACCAGGTCTTTGAGAGGTGGTAGGAGGTCTTCGTTCCACATCAGAGATATCCTTGGTTGAGCCGCGGACACTGAAAAGATAAATAGCTGCGCCCCAACCTCTCTCCGAACACTGGTTAAGGAAGTACTAGTGACAGAATTACTGGAAGATTGAACTTGAGACAGAATTACTGGAAGATTGAACTTGAGACAATTGGGATTTTGAATAGCTGATCCTACAGCAGTACTGGTTCTGAGATACGGAATAACACACAGTCACCGGTACTGAGATATTGGATCTTGGAGCATGCAACTGTACTGGTTCTGGTATACAGCTACTGGTATTGAAGACTTGGATATCACACAGCCACTGGTTCTGAGACACAGGCTGGATTATCACATAGCCACTGGTTCTGAGACACAGAATTATCCACGATCCCTGGTATTGAGGTTCAGGAAGGTAGAACATATAACTGTACTGGTTCTGGAACACTGGATACATACAGCCACTGGGTCTGAGATTCAGGATGATATAACTGTACTGGTTCTGGAACACTGGATACATACAGCCACTGGGTCTGAGATTCAGGACGATAGAACTGTACTGGTTCTGGAACACTGGATGCATACAGCCACTGGGTCTGAGATTCAGGATGATAGAACTGTACTTTCGGGAACACTGGATACATACAGCCACTGGGTCTGAGGATGGAACAGCTGAACACACTGGAAATGAGACACCAATATGCAGGAAGCAGAGTGGAAGCCAAGGTCAGGATTACAGAGAACAGGATAATCAAGGGGAAGACGAGGGTCTGGTACACTGGAGTAAGGATCAAGAATTGTCAGACGAGCCATGTCAGGAATACAGGAGTCAATAACACAAGAATCGCCGAAGGACCTATCACAAGCAATACTAGAATGTAAGTGAGGGGTTTAAATACAAAACTGGCACCAATCACCAGCCAGGGGGGGTGTAACCAATCACTGAGCAGAGTTACACTGTGATCTGTCAGTTTTGTTTGCGCACTGGGTGCCGCGCGGCCATTTTGTTGGTGTCTGATCTCTGGAAAGATGGCGTTGCGGGATATAGAAGGGAGTTGAACGGAGTTAGGCAAGAATGATCACCATGAACACTGGGAGCAGCACGACGAGGATCAGGTAAGGGTGTTATAGTCTCAGAATGGCCAGAAACCCATCAGTCTATTCTATTTCTGAGAAATAAAGGCTATTCCAATGTGAGCAAATGCCAAGAAACTGAAGATCTCATACAACCCTGTGTACTATTCCCTTCACAAACTGACTCTCAACTGATCGCTTCATAAAATAGTACCTGCAAAACACCGATCTCAACAGTTAAAGGTTAACTCTGGGGTGCTGGCCTTCTAGGCAGAGTTGGAAAGAAAAAAACCATATTGCAAACAAGTGTTATGGAAGTGTCCGTCAAGCCAATCGAACTTGTGGGAGGTGCTTCAGGAAGCATGGGGTGAAAACTGTTCAAATTACTTCAGCAAATTGACAACTAGAAAGCTTAAGGTCTGCAAGACTATAATTGCAACAAATGTAGAATTCTTCGACGAAAGCAAAGTTTTTGAAGGACACAATTCCTATTTAAATTAAAAATCATAATTTCTAATAGTCTTGACTGTATTTACCATTCATTTTGCAAATAATTTTATGTATGTTTTCATGGAAAACAAGGACATTGCTAAGTGACCCCAAACTTTTGAATGGTAGTGCATCTCCAGCTTTTATGAATGTTGACACATTCAGAGGTCACGGAACCTGCAACTCTGGTGATCAACAGAATCTCTTCGAACAGCTGTCAGGTGAATCCATTCCGGTCTTTGAAAATTGTGCAGTAAATGTAACTATTGCATGAATATACGAAGCTCTATTTCATGCTGAATAACCTTTGAGCTATGATGTATCGTAAAATAGAAAACTATTTTTAGATCAGGGCTTGACAAATTTAATTTGATTCTAGGAGCCAGCAAAAAAACACACACACACACACACACACACACACACACACACGCCAACCCACTTCATATATACACCACACACACACACACACACACCAACCCACCAACCCACCAACCCACTTCACATATATATACACACACACACACACACACACACACACACCAACCCACTTCACATATATACACACACACACACACTTCACATATACACCACACACACACACACCAACCCACTTCACATACACACACACACACACACACACTTCACATATACACCACACACACACACCAACCCACTTCACATATACACACACCAACCCACTTCACATATACATACACACACACACACACACACACACACACACACACACACACTTCACATATACACACACCAACCCACTTCACATATACACACACCAACCCACTTCACATATACACACACCAACCCACTTCACATATACACACACCAACCCACTTCACATATACACACACCAACCCACTTCACATATACACACACCAACCCACTTCACATATACACACACACACACACACACCAACCCACTTCGCATATACACCACACACACACACCAACCCACTTCACATATACACCACACACACACACACACACACACACACACACACACACACACACACACACCAACCCACTTCGCATATACACCACACACACACACACCAACCCACTTCGCATATACACCACACACACACACACCAACCCACTTCACATATACACCACACACACACACACACACCAACCCACTTCGCATATACACCACACACACACACACACCAACCCACTTCACATATACACCACACACACAGACACACCAACCCACTTCACATATACACCACACACACACACACACCAACCCACTTCACATATACAACACACACACACACACACACCAACCCACTTCACATATACACCACACACACACCAACCCACTTCACATATACACCACCCACACACACACCAACCCACTTCACATATACACCACCCACACACACACCAACCCACTTCACATATACACCACCCACACACACACCAACCCACTTCACATATACACCACACACACACACACCAACCCACTTCACATATACACCACACACACACACACCAACCCACTTCACATATACACCACACACACACCAACCCACTTCACATATACACCACACACACACACACACACACACCAACCCACTTCACATATACACCACACACACACACACACACCAACCCACTTCACATATACACCACACACACACACACACACACACCAACCCACTTCACATATACACCACACACACACACACACACCAACCCACTTCACATATACACCACACACACACACACACCAACCCACTTCACATATACACCACACACACACACACACACCAACCCACTTCACATATACACCACACACACACACACACACACCAACCCACTTCACATATACACCACACACACACACACACACACACCAACCCACTTCACATATACACCACACACACACACACACACCAACCCACTTCACATATACACACACACACACCAACCCACTTCACATATACACCACACACACACACACACACACACACACACCAACCCACTTCACAAATACACCACACACACACACACACACCAACCCACTTCACATATACACCACACACACACACACACACACCAACCCACTTCACATATACACACACACCAACCCACTTCACATATACACACACACACACCAACCCACTTCACATATACACACACACCAACCCACTTCACATATACACACACACACACCTACTTCACATATACACACACACACACACCTACTTCACATATACACACACACACACCTACTTCACATATACACACACACACACACCTACTTCACATATACACACACACACACCTACTTCACATACACCTTACACATATACACCTCACACATACATACACAGGTTTTTGTTTTTTTTCTTTTTTAACTTCTGAGTGCTGGGTGTCGTCTGTTGGCAACCCAGCACTCAGCCGAAAGAGCAATGAAGATCGACTGCAGCACGAATGTTCCCCCTCCCTGCTGCCTTACCTCATTGCAGGGGAGGGCAAACATTCGTGGTGCAGCTGATCCTCATGTCTATTTCGGCTGAGTGCTGGGTTGTCAAGTGACGGCACCCAGCACTCACACACGCGTTGCACGAGGGGGGCGGAGCTTGCAGTCTGTGCAATCCTCAAAAAACAGATAGCAGCGGCAAGGGGAACCTTAGGGTAACGGCACCCGGGCGCCAGGCTCAATTTCCAGGTCGCCATGGCGACCTTGTGCCCGGGGTTTGTCGAGCCCTGTTTTAGATAGATATTGTCTCCAAAAGCATTTTCTAAAAAAATAAATCTGATTTTAAATAAGAGATCCATTTTATTTTTAAAACTATTTTAATCCACCCTGTCTTATATCATTCACTTTGTGACTGTTCAATTTATATATCAATGGAATCTTTAAATTCATTTTTTTTTTCTCTCCTCTGCCCCATTCCCTATTAAGTTTTGGATTCAGTGACAAAGTAGCAGTTCATGGCCATGTTCCGGTCGGACTTTACGGAAACGGTTTCAAATCTGGATCCATGAGATTGGGAAAAGACGCCATCGTGTTCACGAAAAACGAGTCCGGCATGCATGTGGGAATGTTGTCCCAATCCTTCCTGGAGGCGATCTCTGCAGAACATGTCGTAGTGCCCATTGTATCGTTCAACAAACAGAACAATATCCTTTTACCATAGTTGACCATATTTGTCAAAATTATAATTTATTTATTTTTTATTTATTTTTACATGAATATTTAAATGTGTATTGTGGAAATTATATAAATAATGGCTTTCACCCGGATATTAAGATATTTTAAAAATACACTTATTTTAACTTTTTAAAACCATCATGTCATACTCCTATAGGTGCCTCTTTAAGTTACCTCCCCCCAACAGCGAACTAGATGGAAGTAACGTAATTGCAATTTTTCTTTAATCTTTTATTTGTCGCCTATAAATCTTAAAACCTAGCGGCACGATGGAATTATGCATGGCTAGTGGTGCTGTTTCCTGTCTCCCTGATTCCTTTGGTCGGGTTTTTGCTCTTGCGTCTGTATGGTGTGTGTATAAAACTGCCAGGGTGGGTTTTATACATTAGTAAGGGTCAAACCTGTGACCTTTTTTCCTCTAACTGTGTGACTGTTTGTTTAATTTAAATTGTTAAATAAATAAAAAGAAGGTAGCCTTAGGGTTAGGGTTTTTAGCCACCAAAAAGAGTGGGTCTGTATGTCGAGAAGGAGAGGTATAACCACCCCAATCATAGACAATAGATAAAACAAGTATCACGCTGCAGAATACTTTTTATAACGCGTACTAATTACTTTACAAGTCTCCTTAACCTATTCCTAACAGCAGCTGGTGAAGTCTGCAGAGGCTGAAGCGAATTTACATGCAATAACAACATACTCTCTGCTAAATAGCGAAAGGGATTTGTTAGCAGAGTTGGATGCCATCCGATCTAAAAGAGGGACAAGAATAATAATTTGGAACCTGCGCAGGTAATTTTTTTTTTTTTTTTTTTATGAAACTCTTTGAGCTGCCAGAGTATTATATTTTTGTTTGAAGGGACAGTCTCACCCAGCTTATTCTCTGTGTGTTGTACATGTTTTTATACATATTTATACATACACCTTTTATATAATTTATGGTGATGCTCGTACATGTACAGGTTCCCAGTGCGATGCATTGGTGACCATGTATGGGCTGTTTTAAATTACTGCTTTGCTGGAAGCCACTAAAGACTTTAAAAAGGACAGGCCAGTAATGATATCCTCTGGATTAAGGCAAGCCTGGAATTCACAAAAGAAAAGCAAACTGTCTGAGCAATTTCTTAGAGGATTTTGACAAGCCTAGGGGCTAGTCACAATCTTCTGTCATCCACCCCCAAATCCCCCCCCCCCACACACACACACTTGGGGGTGGGGGTGTTTGGATGTGATCGGTTGATCCTCGTTGCCTTAAGCATTATTCAGATCAGCATGAAACATTATTATTAGTGTTTATTGATGTGATCTCTGCGAAAATCAATCCGTGATCTCATGCAATAAATAACAAACAAATGTTTTTCTATCTTACATGAAGAGTGGATTATTTTAATCCTCCCTCTCGCTCACTGACACACTTTGATCTTGTGTCAGAGAGATTGATGAGCGAGATATACGGTGTCCCTGAAAGTTAAGAAACTAAAAGCCTGTGGTTGACTGAGCATCACGGGAAGCAGAGTATTTGGCTTTTGGAGTGCTAAAGTTCAGGCATCACTCTTCTACTTGTTGGACACGCAGGCCCGCTGGTCTGTTATCCAACAGAATCACTGGTTACTGCTTTAACATGTGTGTGTGGTCTGCTTTATTTACAAAACCCTAGAGACAAGCGCGGCTGTGCAGAATTTGATTTTGAGTCCGATAAATACGATTTGAAGATTCCTGAGGAAATGGATGGCACGCTAAAGAGGGGCTACAAGAGACAGGAGCGGGCTGATCAGGTAGCACCTGACAGTGATTATTCTCTAAGAGTAAGTATGCGTGATGGCTAGATACAATGTACAAAAGCTGCTGTACCTGCCGAAAGACTAGGAGATCTTAATGATGCAAAAATAACATTGCAGACATACTCTGTTCTCTCATGCTGTGTACATACTAGTGCCACTGAACGTCTCACGTGTGCTTCTGTGCTCCTCAATTTGTGGGGGTGCAATGGTGAGCATAAGAACTAGGATGAATGGGGATAGTGGATAGAAATAAAAACTAGAAGGGTATTTTTCAATAATCTTTTTCGTAAATGTGAAAAAAAAAAAAAGTTTAGTGAAGGAATATATGCTAGTGACACTTTTTCCCTATAGGGTTGTCTTATAGCTAGATGTTTTATAAAGTTTGGGAGTCCTCTTCTAATCGGGGGCGCCTTATTTGCTTATTCAAGCAAATGTGGTACAATAGAAGGTGATTTCATTAAAACTACTACTAAAAGCAGAAAGTCCCTATTATCTGTGTACAACATTCCCCCGCCCCAAAACAAAATCACTCCTATTAGGCTCTTCCTGGTTCATCAATGGATGGGCTCTGTAAATGTTCATTTTCAGGAATATCTCTCTTATCTGGGTCCCCAGGACATACTTGAAAACGAGAGAAATCTCAATGTATTTTTCCTGGTAAAACACTTTCTAAATTAAATAAATAAATAAAATCTATTTAGACCACAGCAATGAAATTCATGGATTGAATAACGCGTATATGAATTTCATTTTTGTGTCTATATTGATAAGCGAGAGATTCACTTTTCTAAGACCTACATTTTTGGGATCCTTATTTCTGATCAAAAAAAATGGAAGATGCTGATCGGCTCTGCTCACCTATGCTCTCCACGTGGGTGCTCCATCCCGCTGACCAGGCGTATGATATATTGGAAAATGAACGAAAAGATAATGTGCACTCCACTCCAGTAAGCAATATAATAAAGTGCTTTATTGAATAATAAAACGAGACCAAAAAGGAGGTACGTGAACAACGAAAGGACAAACAAAAAAAAAAACGCACCTTACGCGTTTCGCGTATTACAACGCTTAATCATAGGTAAAGTGTCGGCTGCAAAAGATGCAGCTTATATACAGGCTTGTGGCCAATGAAAGAAAAGGTCAGGCTGTCAGTAAACCTAAGGTACTCCGCCCTGAGAAAATTAGTGGCAGTTGTGATGTGGAAGAAACAAAGTAAGTTAAAAAATGTCGTGAGAATGTAGGAAATGTGAAAAAATGTATAATATATAATGCAAAATATATAAGTGAATGCATCAGGAAGGGAATGACTATGTGTATTATGCTAAAAAGAATATAGAGTGAAAAAAAAATATTAATGTATAGTGTAGGAAAATAATCCTAAAAAGAGAAGATATGTGTGATAGAAATATGGATGAGAGAATAATGTAATATGTTATATATAATGGCAAAAAGTGATACAAATGTGATGAAAAACAAAAACAAATAAAGTGAAATCCTATTTCTGATAATGATTCCCAAACAAGATGAACTTTAGCAAAGATGGACTAACGATATTGCTAAACAGGCAGATTTTACACTGTGGGGAGAGCTCATAATATACCACACAAAACAAAAAAAACATCCTGCAGACTGGTTGTATGCTACATATACTAGCCAGCAGTAAGCCTAGACCATTTCAGCCAGGATCCATGGATAGTGAAGCTTTTACTCACTCTGCACAGCAAGCCCTAGACTTGGGGCCGAGCACTAACCCATTATAGAAACACAAATTAACTATGGTGCTTGTAAACACACAGTCCACAATCTTGATATCTAAACGGGTACCTTAACAACTGTGTGTTGATTTTGGTGTATTTGTTTGTCTTCCAGGCATACTGCAGCATTCTATATTTAAAACCACGGATGCAGATCATTTTACGTGGACAAAAAGTTCAAACTCAGCTTGTTTCTAAAAGTCTTGCGCACATCGAGAAAGATGTCTACAGACCCAAGTTCCTCGCTGTATCCTTATGCTATGATATTGTTTCATCCAGTGTGGACAATTACAGACCCATGCATTTCACACTTAACCAGAACTTTGTCCTAGGCAATTATCCCAACCTCCCCTCAATCTATCCTTTTTTTAATTCTAGTTTAATTCAACAAAAGTCTGGAGGGTGGAGCACTGTTGTGAGCAATAGGTAATGAAACACGCAGTGTAATAATCTGGATTACAAAAGTGGGTATAAACATTTAAAGCCAAATTTACAGTAATGGAATGGCAGTGCCCATTGCTGAAGTATAAATTAACAGAGGATAACCAAACCATCGTGCTCCATGTTGGTTGACTGACTGGCCAATTAGAATAGAGGCGTGTTTGTGGGCCCATAATAAGGGGGGGGGGGGGGAGTACGCTTAAAGGCACAGAGCTGCTGTCAAGGTACGCGTAATGCCGGGACCTCAATGAGCTGAGATGCTCTCATCAATAGATAAAGAGACTCTTATTGTGATGAAATAAGATGTATAATGAGGAATACTGTGACTGACTGTTATACCGTCCTCATCCTCCGTCTGAATCAAGGTCATCGATAAGGAAATTTAAATTAATGTGTACTATGTGCGACCCTCACATGTATACGTGCCCTGCCCTAATGGTGTGGGTGAAATATCCATATTATTGCACAATTATGTTCACATTCTAATGTAATTACACATTATCGGGCCGATGGTCACGGGGGGAGGGGCCAAACGAAGCAGCGCAGAGATGTTAGAAGAGTAATTACCCATACAGCAGAGATGACCGGACCAGCAGGGTGTCCATTCTTTATGCATGGGAAAGGCCTTTATCTGGATAAGGTGATTCAAGTAATTTGCTTGGAAAGGTGGGACAGAGTGAATGAACATTTTAAAACACAATGCAGAGTGCTGAAACTATACAATCTATAAGAGATCTAAAGATATACTACAGCAGACACACCGCCAATATATATATAAAACATCTCTCAGCGTGACCTGGAACACACGCCAACATACAACGTTTTGCACCTGCATATATTATCTACAACAAATGTCTCTACTGAAATCCCTAGGGTTACCCCCTCCAACAAATTCAAGGGTCTATAAAGAGAGAATTGCAGGGAATTTAGACGGCATTTCAAACTTACGACCAAAGTAGCCGAGTAGAGAAAAATTCTCCCATTTAGCTGCCTAGGAGAATGTTTTCGAACTCGGCTACTTTAGCCTAAAGTTGCCAATTCCCATCTCGATTCCCTCTTTATTGAGTAGACCCTTCCTCTGATCTTCAGTGGTGTGAGTTTCAGATTTTGTAGACTATGAAGCTGTGATAAACCAGTTATTTGGGATTCTCTTGGAATATAAGGTCATATTAATTGATTTGTAAATGTAGTAATTGTGCAGAGGATTTTTCTTAATACGATCAGCCTAAAACGGTGAAAATCACTTTCGGATATAACTGTCGTAATAAGGAGCATTACGGGATAATGATGTACCATAAAAACCGACTTATCAAAGCGTATGTGAGGGTTGGCTGCCAACTGAAGGTCAGTGGCTTATTTTTCTATATTAAACATTTTTATCTAAGGGTCTATTCAATAAAGAGGAGATTGAGAGAGGAATTTACAAACTATGTGTTAACATAGATAAACTGGTGAAAAAATCTCCCCTGCAGCTGGATGGGAGAATGTTCCCAATTCCGCTACTTTGCTCAAAAGTTTGAATTCCCGTCTCGATTCTCTCTTTATTGAGTAGAACCCGTCAATGTTTTATCTTTTCTTTCAGTTCACATTTTTAGTTGTCATTATCTCTTTTTTTTTTTTTCTCCCCCCTTCTAGGCAAACAATATGGGAGTAGGGGTCGTTGGAGTCATTGAATGCAATTTCTTTAAGCCTACTCACAATAAACAAGATTTTGATTATACAAATGATTATCGGTAAGTTCTGCTTGGAACACTATATATATAGTTTGCCAGGTGTGATTTTTTTTTTTTTTTTTTGGGGGAGGTACTTTCCTTGAACAGATGTGCAGTGACCCTTAGTGGGTTTAACATGTATAGCTTGGAGGAAAGACGTAACAGGGGGGATATGATAGAAACATTTAAATACATAAAGGGAATCAACACAGTAAAGGAAGAGAGTATATTTAAAAGAAGAAAAACTACCACAACTAGAGGACATAGTCTAAAATTAGAGGGGCAACGATTTAAAAGTAATATCAGGAAGTATTACTTTACTGAGAGGGTAGTGGATGTATGGAATAGCCTTCCAGCGGGAGTGGTAAACACAGTCAAGGAGTTTAAGCATGCGTGGGATAGACACAAGGCTATCCTAGATATAAGACCGGGAACTGGGGACTAATAAAAGTATTTAGAAAATTGGGCAGACTAGATGAGCCGAATGGTTCTTATCTGCCGACACATTCTATGTTTAAAAAAAAATGTAAAGGTTGCAAAAAAACTTATTGATGTGCAAAAGAAAGTGTAGCCATCTTAAATAGAAAATCTTTAATGAAAGAGTACAAAAAAATAACTCCTTGTACAGATCCATCAGGGGACAGACATGTTGTTTAGAATCTCGAGTCAGATGCATGCAGATCTGAGCCAAGATGTCTGCCCCCTGGTAGAGCAATACAGATCAAAAAGGATTCTGAAGTACTTTATATTCTTTCATTGTAGCCTTTCAACATATAAAATGCCTACACTTGATGCAATCTTTCAGTTAACCGTAGCATGTTTTTGCTGATCATTGCCCTATAAGAAAGCCGGAAAAGTTTTTTCGTAGCGGATATGAATTGTGAACGCAAGTTGTTTTAATTACTCTTTATTATATTATTTGTTTGCAGACTGACACTAACTGCATTAGGAGACAAGCTAAATGATTACTGGAATGAAATGAAAATGAAGAAGAACATTAACCCACAAAGTCTTCCTATGGAAGATGTCCAGTAAGTACAAGGAGGTGAAACTTGCTTGGTTTATTTTTTTGGAAATACAAAAGAAAACAAACTTTCCTGCACCTTTTAAAACTTCCTTTAATAAAAAAAATAATCCGATAAAGTGGATTTATTAACAATCCAGCACTTCCTAGTTCACCAAATGGTTTATTTTACACAGCACGTTTACACCTTATTATTTATTATAACTTATTAGTTATTTTATATATTAAAATATGTATATGCAATATTAATATGAATAGTTTATAATAATGTCATAGTTGCCAACTGTCCTGTGTTTGCTGGGATAATCCCCTCAATTGGGAGCATGTCCCGGCGAATTTACTATGCCGGGACAGTCCCAGCAAATAGGGAATGGTTGCACATGCAAAAACAAAAAGTGTACACGTGCCTTTAAAAAAAAAAAGAAAGAAAGAGCTTTCTGCAGCAGTCTGAGTGACATGGGGTCACATGACCTCTCGGAGTTCAGTCACTGGAGACATGCGGGGGAGAGGCAGCACGAGGACTCACTCTAAGGATAGCTGGAAAGAAATCCTGCGTGCCTGGACCCAGTGTGCAGTACGTAAGATAAGGTACAAGATAAAAGTTGGTGTGGATTTAATATTGTCAGATTTTTACATTGTTGCCAACCGGATTGTGCAGGCTATATTGTGGCATATTAATGTGAAATTGGCTGTGGCATATTAATTGGCAGTCTGGCTGTGGCATATTACTGGGCAGGCTAATAGTGGCATATTAATGGGCAAATTGGCTGTGGCATATTATTGGGAAGGCTAATAGTGGCAAATCAATGAGAACATTTGCTGTGGCATATTGGCATTCTGACTGGCATATTAATGGGCAGGCTAATAGTGGCATATTAATGGGAAATTGGCTATCTGGCTGTGGAATATTACTGGGCAGGCCAATAGTGGCATATTAATGGGCAAATTGGCTGTGGCATGTTAGTGGGCAGGCTAGTAGTGACATATTAATGGGAAAATTGTCTGTGGCATGTTAGTGGGCAGGCTAATAGTGGCATAATGGGAAAATTGTCTGTGGCATGTTAGTGGGCAGGCTAATAGTGGCATAATGGGAAAATTGGCTGTGGCATGTTAGTGGGCAGGCTAATAGTGGCATAATGGGAAAATTGGCTGTGGCATATTAATGTACAATCTGGCTGTGACATATTAATGGCCAGGCTAATAGTGGCATAATAATGGCCAGGCTAATAGTGGCAAATTAATGGGCAAATTGGCTGTGGCCAAAGTGATGCTGTGACATGTTCTGTGGGGCAAATTAACATGTATTATGGGGGAAAGTGACACTGTGGTATGTTCTGCCAAATCATGTGGGTGCAATATTAGTACAAGTTAAGAGCTGTGGGTACTGTATGGTGCTGTGTTAAGGGGGGGGGGGGAGAGTGTCCGGTCAAGTGGCTCATTATGCAACTGAATCAGCTCAACATCCATGTCCACCCTTCCCTGAGGTTCGTTTGCAGCCGGGGAACGCTGTGGTCACATGACCTCCGCAGAAGGCTGCCTTCATGTTAATGGGACTGCATGCAAGTTAAAATATGCCCTTTCTCCTGCTCTCTGGCAATGGCAGCCAGGAAGAAGAAAGAGAATCAGTGTCCACCGAGGCAGCAACCTTTTGCATGAAGTTTAGGGCAGCTCAAAGCGCATTTGCCCTTCTGCCCCCTGTCCCAGCCAGCCCATTGTTATTAGGTGCAATGTGGGTGCAGAGGAAGGGAATAAAAACAATAATTTGTTTTTTTAAGTGGTAGAGGTTAATACCGTGAAAAGAGTTTAAGCATTAATGGGATATGCATAAAGCTATCCTAGATATAACATAAGGCCAGGGCCGATCCTATGGTCACGTACGCCTGGGTGCAGGATTTTTTTGGGCGCCCCCTTGTTGGGCGTGGCTATAATACTAACTCCTCCCCCTTCACAAATGTATTCAAGAAATCCAAATTAAAGTACAAAAACTTTATTATAAATTATTTAAAAAGAAAAGTAGAAACCCAGTGTGATTACTAATGGAGAAAATTAGTATTTTAGTGAACTTTATGTGAGTGTGTGTTTGTATGTATGTATTAGTGAGCTTGTATTAGTGTGATTATGTGTTAATGCATGTTATGTGAGTATTCACAAGTGTTATGTGAGTGTGTATTAGTGTGATTGTGTATGTTATGTAGGTGTTCTGGTGAGCGTTAGGTGTGTGTGTGTATTAGTGAGTGTGTATTAATGCATGTTATGTGAGTGTATACATACAGACACACTCTCACAGTCACTCACAAACACACATACACAGTCACTCAGACTCACATATACACCATCACTTACAGACACACGCTCACATATACACTGTCACTTACTGACACACACACACACTCACAAATACACCATCACAGACACACACACTCACATAAACACCGTCACTTACAGACACACAATCACATATACACAGACACACACTCACATATACACAGTCACTCCTAATACACACAGACACCCTTACACAAAGATGTATTTTCTTTTTTTAACATTAAAAATAGTTTTTGATGTTTGTCCTCCTCCCTGCTCACTTACCTTTTAGTTGCAGGGAGGGGAATGGCTCAGACCGTGTGGTTATTGCTGCTGTAAAGCTTCTTCTGTGAATCCGGATGCTCTGACCTATCACAGCGTGAGGGGGGGGAGCAAGCACCCCCTCGCGCTGAGCTCCGCCCACTGAGGTGCGTTTACGTGTGCTGTACTTGGCTCCCTCAATGGAGGAGGATCACTACAGACATACAGGGCGCCCGGCATGAGCAAAGGCGTGCTGCTATCAATCATTGTGATAGCAGCGCCTGCTCTGTGTGCCGGCCAGCAGCAGTCTAGGCGCCCCCATCTTTCACAGCTATACAGCGCCTGGGCGCAGTGCACCCCGTGCACCCGCCCAGAATCGGCCCTGCATAAGGCCAGGGACTAATGAAAGTATTACTTTCTGAGATAGTAGTGGATGCATGGAATATCCTTCCAGCAGAAGTGTTAGAGGTTAATACAATGAGAGTTTAACCCCTTCATGACCGGACTGTTTTTGGAATGGTTGTGCGTTGAGCTGTTTTAACACTTTTGAGGTCTTTGTGTTTAGCTTTAATTTTCTTCTTTGTCATTTGTTGTACCCGCACAAATTATATATTGTTTTTATTTTTCAGGACAAGAAGGGCTTTCTTTTGATACCATTATTTTGTTCATATCATTGTGTTATGAAAAAAAATAGTAAAATATGTCAAAAATGTAAATAAACAACACTTTTCCTGAATTTTATTTGTAAAATCTTTTACTTAGCTCCAAAAGCTAATGAAAAAAACTGGTAAATAGATTCTAATATTGGTCCTGAGTTTAGAAATACCCAATGTTGTATTTTTTGTGTGCATGTTATAGGTTAATAAATACAAGTAGCATATAGCTGTTTCAAAACCATTTAAAAAAATAAATAAATTTAAAAAAAAAGATTAGCATTAGTGACATTGTAAAACCAATGTCTGTCATGAACCCTGAAAATCCCCCCACATGTACACATCTTTATAAAGTAAATATCCCGGGGTATTAAACTTGTGGTATTTTGACACTTTTCATTCAGTCATTTTACCACCAATCTTTGACAAGTTTTGGCATAGTAATTTTGTGTGTGTTTCCCCCCCCCACACACACTTTGAACTTTAGGTATGAATTTAAAGGGGATATCCTATTTTATTGCCAGACACCCCAATATATGTTCAGCAACTTCCCCTGAGAATGGCGGCACACCACATGTATAGGTTTGCTAGGGTTATGTGGCAGGTACAGGCAGGGCCGCCACCAGGAATTTCAGGGCCCCTTACTGAACACATTTTCTGGGCCCCCTACGCCCCTCAATGTGCCATTTAATATGCCAGTATTTTGCCACCCTATGTGCCATTTAATATGCCAGTATTTTGCCCCTCAATGTGCCATTTAATATGCCAGTATTTTGCCCCTCAGTATGCCAGGAATTTGCCAATTAATATGCCAGGATTTTGCCCCTCAATATGCCAGGATTTTGCCCCTCAATATGCCAGGATTTTGCCCATTAATATGCCAGGGTTATGCCAATTAATATGCCAGGGTTATGCCAATTAATGTGCCTGGATATAGCAAATTAATATGTCAGGATTATGCCAATTAATATTCCAGGGTTATGCCAATTAATATGCCAGTGCTTCTGCCGCCCAGTGGGTTGTCTGATCATTTCAGTATAGTTTTAGGTGTGCTTCCCCACAGCTTAACACAAATTCCACCTTTTTGTTTCATAGAAAAAATCCGGACCAGAACTGGGTTCAATGTGATGCTTGTCTTAAATGGAGAAAGCTTCCAGATGGCATGAGAAAGATCACTGGGAAGTGGTTTTGTTATATGAATGCTGATCCACAATTCAGGTACGGACATGTTTTAAAGACACAGGCACAGCATTTATCATCAAGCAGTGTCTTAAGTTATTAGAAAATATTTTTAACAGCGGTTTAGATTTCAGATTTTTGAAAACCGTAATGATGATATAATTGAAGGAATTATAAAATGCTTTGTGCTCTGATCTCTTTATTTAACCCATATGTATAAGAAAAATAAAATGTTATCTGATTCTGTCTGCAGAGAATTTAAACATTAAAAAACATCTAAAAACTACATATAAAGTATATTAGATTTATTGATTTTGCCATGGTAACAGTCCCGAGAGGCTGATTCCACAGTAATGTCAGAACTTTCTATGAGTGGAATATATAAACTGCTTCAGAGAAAGCCAGCCCACCTCATGTAAACTCATTCTTGCTGATGTCACTGAATTTATAGGGTCCTGTAAAAATATTTTCAAAGTAAAAATAAGTAAATTTCACATATATTAAAGGTGCTGTTCCACATTGATGGTTGTGATGGATGAGCTAACGGACCAACTGATAGCCCTGCAGTGCAGGTGTTTAAAGCCACACTGTATATGATGTGATGTGCCTGTGTTATGCTTGTAACATGATGTGCCTGTGTTATGCTTGTAACATGATGTTCCTGTGTTATGCTTGTAGTATGGTATGATGTTCCTGTGTTATGCTTGTAGTATGGTGTGATGTTCCTGTGTTATGCTTGTAACATGATGTTCCTGTGTTATGCTTGTAACATGATGTTCCTGTGTTATGCTTGTAGTATGGTGTGATGTGCCTGTGTTGTGCTTGTAGCGTGGTGCAATGTGCCTGTGTTGTGCTTGTAGTGTGGTATGATGTGCCTGTGTTGTGCTTGTAGCGTGGTGTGATGTGCCTGTGTTGTGCTTGTAGCGTGGTGTGATGTGCCTGTGTTGTGCTTGTAGCGTGGTGTGATGTGTCTGTGTTGTGCTTGTAGCGTGGTGTGATGTGCCTGTGTTGTGCTTGTAGTGTGGTATGATGTGCCTGTGTTGTGCTTGTAGCGTGGTGCGATGTGCCTGTGTTGTGCTTGTAGCGTGGTGCGATGTGCCTGTGTTGTGCTTATAGTGTGGTATGATGTGCCTGTGTTGTGATTGTAGTATGTATGATGTGCCTGTGTTGTGCTTGTAGCGTTGTGCAATGTGCCTGTACATTTCATCACGTGTGTGTGTGTGTGTGTGTGTGTGTGTGTGTGTATAGGTATCACAGGTACATCACACCATGCTGTATCTTTTGACAAGAATTCCTCTGGCAACGCACACCTTTCCTTTTGTTATGGGACAGGAATCATTTAATAAACACATTAAAATGCTGGATCTGTTTTCTTTAGCTTACCTTTACATGATGCAGCACTTACACGGGAGTCATGCTACGGGGAACAGCACCTTTAACACCATGTACAACAAGGCTTGAAAAATAGCTTCAGAACCAACTGGACCAATCCAGGAGCCAGCCAAGTTATAGCTCCTATATATTTTAGGAGCTGGAGAAATGGATCAATGTTAGGAGGCAGCAGTGGGGATTTAGGAGCCAAATCTCCCTGGCTTCTGGGCATGGTCAAGCTTAATAATACAGAGTAGAACTTCCTCTATTACAATGTATTAAATGAATGTGTTTTCTAGTAGTGATCCTGATATCGTTTTGGTTTTTTATCTTAACAGAGATTGTAATGTTCCAGAGGAACCGGAAGATGATGATGAAATTACACACTCGACCTATGAGAAGACTTATAAAAGAAGGTAAGGAAACGTGGGCAAGAGAGAGACTGCATTAGTGAAGGTATTTTAGAAAGGGGGCGAGAAACAAAACCTAAAGCAGAACCTTTACACTAAAGAATTATTCTACAAATACATTTCAAATTTTAACACTGTTTTTTTTTTTATTTTTTTTTATTTCAGAAAATCTGAACAAAATCAGCTTGTGAGTACCGTCTTTAATTTGTTACTGTGTGTTACCTGGGAGCGCGTGAGTGTGTTACCTGGGAGCGCGTGAGTGTGTTACCTGGGAGCGCGTGAGTGTGTTACCTGGGAGCGCGTGAGTGTGTTACCTGGGAGCGCGTGAGTGTGTTACCTGGGAGCGCGTGAGTGTGTTACCTGGGAGCGCGTGAGTCTGTTACCTGGGAGCGCGTGAGTCTGTTACCTTGGAGCGCGTGAGTGCGTTACCTGGGAGCGCGTGAGTGCGTTACCTTGGAGCGCGTGAGTGCGTTACCTGGGAGCGCGTGAGTGCGTTACCTGGGAGCGCGTGAGTGCGTTACCTGGGAGCGCGTGAGTGCGTTACCTGGGAGCGCGTGAGTGCGTTACCTGGGAGCGCGTGAGTGCGTTACCGGGGAGTGCATAAAAGTCCACTGTCAGGTGGTTGACTGCCAGAAAGACAGGTAGACTATGGCCAAACTTGGGCGCTCTAGTGATCAGGAGATCTCTCTGCTAATAATGGCAGGAATTATCCAGTCCACATGTGAGACATAGCAGTTCCTGGTTGTCGGGCGCTGATGTTGTCAGTCCGACTCTGTCTGCCTAATGCGAGGGTCTCTCGCTGCTAGCTCAGAGAGAGACCCTCGTTTTTGCATGGGATCAGCAGTTAAGGTCCCCCCCTGCTGATCCCATGCAAAAACGAGGTCTCTCTCTGCACTAGCAGAGAGAGCCAGTTGCCGACCAGACAGCTGCCTGCTTCCTATGGAAACATGGCAGCTGTGGGTCAGAGGATAAACTGGCGTGTACCATCAAAAGTACCTGCCACGTTATCCTAACAATAGGAACAAACATTTCGCTTGTGGTTCTATATTAGAAGCACACGTGAAAAGTAAGGTTTACTGTTCCTTTTAAAGGCTAATGTGCACACACAGGCTGATTAATGAGATAAATTGTTTGTTTTTTTCTTTCTCTATTGGAACAGGTTCATGAAAAACCTACGATTCTTTTCACCCCGACAAATAAAGACATGCTGCCAACAATGTCTCTGATGCAAAGAATGTTTAATCAGTCTACCATGCCTGCGAGATCCCCAGGAAAAAGCTTGGATATTGTTTCCCCAAATGAAAGGTATTCTATGGTCGGATTAAAGCACACCATACCATACCCAGTGCTACCTTAAGTTCTATGAGTAAACAAATACTGTACAAAAATACTTCCAGCAGCAACCAATAAAGAAATCATTACATCTAAAGTAACATTTGCTGGCAGTGTCAAATCCAGCCTGTAAAGAATTATTCCCTTACTGGTACAATGTGGGGAAGACACTGAGAGCTTCAACTAGGCATTATCCATGAATCAACGGAGCTCTTCAAGCAGGAGAAACGCAGCAGGTTTCGCCCTTTTTACAAGAGATAGTTAAAGAGCCAATAATTATTTTCTTTTTTTTTTTCTTTTCACTTGTGTGCCTAATACTAGCGCTATCTCAATGTGCTAATAAACTCAGTGCGGGTCTCACCAGTTATCCATTGCTTAACTGATCCGTTCTTTCAAGCGAAAGTGACGGTATGTATAAAAGTGCAGTCATCATTATCTTGATTGCACTTCTTTTTATTTTTTATACTTCCTGACACCTTACTGGGCAGGAGTGTTTATACATAAACCCCATCGTTTTTATTGTATTTATAAAGAATGTCCGCTTCAATAGGGAAAGGTGGAGTTAGCTGGTGTATCCTTTAATGACCTAACACTCCGCCACGTCAAGACTGTCGGAGATCTGTACAGTTTGGGATGATCTATTCTCTTCTCCATATTTAATCACCACATCAAGTTATTTTCTTCTGTCTTTATTTCCCATTTGTTTCTCAGAAACAAACGTCCACTTCCCACAGAGAGCATGCCCGTCATTCCCAAACGGCTAAAAATTGGTGAACTTGAGACTATTGATGTGACTGATGTGGACGAGATTGAAGAGGCTGATGTTATCATACTTGAAGCAAACAGCACCCCAAAACCTCAGAGCAGTGATATACCAACTAAAAGCAGTGATATACCAACTAAAAGCAGTGATATACCAACTAAAAGCAGTGTAGACCCAGGCCCCGTTCCCCAGGAGAGTTTTGTGGACACGTCGCCAGACAGGTTGAATCCAAGTGAGACTTCTGCAGTAGCCACTCAGACTGAAAGACCATATTTGCCTGTTAAAAAGGAAGAAGATACCAGCCATGAGATAGACTGCCAAAACAATCAAGAGGCCTACAGCCATTGCAACGGAACAGGATCACATACAGAACCAGAACACGAACCATGTAACCACCAAAGCCCGCCACATTCTACAAACCGAGAGGAAGAACGCTACAGGATACATTGTGAAAAATTGGAACACAAGGTGGCAGAGTTAGAGAGTCAGGTGGCTGAAATGACCAACAAATATGTGAAAAGAGAGATTACCCATCAAATGTCACAAACCGACCTCTCCCATTTACATAGATGGGAAAATTCTTCCAAGCAGCTGGTCATGCAGTATGAGCAGGCCCTGAAAGAGATCAATAGACTGAAAGTCCAGTGTAATACTCTGCAAAAGATGAAAAATGAGCAGAGCCCCACCCCCGCACAAGAGACCAACGATAGCAGTGAAGTAGATGATATGGCCGAACAGCTGGATGGGGTCTTCAGACAGCTTGATGCATGTTGCAACGAACGGGACGAGTATAAATGTGAGGTATGTGCAAAGTCATTCTATAGTTTGAAATTTTTCCATTTAGAAACTAGATATGGCTTCCCATCAACCCGTTGGGCAGGTCTCTGGAGGCGGAGTTTCATTTCATTTCCCATAGGCTATAGTGGGAGGTGAATTAATATAAGCACCCTGAAATAAACCTAGCAGTGTAAATTCCCCCTCATAGGAAGTAATGGGACTCGCCAGCATTAAAGTAGGCGAGTTCTGAGAAGTGTTTTTTTTGTTTTGTTTTTTAAGTCAAACTCAACCAATTCTGAATGCTTTCTACGGATCTCGATGGTGTGATGGGAGTTTGACTTTGGCTAGGGTTGTCAAGCTGAGGGCAACTTAGATGGCCATTTATTTATTTTGAGTCGGTCGAGTTAAGAGGTTTAATTTGACTTAGTGAAAGTCAACCTCCAAAGTTCACCTCGAACCAGAGAATAGACCGCAGAGCATTATCAAACCATTAATGCGGATAAGATATGGATGGCTTTTTCATAGCAGCATGCGAGAGATCAATAGACCTAAACACAATAATGAAAATGCGATTCATGATGTAGCAATATAATGGATTTGACATCTATTTTGCTTTAAAAAGTATTGCACAATTATTAACACTTGCTTTAAAGAGTGACCTTTTCTTCCATCATTAAAAGTGTCATTTGAATGGTACTCTGATCGTGTGAATCGCTCTGCTGCAGCAGAGTTGGTCCAGCAACCTCTCTCTCTGCCATTTATGTGTGCACGTGTCAGTCATGCAGTACACAGCCAATAGCGGAGAAGCAGATGATCCCCTACTCCCACGGCTTGAGGTGTGTCCTCTATCACAGACTGCACAGCAGTCATCTCTGCCTAGCCATGAAGCAGAACCTCTGTGACCTGAAAGTCTTAAGGAGACTTCCAAAACAATTGTGGATGGTGCTCCCTCATTCAGAAGTCTTTTAAATCGGGCTGAAGGTTAAGTCCTTCTTCAAAGTTAAGTTGAATAAGATCATTAAATAAATCCCAGGGTAGCATCTTTAAGCCGACGGTCCCTCACTGTCTGTTTTGATTTTGTGCAACTTGTCGGGTAAATTCAGACTATTTGTTTTGTCCCAGATGGAGAAATTGAAAGAAGCGAACACAGAGCTGACTTCACAAAATAATCAGCTGGAGATTCAAATTGAGCAGCTTAAAGAAATGGTTCAGGAGATGAACAAGAAAGAGGATGCCTCGACCAGCAGCAAAGACATCGGAGAAGAAAGGTTAGCACACGTCCTGGTTCTGTAGTAGAGCTAGGAGGACATCGTGGGCTGTGTCTCTATAGAGCACTATAGAATTTGTATGGGTGACCCTTTCCATGAATATGTAAGAACAAGGGAATGGGGAGCAGAACCCTGAACCGCAATGTTCAATTTATTCACAATACATAGAAATATCAGCGCACAATTAAAAATCTACTGTTTTGTTCCTAAAAGCTGTTATTTTAGATTGAGATCATGTTTAGACCCCCACTGTGTCAAAGTGCTCCAATGTTGGTGGGTCCTAACCTCATATTTTACCAGCATAGGACTCAGGATCTCAAACGCCATCTTCTGGAAGTAGGGCCTGCCTACACTCATATTCGTGCGCAGCCTATTGCATTAGGGTGTGCACCCTAAAGCACAAACACACACTCCGCACACGTGTGTGTGTGTATAGATATATAGATAGATATATATCTATCTATATATCTATACACACACAAATGCACTCTGCATACTTACATACAGACCCGCATTCATATAATTATCAATATAAACAAACATTTAAAAACTGTATTAAAACTTTTTTTTTATTAATTAAGCATTTAGCAATGTAAACAAACATTTCACATTTTTTAACTTAAAAAAACACTTACTTAAAGTTTACCAGCCAGCCGGCCGCCCCAGAACCCCTCCTGGGAAAAAACGATGTGCCTGTGCTCCGCTCTGCACCCTCTCCTCTGGCACTGCGGCTGGGCCTCACCCTTGCGTTGCCGTGACTCCGCCTCTGCGTGACGTCACGGAACGCGTGTACGCGAATGCGTACATTACAGGGGAGGTCTGAGGGAGGAGAAAGTCCGTCCTTCACTATGCGGCGCTTCCGCTCGCATAGTGAAGGATCGGATTAGGAGACAAACTCGGGCGGCAGACGGCAGTGCAGCACGGAGGCAGGGCCGTCTTTAATAGTGATTGGACCCTGGGCAAGCATTTGCTTGGGCCCCCTGGACCCTGCCCCCTCCCCTGCATGCAATCCCGCCATCCATCGCAATGTAACCCCCCCCACACACACACATATGCCATAATTGTTGTGCCATTCAGATGCCAGTAATATTGTAACTTTCGGATGCCAGTAATATTGTGCCAGTCAGAGCCCAGTAATATTGTGCCAGTCAGAGCCTAGTAATATTGTGCCAGTCAGATGCCTGCAATATTGTGCCAGTCAGATGCCTGCAATATTGTGCCAGTCAGAGCCCAGTAATAATGTGCCAGTCAGATACCAGTAATATTGTGCCAGTCAGATACCAGTAATATTGTGCCAGTCAGATACCAGTAATATTGTGCCAGTCAGATACCAGTAATATTGTGCCAGTCAGATACCAATAATATTGTGCCAGTCAGATACCAGGAATATTGTGCCAATCAGATGCCAAGTAATATAGTGCCAATCAGATGCCAAGTAATATAGTGCCAATCAGATACCCAGTAATATAGTGCCAATCAGATACCCAGTAATATAGTGCCAATCAGATACCCAGTAATATTGTGCCAGTCAGATGCCAAGTAATATAGTGCCAATCAGATACCCAGTAATATAGTGCCAGTCAGATGCCAAGTAATATAGTGCCAATCAGATGCCCAGTAATATTGTGCCAATCAGATACCCAGTAATATAGTGCCAATCAGATGCCCAGTAATATAGTGCCAATCAGATGCCCAGTAATATAGTGCCAATCAGATGCCCAGTAATATAGTGCCAATCAGATGCCCAGTAATATTGTGCCAATCAGATGCCCAGTAATATTGTGCCAATCAGATGCCCAGTAATATAGTGCCAATCAGATGCCCAGTAATATAGTGCCAATCAGATGCCCAGTAATATAGTGCCAGTCAGATGCCCAGTAATATAGTGCCAGTCAGATGCCCAGGAATATAGTGCCAGTCAGATACCAGGAATATTGTGCCAGCCAGCCCCCCCCCCCCCCCCCCGTACTTACATGAAGCTGCTCCGTGTCCCCCGCCGGATGTCTCCTCCGTGCAGTCTTCCCTCTTGCACGGAGGAGGGAAACAGAAACCGGATGTGACGCGACGTCACATCCGGCGTCAGTTTTTATTTTCATCGGATGCGGCGTCCATCGGATGCGGCGTCCATCGGATGCGGCGTCCATCGGATGCGGCTTGCCGGAAAAAAGCGTTCACAAGCACAATGCGCTGTGATCGCGGCAGCAGGGGCTGGGGGCCCACGGGACAGCTGCCTTGGGGCCCCCCAGGAGTAAATGGGCCCAGGGCAGTTGCCCCGCGTTAAAGACGGCCCTGCACGGAGGTGAGAGAGCCTCAATTTTGAGGCTTGATGAGGGTGTGCCCAGGCACACCTGGCACACCCCGTGCGCACGCCTATGCCTACACTTTCTATCATTTCATTAGATGCAATCTATAGAGCCTATCAGGTGGGGTCCTACACCCACAAGCGTGGCCAGGCTTCAAATATAAATATATGAACAGCAACAGGGGAATGAGAGGAGGAAGATGTGTGGACCACATTGTATACACAATACATAAAAATAGTGGCACACAAGAAAAATGTGCACGTTTTATTTAAAGGTACTCTGTCACATAAACCTTGTTATAGAGTAAACGTAGAGAATTAAATAAAACTCAGTGATGTATACATTGTGTTAGCAAACACATCAGGAGTAAAACGTGTTTACATGTGTTGCTTTATATGCAAATTGCACATTTCCCCTTTTGACAAGTAGTTAATTTGCATACCAACCCACAAGTGATGTCATAAACAGGAGACTGCACAGACCCATTTAAAACACATTTTTCTCTTCGTGCGTTGGCTTGCAATTCTGCAAGACAATATATAAATCCTTTTCGATATTTTTAAAGCTGTACTAGAGACTTTTTATCTTAACTTAAAAAAAAAAAGATTGTCCCACCATATGGCCATATTATGCTCAATGACCTTGCCATGTATAGTCATGCTCTGAATAACCAAGCTTTTACTTTACACTGACCAGCACACAAACCCTGGCACTAATGAGGCAGCCACTGCCGCCCCAGGCACATTGTGACCCATATCACTGTCAAGCAATTGGCTTTTTTTTTTTTTAACTCCACAAGTTCAGACAGCACTGCGGGGTCATGTTTTCCCCTCTGAATACAGGCCATCCAAACGGTGCATCCACCGCCTGTGGAAAATTCAGACGTTTTTGGTTATAAACGGTCCATTGATCCAATTCACTAATGTTTCTACTCCTTTTTCTTTTTTTTTTTTTTTTAGCTTGAAGCTAAGGACTTTGCGAGTCAATGTTGCCCAGCTGCTGACCACCCTGATGCCAGAACTGGATTTACAACAGATCAGCTACGACGTTGATGTGATTGATGACATTTTGATGCAAGTGTTGGAGCAAACGGAGAAACAAGCTAGTGGAAACAACTAGGATTAAAACATCTCGACCAGGTTCTCTAACCTGCAGGAGATCATTCTTGACATCTTGTGGACTTGTTGCAACTTAAAGGAACGTCTGCCTTTCTGGCAAATTGAGGAATCCATGGCAGATTTTTCAGGCAAAAGTGATATTTTTGGGACAATGACTTTAGGCACTCAGCTGTTACCTCAATTTTGTAATACAGATTTTTGCAAATACTTACTTTATTTTTTCATTAATGTTAATATGCCGGGGGGGGGGGGGGGGGGGGATGCTAATATTTGGAATGTGGGAAATTTCATATAATCCAGATTTCTTTTTTTTTTTAAGTAAAAATATAAATTGTAAATATAATATAACTGTCTGTTTAGAAGATGCATCTTAATCCCTGCCTGAGCACAAGTACCCGTCCCTTTTATTTGTAGTTAAAGTGGGAACAAAGTAAAAAAAATAAAAACGGCCACTTTAAGATTTGTGTTTTAATTTAGCTTCTGCCGAGTACCATTTATGAAATATTCACGTTTTATTGAAACAATATCTTCTAATCAAAGTCTCCCATTCAGAACCTTGGTTTTCTTTGGATAAAATGCGTCATGCTAAAAACATTTTATTTTTGAGATGGTGTCCTGCTCGACTCACTGAAAGGTCACCGCAGCAGCATTATTTAACCTCCATCAAAGCTGTCTGATGAAGTAGAAGATAAATGATTCATTAAATATGTAGTAACTTGGAAATGGTACATCACAGAAACTAAATTCTAAAAAAAGCATATTTTTTGGCATCATGAAAAGGCCTTTTTATTTGACAAAAAAAAGTATCTTTTTTACTCTCAATTTAAAGTAACTGTTCAGTTTTACTTAATAACCTTCCACGTGTTTTCCCAAACCAGTGTAAATGTATCTGGAGAAGGCCTCTTAAGATCTTTCATACACACTATATGCTGTTTATTTACGGAATATAGAATATTTATTTGTCCAGCTTCTTTTAATTATAACCAAATCAGCTGCTGCTTCATACGGCCTTGTCCTGCGTCTATTTGCTGATCAGTAGCACATTTAAGTTACCTCTTATGTGGTTAATGGTAAGTCACATTGGCTGAAGTGGTCTGGTCTATTTTGTTTATTTTAACTTTTTAGTTTATTGTAACTAAATGCCATTCAGAAAGTAGACCCAATACAGCAATGTTCCCATTGATAAGTAACACTATCTCTTACACATTAAAAGCAATTTAACTGGTTTTAAAATCTACAGTGCAGTGCGCTGCTAGTCTCCCCGTTTCATTGTGTTACGCTTAATATTACGCACCAAGCAGCAGTTATTTTATATTGCCTATACAATGTGTGCGCAGTTATTGTACAAGGAGTATTGAAAGTACCAACCGTAATATTGAGTGCCAGACCATTACATGTATTTATTGATTCGCATTAGCTCTTTTGTCAGAGTATTATCTAACACAGCACAATTGGTTTTCTACAAGGCCTAAAACAGGTTCAGATAATTAAACAAAGCACTCCACTTGCTGATGTATTAGAATGCCCATGTACTTAGTTCACCCAGGATGGCGGAGCATTGGGTGAGCTGTAGTCCAGGCTGATTTGGACCCATGAGAGGTGATGAGCTGGAGAGTGAAAATCTCAGTCCTTAAAGGGACTCTGTCACCTAAACATTTCTTTTTACTGTGAATGTAGAGAATCAAAAACCTATGCATTGTGTTAGCAGAATTGCAATCGAACAACATGTTTGAAATGCGTCGGCGTCATCCTTCGGTTTATGCATTTGATTTCAATTCTGACAACTCTATGTTTAGGCAATGTTTCTATTCTCTGCATTTCCCCTAAGGTAAGTCTGTGACGGAGCTAAAATGAAAGTTGTATTCTAGAAATGGTGTTATTTCTTGCATGATTGCACTAAGCTGTGATGTCGCCAATGGGAGCATTATTAGAGCAAGTGTTTTACATGATCCATTCTGTTCCCATCCCATACACACAAAGCTATCAAAACATAATGTTGCGTAGCAATTAAAACTTACAGTGTCAGACTTTTTTTGTTAAGTGTGTTTTCTATTTTTGTATGTATGTGTAAAATGTACCAAGTATCCTTCTATACTTTATGAATGTTCCCTGATCTGTTGTTTCAGTAAACCATACCTCCCAGACTCTTGCCCTTGGCGGATCTGGACACCAGGGGGGGCAGAGCTTGGATGAAGTGTGTCGCCCAATCTGCGCACGCACTGAATTGCAGTGATAAATCCGGCTGTCCCACCGAGCTCTACTTCTGTCCCTAAAATCAGGATCAAAGCAGAGCTTGGGACATCGGGATTGCCTCCCAAAATCAGGACTGTCCCACAGCAATGGGACAGCTGGGTGAACATATAAACAAGATAATAATAAGATTTCTCTAGATATTATTTATATATGAATTATATATTAATAACGACCATTAGAATCCTTTTTGCGATACTGAAAGACCTGTGGTTTTTCTTTTGCGTTTCTGCTTAATATGTGATTTCATATTGTCATTTTTGCATCTGCACAATAACTGCTTGTCTTCCATACAGCATCAGATAAACATTTTAATGTCCTGTTTTGTCCAACCCCCATAATGTTTTTAAATAATTTGCCACTTTTACAGCATAATTTGCTTTTTATATTAAAGTGCAAATATGTGTGTGTTTTTTAAATAAAAAAAAAACCTTCCTGTTTACGAATTATTTTTATATAGTGTAAATTCAGAGTTTGATGTTTTGTGGTCTGATTTGGAGATGGTGCCCCGCTGTTATAACAAATAGATAAATGTCCTCAAAAAAAAAGTTCTGTGTTAATAAAAGATTGTTTCAAGTGTGGGCAAAATGTTATAATGCAAAGAAATTAAATGAAGTATCTTACTGAGCCATCTTTGCTCTTTATTGCTCTATGAAGGGGGCAGACATATTGTTTAGAATCTTGGGTCTGATGAAGGAAGAGCTGAGCCAAAATATTTGCAATATTTTTTTATTTGCAAAGGATAGTTTACCGAGGAAGCTGGAAAGCAAGTGCCAGTTGTTATGCGTTCAAATGCAGTCCCAAGTAAAATCTCTTCCAAAGTTGTTTGCAGAAGAGATGGTTACATTTGATATTTCGCTAGCAAAAACATATTAGATAAAAATATGCCTTCCATTTATTGCTGAAGCAAAAATAAAAGATAGTGACACTATAGATAAGCTGCCCTTAACCAAGGAAGCTGATAGGAGTTGGAACTTGTTGAAGGATGCACTCACCCAAGCATCTGTATAAGCTGCTGACATCGAATCCGCACCATGTATAGTTCAGTGTCATGCTGATGTCTTCTCGTTAACCGTGGTTTATTGCAAATGTAGCATAGCTCTTTAAGGATATTGGGAGCTCTTCCTAAAATGAAGTCATCGGTACATAGGGAATGTAAAAGGGAATGTTTACATGTGTAACCCAGCTAATGGCTACATGCTAAGGAGATGGGACAGTCCTTCTGGGCAGCTTCATTGCAGTCGCTTCACCACTACCTCTCGCGCAATGGGCAGTTCATCGTATGAGAGGTCATAGCAGAGACTTCATCATGGGACAGTTCATTGCGGGATCGTGTACAAGGTGAGTATTAGTAGTAGTAGGGCTTAAGGGCTAGGGTTAGTATAAGGGCTTAACGGTTAGTGTTAGGGCTTAGGGTTCGTATTAAGGGTTAGTATTAGTATTAGGCGTGGGTGTACCGTGTAGGGATTATTGTTAGTATTAGGGGTTAGTGTTAGTATTAGGGCTTAATGGTTAGTATAATGGCATAGTGTTAGTATTAGGGGTTAGTGTTAGTATTAGGGCTTAAGGGTTAGTATTAGGGCTTAAGGGTTAGTGTTAGGGGTTAGTGTTAGTATTAGGGGTTAGTGTTATTATTAGGGCTTAATGGTTAGTATTATGGCATAGTGATAGTGTTAGGGCTTAGGGGTTAATTTTAGTATTAGGGTTTGGGGAGGGGTAACTTTCAGGGAGGGTTTAATTTATTAGGGAATGTTACTCTGATTGTAGGTGCTGACTGTTCAACTCTGAACGGTCAGCACTTACTAGACGTGCAAATACTAAAATTTTCGTCCATTCGGCCGAAAGTTTTATTTATTTAGTCTAAAACGAATTTCGTTCATTACTGCATTCGTTTACGACTAAATTAGTTAATTATTTTCGTTTCGTTTTATTCGTTCATACGAATCAATTGACCTACACATTCTATAAACCAAAAGTCTATAAACCGAACGTCGTTCGGTTTTTAGACTTTCGGCTTATGGAATACATGTAATGCTATTGGCTTTCTATAAACTGAACTAGAGTCCCCATTCATAAGAAATTCTGAAACTTTTGTACCAGTTACATCTAGTGACATTTTACAAGAGCTGATTGTATCATCCCAAACGAAAATATATGTCTGATATCATCTACAGTAGGCTGGCACAGTGGAGAGAATAAACCGAATACTAAAATTAATATTGGGAATAGATCAATGTTTGAAAATGTGAAACGGACCAAGTCTGTCTGAGGGGTCTTCTCAGCACGTCTCTGCATACACGGTAATGTATCATTAATGTATTGACTTCACAAGCGCGCTTGGAGAGCCAAAGAAAGCAGACACCAGTTCTTTATTGGTTTAACAGTCAAATATATACCACAAATTACGGTGCTGGCTGCTCCACTCTAATTGGTTATACTGTTGTGCGTAAAGGAATATGGAGGCGTGCAAAAGGAATGTATGCTAGGTAACTGTTACACAACTATCTCTAGAAGAGTGGAGCGTACCAGAATTGGAATGGAATATACTGATAATTAATAAAGACATGTTGCTTACAATCCTGGGCTAAAACAGAGATAAGAACATCTGATAACTTGCTTTTGGTCTAATTATCAGGATTAATTTGGAGATGGCAAGGACTTAAGATTCCACGACTTTGCCAACTTCTCTCCTCCTGGTTCTACCAGTACCATCTCCAGGCTGAGAACATTCAGATAACAAAGTGAATACATGAGATAAGAATGTGAGTATGTGCCTTCTAATTCAACTTAAGGGAAACAGGTGCTAAAGCAAAACGTTCAGTTAACCCTCACAGACCCAGGTTAACCCTTCAAGATTAAGGTAATAGTTATGTAACAAATGTACCAGGAATATTAGTGTAACACCAAATTCTAGTTAATGTTAATTGACGGGAAATACCAAGTCAAGTACGTTTCCCTTTAATCTTTTGTTCTGAGAACTTCAAATTTGATCGAAAACATGCTCATTGGTTGAGAGTTATCTGAGGACCAATTACAGTCCATTTAAAAGTTACAACCTCAAATGGGACTCCCTCCAGTAAACAAGGGGTTAAATAAGTAACACAGGGACATTGATAAATTCCAACTAGGAAAAAGGTGATAAAATCATGTAAAACTTAACGTTAAAAACAATTAAACAAAGGTAAATAAATTGGAATAAACTGTGTTAAAGGTTCAAAAGGGAAATGTAATAAATCAATTGATATGTACATTGATCAATGTTAAAGTGTTGGTATACAAGAGCATTGACTGTCTTTATGTTTTTTAATTTTAGAAAATCTAATATCTTTTTCTAAGTATACTAAGTGGCGTCCCGAGGGGGTTGCGGACCGCACCAGATTACACCGCCAGCGGGGGTGACACCCATGCTGCCGGCATCCCCCCGCACCACATCGCGGTCCTGTTCTTTTATTTTTTTTCTGCTGGATGCAGCCGCCGGAAAAAAAAAGTCCCTGTGGACCGGATGTGACGTAACATCACATCCGGTGTCAGTGTATCACTCCTCCGTGCAGGAGGGAAGACTGCACGGAGGAGGCGTCCAGGGACACGAAGCAGCAGCCAGGCGGTAAGTACTGGGGAAGGTGGGAGGAAGAAAACTAACACTGGAATGGCACAATATTACTGGCATTTGAATCTCACAATAATACAGGAATTTAAATGGCACAATATTACTGCTATCTGAGTGGCACAATAATACAGGCATTTGAATGTCACAATAATACAGTCATCTGAATGGCACAATATTGCCGGCATTTGAATGCACAATAATACAGGCATTTAAATGGCACAATATTACTGGTATCTGGCACAATAATACAGGCATTTGAATGGCACAATATTACTGCTATCTGAGTGGCACAATAATACAGGCATTTGAATGTCACAATAATACAGTCATCTGAATGGCACAATATTGCCGGCATTTGAATGCACAATAATACAGGCATTTAAATGGCACAATATTACTGGTATCTGGCACAATAATACAGGCATTTGAATGGCACAATAATACAGGCATTTAAATGGCACAATATTACTGGTATCTGGCACAATAATACAGGCATTTGAATGGCACAATAATACAAGCATCTGAATGGCACAATAATACAAGCATCTGAATGGCACAATATTACATGCATTTGAATGGCACAATAATACAGGCATCTGAATGGCACAATATTACAGGCATTTGAATGGCACGATAATACAGGCATATGAATGGCACAATATTACAGGCATTTGAATGGCAGAATAATACAGGCATCTGAAGGGCATAATATAACTGGCATCTGAATGACACAATAATACAGGCATTTGAATGGCCCAATATTACTGGTATCTGGTACAATAATACAGGCATCTGAATGGTACAATAATACAAGCATCTGAATGGTACAATAATACAAGCATCTGAATGGCACAATATTACAGGCATCTGAATGTCACAATATTACTGGTATCTGAATGGCACAATATAACTGGTATCTGAATGGCACAATATAACTGGTATCTGAATGGCACAATATTACTGGTATCTGACTGGCACAACAATACTGGCATCTGAATGGCACAATATTACTGGCATCTGAGTGGCACAATATTACTGGCATCTGAATGGCACAATATTACTGGCATTTGAATGACCCAATATTACTGGTATCTGAATGGAACAATAATTATGGCATTTGAATGGCACAATATTACTGGTATCTGACTGGCACAATATTACTGGCATCTGAATGGCACAATAATACAGGCATCTGAATGGCAC
Source organism: Pelodytes ibericus (assembly GCA_036172795.1). Lineage (NCBI taxonomy): Eukaryota > Metazoa > Chordata > Amphibia > Anura > Pelodytidae > Pelodytes > Pelodytes ibericus. The sequence continues at coordinate 22,491,095 of CM069857.1, read as the reverse complement.
AATATTACTTGCATTTTGATGGCACAATATTACTGGCATCTTGATGGGCAAATTGGCTGGGGCATCTTAATGGCACAATCTTACTGGCATCTGAATGGCTCAATCTTACTGGCATATTAGGCACATTGTCTGGCTTATTAACAGCAAAAAAAATCCTGCCATATTATTATTGTGCGTGACATAATTTGTGGGGCTCCTATGTGTGGCATAGTTAATAGGCCATCTAACTGGCATTAATAAGGAATCTGTTTGGCATGGTATTGGAGGAAATCCAGGGGGGGTGACACCATGAGTTACCGCACCGGGTGACACCAACCCTAGTGACGCCTCTGAGTATATTTGATGGAATATTGTATTCGAGAAGTCTGATACATATGGTAACAATCACGTTGTCAGACCGATGAATGGATTACTAATGTAGAAGAGGATTCCTCTTCGTGACTCCAACACAGAAGACCTGCAGGCAACATGAGGCAGTATCAGAGGATGTATTTATTTTAGAGTAAATTGTTTCCACAGTTCAAATAACTGTATGAGTTATGGAGTAAATGCCGATTCCATAGTCTCGATCCCGCTGGGCATTCCAAGCCCTTCAATAGGCTACAACTAAGCTTGAGGCATGAAACACAAAAGGCATCTTGCGGGGGTCGTAAGCTGTTTTATCCTGTTACACTGAAGCATTTATTTGAAATGTCTCTCTGAGGTGTATCAGAAGATGTCTGCACATCGAAGAAGAGTAAACTCTGTGCAAAGACGACACCTAGGGCATTACCAATCTGTGGTAAAAAATAAACTATACTTACTGAAATAAAAATACTTACAAAATATATCATGAACCTATAATAAAAAATAAAAAAAAATATGTGTAGTGTAATGCATCCCCATATACGTTTAATGCATAACTCTGACCATGAGCGGTGATAAGGTCCGATGAATACTGGACAAAAAGCATGGGCCTTCTGATGGTGTCAAATAGAGAGTCCCCCCCCCCCACATACCAAGCAGTGCCGCTACCAAATTCACTACTGCGGAATGCAGGCTGTAGGCCAGTGTGACAGAAGGTAATTTGTCTATGTTTTATATTTTTTGTCCTGAGGGGAATGTTTATTCCTAAATATTTAATGCCGTCATTGGTCCATCATAACGCATAGACTCCTTTCATTTTTTGATGTAAATCATTATTTATGCCTACAAGTTATGATAACTATGATAAATTTCAATCTCACTGACCAATTGCAGCAGAGAATTTTCTGGGTCAGATTGCATCAAGACATTCCGCATGCATACAGAGAGCCATCATATCTTAAATCAGTTTGCCAAAATTTACTTTTTTTCGTTTTTGGAAAACCTTTTTCCATTGTCACAATATTAAAGTTTCCATTAGCGCACCTCGGAGGTATTTAAATACACACTTCTCTGACACACAGTCACCTCCATCTTTATTATTTACGTAAGACATGTTCCATCTCACTTCTTCAAACTTTAGAATCCAACGTTCCACGTTGCTACATGATTGGCTTCCTACTCCCAGCGCCAGGAAACAAGAGGACAAGATGGAGACAGCCGCCTGCCACAAACTGGTACTTCATAAGGAGAATAAATATGTGCAATGTGTACTTTTACATTTGCTGTATGGTTGTGTGACATAGGGGGAGACACGTAGTTTAAATTACCTTACCTAACTGAAGTTGAATTAGTAACGTTTTATATAATGGGACCCCTTTGAAATTACCAAACAAAAATCTTTGCTGATCACTAGATCATTTTAAAGGGACAGTCCCAGTTGGCTTATTTTCTGCAGGTTGTACATGTTTGTTTATTATATGTATTATATGTATATTTATGCAAACAAAAACATATTGTTAGAGAGATTTTCTGTATTCGCCCCTCTCTTCTATGTTTGAAATTTTATATAAACATTAAGTTATTATTTTTTTAATCACTAACAGTGATTAATGATGTCATAGGTGCACTGTAAATTCAGAGAGCGGGAGTACACAGGAGGCAGACTGCCTCACTCTGTGGCAGTTTTGACGCTCCCCTCTGTTAAAATGTTGTCATTAGCTATTACTGTGGAATCAGGCTCTCTCTGTTGAACTTAGCTTTTTAAAGGGACTGTATCACCTAAACATTATTTTTACTGTGCTTGTAGAGCATAAGAAATGATAGGCAATTATCTATACATTGTGTTAGCAAACGTATTAGTAAATGTGTTTTAAATGTGTCTGTGGAGTCTCCTGCTTATAACATCATCTGTGGCATGGTATGCAAATTAAATTATTTTCAATGTAAAATGTGTAATTTGCATATCATGCCATAGGTGATGTCACCTTCTACAAGACTTTTAAACAGCAACTTTCCCCTAATATGGTGTCTACGTTCAACAGCGATCTCGCTGCTGTATATGTCAAAATATACTCTTCAGTCTTGGCAAAGAGACTCAACTCGGTACTGAGTGATCTGATACATCCAGACCAAATCGGATTTGTTCCTGGAAGACTAGCAAGCAATAACTCCAGAAGAATAATTAACATCATAGACTCCGTGAACAAGAAAAAAAATTCCAACCATTATTTTAGCAGTCGATGCGGAAAAAGCATTTGATAGAGTAAATTGGAGTTATCTGAAGAAAATGCTACAGAAGTTTGGAGTTTACGGTTGGCTACTAACAGCAATAATGTCTTTATACAAAAACCCATCTGCAAAAACAACGGGCCGAAATATTAGATCAGAATGATCAAATGATCAGTTTAAGCTCAGCAACGGCACTCGACAAGGCTGCCCTCTCTCTCCCATATTATATATTATGTCGGTAGAACCTCTTGCCATAAATATCAGAAATAATCCCAACATTATTGTATATAGAACGAATAATGTGTCTTTACGCGGATGACATTTTAATCTCTATTACACAACAATCCTCTCCACCACAAACACTATTGAGGGAATTTGAACATTTTAGCGAGAAATCAAATTATAAGATGAACGAAGCTAAATCAGTACTCCTAGATTTTTATCTGCCAAAAAACGAAAAAGAAGCCTTAATGCAGAAATATAAGTTCACCTGGGCAAAACAATATTTTAAACACCTGGGAATCACAATAACGCGAGTTGTCCAGACTTTAATGCAGGTAAACTTCATGGAGTTACTAAAAACAACAAACCAACTAGTTAAACGCTGGAAAATCTAATGTTATCCTGGTGGGGAAGAATCCACATAGTTAGTTTGTACATCATTCCGAAATGGAACTACTTGTTCTCTATGATCCTGCTAAATATACCAGACGACTGGTTGGGAATGCTACAGTCGAGCCTTAAGTGGTACTTAGTTCCGACCAGAATGGCCACAATGTACAATACATTCTCTTCCAAATGCTGGCGATGTAACCTCCAAGAAGGAACATACATACAAATCTGGTGGGTATGTGAAAACATTAAAGATCTATGGAATAAAACATATGAATTGATAGAAACACTGACCACGTTGAAGTTAAAAAGGCAACCAGATATTGCAGTACTACACATGAATTGGCCAACCATTACGAATTCTCAGAATTGTCTCATAACGCCTGGGAGCTGAAAAGGCAGCATGGAGGATACCATGCTGCCTGCCACTAACCACCAGGGAAAGGTAAGTGCTGGGGAAATGGGGGGAAATTGGGGCGTATTAATAAAACATAACTCTGGCATATTATTGGCAAATTTACTGGGGCATATTAATGGTAAATAACACTGGCATATTATTGGGCAAATTGTCTGGGGCATACTAAATGGCAAAAAACACTGGCATATTATTGGGCAAATTGGCTGGGGCATACTAAATGGCACATAACACGGGCAAATTATTTGCAAATTTACTGGGGCATACTAAATGGCAATTAACACTGGCATATTATTGCGCACATTTACTGGGGCATACTAAATGGCAAATAACAGTGGAATATTATTGGGCACATTTACTGGGGCATACTAAATGGCAAATAACACTGGCATATTATTGGGAAAATTGGCTGTGGGAATCAAAATGGCAAATAACACTGGCATATTATTGGGAAAATTGTCAGGAGCAAATTAAATGGCAAATAACATTGGTATATTATTGAGCACATTGGCTGGGGCTTATTAATGGCAAATAACACTGGCATATTATTGGGCAAATCGGCAGGGGCATATTAAATGGCAAATAATACTGGCATAATATTGGGCAAATTGGCAGGAGCATATTCAGTGGCAAATACTGGCATATTATTGGGCAAATTGGCTGGGGAATATTAATGACAAAATAATACTGGCATGATATTGGGCAAATTGGCAGGGGCTGATTAAATGGCAAATACTGGAATATTCTTGGGGAAATTGGCTGTGACTTATTAATGGCAAATAATACTGGCATATTATTGGGCAAATTGGCAGGGGCATATTAAGGTAAAATTATACTAGCATATTATCGGGCAAATTAGCTGGGGAATATTAATGGCAATGTTTATGTAATGGGGTGATGGAGGCATGTAAATTGGGTGATGGGGTATGTCCTTGGTGTGCAACATGGGTTATGGGCAGGGCCGGACTGGCCTACCGGGATACCGGGAAAAATCCCGGTAGGCCGTCATCCCTGGGGCCGAAATGGGCGATAAGAAAGCAGCTGCGGTGGCTACTTTAAGAACTTGGCCGCGGTGGCCGCTTTAAGGACGCTGCCGCCGGGGCCGCTTTAAGGACGCTGCCGCCGGGGCCGCTTTAAGGACGCTGCCGCCGGGGCCACTTTAAGGACGCGGCTTTCCAGGCCACTTCAAGGATCCAGTTACCGAGGCAGCTTTGAGGTCACGGCCGAAGGGGCCGCTTTAAGAGTGCTCTGGCCCCCCCCAACTTCCCCCGAGACTGTCTGAGCGCCGGATGAAGGTGACATCCGACGCTCAGGAAAAAAATTAATAATGGTGTCCTGCCTCTGCAGTTATACGAGGCAGACACCGTTTCATCCTTACTGCATTTTTTAAACATTTTATTATAAAGAAATTGTGTGTATGTGTAAGTATGTCTGCGTGTGTGACAGTGTGCATGTGTTACTGAGTGTAAGTGTATCTGTAAGTGTGAATGTGTAACTTTTTGTAAGTGTGACTGCATGTAAATGTGACTGTATAAGTGTGTGTATTTTTGCAAATGTGTACATCCACCTCCCTGCAGACAGCATTTAAAAAAAATAAGTATGTATGTGTAAGTGTGTCTGCATGTGTGACAGTGGGCATGTGTTACTTTAAGTGTGAATGTGTCACTTTTTGTCTGTGAGTGTGACTGTATGTAAGTGTGTCTCTATAAGTGTGACTGCGACTGTGTGTAAGTGTGACTGTATGTTAGTGTGTGTATGTCTGGATATGTGTGTTCACTGCTTGGTCTGATCCAGCCACCTGCCTGCAAACAGCATTTAAATAAACAAATCTGTGTGTATATGTGTGTCTGCGTGTGCAACAGTGTACATGTTACTGTGTTTAAGTGTGACTGTGTGTGTCTGCTATTGTGACTGTATGTCTGTAAGTGTGACCGTGGGTGTGTCTGTGTAACTAAGTGTATCTAAATGTGCGTGTGTGTATTTCTGTATGTGTGTGTGTGTATTTCTGTATGTATGTGTGACTGTGTGTGTGTAAGTGTGACTGTCTGTAAGGGTTTATGTCTGTGTGTATCAAATATAAAACAATATCAGAAAAAGTAGCAGTGCAGTGCAATGCGATATGGCCGCCTTTTCCCTCCTACACGATGCTGGAGCCTTCTTTCGTGCTGGGGCAAGGCCTGTGAGTGCAATCTAAGTGATGGGGTAAGTCCTGAGTTTTGGGGGAAGTCCTGTCAGTGCATTCTAAGTGCTGGAGCATGTCATGTAACTGCAATCGGCTTTCTGAGGTGCTGGGGCAAGTTGTGTGAGTGCAGACTGTGAGCTGGGGTAAGTCCTAGGTGCTGGGGCAAGTCATGTGAGTGCAATATAAGTTCTGGGGTAAATCCTGTGAGTGCAATCTGCATGCTGTTATAAGTCCTGTGAGTGCAATCTATGTGCTGGAGTAAGTCCTGGCTGGGGCAAGTCCTGTGAGTGCAATCTATGTGCTAGGGTAAGCTCTGCCTGGTGCAAATCCTGTGAATGCAGTATGAGTGCTGGGATAGGCCATCGGTTGGGCACGTTCTGTGAGGGCAGTCCGGGTGCTGGGGTAAATCAATGTATCCACCCGGTATGTTCACAAGTTTAAATCTCACACACTGCCCTGATATATACCCCATGCACAGGGCAATTCCTATAACCTTGTGTACATACTGGGGTACTTAAATATGGCAATGTGCATGGGCATTATATTAGGGCACTGTATTTGATATAACCTTGTGTACATACTTGGGGCATATATTGCCCTAGGCGCAGGGTTATATATCCGTGCTATGAGGCTGGTATAATGATGTTATGCTATGGTGCTGGTATAATGATGTTATGCTATGGTGCTGGTTGATATAATGATGTTATGCTATGTGGCTAGTATAATGATGTCATGCTATGGGGCTGGTATAATGATGTCATGCTATGGGGCTGGTGATGTTATGCTATGGGGCTGGTATACAATTATTTCCAGGGCTGTTTTTTTTACCCAGTCCGGCCCTGGTTATGGGTCATGTCGTGGGTATGCATCATGGGAAGGGGGGTGTCCAAAATTTGTCTGCCTAGGGCTGCACAAAACCAAGATACACCACTGATGGGTGGTATCCCTGTATTTAGGAGATGTTGCTGAACACAATTAAGGTGTTGTTTGTCACTGACACATAATAGGATCTGTGAATTCATGCTCGAAGTTCAATATATGTGAAAAAAAATAACTATCCAGAACATTGGAGTATATTTAAATTATTTCTTCACTTTATTCACTGATTTTTATATTTGTTCACTGCTTATATTGCACTGTATATAATTTGGGTTAGTGTCACATTTTCTTCTTTTATATCCAAAACATTGACATGGAAAGTGTTAAAATAATACTATTTGAAATACCCTAGGGTGTCTAGTTTTAAAAAACATATGGCTTTGTGGGGTAGAATACACTTTTTGGCTTCAAAAATGTCCCACATGGGACATGGGCGCAAGTTTTCTGCATGTCAGAATTCCAAGTTGGAAAACCAAAATGCGCACCCCCTAAATGTGGCCTTTTAGCCCCAAAACAAACCAACAAACCTATGCATGGGTGGTATCCCTGTACTCAGGAGATGTTGCTGAACACATATTGAGGTGTTATTTGGAAATACCCCTTCACATTTTTAGGTAATGTTTACCTAAATTACCTTAAATGTGAAAAATGAAAAAATGCTGCAAACTTTGGCAAAGGATTGGTGGTAAAATGGCTACATGAAATGTGTCAAAATACCCCAAGTTATATGTCCTGAGTGGTCTAGTTTTCAAAAATATGTACATGTTGAGGGTCATTCATGGATTTAGTACAGATATCAATGTTACAATGTCACTATGGCTAATTTTGAAAAAAAGGATTTTAAAATAGCTTTGCACTACTTATAGTTCTAGCCCTGTAACATGAATAAAAAAGCACAAAAACATAAAACATGGGCTATTTCTGAACTCAGGACATATATTAGAAACTGCAGAAAGAAAAGTCCTGCGCTCACTCCCATCACTGGGCGGCTGCAATGACTACAGTACACATCAGCCCCAATATATAGTAAACCAAAGAAAAACAAGTTACCTGCGCTCTCTCCTTTATCCCTATGTATTTTTAAAACAAATGGAGGTTTTTTTAGTTACCTCCAATGGCCATGAGAGGATGAGCCCACCTGCCAACGTCAAGGCAGACCCCCCTAGGTTGGTCCTAACTCTAACCATTCACCTTGCTTCTTTGAGCCTCTGGCAAAAATCTCTAATGGGATATTAGAAACTATTTAGCAGTGTTTTTTTGTTGTCTCTTGTACATGAGTATACGATTTTTCAAATAAAAGTCATAACAAAACTTATTTCTTCATTTTTTTGCCATATTTTTTTTTTTTTTTTTTTTTTTTTTTACATCATATTATATGCTATTATCAAAATAATTGTATCAAAAGAAAGCCCTTCTTATGACGATAAAAACGATATATAGTTTGTGTGGGTACACTAAATGAACAAGAAATAAATTACAGCAAAACACAAACACCTCAGAAATGTTAAAACAGCCTATGTCGCCAAGCGTCGGACAAGCCAAAAAAGTCATGTCACTAATGACTTAATGGACAAATTATCAGTGGTCTATTAATTGACATATTATCAGTGGGCTATTAATGCACATATTATCCGTGGGTTATTAATGGACAAATTATCAGTGGCATATTAATTGACATATTATCAGTGGGCTATTAATGGACAAATTATCAGTGGGCTATTAATGGACAAATTATCAGTGGCTATTAATGAGCAAATTATCAGTGGCACATTAATGAGCAAATTATCAGTGGCACATTAATGAGCAAATTATCAGTGGGCTATTAATTGACATATTATCAGTGGGCTATTAATGCACATATTATCCGTGGGTTATTAATGGACAAATTATCAGTGGCTATTAATGGACATATCATCAGTGGGCTATTAATGGACAAATTATCAGTGGGCTAATAATAGACAAATTATCAGTGGCTATTAATGAGCAAATTATCAGTGGCTATTAATGAGCAAATTATCAGTGGCTATTAATGGACATATTATCAGTGGCTATTAATGGACATATTATCAGTGGGCTATTAATGGACAGATCATCAGTGGGCTAATAATGGACAAATTATCAGTGGTCTATTAATGGACATATTATCAGTGGGCTATTAATGGACAAATTATCATTGGCTATTAATGAGCAAATTATAAGTGGCTATCAATGAGCAAATTATCAGTGGCTATTAATGAGCAAATTATAAGTGGCTATTAATGAGCAAATTATCAAAGGGCTATTGGATAATGGATAAACTATCCAGGGGGGAGGGGAGCCAGAATTTTTTTCCCGTAAGGGGCCCTGAAATCTCTGATGGCGGCCCTGCACACACACACACAGTCACACACACATAAAAACACACAGTGTCAGTCGACACTTCAGTGGAGGTGTGCTTACTACTGCCAATCGCATGTGGGCCTAGATGTCTAGCAGGCTGCATGTTGGATAGCCCTGTAATAGGAAGTACAGTGATTAATTAATTGCATCTGTCTGTCTGTGCATGTATGCATCCTACATATTACTGGACTGCACTTTGCATCATGCCATTCAGGGACACAGTGTATTGTGGACATTTACTATTCCCTTGTCAGATCTCCACTGTTCATTTTTATTGGTTAGAAGAACTCATAGGGTATTATGTGTATGTTCCTGGGACCCCTCTGCTTGGTAGCACCTCCAGAATAGAAATGTTACTGTGGGGAACATCTTGGCTACATGAGCGCGGACAAAATACCATCTATTGGCCATTTTATATTGTGTCTCTGTCAGTGTTAAGGATTTTGCTGCTTTAGTGACCTCTTGGAAGGAATTAATCCATTCTTAGTTGTCTAGTGATGTTTTAAGTTCTATCTCCCATGATCTTATTTCTTGTGAGACGATAGGTTCTTTACCTATTTGCAGTAATTTGGATGCTTTTGTTCTTAAAAATGTTGTGGTCCATAAAAATGATTTACCCCAACACCCACTTTGCACTCAGTACGTACCACAGCACCCAAATTTTCACTTACAGACTTGCCCCCGATCCCAGATTTGCACTCAGCACTTACCCCACCACCCAACTTTGCATGCGGGACTTACAGCACCCAAACATGCAGTCAGGATCTGCCCCAGCACCTAGATTTTAAATCACAGGACTTGCTTCAGCACACACTTTGCACTCAGAACTTACCCCTGCATCCAGATTTGTACTCAGGAAGTGCACCAGCACCAGTATTTGCACTTAGAACTTGCCCAAGCACCTCTATTTGCATGCACGGCATTTACCTCAGCACCCATATTTGCACTCACATGACTTATCCCAGCATCCACTTTGCACTGAAGAATTGCTCCAGCACCCACTTTGCACTCAGGATTTACCCTAGCACACACTTTTCACTCATGACATGACTTATCAGCAACCAGATTTGCATTGAAGACAAGCCCAAGCACCCAGATTTCCACTCAAGACAAGCCCCATGTCAGGCCTGCTACCGCCGCACTGTTACCCAGTGGCGTTCCCCTTACCTGTTACATGCATGTATGTGTGGCGAGACAGAGGCCTCCCTCCACGAAAACCTGCAGTTAGTCCCTCCATCATCATATGCGCTACTGTACCATACACTAGTGGCTTCAGTAACAATAACATGAATCGCGGCTTCAGTAACAATAACATGAATCGCGAATTGCCACAGCAACGTATGTATGACCTCCGCCCCTGCATACCAATTAAAGGACCACCAATGAAATGTATATAAGGCTGAAACATCCACACTTACTTTGCTCAGAGTTGCCTTTCATGTGTGTGTTGTCAGACTCCAAGCGTTCCTGTATTGGTCCCCTGTTTTTGACCCTCCATTCCCCCCTGATTTTGCTGTCTTCTGTATCCTGAACTCCAGGCTTGTTTTTTGACCTCTCTAAACCGCCGGCTCCCCGACCCTGGCTTGTCCTCCTACTACATTGACCTCCGGCTTCCTGACCTTGGCCTGGCATATCGATTATTCTACTCTCTGGCATCCTGACCCGGTCCTTCTGCAACTCCTTTTGTATCCTGCTGACCCTACTCTGGTATTCCTTCTGGATACCATCCAGGTCCCTGCTCTTCCAAATTGCTCATGTTTGCTGATACTCTGTGTGAGTTCTTTTTGTTCCTCTCTAGCTCCTCCTGTAGAAGACATTCAGCCGAAATGTTGGGGGGCTGGTTCTTTTTGGGTATCTTCTACCTGGTCTCTGCATCCTTGTGAGTTTATTTAGCTTTTGCTTATTTTTCCCTTTTGTTTGCTTTCCCCTATTTGGTACTATATTTATTTACTTTTGCATTTGTGCTATATATTTACTATTATCAGCCTGGATGTGGTTTATATTTGACTGTTATTATTCAATTGTGTATTTGTATTTTTATATTGTCTTGATATTTTCATGATTATATTAAAGGTTATTTTTTATGTTTGTTATATCTGGTGTGCTGCCTTTTTGTATAGTTATGTTTGTTCCATCAGCCCTCCTCCAGGGTACAGCCTCAGTAAGAATGATTCTGTTGTTTCTGTTTTCTAACATCTGAACATGATTGCCTCACACTCCAGATTTGCACTCAGAGATTACCGCAGCACCCAGATTTGCACCGAGGAACTGACCCAGCACCAGAATTTGCACACAAAGGACTTACCCCAGCACCAATATTTGTGCTCAAGACTTGCCACAGCACCCATATTTGAGCTGAGGACCTGCCCCATCACCCGGATTTGCACTCAGTACTTACTCGCAGAAAGGGAGGCGTCAAAATTAAAAAACAGATTTTTCTCTTATCATTTGATTGTTAACACAATGTATAGATCAATTTTTATTAATTTTACATGAATGAATAAATATTCTTTAGGTAACTGGCCATAAACTGATAATATAATCAATGTCACCTAATGAAATAACCTCTGAATATTGGGATTATGTATAAAATGTCTGATTAATATTTAAAGAATGAATCACAGACAACAATCAGTAGGAAGCAATGAAAACTTTAATATCTGGTCTGGTCCAAGCTGTAGCATGGACCTTTTTAAAATCCATGGCTGGAAAGACTGCTCTTCTGTCTGGGCATTAAGAGGTTAATAAAACAATTACAATTAGTCATTATATTACATGATATATAGACTTTACCTGTGTCTAGGATCTGCAAAGAGCCAAACTGTAAGGCTACCGCTGGACTCACAGAAAGCCATCCTTCACAACTCCAGAGAGGAAACCTTTGGGGAACCATTGCTGGACGGCCTGCAATTCCCTCTGGGCATTAAGAAGTTAATGTATTGCAGGGAGATGGATTTACATGAAAGGGGAGCAGTAAAGTCTAATGTTAAAGTGATTTCATATACACACTACCTTATTATTCTCACCTGTTACCAAAATGATTTAACATTAAAGTCTATTATTGTTTATTTGACAAGACCCGGCAGAGCTCCTTGTTCACCCTGCATTATACACATACATATTAATCGGTAGATTTATGCACATATACACAAATTACCTGATATTATCTATCTGGAAGTCCAACATCTTCACCTTTATTTGATTGATTTGACAATCATCTTCAGACCTCTTTGCCGGTATTCTGACACTCTGCACATCTTTTTGCCGGATTGCTGACACTCTACAGATCTCTTTGCCTGGGAGCCGACAGCTGGGAGATCCCTTTGATCTTCGTCATTTGAGTGACGTTGACTATCTTCAGACCTCTTTGCCGGATTGCTGACACTCTGCAGATCTCTTTGCCAGGTAGCCGACAGTTGGGAGATCCCTTTGATCTTCGTTATTTGAGTGACGTTGACTATCTTCAGACCTCTTTGCCGGAATTCTGACACTCTGCACATCTCTTTGCCGGATAGCCGACACTCTGCAGATCTCTTTGCCAGGGAGCCGACAGCTGGGAGATCCCTTTGATCTTCGATACTTGAGTGACGATGACCATCTTCAGACCTCTTTGCCGGAATTCTGACACTCTGCACATCTCTTTGCCGAATAGCCGACACTCTGCAGATCTCTTTGCCAGGGAGCCGACAGCTGGGAGATCCCTTTGATCTTCGTTACTTGAGTGACGATGACCATCTTCAGACCTCTTTGCCGGAATTCTGACACTCTGCACATCTCTTTGCCGGATAGCCGACACTCTGCAGATCTCTTTGCCAGGGAGCCGACAGCTGGGAGATCCCTTTGATCTTCGTTATTTGAGTGACGTTGACTATCTTCAGACCTCTTTGCCGGAATTCTGACACTCTGCACATCTCTTTGCCGGATAGCCGAAACTCTGCAGATCTTTTTGCCAGGGAGCCGACAGCTGGGAGATCCCTTTGATCTTCGATACTTGAGTGACGATGACCATCTTCAGACCTCTTTGCCGGAATTCTGACACTCTGCACATCTCTTTGCCGAATAGCCGACACTCTGCAGATCTCTTTGCCAGGGAGCCGACAGCTGGGAGATCCCTTTGATCTTCGTTACTTGAGTGACGATGACCATCTTCAGACCTCTTTGCCGGAATTCTGACACTCTGCACATCTCTTTGCCGGATAGCCGACACTCTGCAGATCTCTTTGCCAGGGAGCCGACAGCTGGGAGATCCCTTTGATCTTCGTTACTTGAGTGACGATGACCATCTTCAGACCTCTTTGCCGGAATTCTGACACTCTGCACATCTCTTTGCCGGATAGCCGACACTCTGCAGATCTCTTTGCCAGGGAGCCGACAGCTGGGAGATCCCTTTGATCTTCGTTACTTGAGTGACGATGACCATCTTCAGACCTCTTTGCCGGAATTCTGACACTCTGCAAATCTCTTTGCCGGATAGCCGACACTCTGCAGATCTCTTTGCCAGGGAGCCGACAGCTGGGAGATCCCTTTGATCTTCGTTATTTGAGTGACGTTGACTATCTTCAGACCTCTTTGCCGGAATTCTGACACTCTGCACATCTCTTTGCCGGATAGCCGACACTCTGCAGATCTCTTTGGCAGGGAGCCGACAGCTGGGAGATCCCTTTGATCTTCGTTATTTGAGTGACATTGACTATCTTCAGACCTCTTTGCCGGAATTCTGACACTCTGTACATCTCTTTGCCGGATTGCCGACACTCTGCAGATCTTTTTGCCAGGGAGCCGACTGCTGGGAGATCCCTTTGATCTTCGTTATTTGAGTGACGGTGACTATCTTCAGACCTCTTTGCCGGAATTCTGACACTCTGCACATCTCTTTGCCGGATTGCCGACACTCTGCAGATCTTTTTGCCATGGAGCCGACAGCTGGGAGATCCCTTTGATCTTCGTTATTTGAGTGACGTTGACTATCTTCAGACCTCTTTGCCGGAATTCTGACACTCCGCACATCTCTATGCCGGATTGCCGACACTCTGCAGATCTCTTTGCCAGGAGGCCGACAGCTGGGAGATCCCTTTGATCTTCGTTATTTGAGTGACGTTGACCATCTTCAGACCTCTTTGCCGGAATTCTGACACTCTGCACATCTCTTTGCCGGATTGCCGACACTCTGCAGATCTCTTTGCCAGGGAGCCGACAGCTTGGAGATCCCTTTGATCTTCGTCATTTGAGTGACGTTGACTATCTTCAGACCTCTTTGCCGGAATTCTGACACTCTGCACATCTCTTTGCCGGATTGCCGACACTCTGCAGATCTCTTTGCCAGGGAGCCGACAGCTGGGAGATCCCTTTGATCTTCGTTATTTGAGTGACGTTGACCATCTTCAGACCTCTTTGCCGGAATTCTGACACTCTGCACATCTCTTTGCCGGATTGCCGACACTCTGCAGATCTCTTTGCCAGGGAGCCGACAGCTGGGAGATCCCTTTGATCTTCGTTATTTGAGTGACGCTGACCATCTTCAGACCTCTTTGCCGGAATTCTGACACTCTGCACATCTCTTTGCCGGATTGCCGACACTCTGCAGATCTCTTTGCCAGGAAACCGACAGCTGGGAAATCCCTTTGATCTTCGTTATTTGAGTGACGTTGACCATCTTCAGACCTCTTTGCCGGAATTCTGACACTCTGCACATCTCTTTGCCGGATTGCCGACACTCTGCAGATCTTTTTGCCAGGGAGCCGACAGCTGGGAGATCCCTTTGCTCTTCGTTATTTGAGTGACGTTGACCATCTTCAGACCTCTTTGCCGGAATTCTGACACTCTGCACATATCTTTGCCGGATTGCTGACACTCTGCAGATCTCTTTGCCAGGAAACCGACAGCTGGGAGATCCCTTTGATCTTCTTTATTTGAGTGACGTTGACTATCTTCAGACCTCTTTGCCGGATTGCTGACACTCTGCAGATCTCTTTGCCAGGGAGCCGACAGTTGGGAGATCCCTTTGATCTTCGTTATTTGAGTGACGTTGACCATCTTCAGACCTCTTTGCCGGAATTCTGACACTCTGCCCATCTCTTTGCCGGATTGCCGACACTCTGCAGATCTCTTTGCCAGAGAGCCGACAGTCGGGAGATCCCTTTGATTTTCTTTTGACGTCTTCATCTGGAAGAAAGAGACCAAAGGAAAATTAGTTAATCTGTATGTTTGTGTGTATACATATATTTTTTTGTATAAATACAGGGTGAATATAGCCACTGCCCAATTTTGTCAAATAAACTTCTCTAGACTTTAATGTTGAGTCAATTAGGTAACAGCTGAGACTTAAAGTAGTGTTTACATGAAATCACTATATGATTAGACATCACTGCTGCCTTTTTATGTAAACCCTTCTCCCTACAATACATCAATCTCTTAATGCCCTGAGGGAAGGCAGGCCTTCCGGCCATGGTTGCCCAGATGACTTCCAGGTGAATTCCACAGGGGGTTATTCCTCTTCTGAGTCCAGAAGGTAGCTTTTCAGTTTGCCTCTTTGCAGTCATATCTCTGACCACAGGTATACTCTATATATCATTTAATATGACCACCAATTGTGATTGGTGCAGCTAACTATCTTCAGATCTCTTTGACGGAATTCTGACAATCTGCAGATATCTTTGCCAGGAAGCTGACAGTTTGGAGATTCCTTTGATCTTCTTCAGATGTCCTTTTCTATAAGTATGTTTCCATTTTAATTTGCTTTAAATTGACAATCGTCAGATCCATTTACCTCTTCTGACCCTCATCAAATCACTTTGCTGGAAACCTGTCATAACTAATTCATGTGATATGCCATCTCTGCCCTTCATGGTGTCTCTTGCTTCCTGATTATGATCTTCCTGGTCATCTTCAGTTCCTTGTGTATGGGTAATGTGTGTTCACATTTGTGCTGGTCAAAGATGGAACGAAAGTCCAGGATGTCGAACGTGTTTTTCCAATTTAAATGAAAGTTCTCCTACTTTTCACAACTCATTCCATCCGCTCAGTGGATTCTGGTTTGAATGAAGCAGCATCTTGTTATCAATAAGATAAGTAAAACAGCGGCCTTTTAAAAATATTCAGCCCTATGACAAAGGATTTCAGGGAGACAATTAGAAAGGTTTAAACAATTACTTGGCTTACAACAGAAAAGCTTATACTATAGTGGACAAATATTCTTTTATTTCTCTCTTTTTGGGATAGTTTAGGGTAGCATAGAACAGAAGTAGGACTAGAGAGGGTAAGAGTAGGGCTATATTAGGGAGAGAGGGCGTTAGTTTTTTTTTATTTAATAAGCAATAGGGTCCAAGGATGGTCAGCTTAGGGATAAAGTTATGGTTAGCTAGGGTTAGGGCTCTTTTTCTCCTTCATAGTTCAGAATGAGCATAGTGTAGTGTAGGGTTAGAGAGGGCAAGAGTAGGGCAATATAAGGGATAGTGTGATTAAGTGTAGGGTGCGGTAGGGGCAGCCTAGGGATAATGTTAAGGTAATTTAGGAGTAGATAGGGCTAGTGCTTTATATATACAATCATTATTATTTTTTAATATGATTTATTTATCTTTTTTCCTCCCCTTCTTTCGCTGCTCTCAGAGCCTAGATCCAGGATAGGCTCTGCTCAGTTTTATGTTTAAGCCTATTGGATAAAATGGGATCGGGGTAAGGAGGGCCTGAGGAGAACATGGAAAAGGAGAAATATCTGGATTGTTGGACACTGAAAGGTGATTAAGCTGTATGCTTGCTTTTGGTTTTCTGTATTAAATTTCCAAGTATGAATAAACAGAAACTAAAGAAAAGGAAAAAGTAAAGCAGAAGAAAAAAAGGGGCTTATACCAATTTAAAGCTTAGTTACCTTTCTGGGAATGTGTAAATTGGATTCTGCAGCAAAACAATAATTTATGTTTAATTAAAAGATTGTTTTAAATGTAGATGATTTATACAGATATTATTTAATGAAAGAATAAAAAACAGTTCCTTTTTGAGTCTTCTTTACTCCATATTGTGCTCTCAGGAGGCAGACATGTTGTTTAGAATCTTGGGTTATGATCTCACCTTGGTTCAAATGAACAAAGATCTGACCCATCTGACCATAGATTCTAAACAAAATGGCTGCCTCCTGGTGGAGTTTTATGGGGTAAAGATGGCTCAGTAAGGTACTTTATTTGTATTCTTTCATTAAAGCATTTCTATATAAAATACCTACACTGGATGCCATGTTTCAATTAAACGGAAATTCATTTATTGCTTTAAACATTTTTCTTTAAGACCGAAGCAGCAAAAGTCTATTATATATTTTATTTCAAGCATATTCTGCAGTCCTCTCTGGAAGGCATTATATTACACACAGAGATAATCCTACTTGTGGGTTAAAAGTTACCTTACTGACTTGCTATACATTTGAGTTCTTCAGGAATGTCTGCATTTTAGAGAAAAAAAAGTTCATCAAAAAATCAGAACCTTAAAAACAAAGTCTAAATCAGAAACCAGAAATCAAAGCTGCATTCTGATTGGCTGCTTAGCATTTTGGTCCAGTTAGAATAATGTCAGTGAGCAGAACATACACAGATAAGAATAAACTCATGGTAGACCCCAGTGGTGTATCTGGAAATGTTATGACCTAAGACTGACATTTTAGGATATTGGGCACTGTCTTTACTTAAACTCATTGGTGCAAAATACATTATATGAAGGGAATAAAGGAAGCTGATATAAATGGGCAAAATGCCTGTAAAAAGAGGGCACTTTGAGAGCTTCATTTTGGCTTCCTGCATATGATTGAACACTCAAGTTAAGTTGAAAAATGTTTGTCATCACTGGTCTAGATGGCCGCCATCAGGGGGGTCAAACTATTAGCGTTATAAGGGGCCTGGATGCCATTTTTGTATCTAACATAGTAACCTAGTAATTTAAGATGAAAAAAGACACAAGTTCAACCATTCTACCTATCATTACAGCTTTTGATCCAAAAGAAGGTAAAAACCCCTGAGAAAGATATTTGGAATTTTGCATCCCAGGGGGAAAAATTCCTTCTTGACTCCAAAGGCCAATCAGATTTCTCCTTGGATCAATAAGCTCTATTATTAATGTTTATTCTATTATTAATATCCCTATATGCTCTGCTTTTCTAAAAAAAAAAACATCCAGACCATTTTTAAATACATCTATTATAGTTGAAAGCACTACCTCTCATGGCAGTGAGTTCCATAACTTTATTGTCCTTACCGTAAAGAATCCCTTCCTTTGCTGTCTATGAAATCTTTGCTCTTCCAGTCTCAGGGGGTGACCTCTTGTTCTTTGTACATTTCTGTTAATGAACAGGACACTGGAGAGATCTAACGGCCACATTTAAGTTTTGCATGTTGCTTTACAGTAGTCATATGTGACGAGAAGGAAATCAATCACCTAGTCAATGTGGGTCTGTGGGATTTATTGTGACTGTCGTTTTGGGCAAATTGGATGTGGCATATTAATGGACAAATTATCAGTGGCATTTCAATGGACAAATTATCAGTGGCATATTAATGGACAAATTATCAGTGGGCTATTAATGGACAAATTATCAGTGGCATATAAATGACAAATTATCAGTGGCCTATTAACGGACAAATTATCAGTGCATATTAATGAGCAAATAATCAGTGGCATATTAATGAGTGAATTATCAGTGGCATATTAATGGACACATTATCAGTGGTATATTAATGAGCAAATGATCAGTGGCATATTAATGAGCAAATTATCAGTGGCATATTAACGAGCAGATTATCAGTGGCATAATAATGAGCAAATTATCAGTGGCATATTAATGGACACATTATCAGTGGCATATTAATGAGCTATCAGTGGCAAATTAATGAGCAAATTATCAGTGGCATATTAATGGACACATTATCAGTGGCATATTAATGGACACATTATCAGTTCCATATTAATGAGCAAACTATCAGTTCCATATTAATGAGCAAATTATCAGTGGCATATTAATGGATGTTTAATACAGGTGATGGTGAATGTCCTGGGGTGTATGTAAATCATTGGCATGAAATACAAAGACCTGGATAAAATTACTTTGGGAGGGAAGGGGGGTGAGAGGGAGATATGAGGTGGGGGCAGAATTTACTCTGTAAGGGGCCCTGAAATTTCTGATGGTGGCCCTGGCTACAGCATTGAATGCAGGACGCAGTGCAGCTTGGCTGGGAGCAGGACAGAGCTGTGCAGTCTAATGGAAGAGCATTCAGAAGGATGCTTAGTCCTGTGCAGTTATTATTTGGGATATTACCCCTGAAGCAGACAGGGAACCTGCTGATGTGAAGTTACTGCTCAGACTGAGTTACATTATACTTTGTAAGTTATTTTTTGATGTAAAATCACAATCTGCCTGTTGATTATCATTGTGGCTTTATACAAATAAACCTACACAAACTAAACACTGTGCACTGTGTGTTACCCCATCAGACCATATGTTACAATATGTTAAGCTGATATCATATATAATACACATTCCTCCTTTTAATTCAAATACTTTAAAATTCACTGTATTAATTGTGATAAACAAGAAAACTCTATATTATGTGTTTCATATAATGTTTGTTCTGTATTAGTCTGTACATATAATGCACAGAGAGGGGGGTAAAGCAGTATTATTAATGGGGCAGTTCCACCTACAGTGTCCAATAATATGTAAAGAAACAGACCTGTCCAATGATTTCCTCAGCAGTTCCCATCTCCTACAAGCTGCATAGAAAGTGTCAAGCCTTATTGGTGTTACTATAGCAACAGCCCTGCCTGTCTCCCCAAGCTTCCTTCCTGAATGACATCACAGTACTCAGAAGTGACACCATTTACCCTGCATTTCAAGCAACTTAAAGGGACAGTATCACCTGGAAAATTGTTTTTACTGTGAATGTAGCGTACCAGGCCCACATTGTACTTGTTACACATTTTTCGTGAGCCTAAAAAAAAGAAACATTATTATAATTCAGCTTTTTACATTTGTAATAAAAAGGTTATTGAAAGAATCGATTTCTTGTTTTTAGTTCCTTCCTCTACACCCACATTGCACCCACGACTTACCCTGATGTAATCTTTCAACTAAAACATAACCTAAAGGGACTGTATCAGCTGAATATCATCTTTTACTGTGAATGTAAAGAATAAACAAAAAATCATTGAAAATGATCTATACATTGTGTAAGCAGAAATGTCAAGTAAATGTCTAAAATAGGGGAAAAAAATATTTTTTTATTTTTAATTATTATTTTAATATTGTTTTAAGACATCCGGCACATATATTCGTGATAATATATATATGCTAGTTTATTGGGTCATCCTTGTGTCAAGCTTTCTCTATTGTGTTTTCCACCTTTCTGTTGTGTGTATTTATATAAGAGGCTGGGTAATTAGGGGGGGGGGGGGGGGGGGAGTAAGTGAAGACCTCATAAGCAGTTATATGTTAGAATCTCCATTTGACCTTGATCATAATTTATTTGTATCTCTTATGTGGGGGTCCAGTGTCCTTAAAGACAACATACAGACAATTACGTAAAACGTACAGGACAAACAATTGACTTTGCAGGATGTTTTATCAAGAGAGGACGAGAGAGGGAGAATTTTGGCCAATATGTGCGTAGTAGTTATGTCACAGGTGTCGATTCTCTAAATAGATGATTATTTGATCATACCAATTTTTCCATATTGGGTATTGTTTAGGGGAGTTCAGGTAAGATCAACTTAGGTCTTTTTCCATCTTGGCTTGCAGTATTAATTGTTTTTTTATTAAGTACCACGGAATTATTCCACATGATTAGAGTTGAGCAGACACCTGGATGTTCGGGTTCGGTCAAACTTCGAAAAAATATCCGGGTCCGTGCTCGAACTTGACCCCGAACCCGAACCCCATTGAAGTCAATGAGGACACAAACTTTTGGCCACCAAAATGCCTCTAAAAAAGTCCTGGAAAGGGCTAGAGGGCTGCAAAATGAAGGAAAATGTGGGTAAGAGTAGGACAAATGCCCTGCAAGCAAATGTGGACAGGGAATAACTTAAAATAACATAAAATACATACAAATTACAAATACAGCTGAGCCATTAAATTAGCACTAGATTGAATCTTTGATTTTAGCTTTGGAAGAACATAAATCTAAATTTAAAGCATGGCTGCAGTGGTGTATCTTGGTTTTGTGCTGCACACCAAAGACATGCCCCATTGCCCCATTTACATGCCTCTATCACCCCATTACATACACATTGCCAATATTATTTGCCCATAATATTCCCCAGCTAATTTGCCAAATAATTTGCCATTAATATTCCCCAGCCAATTTGCCCAATTATATGCAAGTATTATTTGCCATTAATAAGTCACAGCTAATGTCCCCAATAATATGCCAGTATTTGCCATTTAATCAGCCCCTGCCAATTTGCCCAATAGTATGCCAGTATAATTTGCCATTAATATTCCCCAGCCAATTTGCCCAATAATATGCCAGCGTTATTCTGTCATTTACCGGTAATATGCCCCAGCCAATTTGCCCAATATTAAGCCAGTATTATTTGCCATTTAATATGCCCCTGCCAATTTGCCCAATAATATGTTAGTGTTATTTGCCAATAATAAGCCCCAGCCAATTTGCCCAATAAAATGCCAGTGTTATTTGCCATTTAATATGCCCTTGCCACTTTGCTCAATTATATGCCAGTGTTATTTGCCATTTAATGTGCCCCTGCTAATTTGTCCAACAATATGCCAGTGTTATTTGCCATTTTATATCCCGCAGCCAATTTGCCCAATAATATGCCAGTGTTATTTGCCATTTAATATGCCCCTGCCAATTTGCCCAATAAAATGCCAGTGTTATTTGCCATTTAATATGCCCCTTCCAATTTGCCCAATAATATGCCAGTGTTATTTGCCATTTAATATGCCTCTGCCAATTTGCCCAATAATATGCCAGTGTTATTTGCCATTTAATATGCCTCTGCCAATTTGCTCAATAATATGCGAGTGTTATTTGTCATTTAATATGCCCCTGACAATTTTCCCAATAATATTCCAGTGTTATTTGCCATTTAATATGCCCCTGCCAATTTGCCCAATAATATGTTAGGGTTATTTGTCATTAATAAGCCCCAGCCAATTTGCCAATAATATGCCAGTGTTATTTACCTTTTAATATGACCCTCTTAATTTGCCCAATAATATGCCAGTGTTATTTGCCATTTAATATGCCCCTGATAATTTGCCCAACAATATGCCAGTGTTATTTGCCATTTAATATGCCCTGCTAATTTGCCCAGTAATATGCCAGTGTTATTTGCCATTTAATATGCCCCTGCCAATTTGCCAAATAATATTCGTGTTATTTGCCATTTAATATGCCCCTGCCAATTTGCCCAATAAAATACCAGTGTTATTTGCCATTTAATATGCCTCTGCTAATTTGCCCAATAATATGCGAGTGTTATTTGCCATTTAATATGCCCCTGCCAATTTGCCCAATAAAATACCAGTGTTATTTGGCATTTAATAAGCCCCAGCCAATTTGCCAAATAATATTCGTGTTATTTGGCATTTAATATGCTCCTGCCAATTTGCTCAATAATATGCGAGTGTTATTTGCCATGTAATATGCCCCTGCTAATTTGCCCAATAATATGCCAGTGTTATTTGCCATTTAATGTGCCCAGCCAATTTGCCCAATAAAATGCCAGTGTGATTTGCCATTTAATGTGCCCCTGCCAATTTGCCCAATAATATGCCAGTGTTATTTGCCATTTAATGTGCCCCAGCCAATTTGCCCAATAAAATGCCAGTGTGATTTGCCATTTTACAATTTGGCCAAATCCCCCCCATCTACCCAGCACTTACCTTTCCCTGGTGGAGGTTTCTCTGTGCTGCCTGTTCGGCTCCCCGTGCAGCCTGGCAGGCAGAGCGATGGTGAGGGGGGATCTTCCGATCCCCTCTCACCTCCGTCTCTGCCTGCAAGCGCGGTTTTTTTTTTTTCTTTAAAGGGGCGGATTTTTTAGGGGATTATTTATTTTTTCTTAAGTTATTTTTTTTATCAGTGCTTTTTTTTCTTTTGCAGTGCTGGGGGGCGCCCCCAAAAATTTGCCGCCCTAGGCATCCGCCTAGGATGCCTCGCGGTAAATACATCACTGCATGGCTGCCAGGAGGATCAACAGAATTATCCATTTGAGAGAGGGTTGGAGTGCAGGGTATTCTCTTTCAGTTTATACTACCCATAGGTTGAGGAGGCGGTGACCGTGGCGGTGTAGGTGGAAGCGGCGCTGGAGGAGGAGGTAGCCAACACTGTTTTTTATTTGTTTTTGGTTTTATAAATTGGGGTAGCCCCCAAAATATTGGGACAAATAACAACAGAAAACAAAGAATAAGTGCACTTGAGTATAACAATGACTGGGTGAGGCCGGTATAAATGTCTATTCTGCACAAGGTACAGAGAAGTTTGGTGGGATCCATGCCTGGTTCATCTTAATAAACGTGAGCTTGTCCACTTTGGTTGTGGACAGGCTGCTGCGCTTGTCTGTGATAACTCCCCCTGCTGTGCTAAACACACGATCACACAATACACTGGCTGCAGGGCAGGCCAGCACCTCCAAGGCATAAAGGGCAAGCTCAGGCCAAGTGCCCAATTTGGAGACCCAGAAGTTGAATGGGGTAGACCCATCAGTCAGTACGTGTAGGCCTGTGCACACGTATTGTACCACCATGTTGCTGAAATTCTGCCTCCTGCTAAGACGTTGCATATCAGATGGTGGTGCAGCTTGTCGTGGCATGCTGACAAAGCATATCCATATTTCGGCCATGCTGCGCCAGCTGCGTTGGCGACCTCTTCCTCTGCCTTCGCCTTGTGCTTCCATTGAGCCCCCGGTGTCATTTTGGAATGCCCTCAGCAGCGCGTCTACCAGCATTCACTTGTAGTCGCGCATCTTATGATCACGCTCCAGTGATGGAAATGAAGGATGGCACGTTGTCCTTGTAACGGGGATCCAGCAGGGTGGTCACCCAGTAATCAGCACAAGTTAGAATGTGGGCAACTCGGCAGTCGTCGCGCAATGCACTGCAGCATGTAGTCGCTCATGTGTGCCAAGCTGCCCAGAGGCAAGGACAAGCTGTTCTCTGTGGGAGGTGTATCTGATTCCTCCGTATCCCCCCAGCCACGCTCCAGTGATGCCCATGGGCTGCGTTGGGTGCCACCCTGCTGTGAACACGATTCCAAAACTGTGCCCTGTCTTGACAGTTGTGTACCTGGCCTATGCTAGTGCAGGAACCCACCCTCCAAGCCACTTGTGAATGACTGGCCTGACAACCGTGGAAATGACCCCTCTTCTTCCTCCTCCTCTTCCAAACAAATTAACAGTGGGCTATTAATGGACATATTAGCATTGGCTATTAATGGACATATTAACAGTGGGCTAATAATGGACATATTATCAGTGGCTATTAATGGACATATTATCACTGGCTATTAATGGACATATTATCAGTGGCTATTAATGGACATATTATCAGTGGCTATTAATGGACATATTATCAGTGGGCTATTAATGGACATATTATCAGTGGGCTATTAATGGACAAATTATCAGTGGCTATTAATGGACATATTAACAGTGGGCTATTAATGGACATATTATCAGTGGGCTATTAATGGTCATATTATAAGTGGGCTATTAATGGACATATTACCAGTGGCCTACTAATGGGCATATTATCAGTGGGCTATTAACCCCTTAGCGACACAGGACGTGCTAGGTCCGTCTTGTGTCAAAACGAGCACTGAAAGCAGAGTTTTTCCGCTTTCATTGCTTAAGCGGTATTGTAGCGATGCTTCCATATGGAAGCACTGTACAATACTGAAAAAAATGCCCGTCGGTTTTTCGATCGCTCCGGAGAGCTTGGTCACAGAGGCAATCTGTGACTGCAGACACACTGACAAGTAGTAGGGATGCTCTGATAAGCACCCCCACTGCCTGGTCAGATCAATATTAACCCTATATTGAACAGTTAGGATCTGCCTCTCTCTCCTCACATTGTTTTTTAGTGATGGAGAGAGACAGATCAGAGTTATAAAAGTAAGTAAAAGTACAAAAAAATAATAAATACACAACACACGAATAATAAAACAATTGAAAAAAATTATAAAAGCAATTCCCTGCGTTTAACCCCTTCCCTGTCACTGATCTTGCGTAAGCAGTGATCGTGCACATCAGCGCATTTATTTTTGGTGTTTGTGCATTTTTTAGGGGTTCATTTTTTTGTAATGTAATTTATTACAGTACTACAAAGGCTCTTCTAAGAGTTATTAACCCCTTCTTTGCCGTTGATCACTGCTTACGCAATGATATTGACGCCCAAGCAATTTTTATCTGTCTGCATCTTTTTTTAAATTTTATTTACTACACATACCCGCTAGGGGATTACGTGTAAAGTAAAAATATTTGAGATTTTTTTTTTAAGCTGTCTGAGCGCATAGCGATCAGTAACAGCGAATTAGTGGAAAAGGCGGTGTGGTGATTGCTCAAATAAGGTCACCATTCGCCCTGTTTCCCCCAGACAAGCGCGGGCTTACCAGTCGGACAAACGTGAGGTCCGGGCCATCAGGCCCCAACGCTTCAGCAGTGGTGCTGGCTCTGGTTGGCGTGGAGGCGGCAGACGAAGCTCCGGTCTGCAAGCGGGTGCAGCGGTGGACGCAGTCCGGCATCAGGTGAGCAGGCTCAGTAAGGGGCGTGGGCTTTAAGGTCCCGGATCACATGGTGGCCCCTCACGCCACACTCACCTCAGCTAGGCCGCAAAGGATGCCGACAAGTCTGTCCCAGGCCCCATTCAGGTGCTCTACCCCAGAAATGTATACATCTCCTTCAGACCCCAGGCCCAAGGTTGTCCCGGGCTCCCGGTCGGGCATCCACAGCGCGGGGGGGGGATAAAAGGAGGGCCCCGGCAAGTTTCGGTTCAGCAGAGTGGGGGGCAGGTCAAAGGGGGTCCATATCATCAGGTGGTTCTTCCCCCCTCATGCCGCGGCAAAGGTCAGTGTCACCGCTATTGTTCTCCCCACCACCCTCACCGGCTCTGTCCACATCCTCAGTAGTGAGAGAAGGGTCTCCTATCGAGATAGATGGGGGGAGTCAAGTGGGGATGGCAGTCAGCATCCAGGTGGATAAGGTCGCGCGTCTCCTGGGGTAGTTAGGTGTGCTAGGGGTAGGAGTTCATGCCAGTGGGTTCGCAGCCGCTGTAGGTAGCGGTGCAGAGTCCGGTCACCGGAAAGGGGAACCTCCTCTGCAGCAGATGCTAGCCCGCAGCCCAGGAGAGGGGCTTCACGTAGGTCACCTGCATGGTGGGAGGGGTACTCTTCGCCTCTTCGTGATGATTCCCAGGTACTTTCACATTGCTCTACTTTTTCCTGGTGTTCCCAGGATGTGGATTGACAGTGGGCTGGAACGGCCCCCCGAGGCAAGAGGCCGCGGTGGCCCTGGAGTGTCACGGGACATAAGGTGGTCGACTGCAGGAGGGACGCCTTCGGCAGGGGGCGCAGGTCCGGGTGACCAGCAGGCCAGGTCGGCTCCAAGGCCGATCAGTGAGTTGATTGTAACCCCTTCTCCTGATAGGCACGGGGAGGCAGAGCTTCTGGGGGTTTTGCTCCAGATCTTGGCAATGCTCCAGATCTTGCGAGAGGAACCCGGTGGAGCTGCAAGTTAGAGCTCTGCCTGGCTGTCTCCCTCCCTCTCCCCCCCGCCGGCGGCCGAATTTGACAGCATGTGGGCCGGTGAGGGAGATCTTTGATCTCCCTCACCGGCCCTTCATGGAAAACAGCGGGGCCGGCGCTCTGATAGTGGACTAGCGCAGACTCCCCTGCTTCCGCCCGGCACGACCGCCGGGGCTTCTGTGAAGATGCCGGGTACTTCCGCTTTCGTCACAGAAGTCCCGGCGAGCGTGCCGGGTGGCAGCAGGGGAGGTCTGCGCTCATCGCGCAGACTTCCTCTGCTGCCCCACTAGGCACCAGGGACAATCGAGCAGCTGGGGGATGTCTGCACTATATGTGCAGATATCCTCCATGCTGCCCGACACGGCAGACTATTATGACGGACAGCTGTCTGTCATAATAGACTGCCATGTCGGGCAGCATGGAGGATGTCTGCACGTATCGTGCAGACATCCCCCGGCTGCCCCCACTAGCCACCAGGGATTGAAGTACAGGTAAGGGGGGGGGGGGGGCAACAGAGAGACAGGGGGAGGGAGGGGGGCAGAGAGACAGGGGGAGGGAGGGGGGCAGAGAGACGGGGAGGGAGGGAGGGGGGCAGAGAGACGGGGAGGGAGGGAGGGGGGCAGAGAGACAGGGGGAGGGGGGCAGGAAGGGGGGGAGAGACAGAGGAAGGGGGGCAGAGAGAAACATGTGGGGGGAAGAGACAGGTGAGGGGGGAGTGGGGAAAGTGAGACAAAAGCTGGGGGCAAGGGAAAGAGAGAGGCAGCATTGGCACATAAAAAGAAATAAACACAAGAAATGCATTTTTTTTTTATATAATATTTTATTAAGAAAGCAATTTACATGTGAGTATATACAAGTTTAACTTTTTTCCTATAGGGTAGTCTTATATTCAGGCTTTTAGTATTTTTCCTAAAGGAATATCCAAAGTTTGGGGGGTCGTCTTATAATCAGGGTCGTCTTATAATCGAGCAAATACGGTATTTGGATTATTTAATATTGTATTTAATAAAAATGTTATTGAAAAATTGCATTACTATATTTTTTCCCTTCCTCTGCACCCTCATTGCACCTACAGGACTTAACACAGCACCATACAGTACCCACAGAACTTGCCATCCACCTATATTGCACCCATTTGGCATGCCACAGTGCCACTTTGCCCCACAGAACTAGCCAGTGTCACTTTCCACATAGTACATGTTATTTTCCCCCACAGACCATGCCACAGCATCACTTTGCCAATTAAAATATGCCAGTATTTAACCCCTCGATATGCCATGATTTAGCCATTCAATATGCCAGGAGTTTGCCCCCCAATATGCCATTTAATATGCCAGTATTTTGCTCTCAATATGCCAGTATTTTGCCCCCCAATATGCCATTTAATATGCCAGGATATTGCCCCTCAATATGCCAGGATATTGCCCCTCAATATGCCATGAGTTTGCCCCCCAATATGCCATTTAATATGCCAGGATTTTGCTCTAATATATGCCAGGATTTTGCCCCCAATTTGCCATTTAATATGCCAAGATGTTGCCCCCAATATGTCATTTAACATTCCAGGATTTTGCTCTCAGTATGCCAGGATTTAGCCCCCAATATGCCATTTAATATTCCAGGATTTTGCCCCCAATATGCCATGTAATATGCCAGGATATTGCCCCCAATATGCCATATAATATGCCAGGATATTGCCCCCAATATGCCATGTAATATGCCAGGATATTGCCCCCAATATGCCATATAAAATGCCAGGATATTGCCACCAATATGCCATGTAATATGCCAGGGTTTTGCCCCCAATATGCCATTTAATATTCCAGGATTTTGCCCCCAATATGCCATGAAATATGCCAGGATATTGCCCCCAATATGCCATATAATATGCTAGGATATTGCCCCCAATATGCCATGTAATATGCCAGGATATTGCACCCAATATGCCATATAATATGCCAGGATATTGCCCCCAATATGCCATGTAATATGCCAGGATTTTGCCCCCAATATGCAATTTAATATTCCAGGATTGTGCCCCCAATATGCCATGTAATATGCCAGGATATTGCCCCCAATATGCCATATAATATGCTAGGATATTGCCCCCAATATGCCATGTAATATGCCAGGATATTGCACCCAATATGCCATATAATATGCCAGGATATTGCCCCCAATATGCCATGTAATATGTAAGGATATTGCCCCTTAGTATGCTCGTTATGCCACCCTCCTCCCCCTTCCCCAGACCCCAGTACTTACCTCTTTGCTGCTCCGTCTCCCGGTGCTCTGAAGGTTCGTGGCAGTGAGGGAAGAGTTGTGAGCTCCCCTCCAGCCGCGCGGAACAATAAAGTTTGTTTAAAAAAATTTCCAACAAACTTAACGCTTCCCTCACAGCCACGGACCTGCACCGGGGGACAGAGAAAGAACGAGGTAAGTTTTAAAATTTTTTATTTTTTTTTTGAATGCAGGGGACGCCACTGCTGGAACCTCCCCTGCCGGCCTTGGCCCATGGCCACCGCGGCCTACTGGTGTGCACGGTGTGCCCGATGGCCAGTCCGGGCCTGCTCCTCACTCTTTTGTTTCATGGACGGAATTTGGGAGGCTTACCGCCTGTATGGGGGGTTAGCGTGGTGGAGGTATGACTAACAGTTTCGTCAGTGCCTCGCCGCTAACCCTGGCATGAGCTTTGGCCATATTGATATCACTCTCTGGGTAAAGATCATGATGGCTCAGAAGGCTTCGCCCTTTCCCGGGGGGGCGGTGGTGGAACCCAGGGTTCCACCACCGGCCACCGGAAAACGTGGCACATGCTGGCTGTTCAACGACAGCCAGTGCAAATGGGGCACCTCGTGCAAGTTCCGGCACGAGTGCTCAGTCTGCGGAGGTTCCCATAGCTCTTCCAGATGCTTCAAACGCACCAAGTCAGGGAGTTCGGCCGGTCAGTCAGGGGCTAAAGGGGATAACACCACTGAGCAACGACGCAATGTAAGATTTTTGGAGGATGGGTTTCGGTTCGGGTTTCACATTCCATTCATTCCCGTCGGAAGACCTAATTGAAGTCTGTGCTTCAATTTCCGGAGGTAATGAGGGACAAGCTGAGGAAGGAGCTGGAGGCGGAAAGGATGGCGGTCCTGTTTCCAGAGCCACCAATGGAGAATTTACGGGTTTCTCATTTGGGGGTGGTCTCCAAGAAGGATCCCGGGAAATTCCGGCTAATACACCATTTGTCTTATCCAAAGGGGTGTCGGTAAATGATGACATCGATAGGGAGCTTTGCTCAGTATCATACACATCATTTGACAAGGCGGTTGATTTAGTTCGCGATGCAGGTGCTGGGGCGCTGCTGGTTTAAGCTGACATTGAGTTGGCTTTTCGTCTCCTTCCCATCCACCCGGATTGTCATCACCTCCTGGGCTGCTGGTTTGAACAATAGTTATACGTGGACCCTTGTTTGCCTATGGGGTGTTCGGTTGAATAGGTGGTTAAGAAAAAATGTTGCACTACTTGGACGATTTTTTGTGCGTGGGCCTCAAGGGCTCCCGATCTTGCATGGTGCTGCTGCGCTCGCTGGAACAGGTTGCAGGTAGCTTTGGGGTTCCCTTGGCTGCTGATAAGACAGAAGGTCCTACTACTTGCTTAAGCTTTCTGGGGTTAGAGATTGTTTCAGTGGCAGGGGTCTGTCGGCTCCCCGGGGACAAGCTAGTGCTACTGCGGATAGCTGTTCGGATGGTGGGTAGGGTCAAAAAGGTCACCCTTCGGCAGTTGCAGTCACTGATAGGGCGCCTGAACTTTGCGTGTCGGATAATTCCGGTGGGTCGGGTGTTCATTCGGTCACTGTCGCGGGCTACGACAGGGTATTGCGGCAGGACACCATTTTATCTGGGTTACTAGGAAGATGCGAGCAGACCTGGCAGTGTGGCTGATCTTCCTTGAGCGCTTTAACGGTAAAGTGGTATTTCAGTGTGCAGTCGTGCAGGTGGATGAGCTGGAGCTTTATACCGATGCGTGGATTTTGGCGCATACTTTGCGGGTAGGTGGTGCGCGGAACGATGGCCGGGGGCATGGGCGGGCAGCAAACTCTTAAAGAACCTGGCATTTCTGGAATTGTTTTCCTTGCTAGTGGCCCTAACATTATGGGGCTGTCGGGTTGTCTTTTTCTCTGACAACCTGGCGGTCGTGCATTCAGTAAACAACCTGTCAGCAGCTTCCGCCCCAGTGGTGCGGCTTTTACGGCTTTTTGTGCTGCTTTGCGTGGAACTGAATATCTTGTTACGTGCAAAGCATGTACCGGGGCACTTAAACGTTCGCTTGCTCCTTCCACGTGGTCAGCCTACGCGAGGGTCTGGCGAGACTGGGAGTGCTGGTGGGTAACGGGGGTAGGCACTGCTCTGAGGTATCGCAGCTCGATGCTTTGCTCTGGTTTTTAGTGCAGCTTTCGGCTGAAGGAGCGTCCCCTTCCAAATTGGACAAAGCGGAGGCAGCTTTGTCCTTTTTGTTTAAATTGCGAGGGGAGGTGGACGTTTGCAAGAACTTTTTGGTCAGGCAAGCGCTAAAGGGTTTTCGTAAGGGCAAGAGGTGGACTGACGCTCGGCGCCCGGTGTCGGTGCGTTGCTGCGTAAAATGGTGGAGGTACTGCAAGTTATTTGCGTATCGGGATACGAGTGTCGGTTGTTCACTGCAGCTTTTTCCTTGGCCTTTTTTGGGTCATTCCGTATATCGGAGCTGGTTAGTCCTTCCAGGGCTTGGTTGGGTGGCATCTGGGCGGTGGACGTGGTGTGTGAGCCAAAGCTGCTGGTTTGGCTCAGGTCATCTAAAATGGATACGGCTAAGCGGGGCCATATGGTGGAATTGTTTAAGGTACCGGGTGAACGGGTGTGCCTGCACACGAATTCGGCACCCATTCTTTCCGGATTGGAGCTGCCACGGAGGCTTCATTGCTAGGCCTGGGGGAGGCCTTATTCAAGAAGTTTGGAGGCTGGGAATCGGGACGTTTCAAATCATATGTATGTCCTCACAGGTCGCTGTTATAAAAAATAAAAAAAAGAGAAATTCTGTGTTTATGGTTAAAAAAAAAAAAAATTATAAAAAAAACCCCCAAAAAACTGAGTTGTGGTTTGATGGATCTTGTTTCCGTGTGAGCGGAATATATAGTGCTATGATGTTTACGTTTGTTTTCTGTTCCAGGTTCCGGTTTGGAGGTGTGGATCATCGGCCATTCATTCGTGTACTGGGCCGAGAGGAGAGCTGCAGTTGGCAGGATTGGAATCCAGCTGTGCTTTCCTCCAGATCTGGTTCATTTGAAGTGGTTTGGAGTGAGGGGGATGTTATGGAAAGCTGTTTTGTCCAATGTTGAACAAAGAGTGTGTCGGGGCGGCCGCCCTGACATACTCCTTATTCATGCCGGGGAAATGATTTGGGGGTAGTGCCACAGAGAGAACTGGTGAAGATTATGCAACGGGATGTTTCCCGCTTGCTTAATCTTCTACCAGGTATCAGGATCATTTGGTCCAAAATGGTTCCCCGGTCGGTTTGGAGGCACACCAGGGATTCGGCGGCCATGAACCGTTGCCGGGGAAAAGTAAATAAGCTAATGGCTAGTTTTATGAGGAAAAATGTCGGGGTGGTAGTGCAGCATTTTAACTTGGAAGGAAAAATTGGGGGGTTGTTCAGGTCTGATGGGGTACATCCGAATGAGCTGGGGTTGGATTTCTTCAACCTGGCTCTGCAGGAAGGAATTGAGAAGGCCACAGTTTTGTCTGGGGGGGGGGAGCCCATCCGGGGTGATGGGCTCGTGGCGGAAGCTTGCAGTGTATCCAGGAGGGTTAATGGAAGAATGGATTGGGGAGAGTCAATTGGGACTCTGGTGGGAGGTTCGAGGGGAAAGTGGTACCTCGAACCTCAGTTATTGGGGGCATTGGTATATGCCCAGAACATGGACTTATTTGGCAGCCACCTGGAAACTCTTGCAAGCTTGGTTGGTTTTCTGTATATGGAATGTTTATGTTTTTGTTTAGTCATTGTATAATTATGGATATATATGTGGAATGTATATATATGATTGTACTGCAATGACTATGTAAATACAGTGCTGTGGCCGTTGTTTTACCCCACAGTCTCGTTTTAAGTTTTAGTTATTTCTAGGCAATTACATATCCCCAATGATAGAAGCTACCTCGCCCTGGTCAGATCAAAACTGGTCGGATCAATATTTACAAATATTGATCTGCCTCCCTCTCCTCACTTACATTTTTGTGACGGAAAGAGACAGATCAGTATTAGTGATATAAAATTACATTGTATTAAATTGTCAGGTCTTTCACTGTGTATTAACCCCTTCCCTGCCATTCATCACTGTATAAGCAGTAATCATGCACAGCAACAGTATGTTTTGCTGTCTGCACTGTTTTATGGATTCATTTCTTTGTACTGTAATGTATTATAGTACTAGATATGCTCTTCTAAGAGCTATTAACCCCTTCTTTGCTCAAGATCACTGCTTAGGCACTGATTCTTAGGCCATGGACTCAGGGTTCGATTTTGACCCTGGTCAGCTTTCTGATACATCATCTAGTGATGTATCGGTGGCTGCTGAGCCCTTGCCACAAGGAGTGATGGGTGTCTACCTTTAAAAAATGTATGGTTTGGTGGGGTTAAATTACATTGGCTGGCTTCAAAAATATATCCCAGGACACGGACGCAGGTTGACTACATATCAAAATTCCAAGTTGGAATTTTGAGATGCGCATCTCACAAATTCTGCCTTCTGGCCAAAAAACAAACCAACAAACTTATGCATGGGTGGTATATGTTGCTGAACACATATTGGGTTGTTGTTTGGCAGTGACTTATACCAGAATCTGTGAATTCATGCCTGAAGTACAATGTATGTCATAAAAAAAACACCCTAAAAAGTACTACCACAAATTTTACAAAGGCTGGTGGTAGAATTAGTACATATACAGTATTAAAATACCACCATTTGAAATACCTTAGGATGTCTATTTTCCAAAAATATATGGTTTGATGGGGTAAAATACATTGGACGGCTTCAAAAATGTTCCAAATGGAACATGGGCGCAGGCTGACTACATGTCAAAATTCCAGGTTGGAAATGCACACCCCTTAAATGTGGGCTTTTAGCCCCAAAACAAACCAACAAACCTATGCATGGGTGATATCCCTGTACTCAGGAGATGTTGCTGAAAACATATTGAAGTGTTGGTTGGCAGTGGCAAATACCAGAATCTGAAAATTCCTGCCTGAACTACAATGTGTGTGGGAAAAAAATTACATTCTAACCCTTTGACATAGGTTGGTGGTAGAATTAGTACTTGGAATGTGTTAAAATACCACAATTTGAAATACCCTAGGATGTCTAGTTTTCCAAAATATATGGTTTGATGGGGTAAAATACTTTGACAGGCTTTGAAAAGTGTCCGACATGGATTATGGGCGCAGGCTGACTACATGTCAAAATTCCAAGTTGGAAATTCACCCTCCCAAAATGTGGCCTTTTAGCCCCCAAACAACCCAACAAACCTATGCATGCATGGTATCCCTTGACTTAGGAGATGTTGCTGAAAACATATTGAGGTGTTGTTTTGTACTGAAACATAACAGGTTCTGTGAATTCATGCTCGAAGTACAATGTATGTGGAAACAAAACGTTAAAAAATTACTAACCTAAAATTTGACAAAGGCTGGTGGTAGAATTAGTGCATGGAAAGTGTTAAAATACTACCATTTGAAATACCCTAGGGTGCCTACTTTTCAAAAATGTATGATTTTGTGAGGTAAAATACACATTCTGGCTTCAAAAATGTCCCAAATGGAACATGGGCGCAGGTTTTCTGCATGTCAGAATTCCAGCCGGAAGGCTGCACGGGGAGCCGAACAGGCAGAACAGAGAAACCTCTGTGCTGCCTGTTCTGTTCCCTGTGCAGTGTGACACGGAATTGCCGACAGTCACGTGACCGGCGCACTGACGTCATACGTGCGCCAGGTCACGTGATCTTTCGGGACACAACCGTCTGGGAGCTGAAAAGGCAGCATGGAGGATACCATGCTGCCTTCCACTAACCACCAGGGAAAGGTAAGTGCTGGGGAAATGGGGGGAATTTGGGGCATATTAATAAAACATAACTCTGGCATATTATTGGCAAATTTACTGGGGCATATTAATGGTAAATAACACTGGCATATTATTGGGCAAATTGTCTGGGGCATACTAAATGGCAAAAAACACTGGCATATTATTGGGCAAATTGGCTGGGGCATACTAAATGGCAAATAACACTGGCATATTATTGGGCAAATTAGCAGGGGCATATTAAAGGGCAAATAACACTGGCATATTAGGCAAATTGGCTGGGGCATACTAAATGGCAAATAACACTAGCATATTATTGGGCAAATTGGCTGTGGGATATTAAATGGCAAATTACACTGGCATATTAGGCAAATTGGCTGGGGCATATTAAATGGCAAAAAACACTGGCATATTAGGCAAATTGGCTGGGGCATATTAAATGGCAAATAACACTGGCATATTAGGCAAATTGGCTGGGGCATATTAAATGGCAAATAACACTGGCATATTATTGGGCAAATTATCAGGGGCATATTAAAAGGCAAATAACACTGGCATATAAGCAAAGTGGCTGGGGCATATTAAATGGCAGATGACACTGGCATATTAGGCAAATTGGCTGGGGCATATTAAATGGCAAATAACACTGGCATATTAGGCAAATTGGCTGGGGCATATTAAATGGCAAATAACACTGGCATCTTAGGCAAATTGGCTGGGGCATATTAAATAGCAAACAACACTGGCATATTATTTGGCAAATTTACTGGGGCATACTAAATGGCACATAACACGGGCATATTATTTGGCAAATTTACTGGGGCATACTAAATGGCAATTAACACTGGCATATTATTGGGCACATTTACTGGGGCATACTAAATGGCAAATAACACTGTCATATTATTGGTCACATTTACTTGGGCATACTAAATGGCAAATAACACTGGAATATTATTGGGCAAATTTACTGGGGCATACTAAATGGCAAATAACACTGGATTTTTTTGAGCACATTGGCTGGGGCTTATTAATGGCAAATAACACTGGCATATTATTGGGAAAATTGGCAGGGGCATATTAAATAGCATAATAACACTGGCATATTATTTGGCAAATTGGCTGGGGAATATTAATGGCAAATTATACTGGCATAATATTGGGCAAATTGGCAGGGGCATATTCAGTGGCAAATACTGGCATATTATTGGGCAAATTGGCTGGGGAATATTAATGACAAAATAATACTGGCATAATATTGGGCAAATTAGCAGGGGCATGATAAATGGCAAATAACACTGGCATATTATTGGGCAAATTGGCTGGGGCAAATTGAATGGCAAATAACACTGGCATATAAGGCAAATTGGCTGGGGCATATTAAATGGCAAATAACACTGGCATATTATTGGGCAAATTAGCAGGGGGATATTAAAGGGCAAATAACACTGGCATATTAGGCAAATTGGCTGGGGCATATTAAATGGCAGATGACACTGGCATATTATTGGGAAAATTAGCAGGAGTGTATTAAATGTCAAATAACAATGGCATATTATTGGGCAAATTGGCAGGGGCCAATATACACTGACAGGTATGTGTTTTTATTTACTTAAGAAATGGATAGGGCGTGCGTCTAACCCAGGACAATCAGGACTGTGGTTGTGAAAAAAGGGTTCGAGTTTGGGGATCAGTTACAAACTCGATCCAATAGAACCAGGTATTGCAGTATTGTTCAGCCTTGTCTTCAGATTGGGAAGCCAATTCCTCAAAAATACGAGTCTGCTCAACTCGAGAATCGAATCTCGGAAAGTTGGGGGAGTGGATTTTCTCCAGTGCAGGGCGATAAGGGCTTTCGCGTCATTAAGTAAATGTTGAATAATCGACTTCTTGTAGACCTGTATAGGGCTGGAGGTATGGTGCAGAAGCATCGGGGCAGGGAGGAAGGGGGGTGGGTTATCAGAGAATCTGTGTAGGGTAGAGTGGATCTTTGTACAGAAAGGGGAGATAAGTGGGCAATCCCACCAGATATGCATAACAGTATCTGGGGCTTCTCCACAACACCAGCATAAATCTGAGTGGTCAGGAAAGATGCTATGAAGTAGTACAGGGGTTCGATACCACCCCGATAATAATTTGTAGCACATCTTCTGTGTCTTGTTACTAATAGAACATTTGTGTGTGAGAGTACATATTTTTTCCCATTGAGGTACTGAGAAAGTGGTGTGTAGTGCAGTTTGCCATTTTCCCATGTAGGAAGGTGCAATGGGGTCAGGTGGGTCATTGAGAAGACTGTATAGTAGTGATATACCATGTGGTGGGAGGGACTCACCACTGCATAAATCTTCAAATTGGGTCTGTTGCCGAAATATATTGTGTTTTTGTGAGAGTCCTCGAAGGAAATCACACAATTGGATGTATTGGAATTTGTCAATGCCTGTCGTAGTTTTACCTAGGAGTAATGTGTTCAAGGTCTTGGGCACCCCATCTGTAAAGTATTGAGCTATGTGAATAGGCATAGGTTGAGGGGTGGGTAAAAAAGCACCAGCTTGGATACCTGGGAGGAAATCAGGATTATGTTGCAATGGCGTGAGTGGAGATGGGTATTTAGTGAGTTGCTCCGTGCGTGAGTTAAGGCGGAGGGCATTAAGTGTGGCCAAAACAGAAGGGTGACGGGTTACCGACTTCTGGATTTGGGTCTACCGAATCCATGGTAAAAGATGAAGTGGAGTTGTCTGGCTTTGATCTTCCAGAGAAATCCACTGCTTCTGGGGAGGTATATGGGACCATTCCATAATCCGCAATAGATGACATGCTACATAGTATGTCTTGGGACAGGGCAGGCCCAATCCACCTCTTGCTTTAGAACATATAAGTATGCTGTATTTCAACCGGGGTGGCTTCTGCTCCCAGACAAATCGGATAAACAATGTGCGGAGGGATTTGATAAAAGCTGAAGGGACCTGTATTGGGATAGTTTGGAATAGATATAGAAGGCTGGGTAAGATGCTCATTTTTAGAGCATTAACTCTGCCTGTCCAGGACACGTGTTTGGAGCCCCAATCACATTGTATAGATGTGAGAAGGGGTGGAAAGTTATGTTGGTACAGCGTCTGGGGGTCTTTAGTGAGCCATATCCCCAGATATTTTAACTGGTGTCCACACCAAGTGAAGGGAAATACTTTCGATAAATTATTCTCGTCTCTGAGAGGGAGGGATATATTAAGAATTTCTGACTTACTGTTATTAATTTTTAAGTTAGCTAGGTCCCCATAGACTGCAAATTCTTTCATCAAAAGTGGAAGGGAAATATGGGGCGTCGTCAGAGGGAATAACAGGTCATCCCCGAAACCTAATACTTTATGGTGGGTGGAACCTACAGTCAACCCTGAAATATCCGGATTCTGCCTAACTGCCTCTAGGAACGGCTCTAGGGACAAAACAAACAGCAGTGTGGAAAGGGGGCATCCCTGCCTTGTTCCGTTGGTTATCGAAAAAGAGTCTGATAGTGCCCCATTGATCCTGATTCTGGCCGAGGGGCGCCAGAACAGGGACCCCACCCAGGCCATCATATTAGGACCAAAGCCTATGTGATTAAGGACTTCAAGTCATAAACGTCCAATAAAGATGATCAAACGCTTTTTCAGCGTCTGTAGATAACAAAATAGTGCGGGTTTCGTGTGATCTTGCGTAGTGTATAAGATTGATGGCACGGATGGTACAGTCCCTGGCCTCGCGCCCCGGGACAAAACCCGCCTGGTCAGGATGAACAAGGGTAGGCAACAAAATATTTAAACGCATGGCCAACATTTTTGAGAAAATTTTCAGGTCCGCATTAAGCAGGGAGATGGGTCTGTAATTACCACATTGATCAGCATCTTTACCCTCTTTAGGTATAAGAGAAATAACTGCTGATAAGGTGTGTGGATGGATAGCCTGGCCTGTAATAATTGAATTAAAGGTCGCCACCATGTGAGGTCCCAATTCAGGTACAAATTTTTTATAATATAACCATGGTAGCCCATCAGGGCCTGGGCATTTACCTGGTTTGGACTGTCTAACTGCCACTGTTAATTCCTCAAAAGTGATCGGTCGGGCGATCGTGGCTGCGTCCTCCAGAGAAAGTTTACGTTTGATATATTTGTCCAGGTAGTCAGTGATACATTGGCGTCGAGATGTCGGGTGTGTGGGTGACGAGGAGAGAGGATGTAGGTTATAAAGTGACGTATAATAGCGAACAAATTCCACGGCGATGTCAGTGGGCATAGTCTTAGGGGTGCCTCTTCTATCTCTAATCTTTGCGATATATGTGAGGGATCTTTTCTGACGTAGGGCTCTAGCGAGATATTTCCCCCTCTTATTGCCATGTTCATGGTAGAGTGCTTTTAAGCTTGTGAATGAGCGAACCGCGGTCCGATTAAAAATTGTTGCAAGTTCTTTACGGAGTGTAATTAGAGTCTGAAAGTCAGCGTCGACTAAATGGGTTTTATGGGTTTGCTCGAGTGAAGCAATTCGTGTGTATAGTGATTTCAATTTTAGAGCGTGTTCTCGCTTCCTCTCAGACCCTAATTTAATAAATAGACCACGGAAGACGCATTTATGGGCTTCCCACACCGTTAGTAGGGGCACCTCAGGGGTTATATTTCCCTCAAAATAATCAGTCAGAAGCTTTTTAGTAGTGGCAAGCACTGGGACATCTGTAAGTAGGGATTCGTTTAAGCACCAGGTACAATGGTTAGGTCGAATTAAACGGGATTTTAGCGTCATTACTAGAGGAGCATGGTCAGACCAAGTAATAGAGCCGTAATCAGCTTTGGCCATGGAGGTGAGATGATAATGTGTCATGAAAAAATAGTCGATGCGGGTGTAGCGTTTGTGGGGGATTGAATAAAAACTGAAATCTTTATCGGTGGGGTGTAGAGCTCACCAGCAGTCCACTAATTGCATACTGTGTAGGAGCCTTTTAATTCTATGTATAATATGGGCTGGAGTCTGCGTGGATCCTGCAGAGGTGTCACATCTGGGTTCCATTGCCAAGTTAAAGTCACCTCCAAGGATCAACACACCCTCCTGAAAGGTTTTTAGCTTAGTTACAATGGCTGCAAACATTTTGTGCTGCATAGTGTTGGGCAAGTAGATGTTCGCAAACGTATAAATCTCCCCCAATATTGTCCCCTTAACAAATACATATCTGCCCTCTGGGTCAGCTAGGCTAGTCTGTGCTGAGAAAGGTACGTTTGGAAATAAGTATTGCAGTACCCTTAGTCTTTCCATGGGGGGCATTACTGTAGTACCCCAATGGGTAGTGGGAATTGGTCAGATTTGAGTCTCGTGGTCCAGATAGGTGGGTTTCCTGGAGGAATGCCACCGAGATCGACTGAGATCTGAGGTCTCTGTGTAGGTGGGATCTTTTCTCACCGACATTGAGGCCCTTAACATTGAGAGATAAAAGTTTTAAATCTACGGGTGTGTAAATCATGTTTAGTATCCCGTAAACACTTTCCTTTTTTTTCTTTCTCTTTTCCTCTTTAAATAACAGGGAGTCCGCTGGCTTGGGAGAAGTTGGGGGGAGGGAGGGGGACGACTCGGGGGGACGACAACTCTAGAAGAAAAAAATAAAAAAATAGGGGGTCGTGTGAAATAGAGAAACAATACACAGACAATAAAATCAACCAAAAATAAAAGATACAATATACAACTTGAGGTTCCAAGTGGCCACTGGAGCCGGTGTCCAACTCAATGGAGCAGGGCAGCAGCTTCAGGCCAATTTTCCGATGGACCTAGTTAAGGCAGCAGTGGTAGGCCGTGGAAGCAGCCAAACAAACTAACCAGATTACCGGTAGACGTGAAATTTATAATAAACTCCACAATCCTTGAAGGGGAGGAACATCCTCTTCCCTCCAGGTGAAACAGATCGCTTAAAACTAGACACATTTTAAACTGTTGTAAATAAAAATTGGGTATCGCTAATGGGATTGTTCGGCACCATGGGAGTATTATTTACTGCTAAAAGGTTAGGGTTTCGGGCGAGCTAACTGCAAACTGCAGCTCACCCCTATAAGCCGAGACAGCCCCAGGTGAGTGGCATATAACATGGGGGAAGGTAAACACCTAGTCATAGGTTCAGTGGGACTGGGGGCACAAATGATGCATAATACATTTTAAAAAATAAACATACCAGCCACCGTCGTCTTTGCCCTCAATTAAACAACAGTCGGTGCTGGGTAAAGTGCAGGAGAGCAGTCTTAGAGGTGTTAGAGTCCATGCAAGTGGATAAGTAGCCGAGGCATCAGGCCTACATCAGGTGTATCGATGGGTCAGACATCGTCAGGCGGAAAATGACCGCGATGGTATACCCACTGCCAACGTTGGTGAGGGAAGGTAGGCTGAGCAACATAAAGACAGGAGATCCAAAGTCACTTCTCATGGTCCATGTCCAAAATAGGTCCGGCAACTGAAACATAACGTTAACAAGTGGATGGAGAACATTCCCCTTCGGTAGGCTATTCTTCTCGCTCCGTACCCCTCGGGGTTGAGCTCATCAAGTGTCTCTCTCGAGGCCGGATAGTGCTGGAAAAAAAAGTTTGCGGTCAGGTGGCGGGTCTCACCGGTCGTCTGGTGGCCCTGAGTCTCTGACCTGAGGCCATCCGTTGGTCAGACAGCATCCAGCCTTCAATATAGACAGCGGGCAGGTGCAGAGCGTCCAGGAAGCCTTGCAGGTCCGGGTAAGACCGAAGTGAGTGGTAAACATCGCCATCCCTGACATTTAAGCTAAAGGGGTGCCCCCATGTGTAGGGTATGACTTTTTGCTGTAGCAGCAGTGTCAGGGGACGTAAGGCTCTCCTAGCCTGCAGTGTTAGGTCGGAGAGATCATTGAAAAAAGCCACTGGATGATTTTGGAATGACCAGGTGCCCGCTTCACGTGCTCACTTCACGATTAGTTCTTTCAGTTGGAAGTCCACCACTCTGCAAATCAAATCACGTGGTGTGCTTCCCGGTGGGCCCCATGGGCGGAGAGCTCGGTGAGCTCTGTCCATCTGAACCTCATTGGATTCGGGCCTGTTGAGCAAAGAATTGAATATGTGCCTCATGAGCAGTAAAGCATCCTCTGGCTCGTTGGGTGGTGCTTCAGGGACCCCTCGTACTCGAATATTATGGCGTCGGCCCCGGCTATCAAGGTTTTCCAAACGCCTCCTATAATCCGCTAGGTAAAGGGAGTGCTGTGTAGAGGTTCTGGTAAGGTGAGTGAGCAACTGTGAGTGTTGGGTAGTAAGCTCCTCTTGTTGCGTCACCCTATCCCGCAAAAGGCCCAGGTCAGTCTTGAGTGTTGCCGCTTCCTCTTTGATTGCCTGCTTAATCTCTGCAATCAGATGATTAAAATCGTGTTTCCACGGGGCTGAGGTAAAAATTTGTGCAGAAGTGGAGGGAGCAGGCTGTCAGATTATTAGAATCATGACTATAGGCTCCTCCCCTTTTCTGTGACGTGGTGTTCCATCGCCTTA
Source organism: Pelodytes ibericus (assembly GCA_036172795.1). NCBI lineage: Eukaryota > Metazoa > Chordata > Amphibia > Anura > Pelodytidae > Pelodytes > Pelodytes ibericus. The sequence continues at coordinate 22,448,725 of CM069857.1, read as the reverse complement.
TAGGGGAAACCGCGCCACAGTTCAAACGCTGAGTTATACTTTCTCTTCAGAGACATCGTGTACACACAGCTCCGTGTATCCAGCATTTACTCTTTAAGGAAAAAACAACTTCTCTTCAGACTGATCCTCGTTAACGAACCCGGCTTGTATTATCTACTATCCTCCTTTCTACAACCCCTGATCCTAGACTGGCTTTGCTACTATTCGTATTGTTATAAACCTTTGAACACGGACCGACTAACTACTTTCCTGATTGTTCCAACACCTGACCTCGGCTTGTTAAACGGACATTCTGCACCCAGCACTGAGAACCTTACCTTCTACTACTGCAAGTATATAACAATCAATTGTTATATTGAAGTACAAACCCTCCGTTGTATGTCCTCTCTTCCTCCTGTAACCGTCTGTAAGACTTCCGAATCCTCAGTGTTCCACTGCAACACTTTGTTTCACTTACGATTCTCAAACCTTTCATTTGCATTTCATAAAGGAAGACTTAGACACTGCTGCCCTCTACTGTTTACAGTTGCTCATTACAACCTGCAATTGAGTTCTACTGAAATCCTCATAAAGGAAGACTTAGATACTACTGCCCTCTACTGTTGAGAATTGCTCATTACAACCTGCAATTGAGTTCCACTGAAATCCTCATAAATTTATATACCTGATCTGACAGAATAACTCAGCCTTATTATGGAACCAGCAGAAATGGCTGCTCAAATTAATACACTAACTCAGAGGGTAGATATGCTTTCTCAAAGTATGCAAGACCTCAGAATTTCCAATGAAAGATTCCTTACTTATGTTACAGAACTCCAAAACAGGTCTTTATCAACTCCTCCTCCTATAACTATTAACAGGGAACATTCTGAACCTTCAGTTTGCAACCCCGAAAAATTCACAGGTGAAAGATACAAATACAGAGAATTCATCAACTCCTGCAATCTGTTATTTGCCTTACGCCCCAGATCATATCCTACCGATCGCATAAAGGTCTGTACTGTAATATCATTTCTAAGGGGTGAACCTATGGCCTGGGCACACACCTTCTTGGAGAATAACGACCCTATTCTCAATTCATTAGAGGAATTCTTCAATCAGATGTCATCCTTATATGATGATCCAAATAAACAAATTACCGCTGATACAGCAATCAGAGCTCTCTCCCAAGGGAAAAGGCCGGTTGAGGATTACATCTCTGAATTTAAACGATGGGCTGTAGATACCCAATGGAACGACATCGCACTACGAAATCAATTTCGTCTAGGTTTGTCTGAACACGTTAAAGATGATCTTTCCCGTACCGAATTACCATCCTCATTAGAAGGTCTAATACATCTCTCTATAACAATTGATCGAAGAATCCGAGAGCGAAAAGCTGAAAAAACCTCCACTGTTGTCAATTGGAAAAAACCTACCACTTTCCCAAGAACATATGAAAAAGCCAATATTCCAGAACCTATGGAACTAGGAGTTCTTAGGGGACCTCTATCCCAAGAAGAAAAGCTCAGAAGAAAAAACCTCAATCTATGCATGTACTGCGCATCCACTGATCACCTGATAGATGTCTGTCCTATACTAAAACGAAACAAGAGCGGTAAGATCAACACCAATTCCCCCATCTTTAATTTGTCTCATAATCTTTCAACAAATCATTGCATTGTTTCTCTCATCCTACAGTGGGACCAAGAAAGACTTCAGACGGAGGCTATTATTGACTCTGGGGCAGCTGGATCCTTTATTGATTCTTCCCTCGTCAACACTCACAAAATTCCTCTAACGCAAAAGAATTCATCCATATCTCTTCGGGTAGTTGATGGATCCCTTATCTCCTCTGGACCAATTACACAAGAATCTATACCTCTTAAGATGACCATCAACTATCACCATACTGAATTCATGACACTCGATGTGGTGAAATCCCCTCTATTCCCTGTTATTCTTGGAATGAATTGGTTACAGAGACACAACCCCACCATTCAGTGGTCACCCATGGTTGTCAAATTCAAATCTGCTTTCTGTTTAGATACTTGTCTCCACAATTCTTCTATACTACAGATCAACCCGGACACAGTTGTTCCATCACATTACTCAGAATTCAGTGATGTATTCAGTGAAAAGGAAGCTGAAAAATTACCACCACATAGGCTCTATGACTGCCCCATAGATCTTCTTCCTGGAGTTTCAATACCATTCGGACACATTTACCCTCTGTCTGACAAAGAATTACAAACTCTCAAACAATACCTTGATGACAACCTAAGAAAAGGATTTATTAGACCTTCCACTTCACCTGCGGCCTCCGGAATGTTCTTCGTACGAAACAAAGATCAAACCATACGACCCATCATCGATTATCGAGAGCTGAACAAAAGAACCATAAAAAATAGATATCCTCTCCCACTTATTCCGGAACTCCTTGAGAGATTACGTTCAGCTACCATTTATACAAAAATTGATCTTCGAGGAGCCTACAACCTCATTCGTATTAAGGAAGGTCACGAATGGAAGACTGCTTTCCGAACCCGATACGGGTTGTTCGAATATTTGGTGATGCCATTTGGACTCTGCAACGCTCCAGCCACATTCCAACATTTTATCAACGATATCTTCAAGGATCTCCTAGATATCTGTGTAATTATTTACTTGGATGACATCCTAATTTACTCCAATTCCCCAGATGAACACAAAAAACATGTCAGATGGGTTCTCAACCGACTCCGTACTCATAACCTTTTCGCAAAACCCGAAAAATGTCTGTTCGAGGTTACAAAGATATCATTTCTTGGTTACGTCATCACACCTCAAGAAATACACATGGACGATTCAAAAATTGAATGCATCATTAATTGGCCAACTCCATCTTCAATTAAAGAAATACAAAGCTTCCTTGGATTCGCTAATTTTTATAGAAAATTCATAAAAAATTTCTCCAGTATTGTGCAACCACTTAACCTTCTAACTAGGAAGAATTCACCCTTTAAATGGAACATCAAAGCTCAACATGCTTTTGACACCCTGAAGCAACAATTCACTTCATCTCCCATCCTCAAGATGCCCGATCCTTCCCTACCATTTATTCTTGAGGTTGATGCTTCCAATACTACAATTGGTGCCATCCTATCACAACAAGAATCACCACAATCTCCCATCCACCCAGTTGCCTTTTATTCCAGATCTCTATCCTCTGCTGAGTGCAACTACCCTATAGGAGAAAAGGAATTGCTAGGGATTAAGGCAGCATTTGAAAATTGGAGACACCTACTAGAAGGGAATGAGAAACCAATTATTGTCTATACAGACCACAAAAATCTTGAGTTCCTTCAACATAGTAAAACTCTTTCAGCACGACAAGTAAGATGGACCCTCTTTTTTGATAGATTCAACTTCCATATAATCTACAGGCCAGGATCAAGGAACAAAAAAGCCGATTCACTATCCAGAATACCCAATTCAAATCATCCACCACCAATTTCCACTCCTCTTCTTCCTTCATCCAGGTTCATCGGATTAACCACTACTATACTTGATAAAATGAAACAACTTACTCCTGAAGAATTACACCTACCTCAAGACCTTGACCTATATCAGGAAAATGGTTTCTATATGAAGAATAACAAATTATACATACCCCCCAATCTACGGACAGAAGTTATGAATCTAGTTCACGATTCTCCTTTAGCTGGGCACCCTGGGATCAAGAAAACATCAGAACTATCTAAACGACATTTCTGGTGGCCCAATCAACTTGACTTCATCACTGCTTATGTTTCATCATGTTCTATTTGTCAAAAGAGCAAGCCTACTCACCGTCATCCTTTTGGTCTACTTATGAATTTACCCATTCCCGACAGACCTTGGAAATCAATATCCATGGACTTTATCGTCGATCTTCCTCCCTCAAAAAAGCAAACCACCATATTAGTCGTTGTTGACCGTCTGACTAAAATGTCCCATTTCATCCCCCTACAAAAAATACCAACATCCAAAGAACTATCCTCAGTTTTCATTTCCCACATCCTTCGTTTACATGGCTTACCTGAAGAGATAATAACAGATAGAGGAACACAATTCACCTCACATTTCTGGAAAGAATTATGCTCCTCTCTCCAAATTTCCACCAAATTATCAACATCATACCATCCACAAACGAATGGACAAACGGAAAGGGTTAACCAATGCCTTGAGCAATACCTTCGGTGTTACTTTACCTACCTGCAGGATGATTGGTCTACTTGGTTACCATTAGCCGAATATTCATATAATAATTCTTATCATTCAAGTACAAAAATGTCTCCCTTCTTCTCTAATTATGGATACCATCCTACATCGATACCTTCTAACCCCTCCATTACTTGTAACCCATCTGTGTCAATTCAAATATCTGAGATGACTTCATTATTCCAAACCCTAAAAAACAACCTCTCAAAATCCATCGAGAGTCATAAAAAATTTTACGACTCAAAAAGATTGCCAAATCCTCCTTACTCTCCTGGTGACATGGTCCTCCTATCGACAAAAAATTTAAGGACAAATCGACCATCTAAGAAATTGGATAACCTTTTCATCGGTCCATTTCCTATTGAACGAATTGTTAACAATGTTGCAGTCAAACTTATTTTACCTTCTACCATGAAACTCCATCCAGTGTTTCATGTTTCACTTCTAAAACCTCATATTCCTGATACCTTCTCAAGACAGACACTTACTCCACCTGACCCCATTATCGTGGACGGAATCGAGGAATATGAAGTTGAAAAGATTTTAGACTCCCGGATTTTCAGAAGGAAACTGCAGTATCTCATAAGATGGAAAGGATATGCTTCCGATGAAGATTCATGGTTGAATTCCTCAGAAGTTCATGCTGCTAAACTTATCAACTCTTTCCATAAACAACACCCTGACAAACCACGTGGCTAGCACCCGGAGTGTGCTCCTTTTGGAGGGGGTACTGTCAGATTATTAGAATCATGACTTTAGGCTCCTCCCCTTTTCTGTGACGTGGTGTTCCATCGCCTTATAGGGGAAACCGCGCCACAGTTCAAACGCTGAGTTATACTTTCTCTTCAGAGACATCGTGTACACACAGCTCCGTGTATCCAGCATTTACTCTTTAAGGAAAAAACAACTTCTCTTCAGACTGATCCTCGTTAACGAACCCGGCTTGTATTATCTACTATCCTCCTTTCTACAACCCCTGATCCTAGACTGGCTTTGCTACTATTCGTATTGTTATAAACCTTTGAACACGGACCGACTAACTATTTACCTGATTGTTCCAACACCTGACCTCGGCTTGTTAAACGGACATTCTGCACCCAGCACTGAGAACCTTACCTTCTACTACTGCAAGTATATAACAATCAATTGTTATATTGAAGTACAAACCCTCCGTTGTATGTCCTCTCTTCCTCCTGTAACCGTCTGTAAGACTTCCGAATCCTCAGTGTTCCACTGCAACACTTTGTTTCACTTACGATTCTCAAACCTTTTTTATTTGCATTTCATAAAGGAAGACTTAGACACTGCTGCCCTCTACTGTTTACAGTTGCTCATTACAACCTGCAATTGAGTTCTACTGAAATCCTCATAAAGGAAGACTTAGATACTACTGCCCTCTACTGTTGAGAATTGCTCATTACAACCTCCAATTGAGTTCCACTGAAATCCTCATAAATTTATATACCTGATCTGACACAGGCTCCAGCATTGGTGTCTTTCGGTTGCGGCCCATGATTCTGAAGGTGCCAATAAATGCGGTGGTTTGGAGGGAAGAGACAGAGCTCCCAGTTTATGCGGCCATCTTACAGGGCAGTCAGCCACGCCCCTTTGGCGTCAATATCATTGCGTAAGCAGTGATCGACGGCAAAGAAGGGGTTACTAACTCTTAGAAGAGCCTTTGTAGTACTGTAATAAATGACATTACAAAAAAAATGAACCCATAAAAAATGCACAAACACCAAAAATAAATGCGCTGATGTGCACGATCACTGCTTACGCAAGATCAGTGGCAGGGAAGGGGTTAAACGCAGGGAATTGCTTTTATAATTTTTTTTTTATTGTTTTATTATTCGTGTGTTGTGTATTTATTATTTTTTTGTACTTTTACTTACTTTTATAACTCTGTCTCTCTCCCTCACTAAAAAACAATGTGAGGAGAGGGAGGCAGATCCTAATTGTTCAGATCAATATAGGGTTAATTTTGATCTGACCAGGAAGTGGGGGTGCTCATCAGAGCATCCCTACTACTTGTCAGTGTGCCTGCAGTCAAAGGTTGCCTCTGTGACCAAGATCGTGCATTTTTTTACTGATTTGCCTCGAAAAATTTGCTTCCTCGTTTTTAAATGCCTGTGCACTGTGCCTTTAAAACCGGCATTTCAATCGCTCTCCGGAGCGATCGAAATGCCGACGGGCATTTTTTTCAGTATTGTACGATGCTTCCACTCCGCTTTCAGTGCTCGTTTTGACACAGGACGGACCTAGCACGTCCTGTGTCGCCAAGGGGTTAATAGCCCACTGATAATATGTCCATTAATAGGCCACTGATAATATGTCCATTAATAGCCCACTGATAATATGTCCATTAATAGCCACTGATAATATGTCCATTAATAGCCACTGATAATTTGTCCATAATTAGCCCACTGATAATATGTCCATTAATAGCCCACTAATAATTTGTCCATAATTAGCCCACTGATAATATGTCCATTAATAGCCCACTGATAATTTGCTCATTAATAGACCACTGAGGGTGGGTTCCTGCACCAGCATAGGCCAGGTACACAACTGTCAAGCCAAGGCACAGTTTTGGAACCGTGTTCACTGCAGGGTGGCACCCAACGCAGCCCATGGGCATCACTGGAGCATGGCTGGGGGGATACGGAGGAGCTGGGGGGATACGGAGGAAACAGATGATACACCTTCCACAGAGACAAGCTTGCCCTTGCCTCTGGGCAGCTTGGCACACATGAGTGAGTACATGCTGCAGCGCCTGCGGAACGACTGCCGAGTTGCCCACATTCTAACTTGTGCTGATTACTGGGTGGCCACCCTGCTGGATCCCCGTTACAAGGACATCGTGCCGTCCTTTATTTCCATCACTGAAGCGTGATCATAAGATGCGCGACTATAAGCGCACGCTGGTAGACGCGCTGCTGAGGGCATTCCAAAATTACACCGGGGGCTCAATGGAAGCACAAGGCGAAGGCAGAGGAAGAGGTCGCCAATGCAGCTGGGGCCCCGCCAGCCCCTCAGAAGGCAGGGTTAGCATGGCCGAAATGTGGAAAAGCTTTGTCAGCATGCCACAACAAGCAGCAACACCATCTGATATGCAACGTCTTAGCAGGAGGCAGCATTTCAGCAACATGGTGGAACAGTACGTGTTCACAGGCCTACACATACTGACTGATGGGTCTACCCCATTCAACTTCTGGGTCTGCAAATTGGGCACATGGCCTGAGCTTGCCCTTTACGCCTTGGAGCTGGCCTGCCCTGCAGCCAGTGTATTGTCTGATCGTGTGTTTAGCACGGCAGGGGGAGTTATCACAGCCTATGAATAAGCGTGGAGACACGTGAAACGCGTAAGGCATCTGTTTTATCTGTTTGTTATCCCTGATGTTCGTGATGTTTCCTTGATTTAATACAATCCTTTATCATTTAACCTACTCCGGAGTGCATGTCCTTTTGTTGCTCATTTACATGGGAGTTATCACAGACAATCGCAGCCGCCTGTCCACAGCCAACGTGGACAAGCTCACGTTTATTAAGATGAACCAGGCATGGATCCCACCAGACTTCTCTGTACCTTGTGCAGAATAGACATTTATACCGGCCTCACCTAGTCATTGTTATACTCACGTGCACTTATTCTTTGTTTTCTGTTGTAATTTGTCCCAATATTTTGGAGGCTACCCCAATTAAAAAAACAAAAACAAATAAAAAACAGTGTCGGCTACCTCCTCCTCCTCCAGCGCCGCGTCCACCTACACCGCCACGGTCTCCGCCTCCTCAACCTATGGGTAGTATAAACTGAAACAGAATACCCTGCACTCCAACCCTCTCTCAAATGGATAATCTGATCTGTTGATCCTCCTGGCAGCCATGCTTTAGATTTAGATTTATGTTCTTCCAAAGCTAAAATCAAAGATTCAATCTAGTGCTATTTTATGGCTCAGCTGTATTTGTACTTTGTATGTATTTTATGTTATTTTAAGTTATTCCCTATCCACATTTGCTTGCAGGGCACTTGTCCTACTCTTACCAACATTTTACTTCATTTTGCAGCCCTCTAGCCCTTTCCAGGACTTTTTTAGAGGCATTTTAGTGGCCAAAAGTTCGTGTCCCCATTGACTTCAATGGGGTTCGGGGTCAAATTCGAGCACGGATCCGGACATTTTTTCGAAGTTCGGCCGAACCCGAACATCAAGGTGTCCGCTCAACTCTAATCATGTGGAATAATTCTGTGGTACTTAATAAAAAAACAATTAATACTGCAAGCCAAGATGGAAAAAGACTGTTGATCTTTACTGAACTCCCCTAAACAATACCCAATATGGAAAAATTGGTATGATCAAATAATCATCTATTTAGAGAATCGACACCTGTGACATAACTACTACGCACATATTGGCCAAAATTCTCCCTCTCTCGTCCTCTCTGGATAAAACATCCTGCAAAGTCAATTGTTTGTCCTGTACGTTTTACGTAATTGTCTGTATGTTGTCTTTAAGGACACTGGACCCGCACATAAGAGATAAAAATAAATTATGATCAAGGTCAAATGGAGATTCTAACATATAACTGCTTATGAGGTCTTCACTTACTTTCCCCCCCCACACCCTAATTACCCAGCCTCTTATATAAATACACGCAACAGAAAGGTGAAAAAAACATTAGAGGAAGCTTGACACAAGGATGACCCAATAAACTAGCATATATATATTATCACGAATATACGTGCCGGATGTCTGAGTGTCTTAAAAAAAAAATAATAATAATAATTTCAAGAGAAATAAAACACATTTTTTCCCTATTTTAGACATTTACTTGACATTTCTGCTAACACAATGTATAGATCATTTTCAATGATTTTTTTTTTTATTCTTTACATTCACAGTAAAAGATGATATTCAGCTGATACAGTCCCTTTAGGTTCTGTTTTAGTTGAAAGATTACATCAGGGTAAGTCGTGGGTGCAATGTGGGTGTAGAGGAAGGAACTAAAAACAAGAAATCGATTCTTTCAATAACCTTTTTATTACAAATGTAAAAAGTTGAATTATAATAATGTTTCTTTTTTCTTAGGCTCACGAAAAGTGTGTAACAAGTACAATGTGGGCCTGGTACGCTACATTCACAGTAAAAACAATTTTCCAGGTGATACTGTCCCTTTAAGTTGCTTGAAATGCAGGGTAAATGGTGTCACTTCTGAGTACTGTGATGTCATTCAGGAAGGAAGCTTGGGGAGACAGGCAGGGCTGTTGCTATAGTAACACCAATAAGGCTTGACACTTTCTATGCAGCTTGTAGGAGATGGGAACTGCTGAGGAAATCATTGGACAGGTCTGTTTCTTTACATATTATTGGACACTGTAGGTGGAACTGCCCCATTAATAATACTGCTTTACCCCCCTCTCTGTGCATTATATGTACAGACTAATACAGAACAAACATTATATGAAACACATAATATAGAGTTTTCTTGTTTATCACAATTAATACAGTGTATTTTAAAGTATTTGAATTAAAAGGAGGAATGTGTATTATACATGATATCAGCTTAACATATTGTAACATATGGTCTGATGGGGTAACACACAGTGCACAGTGGTTAGTTTGTGTAGGTTTATTTGTATAAAGCCACAATGATAATCAACAGGCAGATTGTGATTTTACATCAAAAAATAACTTACAAAGTATAATGTAACTCAGTCTGAGCAGTAACTTCACATCAGCAGGTTCCCTGTCTGCTTCAGGGGTAATATCCCAAATAATAACTGCACAGGACTAAGCATCCTTCTGAATGCTCTTCCATTAGACTGCACAGCTCTGTCCTGCTCCCAGCCAAGCTGCACTGCGTCCTGCATACAATGCTGTAGCCAGGGCCACCATCAGAAATTTCAGGGCCCCTTACAGAGTAAATTCTGCCCCCACCTCATATCTCCCTTTCACCCCCCTTCCCTCCCAAAGTAATTTTATCCAGGTCTTTGTATTTCATGCCAATGATTTACATACACCCCAGGACATGCACCATCACCTGTATTGAACATCCATTAATATGCCACTGATAATTTGCTCATTAATATCGAACTGATAGTTTGCTCATTAATATGCCACTGATAATGTGTCCATTAATATGCCACTGATAGTTAGCTCATTAATATGCCACTGATAATGTGTCCAATAATATGCCACTGATAATTTGCTCATTAATATGCCACTGATAGTTAGCTCATTAATATGCCACTGATAATGTGTCCATTAATATGCCACTGATAATTTGCTCATTAATATGCCACTGATAATGTGTCCATTAATATGCCACTGATAATTTGCTCATTAATATGCCACTGATAGTTAGCTCATTAATATGCCACTGATAATGTGTCCATTAATATGCCACTGATAATTTGCTCATTATTATGCCACTGATAATTTGCTGATTAATATACCACTGATAATGTGTCCATTAATATGCCACTGATAATTTGCTCATTAATATGCCACTGATTATTTGCTCATTAATATGCACTGATAATTTGTCCATTAATAGGCCACTGATAATTGCTCATTAATATGCACTGATAATTTGTCCATTAATATGCACTGATAATTTGTCCATTTATATGCCACTGATAATTTGTCCATTAATATGCCACTGATAATTTGTCCATTGAAATGCCACTGATAATTTGTCCATTAATATGCCACATCCAATTTGCCCAAAACGACAGTCACGCTAAATCCCACAGACCCACATTGATTAAGTGACTGATTTCCTTCTCGTCACATATGACTACTGTAAAGCAACATGCAAAACTTAAATGTGGCCGTTAGATCTCTCCAGTGTCCTGTTCATTAACAGAAATGTACAAAGAACAAGAGGTCACCCCGAGACTGGAAGAGCAAAGATTTCATAGACAGCAAAGGAAGGGATTCTTTACGGTAAGGACAATAAAGTTATGGAACTCACTGCCATGAGAGGTAGTGCTTTCAACTATAATAGATGTATTTAAAAATGGTCTGGATGTTTTTTTTTAGAAAAGCAGAACATACATGGCTATTAATAATAGAATAAACATTAATAATAGAGCTTATTGATCCAAGGAGAAATCTGATTGCCCTTTGGAGTCAAGAAGGAATTTTTCCCCCTGGGATGCAAAATTCCAAATATCTTTCTCAGGGGTTTTTACCTTCTTTAGGATCAAAAGCTGGAATGATAGGTAGAATGGTTGAACTTGTGTCTTTTTTCATCTTAAATTACTAGGTTACTATGTTAGATACAAAAATGGCATCCAGGCCCCTTACAACGCTAATAGTTTGAGCCCCCTGATGGCGGCCATCTAGACCAGTGATGACAAACATTTTTCAACATAACTTGAGTGTTCAATCATATGCAGGAAGCCAAAATGAAGCTCTCAAAGTGCCCTCTTTTTACAGGCATTTTGCCCATTTATATCAGCTTCCTTTATTCCCTTAATAAAAGACAATGCCTGTCTTAGGTCATAACATTTCCAGATACACCACTGGGGTCTACCATGAGTTTATTCTTATCTGTGTATGTTCTGCTCACTGACATTATTCTAACTGGACCAAAATGCTAAGCAGCCAATCAGAATGCAGCTTTGATTTCTGGTTTCTGATTTAGACTTTGTTTTTAAGGTTCTGATTCTTTCATTAACTTTTTTTTCTCTAAAATGCAGACATTCCTGAAGAACTCAAATGTATAGCAAGTCAGTAAGGTAACTTGGCTCACTTTGTTTTGTTTTGTTAACTTTTAACCCACAAGTAGGATTATCTCTGTGTGTAATATAATGCCTGTCCAGAGAGGACTGCAGAATATGCTTGAAATAAAATATATAATAGACTTTTGCTGCTTCTGTCTTAACCCCTTAGTGACAAGACATTTTCACCTTGACTTTCCCTTGGTGACAATGGCTGTTTTGACATTTCTAGGGTGTTTGTGTTTAGCTGTAATTTTTTTCTTTCTCACATACAGTACCCACACAAATTAAATGTTGTTTTTATCGTCATAAGAAGGGCTTTCATTAGATACCATTATGTTCATCATATCTGATAATTTACTAAAAAAGAATCATAAAATATGATGAAAAATTTAAAAAAAACCACTTTTTCTAATTTGACCTAAAATATAATTTACACAAATAAAATCATTAAAAAAGACCCCGTCTAAATAGTTTCTAAATGTTCTCTCGAGTTCAAAAATATGCATGTTTCCATATTTTTCGGTATTTTTTTGCGAGTTATGGGGCAAAAACCAAAAATAGTGTTTTTTTCCTATATTGATCTTTTGACCCCAACCCGAACCCAAAATTTAACCCTAACACTAAATTTAACCCCAACTCTAATCCTTATTATATCCCTTAATATTTTTTAACTTTAATTTAATTTTAACCCTATCCCTTATGCTAAAAAATATTTAATTTTAACCCTATAGGCTAATATAGCTAAATAACCTGTTTTTAATTAATTAAATATGTATTTTACATTTTTTCCATTGCAATGCTACTAAACTACCACTAGGGGCAGTCAAGTAGCATATTCAGAGTGACGGAAGTGAAGTTACTTTCACTTCCGAAGCTCAGACCGGCAGAGGGCTTAGCCATATTGACGGAGCAGCATGCTCCGTCAATATGGCTCCCCACGATCGCTCCGTGGGGCGATCGTGGGGGTCCCAAAATAGAAATTTCGGTGCTGGCTATTGCCTCGATGTCTGTAAAATCGCGTTGATCACGAAAACCGCTTCATTGACTGCAAGACGTGCCAGGCACGTCCTTTGTCGTTAAGGGAGTTTCTCCCAGGACGTGCCTGGCACGTCCTTTGTCGGCAAGGGGTTAAAGAAATTTTTTTAAAGCAATAAATGAATTTCTGCTTAATTGAAAGATGGCATCCAGTGTAGGTATTTTATATAGAAATGCTTTAATGAAAGAATACAAATAAAGTACCTTACTGAGCCATCTTTACCCCATAAAACTCCACCAGGAGGCAGCCATTTTGTTTAGAATCTATGGTCAGATGGGTGAGATCTTTGTTCATTTGAACCAAGGTGAGATCATAACCCAAGATTCTAAACAACATGTCTGCCTCCTGAGAGCACAATATGGAGTAAAGAAGACTCAAAAACTAACTGTTTTTTTATTCTTTCATCAAATAATATCTGTATAAATCATCTACATTTAAAACAATCTTTTAATTAAACATAAATTATTGTTTTGCTACAGAATCCAATTTACACATTCCCAGAAAGGTAACTAAGGTTTAAATTGGTGTAAGCCCCTTTTTTTCTTCTGCTTTACTTTTTCCTTTTCTTTAATTTCTGTTTATTCATACATGGAAATTTAATACAGAAAAACAAAAGCAAGCATACAGCTTAATCACCTTTCAGTGTCCAACAATCCAGATATTTCTCCTTTTCCATGTTCTCCTCAGGCCCTCCTTACCCCGATCCCATTTTATCCAATAGGCTTAAACATAAAACTGAGCAGAGCCTATCCTGGATCTAGACTCTGAGAGCAGCGAAAGAAAGGGAGGAAAAAAGATAAATAAATCATATTAAAAAATAATAATGATTGTATATATAAAGCACTAGCCCTATCTACTCCTAAATTACCTTAACTTTATCCCTAGGCTGCCCCTACCGCACCCTACACTTAATCACACTATCCCTTATATTGCCCTACTCTTGCCCTCTCTAACCCTAGACTACACTATGCTCATCCTGAACTATGAAGGAGAAAAAGAGCCCTACCCCTAGCTAACCCTAACTTTATCCCTAAGCTGACCATCCTTGGACCCTATTGCTTATTAAATAAAAAAAACTAACGCCCTCTCTCCCTAATATATCCCTACTCTTACCCTCTCTAGTCCTACTTCTGTCCTATGCTACTCTAAACTATCCCAAAAAGAGAGAAATAAAAGAATATTTGTCCACTGTAGTATAAGCTTTTCTGTTGTAAGACAAGTAATTGTTTAAACCTTTCTAATCGTCTCCCTGAAATCCTTTGTCATAGGGCTGAATATTTTTAAAAGGCCGCTGTTTTACTTATCTTATTGATAACAAGATGCTGCTTCATTCAAACCAGAATCCACTGAGCGGATGGAATGAGTTGTGAAAAGTCGGAGAACTTTCATTTAAATTGGAAAAACACGTTCGACGTCCTGGACTTTCGTTCCATCTTTGACCAGCACAAATGTGAACACACATTACCTATACACAAGGAACTGAAGATGATCAGGAAGATCATAATCAGGAAGCAAGAGACACCATGAAGGGCAGAGATGGCATATCACATGAATTAGTTATGACAGGTTTCCAGCAAAGTGATTTGATGAGGGTCAGAAGAGGTAAATGGATCTGACGATTGTCAATTTAAAGCAAATTAAAATGGAAACATACTTATAGAAAAGGACATCTGAAGAAGATCAAAGGAATCTCCAAACTGTCAGCTTCCTGGCAAAGATATCTGGAGAGTGTCAGCATTCCGTCAAAGAGATCTGAAGATAGTTAGCAGCACCAATCACAATTGGTGGTCATATTAAATGATATATAGAGTATACCTGTGGTCAGAGATATGACTGCAAAGAGGCAAACTGAAAAGCTACCTTCTGGACTCAGGGAAAGTCATCTTTCAGTTCTCAGGAGAGGAATAACCCCCTGTGGAATTCACCTGGAAGTCATCTGGGCAACCATGGCCGGAAGGCCTGCCTTCCCTCAGGGCATTAAGAGATTGATGTATTGTAGGGAGAAGGGTTTACATAAAAAGGCAGCAGTGATGTCTAATCATATAGTGATTGTATGTAAACACTACTTTAAGTCTCAGCTTTTACCAAATTGACTCAACATTAAAGTCTAGAGATGTTTATTTGACAAAATTGGGCAGTGGCTATATTCACCCTGTATTTATACAAAAATATATATGTATACACACAAACATACAAATTACCTAATTTTCCTTTGGTCTCTTTCTTCCAGATGAAGACGTCAAAAGAAAATCAAAGGGATCTCCCGACTGTCGGCTCTCTGGCAAAGAGATCTGCAGAGTGTCGGCAATCCGGCAAAGAGATGGGCAGAGTGTCAGAATTCCGGCAAAGAGGTCTGAAGATAGTCAACGTCACTCAAATAAAGAAGATCAAAGGGATCTCCCAGCTGTCGGTTTCCTGGCAAAGAGATCTGCAGAGTGTCGGCAATCCGGCAAAGAGATGTGCAGAGTGTCAGCAATCCGGCAAAGAGGTCTGAAAATAGTCAACGTCACTCAAATAAAGAAAATCAAAGAGATCTCCCTACTGTCGGCTCCCTGGCAAAGAGATCTGCAGATTGTCGGCAATCCGGCAACGAGATGTGCAGAGTGTCAGAATTCCGGCAATGAGGTCTGAAGATAGTCAACGTCACTCAAATAAAGAAGATCAAAGGGATCTCCCAGCTGTCGGTTTCCTGGCAAAGAGATCTGCAGAGTGTCGGCAATCCGGCAAAGAGATGTGCAGAGTGTCAGAATTCCGGCAAAGAGGTCTGAAGATGGTCAACGTCACTCAAATAACGAAGAGCAAAGAGATCTCCCAGCTGTCGGCTCCCTGGCAAAAAGATCTGCAGAGTGTCGGCAATCCGGCAAATAGATGTGCAGAGTGTCGGAATTCCGGCAAAGAGGTCTGAAGATAGTCAACGTCACTCAAATAAAGAAGATCAAAGGGATTTCCCAGCTGTCGGTTTCCTGGCAAAGAGATCTGCAGAGTGTCGGCAATCCGGCAAAGAGATGTGCAGAGTGTCAGAATTCCGGCAAAGAGGTCTGAAGATGGTCAACGTCACTCAAATAACGAAGATCAAAGGGATCTCCCAGCTGTCGGTTCCCTGGCAAAGAGATCTGCAGAGTGTCGGCAATCCGGCAAAGAGATGTGCAGAGTGTCAGAATTCCGGCAAAGAGGTCTGAAGATGGTCAACGTCACTCAAATAACGAAGATCAAAGGGATCTCCCAGCTGTCGGCTCCCTGGCAAAGAGATCTGCAGAGTGTCGGCAATCCGGCAAAGAGATGTGCAGAGTGTCAGAATTCCGGCAAAGAGGTCTGAAGATAGTCAACGTCACTCAAATGACGAAGATCAAAGGGATCTCCCAGCTGTCGGCCTCCTGGCAAAGAGATCTGCAGAGTGTCGGCAATCCGGCATAGAGATGTGCGGAGTGTCAGAATTCCGGCAAAGAGGTCTGAAGATAGTCAACGTCACTCAAATGACGAAGATCAAAGGGATCTCCCAGCTGTCGGCTCCATGGCAAAAAGATCTGCAGAGTGTCGGCAATCCGGCAAAGAGATGTGCAGAGTGTCAGAATTCCGGCAAAGAGGTCTGAAGATGGTCAACGTCACTCAAATAACGAAGATCAAAGGGATCTCCCAGCTGTCGGCTCCCTGGCAAAGAGATCTGCAGAGTGTCGGCAATCCGGCAAAGAGATGTGCAGAGTGTCAGAATTCCGGCAAAGAGGTCTGAAGATAGTCAACGTCACTCAAATGACGAAGATCAAAGGGATCTCCCAGCTGTCGGCCTCCTGGCAAAGAGATCTGCAGAGTGTCGGCAATCCGGCATAGAGATGTGCGGAGTGTCAGAATTCCGGCAAAGAGGTCTGAAGATAGTCAACGTCACTCAAATGACGAAGATCAAAGGGATCTCCCAGCTGTCGGCTCCATGGCAAAAAGATCTGCAGAGTGTCGGCAATCCAGCAAAGAGATGTGCAGAGTGTCAGAATTCCGGCAAAGAGGTCTGAAGATGGTCAACGTCACTCAAATAACGAAGATCAAAGGGATCTCCCAGCTGTCGGCCTCCTGGCAAAGAGATCTGCAGAGTGTCGGCAATCCGGCATAGAGATGTGCGGAGTGTCAGAATTCCAGCAAAGTGGTCTGAAGATAGTCAACGTCACTCAAATGACGAAGATCAAAGGGATCTCCCAGCTGTCGGCTCCCTGGCAAAGAGATCTGCAGAGTGTCGGCTATCCGGCAAAGAGATGTGCAGAGTGTCAGAATTCCGGCAAAGAGGTCTGAAGATGGTCATCATCACTCAAGTAACGAAGATCAAAGGGATCTCCCAGCTGTCGGCTCCCTGGCAAAGAGATCTGCAGAGTGTCGGCTATCCGGCAAAGAGATGTGCAGAGTGTCAGAATTCCGGCAAAGAGGTCTGAAGATGGTCATCGTCACTCAAGTAACGAAGATCAAAGGGATCTCCCAGCTGTCGGCTCCCTGGCAAAGAGATCTGCAGAGTGTCGGCTATCCGGCAAAGAGATGTGCAGAGTGTCAGAATTCCGGCAAAGAGGTCTGAAGATGGTCATCGTCACTCAAGTAACGAAGATCAAAGGGATCTCCCAGCTGTCGGCTCCCTGGCAAAGAGATCTGCAGAGTGTCGGCTATCCGGCAAAGAGATGTGCAGAGTGTCAGAATTCCGGCAAAGAGGTCTGAAGATGGTCATCGTCACTCAAGTAACGAAGATCAAAGGGATCTCCCAGCTGTCGGCTCCCTGGCAAAGAGATCTGCAGAGTGTCGGCTATCCGGCAAAGAGATGTGCAGAGTGTCAGAATTCCGGCAAAGAGGTCTGAAGATGGTCATCGTCACTCAAGTAACGAAGATCAAAGGGATCTCCCAGCTGTCGGCTCCCTGGCAAAGAGATCTGCAGAGTGTCGGCTATCCGGCAAAGAGATGTGCAGAGTGTCAGAATTCCGGCAAAGAGGTCTGAAGATAGTCAACGTCACTCAAATAACGAAGATCAAAGGGAACTCCCAGCTGTCGGCTCCCAGGCAAAGAGATCTGTAGAGTGTCAGCAATCCGGCAAAAAGATGTGCAGAGTGTCAGAATACCGGCAAAGAGGTCTGAAGATGATTGTCAAATCAATCAAATAAAGGTGAAGATGTTGAACTTCCAGATAGATAATATCAGGTAATTTGTGTATATGTGCATAAATCTACCGATTAATATGTATGTGTATAATGCAGGGTGAACAAGGAGCTCTGCCGGGTCTTGTCAAATAAACAATAATAGACTTTAATGTTAAATCATTTTGGTAACAGGTGAGAATAATAAGGTAGTGTGTATATGAAATCACTTTAACATTAGACTTCACTGCTCCCCTTTCATGTAAATCCATCTCCCTGCAAAACATTAACTTCTTAATGCCCAGAGGGAATTGCAGGCCGTCCAGCAATGGTTCCCCAGAGGTTTCCTCTCTGGAGTTGTGAAGGATGGCTTTCTGTGAGTCCAGCGGTAGCCTTACAGTTTGGCTCTTTGCAGATCCTAGACACATGTAAAGTCTATATATCATGTAATATAATGACTAATTGTAATTGTTTTATTAACCTCTTAATGCCCAGACAGAAGAGCAATCTTTCCAGCCATGGATTTTAAAAAGGTCCATGCTACAGCTTGGACCAGACCAGATATTAAAGTTTTCATTGCTCCCTACTGATTGTTGTCTCTGATTCATTCTTTAAATATTAATCAGACATTTTATACATAATCCCAATATTCAGAGGTTATTTCATTAGGTGACATTGATTATATTATCAGTTTATGGCCAGTTACCTAAAGAATATTTATTCATTCATGTAAAATTAATAAAAATTGATCTATACATTGTGTTAACAATCAAATGATAAGAGAAAAATCTGTTTTTTAATTTTGACGCCTCCCTTTCAGTGAGTAAGTACTGAGTGCAAATCCGGGTGATGGGGCAGGTCCTCAGCTCAAATATGGGTGCTGGGGCAAGTCTTGAGCACAAATATTGGTGCTGGGGTAAGTCCTTTATGTGCAAATTCTGGTGCTGGGTCAGTTCCTTGGTGCAAATCTGGGTGCTGCGGTAATCTCTGAGTGCTAATCTGGGTGCTGGGGCAAGCCCTGAGTGCAAATCTGGAGTGTGAGGCAATCATGTTCAGATGTTAGAAAACAGAAGCAGCAGAATCATTCTTACTGAGGCTGTACCCTGGAGGAGGACTGATGGAACAAACAGAACTATACAAAAAGGCAGCACACCATATATAACAAACATAAAAAATAACCTTTAATATAATCATGAAAATATCAAGACAATATAAAAATACAAATACACAATTGAATAATACCAGTCAAATATAAACCACATCCAGGCTGATAATAGTAAATATATAGCACAAATGCAAAAGTAAAAAAATATAGTAGCAAATAGGGGAAAGCAAACAAAAGGGAAAAATAAGCAAAAGCTAAATAAACTCACAATGATGCAGAGACCAGGTAGAAGATACCCAAAAAGAACCAGCCCCCCAATATTTTGGCTGAATGTCTTCTACAGGAGGAGCTAGAGAGGAACAAAAAGAACTCACACAGAGTATCAGCAAACATGAGCAATTTGGAAGAGCAGGGACCTGGATGGTATCCAGAAGGAATACCAGAGTAGGGTCAGCAGGATACAAAAGGAGTTGCAGAAGGACCGGGTCAGGATGCCAGAGAGTAGAATAATCGATATGCCAGGCCAAGGTCAGGAAGCCGGAGGTCAATGTAGTAGGAGGACAAGCCAGGGTCGGGGAGCCGGCGGTTTAGAGAGGTCAAAAAACAAGCCTGGAGTTCAGGATACAGAAGACAGCAAAATCAAGGGGAAATGGAGGGTCAAAAACAGGGGACCAATACAGAAACGCTTGGAGTCTGACAGCACACACATGAGAGGCAACTCTGAGCAAAGTAAGTGTGGATGTTTCAGCCTTATATACATGTCATTGGTGGTCCTTTAATTGGTATGCAGAGGTGGAGGTCATCCATACATTGCTGTGGCAATTCGCGATTCATGTTATTGTTACTGAAGCCACACGTGCATGGGACAGTAGCGCACATGGCCCTGATGATGGAGGGACTAACTGCAGGTTTTCGTGGAGGGAGGCCTCTGTGCGGGTGCTGAGGTAAGTGCCGTGCATGCAAATAGAGGTGCTTGGGCAAGTTCTAAGTGCAAATACTGGTGCTGAGTACAAATCTGGGTGCTAGGGTAAGTTCTGATTGCAAAGTTTGTGCTGAAGCAAGTCCTGTGATTTAAAATCTATGTGCTGGGGCAGATCCTGACTGCATGTTTGGGTGCTGTAAGTCCTGCATGCAAAGTTGGGTGGTGGGTAAGTGCTGAGTGCAAATCTGGGATCGGGGGCAAGTCTGTAAGTGAAAATTTGGGTGCTGTGGTACGTACTGAGTGCAAAGTGGGTGTTGGGGTAAATCATTTTTATGGACCACAACATTTTTAAGAACAAAAGCATCCAAATTACTGCAAATGGGTAAAGAACCTATCGTCTCACAAGAAATAAGATCATGGGAGATAGAACTTAAAACATCACTAGACAACGAAGAATGAATTAAATCCTTCCAAGAGGTCACTAAAGCAGCAAAATCCTTAACACTGGCAGAGACACAATATAAAATGGCCAATAGATGGTATTTTGTCCCCGCTCATCTAGCCAAGATGTTCCCCACAGTAACATTTCTATTCTGGAGGTGCTACCAAGCAGAGGGGTCCCAGGAACATACACATAATACTCTATGAGTTCTAACCAGGGCCGTCTTTAACGCGGGGCAAACGGGGCACAATATTACAGGCATCTGACTGGCATAATATTACAGGCATCTGACTGGCATCATATTACAGGCATCTGACTGGCATAATATTACAGGCATCTGGGTGACACTATATTACTGGGCTCTGGCTGGCACAATATTACAGGCATCTGGCTGGCACTATATTACTGGGCTCTGGCTGGCACTATATTACTGGGCTCTGGCTGGCACATTATTACAGGCATCTGACTGGCACTATATTACTGGGCATCTGGCTGGCACTATATTACTGGGCATCTGGCTGGCACTATATAACTGGACATCTGGCTGGCACAATATTACTGGGCATCTGGCTGGCACTATATTACTGGGCTCTGGCTGGCACTATATTACTGGCCATCTGGCTGGCACTATATTACTGGGCTCTGGCTGGCACTATATTACTGGGCTCTGGCTGGCACTATATTACTGGGCATCTGGCTGGCACTATATTACTGGGCTCTGGCTGGCACAATATTACTGGGCATCTGGCTGGCACTATATTACTGGGCTCTGAGTGGCACAATATTACTGGTATCTGACTGGCACAATATTACTGGTATCTGACTGGCACACTATTAATGGGCTCTGAATGGCACACTATTCCTGGTATCTATAATTGTACAATTTTCAAACATTGAAAAAATTGTGGGTGTTTTCTTACATTTTTATTATGGGGGGGGGGGGGGTGCCACACTCCGGGTGCCAAATGCTCTAGGTACGCCCTGCTTCCTATGACAGGGCTATCCAACATGCAGCCTGCTAGACATCTAGTCCCACATGCGATTGGCAGTAGTAAGCACACCTCCACTGAAGTGTCGACTGACACTGTGTGTTTTTATGTGTGTGTGCAGGGCCGCCATCAGAGATTTCAGGGCCCCTTACGGAAAAAAAATTCTGGCTCCCCTCCCCCCTGGATAGTTTATCCATTATCCAATAGCCCTTTGATAATTTGCTCATTGATAGCCACTTATAATTTGCTCATTAATAGCCAATGATAATTTGTTCATTAATAGCCCACTGATAATATGTCCATTATTAGCCCACTGATAATATGGCCATTAATAGGCCACTGATAATTTGCTCATTAATAGCCACTTATAATTTGCTCATTAATAGCCACTTATAATTTGCTCATTGATAGCCACTTATAATTTGCTTATTAATAGCCAATGATAATAAGTCCATTAATAGACCACTGATAATTTGTCCATTATTAGCCCACTGATGATCTGTCTATTAATAGCCCACTGATAATATGTCCATTAATAGCCACTGATAATTTGCTCATTAATAGCCACTGATAATTTGTCCATTATTAGCCCACTGATAATATATCCATTAATAGCCACTGATAATTTGTTCATTAATAGCCCATTGATAATTTGTCCATTAATAGCCCACTGATAATTTGTTCATTAAAATCCCACTGATAATGTGTCAATTAATAGCCCACTGTTAATTTGCTCATTAATGTGACACTGATAATTTGCTTATTAATAGCCACTGATAATTTGTCCATTAATAGCCCACTGATAATTTGTCCATTAATATCCCACTGATAATTTGTCCATTAATAACCCACGGATAATATGTGCATTAATAGCCCACTGATAATATGTCAATTAATAGACCACTGATAATTTGTCCATTAATAACCCACGGATAATATGTGCATTAATAGCCCACTGATAATATGTCAATTAATAGCCCACTGATAATTTGTCCATTAACCCATTAGTGACATGACTTTTTTGGCTTGTCCGACGCTTGGCGACATGGGATGTTTTAACATTTCTGAGGTGTTTGTGTTTTGCTGTAATTTATTTCTGTCTCATTTAGTGTACCCACACAAACTATATATTGTTTTTATCGTCATAAGAAGGGCTTTCTTTTGATACCATTATTTTGATAATAGCATATAATATGATGTAAAAAATAATAATAAAATATGACAAAAAAATGAAAAAAAAAGTTTTTTTATGAATTTAATTTGAAAAATCGTATACTCATGTACAAGAGACAACAAAAAAACACTGCTAAATAGTTTCTAATATATGTCCTGAGTTCAGAAATAGCCCATGTTTTATGTTTTTGTGCTTTTTTATTCATGTTACAGGGCTAGAACTATAAGTAGTGCAAAGCTATTTTAAAATCCTTTTTTTCAAAATTAGCCATAGTGACATTGTAACATTGATATCTTTACTAAATCCATGAATGACCCTCAACATGTACATATTTTTGAAAACTAGACCACTCAGGACATATAACTTGGGGTATTTTGACACATTTCATGTATCCATTTTACCACCAATCTTTGCCAAAGTTTGCAGCATTTTTTCATTTTTCACATTTAAGGTAATTTAGGTAAACATTACCTTAAAATGTGAAGGGGTATTTCCAAATAACACCTCAATATGTGTTCAGCAACATCTCCTGAGTACAGGGATACCACCCATGCATAGGTTTGTTGGTTTGTTTTGGGGCTAAAAGGCCACATTTAGGGGGTGCGCATTTTGGTTTTCCAACTTGGAATTCTGACATGCAGAAAACTTGCGCCCATGTCCCATTTGGGACATTTTTGAAGCCAAAAAGTGTATTATACCCCACAAAGCCAAATGTTTTTTAAAACTAGACACCCTAGGGTATTTCAAATAGTAGTATTTTAACAATGTTTTTGATAGTAATTTTTTTTCACATATATTGTACTTCGAGCATAAGTTCACAGATCCTATTATGTGTCAGTGACAAATAACACCTTAATATGTGTTCAGCAACATCTCCTGAGTACAGGGATACCACCCATCAGTGGTGTATCTTTTTTGTGTGCAGCCCTAGGCAGACAAATTTTGGACACCCCCCTTCCCATGATGCATACCCACGACATGACCCATAACCCATGTTGCACACCAAGGACATGCCCCATCACCCAATTTACATGCCTCCATCATATAAACATTGCCAATATTATATGCCATTAATATTCCCCAGCTAATTTGCCCAATAATATGCCAGTATAATTTTACCTTAATATGCCCCTGCCAATTTGCCCAATAATATGCCAGTATTATTTGCCATTAATAGGTCACAGCCAATTTCCCCAAGAATATGCCAGTATTTGCCATTTAATCAGCAACTGCCAATTTGCCCAATATTATGCCAGTATTATATTGTCATTAATATTCCCCAGCCAATTTGCCCAATAATATGCCAGTATTTGCCACTGAATATGCTCCTGCCAATTTGCCCAATATTAAGCCAGTTTTTTTTGCCATTTGATATGCCCCTGACAATTTGCCCAATAATATGCCAGTGTTATTTGCCATTTAGTATGCCCCAGTAAATGTGCCCAATAATATGCCAGTGTTATTTGCCATTTAGTATACCCCAGTAAATGTGCCCAATAATATGCCAGTGTTATTTGCCATTTAGTATACCTAAGTAAATGTGCCCAATAATATGCCAGTGTTATTTGCCATTTAGTATACCCCAGTAAATGTGCCCAATAATATGCCAGTGTTATTTGCCATTTAGTATGCCCCAGTAAATGTGCGCAATAATATTCCAGTGTTAATTACCATTTAGTATGCCCCAGTAAATTTGCAAATAATTTGCCCGTGTTATGTGCCATTTAGTATGCCCCAGTAAATTTGCCCAATAATATGCCAGTGTTATTTGCCATTTAATATGCCCCTGCTAATTTGCCCAATAATATGCCATTGTCATCTGCCATTTAATATGCCCTAGCTAATTTGCCCAATAATATGCCAGTGTTATTTGCCATTTAGTATGCCCCAGCCAATTTGCCCAATAAAATGCCAGTGTTTTTTGCCATTTAGTATGCCCCAGACAATTTGCCCAATAATATGCCAGTGTTATTTATCATCAATATGCCCCAGTAAATTTGCCAATACTATGCCAGAGTTATGTTTTATTAATATGCCCCCATTTCCCCCCATTTCCCCAGCACTTACCTTTCCCTGGTGGTTAGTGGCAGGCAGCATGGTATCCTCCATGCTGCCTTTTCAGCTCCCAGGCGATTGTGCCGACAGGTCACGTGACCCGGCGCACGTATGACGTCAGCGCGCCGGTCACGTGACTGTCGGCTCTTCTGTGTCACACTGCACAGGGAACAGAACAGGCAGCACAGAGGTTTCTCTGTTCTGCCTGTTTGGCTCCCCTTGCAGCCTTCCGGCTGGAATTCTGACATGCAGAAAACCTGCGCCCATGTTCCATTTGGGACATTTTTGAAGCCAGAATGTGTATTTTACACCACAAAATCATACATTTTTGAAAAATAGACACCCTAGGGTATTTCAAATGGTAGTATTTTAACACTTTCCATGCACTAATTCTACCACCAGCTTTTATCAAATTTTAGGTTACTAATTTTTTAATGTTTTGTTTCCACATACATTGTACTTCGAGCATGAATTCCCAGAACCTGTTATGTTTCAGTACAAAACAACACCTCAATATGTTTTCAGCAACATCTCCTAAGTCAAGGGATACCATGCATGCATAGGTTTGTTGGGTTGTTTGGGGGCTAAAAGGCCACATTTAGGGGGTGTGAATTTCCAACTTGGAATTTTGACGTGTAGTCATCCTGCGCCCATAATCCATGTGGGACACTTTTCAAAGCCTGTCATAGTATTTTACCCTATCAAACCAGATATTTTGGAAAACTAGACATCCTAGGGTATTTAAAATTGTGGTATTTTAACTCATTCCAAGTACTAATTCTACCACCAACCTATGTCAAAGGGTTAGGATGTCATTTTTTTCCCAAACACATTGTAGTTCAGGCAGGAATTTTCAGATTCTGGTATTTGCCACTGCCAACCAACACTTCAATATGTTTTCAGCAACATCTCCTGAGTACAGGGATACCACCCATGCATAGGTTTGTTGGTTTGTTTTGGGGCTAAAAGCCCACATTTAAGGGGTGTGCATTTCCAACCTGGAATTTTGACATGTAGTCAGCCTGCGCCCATGTTCCATTTGGAACATTTTTGAAGCCGTCCAATGTATTTTACCCCATCAAACCATATATTTTTGGAAAAAAGACATCCTAAGGTATTTAAAATGGTTGTATTTTAATACTGTATATGTACTAATTCAACCACCAGCCTTTGTAAAATTTGTGGTAGTACTTTTTATGGAGTTTTTTTTCCACATGCATTGTACTTCAGGCATGAATTCACAGATTCTGGTATAAGTCACTGCCAAACAACAACCCAATATGTGTTCAGCAACATATACCACCCATGCATAGGTTTGTTGGTTTGTTTTTTGGCCAGAAGGCAGAATTTGTGAGATGCGCATCTCAAAATTCCAACTTGGAATTTTGATATGTAGTCAACCTGCGTCCGTGTCCTGGGATATATCTTTGAAGCCAGCCAATGTAATTTGCCCCCACCAAACCATATATTTTTTAAAGGCAACCACCCATCACTCCTTGTGGCAAGGGCTCAGCAGCCACCGATACATCACTAGATGATGTATCAGAAAGCTGACCAGGGTCAAAATCGAACCCTGAGTCCATGGCCTCAGAATCAGTGCGTAAGCAGTGATCTTGAGCAAAGAAGGGGTTAATAGCTTTTAGAAGACCCTATCTAGTACTATAATACATTACAGTACAAAGAAATGAATCCATAAAACAGTGCAGACAGCAAAACATACTGTTGCTGTGCAAGATTACTGCTTATACAGTGATGAATGGCAGGGAAGGGGTTAATACACAGTGAAAGACCTGACAATTTTATAAAATTTAATTTTATATCACTAATACTGATCTGTCTCTTTCCGTCACAAAAATGTAAGTGAGGAGAGGGAGGTAGATCAATATTTGTGAATATTGATCGAACCAGTTTTGCTCTGACCAGGGCGAGGTAGCTTCTATCATTGGGGATATGTAATTTCCTAGAAATAACTAAAACTTAAAACCAGACTGTGGGGTAAAACAACGGCCACAGCACTATATTTAAATAGTCATTGCAGTACAATCATATATATACATTCCACATATATATCCATAATTATACCATGACTAAACATAAACATTCCATATACAGAAAACCAACCAAGCTTGCAAGAGTATCCAGGTGGATGCCGAATAAGTCCATGTTCTGGGCATGTACCAATACCTGAGGTTCGAGGTACCACTTTCCCCTCGAACCTCCCACCAGAGTCCCGATTGACTCTCCCCAATCCATTCTTCCATTAACCCTCCTGGATACCCTGCAAGCGTCCGCCACGAGCCCATCACCCCGGATGGGCTCCCCCCCCCCAAACAAAACTGTGGCCTTCTCAATTCCTTCCTGCAGAGCCAGGTTGAAGAAATCCAACCCCAGCTCATTCGGATGTACCCCATCAGACCTGAACAACCCCCCAATTTTTCCTTCCAAGTTAAAATGCTGCACTACCACCCCGCCATTTTTCCTCATAAAACTAGCCATTAGCTTGTTTACTTTTCCCCGTCAACGGTTCATGGCCGCCGAATCCCTGGCGTGCCTCCAAACCGACCGGGGAACCATTTCGGACCAAATGATCCTGATACCTGGTAGAAGATTAAGCAAGCGGGAAACATCCCGTTGCATAATCTTCTCTCTGCGGCACTACCCCCAAATCCTTTCCCCCGGCATGAATAAGGAGTATGTCAGGGCGGCCGCCCCGACACACTCTTTGTTCAACATTGGACAAAACTGCTTTCCATAACATCCCCCTCTCTCCAAACCACTTCAAACGAACCCGATCTGGAGGAAAGCCCAGCTGGATTCCAATCCTGCCAACTGCAGCTCTCCTCTCGGCCCAGTACACGAATGAATGGCCGATGATCCACACCTCCAAACCGGAACCTGGAACAGAAAACAAACGTAAACATCATATCACTATATATTCCGCTCACACGGAAACAAGATACATCAAACCACAACTCCGTTTTTTATGGGTTTTTTTTATAATTTTTTTTTTTTTAACCATAAACACAGAATTTCTCTTCTTTTTTATTTTTTATAACAGCGACCTGTGAGGACATACATATGATTTGAAACGTCCCGATTCCCAGCGTCCAATCTTCTTGACTAAGGCCTCCCCCAGGCCTAGCCATGAAGCCTCTGTGGCAGCCCCAATCCGGAAAGAATGGGTGCCCAATTCGTGTGCAGGCACACCCGTTCACCCGGTACCTTAAACAATTCCACCATATGGCCCCGCTTAGCCGTATCCATTTTAGATGACCTGAGCCAAACCAGCAACTTTGGCTCACACACCACGTCCACCGCCCAGATGCCACCCAACCAAGCCCTGGAAGGACTAACCAGCTCCGATATACGGAATGACCCAAAAAAGGCCAAGGAAAAAGCTGCAGTGAACAACCGACACTCGTATCCCGATACGCAAATAACTTGCAGTACCTCCACCATTTTACGCAGCAACGCACTGACACCGGGCGCCGAGCGTCAGTCCGCCTCTTGCCCTTCCGAAAACCCTTTAGTGCTTGTCTGACCAAAAGGTTCTTGCAAACGTCCACCTCCCCTCGCAATTTAAACAAAAAGGACAAAGCTGCCACCGCTTTGTACAATTTGGAAGGGGAGGCTCCTTCAGCCGAAAGCTGCACTAAAAACCAGAGAAAAGCATCAAGCTGCGATACCTCAGAGCAGTGCCTACCCCCGTTACCCACCAGCGCATCCCAGTCTCGCCAGACCCTCGCGTATGCCGACCACGTGGAAGGAGCAAGCAAACGTTTTACCCATCCCGCAAGCACTTTATCACGATCTTCCAAAGCACCAAAGGGCACTCCTGCCCCGTCCTGTCCGCTCACAGAGCTTCTGCTCGAAACCGCTCCCACTGGAATTGAGAAAGAGCATCTGCTATAACGTTTAAGTGCCCCGGTACATGCTTTGCAAGGAACGAGATTATCATTTCCACGCAAAGCAGCGCAAAACGCCGTAAAAGCCGCACCACTGGAGCCGAAGCTGCTGACAGGTTGTTTACTGAATACACGACCGCCAGGTTGTCAGAGAAAAAGACAACCCGAGGGTCCCGCATGCACAGCCCCATAATGTTAGGGCCACTAGCAAGGGAAACAATTCCAGAAATGCCAGATTCTTTAAGAGTTTGCTGCCCGCCCATGCCTCCTGCCATTGTTCCGCGCACCACCTACCTGCAAAGTATGCGCCAAAATCCACGCATCGGTATAAAGCTCCAGCTCATCCACCTGCACACTGAAATACCACTTTACCATTAAAGCGCTCAAGGAAGATCAGCCACACTGCCATGTCTGCTCGCATCTTCCTAGTAACCCGGATAAAATGGTGTCCCGCCGCAATACCCTGTCGTAGCTCGCGACAGTGACCAAATGAACACCCGACCCACCGGAATTATCCGACACGCAAAGTTCAGGCGCCCTATCAGTGACTGCAACTGCCGAAGGGTGACCTTTTTGGCCCTACCCGCCATCCGAACAGCTGTCCGCAGTAGCACTAGCTTGTCCCCGGGGAGCCGACAGACCCCTGCCACTGAATCAATCTCTAACCCCAGAAAGCTTAAGCAAGTAGTAGGACCCTCTGTCTTATCAGCCGCCAAGGGAACCCCAAAGCTACATGCAACCTGTTCCAGCGAGCGCATCAGCACCATGCAAGATTGGGAGCACACGCACAAAAAATCGTCCAAGTAGTGCACCATTTTTTCTTAACCACCCTTTCAAGAAATGTGCTAAATTTCTCGAAATAGGCGCAAGAAACCAAACACCCCATAGGCAAACAAAGGTCCACGTAAAAAACCCTTGTTCAAACCTGCAGCCCAGGAGGTGATGGGAAGGAGACGAAAAAGCCGACTCAATGTCAGCTTTTGCCAGCAGTGCCCCAGCACCTGCATCGCGAACTAAATCAATTCCGGGCCTGGAATGAATGGAATGTGAAACCCGAACCGAAACCCATCCTCCAAAAATCTTGCATCGCGACGTTGCTCAGTGGTGTTATCCCCTTTAGCCCCTGACTGACCGGCCGAACTCCCTGACTTGGTGCGTTTGAAGCATCTGGAAGCACTATGGGAACCTCCGCAGACTGAGCACTCGTGCCGGAACTTGCATGAGGTGCCCCATTTGCACTGGCTGTCGTTGAACAGCCAGCATGTGCCATGTTTTCCGATGGCCAGTGTGGAACCCTGGGTTGCACCACCGCCATCCCCCCCCCCCCCCCCCCCCGGGAAAGGGCGAAGCCTTCTGAGCCATCATGATCTTTACCCAGAGAGTGATATGAATCTTGTCAAAGCTCATGCCAGGGTTAGCGGCGAGGCGCTGACGAAACTGTTCGTCATACCTCCACCACGCTAACCCCCTATACAGGCGGTACGCCTCCCAAATTCCGTCCATGAAACAAAAGAGTGAGGAGCAGGCCCGGACTGGCCATCGGGCACACTGGTGGGCCGCGGTGGCCATTGGCCAAGGCCGGCAGGGGAGGTCCCAGCAGTGGCGTCCCCTGCATTAAAAAAAAAAAACTTACCTCGTTCCTTCTCTGTCCCCCGGTGCAGGTCCGTGGCTGTGAGGGAAGCGTAGTGCTCACAACGCTTCCCTCACAGCCACGGACCTTCAGAGCACCAGGAGACGGAGCAGCAAAGAGGTAAGTACTGGGGTCTGGGGAAGGGGGGAGGAGGGTGGCATAACGAGCATACTAAGGGGCAATATCCTGGCATATTACATGGCATATTGGGGGCAATATCCTGGCATATTACATGGCATATTGGGGGCAATATCCTGGCATATTACAGGGCTTGTTACATGTGGCATATTGGGGGCAATATCCTGGCATATTACATGGCATACTGGGAATAATACATGGCATTTTGGGGGCAAAATCCTGGCATATTGAGAGCAAAATCCTGGAATATTAAATGACATATTGGGGGAAATATCCTGGAATATTAAATGGCATATTGGTGGCAAAATCCTGGAATACTAAATGGCATATTGGGGGCAAAATCCTGGCATATTGAGTGCAAAATCCTGGAATATTAAATGACATATTGGGGGCAATATCCTGGCATATTAAATGGCATATTGGGTGCAAACTCCTGGCATATATTAGAGCAAAATCCTGGCATATTAAATGGCATATTAGAGTGCAAAATCCTGGCATATTAAATGGCATATTGGGGGGCAAACTCCTGGAATATTGAGGGGCAATATCCTGGCATATTAAAGGGCAATATCCTGGCATATTAAATGGCATATTGGGGGGCAAAATCCTGGCATATTGAATGGCTAAATCATGGCATATCGAGGGGTTAAATACTGGCATATTTTAATTGGCAAAGTGATGCTGTGGCATGGTCTGTGGGGCAAAATAACACGTACTATGTGGAAAGTGACACTGGCTAGTTCTGTGGGGCAAAGAGACACTGTGGCATGCCAAATCGTGTAGGTGCAATATGACTGCAAGCCAAGTGCTGTGGGTGCAATATAGGTGGATGGCAAGTTATGTGGGTACTGTATGGTGCTGTGTTAAGTCCTGTAGGTGCAATGTGGGTGCAGAGGAAGGGAAAAAAATATAGTAATGCAATTTTTAAAAACATTTTTATTAAATACAATATTAAATAATTCAAATAAGTATAAATGCAACTAGTTATAGAGAGATGTCTGTGTTTATAGATATGTATTGTTTTCGAATTGTCATCTTGTGGGGCTCCTGTGTGTCGCATAATTAATGGCTGTCCCATGTGTGGCATATTTATTGGGCCCCATGTGTGGCATATTTAAGGGGCTCTTTTGTGTGGCATAATTATGGGGCGCTTGTGTGTGTGGCATAATTAAAGGGCTCTTGTGTGTGTGGCATAATTAAGGGGCGCCTGTGTGTGTAGCATAATTAATTGGGCTCCAAGTTGAGGCATAAATAATGGGGCTCTGATGTGGCATAATTTATGAGGCTCCTGTATGTGGCATAGTTATGGGCTCCTGTATGTGGCATAGTTATGGGGCTCCTGCGTGTGACATAATTTGTGGGGCTCCTGTATGAGCCATATTTAATGGCCATTTGACTGGTATTACTAAGGAATCTGTTTGGCATTGTATTGGAGGAAATCCAGGGGGGTGACACCATGAGTTACCGCACCGGGTGACACCAACCCTAGTGACGCTTCTGGGTCCCAGGATCTCCCCTGCCAGTCTATGCAGGGCCGGCACTATCAGAGCGCCGGCCCCGCTGTTTTCCATGAAGGCTCGGTGAGGAGATCAAAGATCTCCCTCACCGGCCCACATGCTGTCAAATGCGGCCGATGGCGGGGGGAGAGGGAGGGAGACAGCCAGCCTGGAGAGAGGACCAGGCGGAGCTCTAACTTGCAGCTCCACCGGGTTCCTCCCGCGACATCCGGAGCATTGCCATGGCAACGACCGGATCTCGCGAGAGTGAACTCTAGCCCGCAGGATAGAGTTCACTCACCACGAGGACCAGCAGGGAACACCGCCAAGCCGCCTCCCAGTACCAGGTACCAGCGTGCCGGTCCCCCCCTCCCAGGCTAAAGGTAAGAAGGGAGGGGGGGATATAATGCCTGTTATTTTATTTGTTTATTTACCCCCCCTACACACACACACAATCCATTCTAACATTTATACAGCACTCTCACACCCATCACACACAGCACTCTCACACACAGCACTCTCACACACAGCACTCTCACACAAAGCACTCTCACACACACAGCACGCTCACACACACAGCACGCTCACACACAGCACTCTCACACACAGCACTCTCACACACATCACACACAGCACTCTCACACCCATCACTCTCACACCCATCACACACACATAGCACTCTCACGCATAGCACTCTCACACACAGCACTCTCACACACAGCACTCTCACACCCATCACACACAGCATTCTTACACACAGCATTCTCACACCCTTCACACACAGCACTCTCACACACAGCACTCTCACACCCATCACACACACATAGCACTCTCACACACAGCACTCTCACACACAGCACTCTCACACCCATCACACACAGCATTCTTACACACAGCATTCTCACACCCTTCACACACAGCACTCTCACACACAGCACACAGCACACACAGCACTCTCACACCCAGCACACACAGCACTCTCACACCCAGCACACACAGCACTCTCACACACAGCACTCTCACACACAGCACACACAGCATTCTCACACACAGCATTCTCACACACAGCACTCTCACACACAGCACTCTCACACACAGCATTCTCACACACAGCATTCTCACACCCAGCACACACAGCACTCTCACACACAGCACTCTCACACACAGCACACACAGCATTCTCACACACAGCATTCTCACACACAGCACTCTCACACACATCATAGACAGCACTCTCACACACAGCAGATTCAGCACTCTTGTACTCTCACACACAGCACTCTCACACACATCATACACAGCACTCTCACACACAGCACTCTCACACACATCATACACAGCACTCACGCACTCACACACATCACTCTCACACACACATAACTCTCACACACACATCACTCTCACACACACATCACTCTCACACACATCACTCTCTCACACATCACTCTCTCACACCGCCCCCTCACACACCACCCCCCTCACACACCGCCCCCCCTCACACACCGCACCCCACACACACACATACTGCACCCCTCACATACACACAGAACCCCCCAACACACTGCACAACAGACATACACAATACATACATATATATATATATATATACACACACAGCACCCCTCACACACATACTGCACCCCTAAACACATTACATTCCAGACACACACTAGATCCCTTACCCAACTCTGGATCATCTACACACATACACACACTAGATCCCTATATACACTATGAAACCGTTATAAACACACACTCACTAGATCTCCTATACACATTCTGGGTCCTTCAAACACATACTAGACTCATATATATATATATATGTATATATACACACACTAGATTCCTTGTAAGCAAACACATACTACACCCCTAAACACAAACTACATCTATATATATACACACACATACACTATAGCCTGTATGCACACACTTGCTATATCCCCTATACACACATTCTCTACAGCCCCTAGCCACATATGCATCACATTACACCACAAACACAACACACCAGAGACAAGTTTCAAGGAAACACAGTGCAAGCATGTTATTAAATTTGCTTGCACTGTGCAGAACAAATACAGGGCTTTTTTCTCATGCAAGAGCTCTTCAGCAGAGCTCTGCGCATGGTCTGCCCTGGAAGAGCATTGAATCAACATGCTCACTTTGAGAGGGAGCGTGTTTGTCATTGGTGATGACAAAACACACCTCCTCTGCCCCGCCCCCTTCTTAGTGGGCCGCTGTGATAAAAAAATGCCCGGGCCGAATTTTTCTCCCATTCCGGCCCTGGTGAGGAGCACTGTTCAGGGCGCTTTCCAACTATGACACTAGCCAAGATGCAAAAGGACCGCAACCAGTTCCCAAATGTATTCAGGAGCTTCCTATACCATTTCTTCCTCTCCTCCTCCTCCTTTTTCTTCCTATCCTCTTTTTTCTCATCCTCCTTAAAGTCAATAGGCTCTTCCAAAGGAAGGAGAGAAAGAAGCTCAACGTACTCCCCCCTCCATATTATTTCCCGGACCTCCACCTTCAAGTGAACCCCCAACGGACCCGAGAAAGACGCGTAAGAGGAGTACTGTGCCACCTCCGCTATACTAACCGACCCCATGTTTGCCCCCCCTACTTCACTGCTCAAGGGGCCCCCCACCCCTGCTATCCCTTGTGAACTGACCCCTAACGTCTGAGAAGGCGCCATAGCCGGCCCAGCCGATGCCCCATCCGCGCTCCCTAACCCGCCGCTCGTCGGGGAAGGGGATACTGGAGGAACCCAATCGGCCACCACTTTCTTAGCCACCACCGCGTCGTTCCTTCTTGCCCATGAATCTAAAAAGGCACGCAAAACCCCCAGAAGCTCTACCTCCCCGTGCCTATCAGGAGAAGGGGTTACAATCAACTCACCAATCGGCTTTGGAGCCGAGCTGGCCTGCTGGTCACCCGGACCTGCGCCCCCTGCCGAAGGCGTCCCTCCTGCAGTCGACCACCTTATGTCCCGTGACACTCCAGGGCCACCGCGGCCTCTTGCCTTGGGGGGCCGTTCCAGCCCACTGTCAATTAGACATGTGCAAAACTAAAATTTTCGTTTCGTTTTCGTCCATTCGGACGAAAATGTTATTTATTTCGTCTAAAACGAATTTCGTTCATTAATGCATTCGTTTCAGACGAAATTCGTTCATTATTTTAGTTTCGTTCATTATTATTCGTTCGCTTTATAGAATACAATGTAATACTATTGGCTTTCTATAAACCGAACGAGAGCCCCATTCATAAGAAATTCTTATGAATGGGGCTCTCGTTCGGTTCATAGAAAGGCAATAGTATTACTTGTATTCTATAAGCCGAAAGTCTATAAACCGAACGACTTTCGGTTTATAGACTTTCGGCTTATGGAATACATGTAATCCTATTGCTATTCTATAAACCGAACGACTTTCGGTTTATAGAATAGCCATAGGTTTACATGTATTACATAAGCCGAAAGTCTATAAACCGAAAGTCGTTCGGTTTATAGGCTGTGGGCATTTAACTAATAAGAGACAGAGTCTCCATTCATAAAATTATGAATGGAGACTTTGTCTCCGTATAGTTAAAAGCCGGCATTTAACTATAAGGAGACAGAGTCTCCATTCATAAAATTATGAATGGAGACTTTGTCTCCGTGTAGTTAAAAGCCGGCATTTAACTATACGGAGACAGAGTCTCCATTCATAAAATTATGAATGGAGACTTTGTCTCCGTGTAGTAAAATGCCCACAGGCTATAAACCGAACGTTCGGTTTATAGGCTGTCGGCTTATGGAATACTGTATTCCTATTGCTATTCTATAAACCGAACGTTCGGTTTATAGAATAGCCATAGGATTACATGTATTACATAAGCCGAAAGTCTATAAACCGATCGTTCGGTTTATAGGCTTTCGGCATTTTACTACACGGAGACAAAGTCTCCATTCATAATTTTATGAATGGAGACTCTGTCTCTGTATAGTTAAATGCCGACAGCCTATAAACCGAACGACTTTCGGTTTATAGACTTTCGGCTTATGTAATACATGTAATCCTATGGCTATTCTATAAACCGAAAGTCGTTCGGTTTATAGAATAGCAATAGCATTACATGTATTCTATAAACCGAACGTCGTTCGTTTTAAAGACTTTCGGCTTATAGAATACTATTGGCTTTCTATAAACCGAACTAGAGTCGAGTCCCCATTCATAAGAAATTCTTATGAATGAGGAGGGACTCTAGTTAGGTTTACAGAATGCCAATAGTATTCTATAAGCCGAAAGTCTTTAAAACGAACGACGTTCGGTTTATAGAATACATGTAATGCTATTGCTGTTCTATAAACCGAACGTCGTTTGTTTTAAAGACTTTCGGCTTATAGAATACATGCAATGCTATTGGCTTTCTATAAACCGAAAGATTCCCCATTCATACGAATAGGTCAATTGACCTATTCGTATGAATGGGAACTCCATTTCAGTTTATAGGAAGCCAATAGCATTACATGCATTCCATAAACCGAAAGTCATTCATGTCGGTTTATGGAATGTAGTACAATGCTATTGGTATTGTATAAACCGACTCTATTTCGGTTTAGAATGCCAATAGCACGAATGGACGAATGAACGAATGATTTTCGTTTATTAACCATTCGTTCATTCAGATTTTGTTAGTTAAAATTTTCGTTATTCGTTTTTCGGACGAATGGACGAAAATGCTATTTTCGTCCGAAAATGCATTCGTCCGAAAACGAATGCACATGTCTACTGTCAATCCACATCCTGGGAACAGTAGGAAAAAGTAGAGCAATGTGAAAGTACCAGGGAATCATCACGAAGAGGCGAAGATGACCCCTCCCACCATGCAGTCACCCGTGACCTACGTGAAGCCCCTCTCCTGGGCTGCGGGCTAGCATCTGCTGCAGAGGAGGTTCCCCTTTCCGGCGACCAGACTCTGCACCGCTACCTACAGCGGCTACGAACCCCTTGGCGTGAACTCCTACCCCTAGCACACCTAACTGCCCCAGGAGAGGCGCGACCGGCCCGGGAACGCCCGTCCCGACCCCCGTAATGCTGCACCCCCCCACCGTATCCACCTGGATGCTGACTGCCATCCCCACTGGACTCCCCCCGTCTATCTTGATAGGAGACCCTTCTCTCACTACTGAGGATGTGGACAGAGCCGGCAAGGGTGGCGGGGAGAACAATAGCGGTGACACTGACCTTTGCCGCGGCATGAGGGGGGAAGAACCACCTGATGATATGGACCCCCTTTGACCTGCCCCCCACTCTGCTGAACCGAAACTTGCCGGGGGCCTCCTTTTACCCCCCCCCCCCCCCGCTGTGGATGCCCGACCGGGAGCCCGGGACAACCTTGGGCC
This sequence comes from Pelodytes ibericus, assembly GCA_036172795.1. Taxonomy (NCBI): domain Eukaryota; kingdom Metazoa; phylum Chordata; class Amphibia; order Anura; family Pelodytidae; genus Pelodytes; species Pelodytes ibericus. The sequence goes on along the minus strand of CM069857.1, from coordinate 22,411,407 downwards.
TGGGGTCTGAAGGAGATGTATACATTTCTGGGGTAGAGCACCTGGATGGGGCCTGGGACAGACCTGTCGGCATCCTTTGCGGCCTAGCTGAGGTGAGTGTGGCGTGAGGGGCCAACGGGGGCGCGCAATGTGATCCGGGCCCTTAAATCCCCCACCCTTACTGAGCCTGCTCACCTGATGCCGGACTGCGTCCACCGCTGCACCCGCTTGCAGACTGGAGCTTCGTCTGCCACCTCCACGTCCACCAGAGCCAGGCACCACTGCTGAAGCGTTGGGGCCTGATGGCCCGGACCTCCCGTTTGTCCGACTGGTAAGCCCGCCCGCCGGAGCATCATGTTGCTGGACCGCAACTCTCCTCCTGGCCACTTCCGGCGCGATCCTGCTCCAGCCAGCCTCTGCCGCATGTAGTCCACTGGGCCCTGGTAATTCTTCATGCCCAGGGCTAAGTCGGCGAGGAGGCCTCACCCGACGGGAAGGCCTCCCGGATGAAGTAGTAGCGGTCCCAGATGCGGCTACAGGACACTCCAATATTCCCTGCAGCCAGCCTGGCCAGTTAACCAATGCAGCAGCCCTCATATCTGCCAGGATCCTGTCGATTTCGGACTCCATGGTTCCTGAAAAATAAGAAAAACATGGGGAAAAACTTTTCCTAAAATGGCCCCCAAACTTTCTGTTCCTAGCTTTTATACATTCCCAACTCCTCCCACTAATTCCCACTATAGGCTGACATATTCCCTCATCACCCTGTCAGGATTGCCCCTCCACGACCTTGTCTGGGGGCTACAGGGTGAATGGTGAGCTTATTTGAGCAATCACCAAACCGCCTTTGCCACTAATTCGCTGTTACTGATGGCTATGTGCTCAGACAGCTTAAAAAAAAATCTCAAATATTTTTACTGTACACGTAATCCCCTAGCGTGTATGTGTAGAAAATAAAATGTAAAAAAAGATGCAGACAGATAAAAATTGCTTGGGCGTCAATATCATTGCGTAAGCAGTGATCAACGGCAAAGAAGGGGTTAATAACTCTTAGAAGAGCCTTTGTAGTACTGTAATAAATTACATTACAAAAAAAATGAACCCCTAAAAAATGCACAAACACCAAAAATAAATTGCTTTGATGTGCACGATCACTGCTTACGCAAGATCAGTGACAGGGAAGGGGTTAAACGCAGGGAACTGCTTTTATAATTTTTTTTTAATTGTTTTATTAATCGTGTGTTGTGTATTTATTATTTTTTTGTACTTTTACTTACTTTTATAACTCTGATCTGTCTCTCTCCCTCACTAAAAAACAATGTGAGGAGAGAGAGGCAGATCCTAACTGTTCAGATCAATATAGGGTTAATATTGATCTGACCAGGCAGTGGGGGTGCTCATCAGAGCATCCCTACTACTTGTCAGTTTGCCTGCAGTCACAGATTGCCTCTGTGACCAAGATCATGCATTTTTTTTGGAGTGTTACTGATTGCCTCAACTTGCGAGGCAATCAGCAACACTTACTGAGCATAAGAAGTGTTACGGTGTACCAGTGACACCCAGGAGGAGGGACCCTTGTTGCAAGATCACCTCTTGGGAAGTACTTTGTGGTGTTCACCCTGACAAATATGTACCCGAAGGTTGAGCCCAGGGTAATGTTTTGCCAGGGGTTTGTGCAGCACAAGTACAACCTAGAGGTAACCAGGAATGGGATGCTGGAGTACTCTGAGCAGCACAGGAGACAAGACAGACTGGAACTGGTTGATGATATCAATAGGCTGAGAACAAGCAAAGTTGAGGAGCAAGCCAGGGGATCGAGGCAGGCAGAAGTCAAGCAAAGTCAAAAACAAGCTGAGGATTCGAGGCAGGCAGAGATCAAACGAAGTCAGGGTCGATGCAGGCGGAGATCAAAAACAGAGTCAAAGAACAAGCCAAGGGTCAGTATCAGGAGTCAGACAAAATGTAACAATAGCCCAAAAACAGAGAGAACTCTTTGCACAGGCAACTAGAAGACGAATGAACAGGTGAATAAATATAGGAAGTAATTAGCATAGACCAATGGAGAAGGAGATGGGTGTGTCAGGAGGGAGGAACAGGAAAAACAAAAAGAATACAGAAAACTAAAATATATATGCATATATATTACAATAGAAGAGAATCCCAAGTGATAGAAAGAAAGTAAAACCGAAAATAAAACAAAAATGAATGCATCTATTTGAAGTCTGTATAGAGAGCAAACAGACTCCAAAAACATGGCCACCGTAGATGAAAAGTGTCTCCAGAAGTCACTAGTGACTTTCTGACTCCAAAAACATGGCTGCTGCAACAACATGAGAGCTATGACGGCGTGAGGAAGGAGGTGACAAGCGATGTGAGGGGATCAGGTGAGTGACAAGAAGCAAAAAAATGTGCTTCCTATGCTCGTTTTTAAATGCCCGTCGTTCTAAAGGCACCTTTTAAACCCGGCATTTCAATAGCTCTCCGGAGCGATCGAAATGCCGACGGGCATTTTTTTCAGTATTGTACAGTGCTTCCATACGGAAGCATCGCTACAATACCGCTTGAGCAATGAAAGCGGAAAAACTCTGCTTTCAGTGCTCGTTTTGACACAGGACGGACCTAGCACGTCCTGTGTCGCCAAGGGGTTAATAGTCCACTGATAATATGCCCATTAATAGACCACTGATAATATGTCCATTAATAGCCCACTGATAATATGACCATTAATAGCCCACTGATAATTTGTCCATTAATAGCCCACTGTTAATATGTCCATTATTAGCCCACTGTTAATATGTCCATTAATAGCCCACTGTTAATATGTCCATTAATAGCCCACTGTTAATATGTCCATTAATAGCCCACTGTTAATATGTCCATTAATAGCCCACTGTTAATATATCCATTAATAGCCCACTGTTAATATATCCATTAATAGCCCACTGATAATATGTCCATTAATAGCCCACTGATAATATGTCCATTAATAGCCCACTGATAATATGTCCATTAATAGCCCCCTGATAATATGTCCATTAATAGCCCACTGATAATATGTCCATTAATAGCCCACTGATAATATGTCCATTAATAGCCCCCTAATAATGCGTCCATTAATAGCCCCCTAATAATGTGTCCATTAATAGCCCCCTGATAATATGTCCATTAATAGCCCCCTGATATTTGTCCATTAATAGCCCCCTGATAATATGTCCATTAATAGCCCACTGATAATATGTCCATTAATAGCCCCCTAATAATATGTCCATTAATAGCCCCCTGATAATATGTCCATTAATAGCCCCCTGATAATATGTCCATTAATAGCCCACTGATAATATGTCCATTAATAGCCCACAGATAATATGTCCATTAATAGCCCACTGATAATATGTCCATTAATAGCCCACTGATAATATGTCCATTAATAGCCCACTGATAATATGTCCATTAATAGCCACTGATAATTTGTCCATTAATAGCCCACTGATAATATGTCCATTAATAGCCCACTGATAATATGTCCAGTAATAGCTCACTATTAATATGTCCATTAATAGCCACTGATAATATGACCATTAATAGCCCACTGATAATATGTCCATTAATAGCCCACTGATAATATGTCCATTAATAGCCCACTGATAATATGTCCAGTAATAGCTCACTATTAATATGTCCATTAATAGCCCCCTGATAATATGTCCATTAATAGCCCACTGATAATATGTCCATTAATAGCCCACTGATAATATGTCCAGTAATAGCTCACTATTAATATGTCCATTAATAGCCCACTGATAATATGTCCATTAATAGCCCACTGATAATTTGTCCATTAATAGCCCACTGATAATTTGTCCATTAATAGCCCACTGATAATTTGTCCATTAATAGCCCACTGATAATATGTCCATTAATAGCCCACTGATAATATGTCCATTAATAGCCCACTGATAATATGTCCATTAATAGCCCACTGATAATATGTCCATTAATAGCCCCCTGATAATATGTCCATTAATAGCCCACTGATAATATGTCCATTATTAGCCCACTGATAATATGTCCATTAATAGCCCACTGATAATATGTCCATTAATAGCCCCCTGATAATATGTCCATTAATAGCCCACTGATAATATGTCCATTAATAGCCCCCTAATAATATGTCCATTAATAGCCCACTGATAATATGTCCATTAATAGCCCACTGATAATATGTCCATTAATAGCCCACTGATAATATGTCCATTAATAGCCCACTGATAATATGTCCATTAATAGCCCACTGATAATATGTCCATTAATAGCCCACTGATAATATGTCCATTAATAGCCCACTGATAATATGTCCATTAATAGCCCACTGATAATATGTCCATTAATAGCCCCCTAATAATATGTCCATTAATAGCCCCCTAATAATATGTCCATTAATAGCCCACTGATAATATGTCCATTAATAGCCCACTGATAATATATCCATTAATAGCCCACTGATAATATGTCCATTAATAGCCCACTGATAATATTTCCATTAATATCCCACTGATAATATGTCCATTAATAGCCCACTGATAATATGTCCATTAATAGCCCACTGATAATTTGTCCATTAATAGCCCACTGATAATATGTCCATTAATAGCCCACTGATAATATGTCCATTAATAGCCCACTGATAATTTGTCCATTAATAGCCCACTGATAATATGTCCATTAATAGCCCACTGATAATATGTCCATTAATAGCCCACGGATAATATGTCCATTAATAGCCCACTGATAATATATCCATTAATAGCCCACGGATAATATGTCCATTAATAGCCCCCTAATAATATGTCCATTAATAGCCCACTGATAATATGTCCATTAATAGCCCACTGATAATATGTCCATTAATAGCCCACTGATAATATGTCCATTAATAGCCCACTGATAATATGTCCATTAATAGCCCACTGATAATATGTCCATTAATAGCCCACGGATAATATGTCCATTAATAGCCCCTTGATAATATGTCCATTAATAGCCCCCTAATAATATGTCCATTAATAGCCCACTGATAATTTGTCCATTAATAGCCCACGGATAATATGTCCATTAATAGCCCCCTAATAATATGTCCATTAATAGCCCACTGATAATATGACCATTAATAGCCCACTGATAATTTGTCCATTAATAGCCCACTGTTAATATGTCCATTATTAGCCCACTGTTAATATGTCCATTAATAGCCCACTGTTAATATGTCCATTAATAGCCCACTGTTAATATGTCCATTAATAGCCCACTGTTAATATGTCCATTAATAGCCCACTGTTAATATATCCATTAATAGCCCACTGTTAATATATCCATTAATAGCCCACTGATAATATGTCCATTAATAGCCCACTGATAATATGTCCATTAATAGCCCACTGATAATATGTCCATTAATAGCCCCCTGATAATATGTCCATTAATAGCCCACTGATAATATGTCCATTAATAGCCCACTGATAATATGTCCATTAATAGCCCCCTAATAATGCGTCCATTAATAGCCCCCTAATAATGTGTCCATTAATAGCCCCCTGATAATATGTCCATTAATAGCCCCCTGATATTTGTCCATTAATAGCCCCCTGATAATATGTCCATTAATAGCCCACTGATAATATGTCCATTAATAGCCCCCTAATAATATGTCCATTAATAGCCCCCTGATAATATGTCCATTAATAGCCCCCTGATAATATGTCCATTAATAGCCCACTGATAATATGTCCATTAATAGCCCACAGATAATATGTCCATTAATAGCCCACTGATAATATGTCCATTAATAGCCCACTGATAATATGTCCATTAATAGCCCACTGATAATATGTCCATTAATAGCCACTGATAATTTGTCCATTAATAGCCCACTGATAATATGTCCATTAATAGCCCACTGATAATATGTCCAGTAATAGCTCACTATTAATATGTCCATTAATAGCCACTGATAATATGACCATTAATAGCCCACTGATAATATGTCCATTAATAGCCCACTGATAATATGTCCATTAATAGCCCACTGATAATATGTCCAGTAATAGCTCACTATTAATATGTCCATTAATAGCCCCCTGATAATATGTCCATTAATAGCCCACTGATAATATGTCCATTAATAGCCCACTGATAATATGTCCAGTAATAGCTCACTATTAATATGTCCATTAATAGCCCACTGATAATATGTCCATTAATAGCCCACTGATAATTTGTCCATTAATAGCCCACTGATAATTTGTCCATTAATAGCCCACTGATAATTTGTCCATTAATAGCCCACTGATAATATGTCCATTAATAGCCCACTGATAATATGTCCATTAATAGCCCACTGATAATATGTCCATTAATAGCCCACTGATAATATGTCCATTAATAGCCCCCTGATAATATGTCCATTAATAGCCCACTGATAATATGTCCATTATTAGCCCACTGATAATATGTCCATTAATAGCCCACTGATAATATGTCCATTAATAGCCCCCTGATAATATGTCCATTAATAGCCCACTGATAATATGTCCATTAATAGCCCCCTAATAATATGTCCATTAATAGCCCACTGATAATATGTCCATTAATAGCCCACTGATAATATGTCCATTAATAGCCCACTGATAATATGTCCATTAATAGCCCACTGATAATATGTCCATTAATAGCCCACTGATAATATGTCCATTAATAGCCCACTGATAATATGTCCATTAATAGCCCACTGATAATATGTCCATTAATAGCCCACTGATAATATGTCCATTAATAGCCCCCTAATAATATGTCCATTAATAGCCCCCTAATAATATGTCCATTAATAGCCCACTGATAATATGTCCATTAATAGCCCACTGATAATATATCCATTAATAGCCCACTGATAATATGTCCATTAATAGCCCACTGATAATATTTCCATTAATATCCCACTGATAATATGTCCATTAATAGCCCACTGATAATATGTCCATTAATAGCCCACTGATAATTTGTCCATTAATAGCCCACTGATAATATGTCCATTAATAGCCCACTGATAATATGTCCATTAATAGCCCACTGATAATTTGTCCATTAATAGCCCACTGATAATATGTCCATTAATAGCCCACTGATAATATGTCCATTAATAGCCCACGGATAATATGTCCATTAATAGCCCACTGATAATATATCCATTAATAGCCCACGGATAATATGTCCATTAATAGCCCCCTAATAATATGTCCATTAATAGCCCACTGATAATATGTCCATTAATAGCCCACTGATAATATGTCCATTAATAGCCCACTGATAATATGTCCATTAATAGCCCACTGATAATATGTCCATTAATAGCCCACTGATAATATGTCCATTAATAGCCCACGGATAATATGTCCATTAATAGCCCCTTGATAATATGTCCATTAATAGCCCCCTAATAATATGTCCATTAATAGCCCACTGATAATTTGTCCATTAATAGCCCACGGATAATATGTCCATTAATAGCCCCCTAATAATATGTCCATTAATAGCCCACTGATAATATGTCCATTAATAGCCCACTGATAATATGTCCATTAATAGCCCACTGATAATATGTCCATTAATAGCCCACTGATAATATGCCCATTAATAGCCCCCTGATAATATGTCCATTAATAGCCCACTGATAATATGTCCATTAATAGCCCCCTAATAATATGTCCATTAATAGCCCACGGATAATATGTCCATTAATAGCCCCCTAATAATATGTCCATTAATAGCCCATGGATAATATGTCCATTAATAGCCCCCTAATAATATGTCCATTAATAGCCCACTGATAATATGTCCATTAATAGCCCACTGATAATATGTCCATTAATAGCCACTGATAATATGTCCATTAATAGCCCACTGATAATATGTCCATTAATAGCCCACTGATAATATGTCCATTAATAGCCCACTGATATGTCCATTAATAGCCCACTGATAATATGTCCATTAATAGCCCACTGATAATATGTCCATTAATAGCCCACTGATAATATGTCCATTAATAGCCCACTGATAATATGTCCATTAATAGCCACTGATAATATGTCCATTAATAGCCCACTGATAATATGTCCATTAATAGCCCACTGATAATATGTCCATTAATAGCCCACTGATAATTTGTCCATTAATAGCCCACTGATAATATGTCCATTAATAGCCCGCTGATAATTTGTCCATTATTAGCCCACTGATAATTTGTCCATTATTAGCCCACTGATGATCTGTCCATTAATAGCCCACTGATGATCTGTCCATTAATAGCCCACTGATAATATGTCCATTAATAGCCCACTGATAATATGTCCATTAATAGCCCCCTAATAATATGTCCATTAATAGCCCACTGATAATATGTCCATTAATAGCCCACTGATAATATATCCATTAATAGCCCACGGATAATATGTCCATTAATAGCCCACTGATAATATATCCATTAATAGCCCACGGATAATATGTCCATTAATAGCCCACTGATAATATGTCCATTAATAGCCCACGGATAATATGTCCATTAATAGCCCCCTGATAATATGTCCATTAATAGCCCACAGATAATTTGTCCATTAATAGCCCACGGATAATATGTCCATTAATAGCCCCCTAATAATATGTCCATTAATAGCCCACTGATAATATGTCCATTAATAGCCCACTGATAATATGTCCATTAATAGCCCCCTGATAATATGTCCATTAATAGCCCACTGATAATATGCCCATTAATAGCCCCCTGATAATATGTCCATTAATAGCCCACTGATAATATGTCCATTAATAGCCCCCTAATAATATGTCCATTAATAGCCCACGGATAATATGTCCATTAATATCCCCCTAATAATATGTCCATTAATAGCCCACGGATAATATGTCCATTAATAGCACCCCTAATAATATGTCCATTAATAGCCCACTGATAATATGTCCATTAATAGCCACTGATAATATGTCCATTAATAGCCCACTGATAATATGTCCATTAATAGCCACTGATAATATATCCATTAATAGCCCACTGATAATATGTCCATTAATAGCCCACTGATAATATGTCCATTAATAGCCCACTGATAATATGTCCATTAATAGCCCACTGATAATATGTCCATTAATAGCCACTGATAATATGTCCATTAATAGCCCACTGATAATATGTCCATTAATAGCCCACTGATAATATGTCCATTAATAGCCCACTGATAATATGTCCATTAATAGCCCACTGATAATTTGTCCATTAATAGCCCACTGATAATATGTCCATTAATAGCCCGCTGATAATTTGTCCATTATTAGCCCACTGATAATTTGTCCATTATTAGCCCACTGATGATCTGTCCATTAATAGCCCACTGATGATCTGTCCATTAATAGCCCACTGATAATATGTCCATTAATAGCCCACTGATAATATGTCCATTAATAGACCACTAATAATATGTCCATTAATAGCCCACTGATAATATGTCCATTAATAGCCCACTGATAATATGTCCATTAATAGCCCACTGATAATATGTCCATTAATAGCCCACGGATAATATGTCCATTAATAGCCCCCTAATAATATGTCCATTAATAGCCCACTGATAATATGTCCATTAATAGCCCCCTAATAATATGTCCATTAATAGCCCACTGTTAATATGTCCATTAATAGCCCACTGATAATATGTCCATTAATAGCCCCCTAATAATGTGTCCATTAATAGCCCACTGATAATATGCCCATTAATAGGCCACTGGTAATATGTCCATTAATAGCCCACTTATAATATGACCATTAATAGCCCACTGATAATATGTCCATTAATAGCCCACTGTTAATATGTCCATTAATAGCCACTGATAATATGTCCATTCATAGCCCACTTATAATATGACCATTAATAGCCCACTGATAATTTGTCCATTAATAGCCCCCTGTTAATATGTCCATTATTAGCCCACTGTTAATATGTCCATTAATAGCCAATGCTAATATGTCCATTAATAGCCCACTGTTAATATGTCCATTATTAGCCCACTGTTAATATGTCCATTAATAGCCCACTGATAATATGTCCATTAATAGCCCACTGATAATATGTCCATTAATAGCCCACTGATAATATGTCCATTAATAGCCCACTGATAATTTGTTTGGAAGAGGAGGAGGAAGAAGAGGGGTCATTTCCACGGTTGTCAGGCCAGTCATTCACAAGTGGCTTGGAGGGTGGGTTCCTGCACTAGCATAGGCCAGGTACACAACTGTCAAGCCAGGGCACAGTTTTGGAACCGTGTTCACAGCAGGGTGGCACCCAACGCAGCCCATGGGCATCACTGGAGCGTGGCTGGGGGGATACGGAGGACACAGATGATACACCTCCCACAGAGAACAGCTTGTCCTTGCCTCTGGGCAGCTTGGCACACATGAGCGACTACATGCTGCAGTGCATTGCGCGACGACTGCCGAGTTGCCCACATTCTAACATGTGCTGATTACTGGGTGACCACCCTGCTGGATCCCCGTTACAAGGACAACGTGCCGTCCTTCATTTCCATCACTGGAGCGTGATCATAAGATGCGCGACTACTAGCGCATGCTGGTAGACGCGCTGCTGGGGGCATTCCAAAATGACACCGGGGGCTCAATGGAAGCACAAGGCGAGGGCAGAGGAAGAGGTCGGCAACGCAGCTGGCGCAGCATGGCCGAAATGTGGAAATGCTTTGTCTGCACGCCACAACAAGCTGCACCACCATCTGATATGCAACGTCTTAGCAGGAGGCAGCATTTCAGCAACATGGTGGTACAGTACGTATGCACAGGCCTACACATACTGACTGATGGGTCTACCCCATTCAACTTCTGGGTCTCCAAATTGGGCACATGGCCTGAGCTTGCCCTTTACGCCTTGGAGCTGGCCTGCCCTGCAGCCAGTGTATTGTCTGATCGTGTGTTTAGCACGGGAGGGGGAGTTATTACAGACAAGCGCAGCAGCCTGTCCACAGCCAACGTGGACAAGCTCACGTTTATTAAGATGAACCAGGCATGGATCCCACCAAACTTCTCTGTACCTTGTGCAGAATAGACATTTATACCGGCCTCACCCAGTCATTGTTATACTCAAGTGCACTTATTCTTTGTTTTCTGTTGTTATTTGGGCTACCAAAATTTATAAAAACAAATAAAAAACAGTGTTGGCTACCTCCTCCTCCTCCTCCTCCAGCGCCGCTTCCACCTACACCGCCACGGTCACCGCCTCCTCAACCTATGGGTAGTATAAACTGAAAGAGAATACCCTGCACTCCAACAGTCTCTCAAATGGATAATTCTGTTGATCCTCCTGGCAGCCATGTAGTGCTGTATTTACCGCGAGGCATCCGAGTCGGATGCCTAGGGCGGCAAATTTTGAAGGGCGGCAGCGCCCCCCAGCACTGCAAAAAAAAAAATAACAAAAATTTAAAAAAGCACTGATAAAAAAAGAAAAAATTGAGAAAAAAAAATTATCCCCCCAAAAATCCGACCCTTTAAAGAAAAAAAAAGACCGCGCTTGCAGGCAGAGACGGAGGTCAGAGAGGATCAGAAGATCCCCCCTCACCATCGCGCTGCTTGCCAGGCTGCACGGGGAGCCGAACAGGCAGCACAGAGAAACCTCCGTGCTGCCTGTTCGGCTCCCCGTGCAGTGTGACAGGGAAGTGCCGACAGTCACGTCACTGTCGGCACAACCGCCGGGGAGCCGAAGAAGCAGCATGGAGGACTCCATGCTGCCTGCCACTAGCCACCAGGGAAAGGTAAGTGCTGGGTAGATGGGGGGGGGGGGGGGGGGGTATTTGGCCAAATTAGCAGGGGCTTATTAAATGGCAAATCACACTGGCATTTTATTGGGCAAATTGGCTGGGCACATTAAATGGCAAATAACACTGGCATATTATTGGGCAAATTGGAAGGGGCACATTAAATGGCAAATGACACTGGCATATTAGTGGGCAAATTGCCAGTGGCATATTAAATGGCAACTAACACTGGCATATTATTGGGCAAATTGTCAGGGGCACATTAAATGGCAAATAACACCGGAATATTAATGGGCAAATTGGCAGGGGCATATTAAATGACAAATAACATTGGCATATTATTGGGCAAATTGGCTGCGGGATATAAAATGGCAAATAACACTGGCATATTATTGGGCAAATTAGCAGGGGCATATTAAAAGGTAAATAACACTGGCATATTGTTGGGCAAATTGTCAGGGGCATATTAAATGGCAAATAACACTGGCATTTTATTGGGCAAATTGGCTGCGGGATATAACATGGAAAATAACACTTGCATATTATTGGGCAAATTAGCAGGGGCTTATTAATGACAAATAACACTAACATATTATTGAGCAAATTGTCAGGGGCATATTAAATGGCAAATAACACTGGCATATTATTGGGCAAATTGGCTGGGGCTTATTAATGACAAATAACACTAACATATTATTGAGCAAATTGTCAGGGGCATATTAAATGGCAAATAACACTGGCATATTATTGGGCAAATTAGCAGGGGCATATTAAATGGCAAATAACATTGGCATTTTATTGGGCAAATTGGCAGGGGCATATTAAATGGCAAGTAACACTGGCATATTATTGGGCAAATTGGCAGGGGCATATTAAATGGCAAATAACACTGGCATTTTATTGGGCAAATTGGCAGGGGCATATTAAATGGCAAGTAACACTGGCATATTATTGGGCAAATTGGCAGGGGCATATTAAACGGCAAATAACACTGGCATATTATTGGGCAAATTGGCTGGGGCTTATTATTCGCAAATAACACTAACATATTATTGGGCAAAATGGCAGGGGCATGTTAAATGGCAAATAATACTGCCTTAATATATGGCAAATTGGTTGGGGCATATTACCGGTAAATGGCAGAATAACATATTATTGGGCAAATTGGCTGGGTAATATCAATGGCAAATTATACTGGCATAATATTGGGCAAATTGGCAGGGGCTGATTAAATGGCAAATACTGGCATATTATTGTGGACATTAGCTGTGACTTATTAATGGCAAATAATGCTTGCATATAATTGGGCAAATTGGCTGGGGCATATTAATGGCAAATTATTTGGCAAATTAGCTGGGGAATATTATGGGCAAATAATATTGGCAATGTGTATGTAATGAGGTGATAGATGCATGTAAATGGGGCGATGGGGCATGTCTTTTGTGTGCAACGTGGGTTATGGGTCATGTCGTGGGTGTGCATCGTAGGTAGGAGGGGTGCACAAAATGTGTCTGCCTAGGGAAGCACAAAACCAAGATACACCACTGCAGCCATGCTTTAAATTTAGATTTATGTTCTTCCAAAGCTAAAATCAAAGATTCAATCTAGTGCTATTTTAATGGCTCAGCTGTATTTCTAATTTGTATGTATTTTATGTTATTTTAAGTTATTCCCTGTCCACATTTGCTTGCAGGGCATTTGTCCTACTCTTACCCACATTTTACTTCATTTTGCAGCCCTATAGCCCTTTCCAGGACTTTTTTAGAGGCATTTTAGTGGAGAAAAGTTTGTGTCCCCATTGACTTCAATAGGGTTCGGGGTCAAGTTCGAGCACGGACCCGGACATTTTTTCGAAGTTTGGCCGAACCTGCCGAACCCGAACATCAAGGTGTCCGCTCAACTCTAATCATGTGGAATAATTCTGTGGTACTTAATAAAAAAACAATTAATACTGCAAGCCAAGATGGAAAAAGACTGTTGGTCTTACCTGAACTCCCCTAAACAACACGCAATTTGGAAAAATTGGTATGATCAAATAATCATCTATTTAGAGAATCTACACATGTGACATAACTACTACGCACATATCGGCCAAAATTCTCCCTCTCTCGTCCTCTCTGGATAAAACATCCTGCAAAGTCAATTGTTTGTCCTGTACGTTTTACGTAATTGTCTGTATGTTGTCTTTAAGGACACTGGACCCCCACATAAGTGATAAAAATAAATTATGATCAAGGTCAAATGGAGATTCTAACATATAACTGCTTATGAGGTCTTCACTTACTCCCCCCCCCCCTAATTACCCAGCCTCTTATATAAATACACGCAAAAGAAAGGTGGAAAACACATTAGAGGAAGCTTGACACAAGGATGACCCAATAAACTAGCATATATATATATTATCACGAATATACGTGCCGGATGTCTGAGTGTCTTAAAAAAAAAAAAAAATAATAATAATTTCAAAAAAAAATTAAACAATTTTCCCCCTATTTTAGACATTTACTTGACATTTCTGCTAACACAATGCAATGATTCTTTGTTTATTCTTTACATTCACAGTAAAAGATGATATTCAGCTGATACAGTCCCTTTAGGTTCTGTTTTAGTTGAAAGATTACATCAGGGTAAGTCGTGGGTGCAATGTGGGTGTAGAGGAAGGAACTAAAAACAAGAAATCGATTCTTTCAATAACCTTTTTATTACAAATGTAAAAAGCTGAATTATAATAATGTTTCTTTTTTCTTAAGCTCACGAAAAGTGTGTAACAAGTACAATGTGGGCCTGGTACGCTACATTCACAGTAAAAACAATTTTCCAGGTGATACTGTCCCTTTAAGTTGCTTGAAATGCAGGGTAAATGGTGTCACTTCTGAGTACTGTGATGTCATTCAGGAAGGAAGCTTGGGGAGACAGGCAGAGCTGTTGCTATAGTAACACCAATAAGGCTTGACACTTTCTGTGCAGCTTGTAGGAGATGGGAACTGCTGAGGAAATCATTGGACAGGTCTGTTTCTTTACATATTATTGGACACTGTAGGTGGAACTGCCCCATTAATAATACTGCTTTACCCCCCTCTCTGTGCATTATATGTACAGACTAATACAGAACAAACATTATATGAAACACAAAATATAGAGTTTTCTTGTTTATCACAATTAATCCAGTGAATTTTAAAGTATTTGAATTAAAAGGAGGAATGTGTATTATATATGATATCAGCTTAACATATTGTAACATATGGTCTGATGGGGTAACACACAGTGCACAGTGTTTAGTTTGTGTAGGTTTATTTGTATAAAGCCACAATGATAATCAACAGGCAGATTGTGATTTTACATCAAAAAATAACTTACAAAGTATAATGTAACTCAGTCTGAGCAGTAACTTCACATCAGCAGGTTCCATGTCTGCTTCAGGGGTAATATCCCAAATAATAACTGCACAGGACTAAGCATCCTTCTGAATGCTCTTCCATTAGACTGCACAGCTCTGTCCTGCTCCCAGCCAAGCTGCACTGCGTCCTGCATACAATGCTGTAGCCAGGGCCACCATCAGAAATTTCAGGGCCCCTTACAGAGTAAATTCTGCCCCCACCTCATATCTCCCTTTCACCCCCCTTCCCTCCCAAAGTAATTTTATCCAGGTCTTTGTATTTCATGCCAATGATTTACATACACCCCAGGACATGCACCATCACCTGTATTAAACATCCATTAATATGCCACTGATAATTTGCTCATTAATATCGAACTGATAGTTTGCTCATTAATATGCCACTGATAATGTGTCCATTAATATGCCACTGATAATTTGCTCATTAATATGCCACTGATAGCTCATTAATATGCCACTGATAATGTGTCCATTAATATGCCACTGATAATTTGCTCATTATTATGCCACTGATCATTTGCTGATTAATAAACCACTGATAATGTGTCCATTAATATGCCACTGATAATTTGCTCATTAATATGCCACTGATAGTTAGCTCATTAATATGCCACTGATAATGTGTCCATTAATATGCCACTGATAATTTGCTCATTAATATGCCACTGATAGTTAGCTCATTAATATTCCACTGATAATGTGTCAATTAATATGCCACTGATAATTTGCTCATTAATATGCCACTGATAGTTAGCTCATTAATATGCCACTGATAATGTGTCCATTAATATGCCACTGATAATTTGCTCATTATTATGCCACTGATCATTTGCTGATTAATAAACCACTGATAATGTGTCCATTAATATGCCACTGATAATTTGCTCATTAATATGCCACTGATTATTTGCTCATTAATATGCACTGATAATTTGTCCATTAATAGGCCACTGATAATTTGTCATTTATATGCCACTGAAAATTTGTCCATTAATATGCCACTGATAATTTGTCCATTGAAATGCCACTGATAATTTGTCCATTAATATGCCACATCCAATTTGCCCAAAACGACAGTCACAATAAATCCCACAGACCCACATTGACTAGGTGATTGATTTCCTTCTCGTCACATATGACTACTGTAAAGCAACATGCAAAACTTAAATGTGGCCGTTAGATCTCTCCAGTGTCCTGTTCATTAACAGAAATGTACAAAGAACAAGAGGTCACCCCCTGAGACTGGAAGAGCAAAGATTTCATAGGCAGCAAAGGAAGGGATTCTTTACGCTAAGGACAATAAAGTTATGGAACTCACTGCCATGAGAGGTAGTGCTTTCAACTATAATAGATGTATTTAAAAATGGTCTGGATGTTTTTTTTTAGAAAAGCAGAGCATATAGGGATATTAATAATAGAATAAACATTAATAATAGAGCTTATTGATCCAAGGAGAAATCTGATTGGCCTTTGGAGTCAAGAAGGAATTTTTCCCCCTGGGATGCAAAATTCCAAATATCTTTCTCAGGGGCTTTTACCTTCTTTTGGATCAAAAGCTGGAATGATAGGTAGAATGGTTGAACTTGTGTCTTTTTTCATCTTAAATTACTAGGTTACTATGTTAGATACAAAAATGGCATCCAGGCCCCTTACAACGCTAATAGTTTGAGCCCCCTGATGGCGGCCGTCTAGACCAGTGATGACAAACATTTTTCAACATAACTTGAGTGTTCAATCATATGCAGGAAGCCAAAATAAGGCTCTCAAAGTGCCCTCTTTTTACAGGCATTTTGCCCATTTATATCAGCTACCTTTATTCCCTTAATAAAAGACAATGCCTGTCTTAGGTCATAACATTTCCAGATACACCACTGGGGTCTACCATGAGTTTATTCTTATCTGTGTATGTTCTGCTCACTGACATTATTCTAACTGGACCAAAATGCTAAGCAGCCAATCAGAATGCAGCTTTGGTTTCTGATTTAGACTTTGTTTTTAAGGTTCTGATTCTTTCATTAACTTTTTTTTCTCTAAAATGCAGACATTCCTGAAGAACTCAAATGTATAGCAAGTCAGTAAGTTAACTTGGCTCACTTTGTTTTGTTTTGTTAACTTTTAACCCACAAGTAGGATTATTTCTGTGTGTAATATAATGCCTGTCCAGAGAGGACTGCAGAATATGCTTGAAATAAAATATCTATTAGACTTTTGCTGCTTCTGTCTTAACCCCTTAGTGACAAGACATTTTCACCTTGACTTTCCTTTGGTGACAATGGCTGTTTTGACATTTCTAGGGTGTTTGTGTTTAGCTGTAATTTTTTTCTTTCTCACATACAGTACCCACACAAATTATATGTTGTTTTTATCGTCATAAGAAGGGCTTTCATTAGATACCATTATGTTCATCATATCTGATAATTTACTAAAAAAGAATCATAAAATATAATGAAAAATTTAAAAAAACCACTTTTTCTAATTTGACCTAAAATATAATTTACACAAATAAAATCATTAAAAAAGACCCCGTCTAAATAGTTTCTAAATGTTCTCCCCAGTTCAAAAATATGCATGTTTCCATATTTTTCGGTATTTTTTTGCGAGTTATGGGGCAAAAACCAAAAATAATGTTTTTTGTTTTTTTCCTATATTGATCTTTTGACCCCAACCCGAACCCAAAATTTAACCCCAACACTAAATTTAACCCCAACTCTTTTTTAACTTTAATTTAATTTGAACCCTATCCCTTATGCTAAAAAATATTTAATTTTAACCCTATAGGCTAATATAGCTAAATAACCTGTTTTTAATTAATTAAATATGTATTTTACATTTTTTCCATTGCAATGCTACTAAACTACCACTAGTGGTAGTCAAGTAGCATATTCAGAGTGACGGAAGTGAAGTTACTTTCACTTCCGAAGCTCAGACCGGCAGAGGGCTTAGCCATATTGACGGAGCAGCATGCTCCGTCAATATTGCTCCCCACGATCGCTCCGTGGGGCGATCGTGGGGGTCCCAAAATAGAAATTTCGGTGCTGGCTATTGCCTCGATGTCTGTAAAATCACGTTGATCACGAAAACCGCTTCATTGACTGCAGGACGTGCCAGGCACGTCCTTTGTCTTTAAGGGAGTTTCTCCCAGGACGTGCCTGGCACGTCCTTTGTCGGCAAGGGGTTAAAGAAATTTTTTTAAAGCAATAAATGAATTTCCGCTTAATTGAAAGATGGCATCCAGTGTAGGTATTTTATATAGAAATGCTTTAATGAAAGAATACAAATAAAGTACCTTACTGAGCCATCTTTACCCCATAAAACTCCACCAGGAGGCAGCCATTTTGTTTAGAATCTATGGTCAGATGGGTGAGATCTTTGTTCATTTGAACCAAGGTGAGATCATAACCCAAGATTCTAAACAACATGTCTGCCTCCTGAGAGCACAATATGGAGTAAAGAAGACTCAAAAACTAACAGTTTTTTTATTCTTTCATCAAATAATATCTGTATAAATCATCTACATTTAAAACAATCTTTTAATTAAACATAAATTATTGTTTTGCTACAGAATCCAATTTACACATTCCCAGAAAGGTAACTAAGGTTTAAATTGGTGTAAGCCCCTTTTTTTCTTCTGCTTTACTTTTTCCTTTTCTTTAATTTCTGTTTATTCATACTTGGAAATTTAATACAGAAAAACATAAGCAAGCATACAGCTTAATCACCTTTCAGTGTCCAACAATCCAGATATTTCTCCTTTTCCATGTTCTCCTCAGGCCCTCCTTACTCCGATCCCATTTTATCCAATAGGCTTAAACATAAAACTGAGCAGAGCCTATCCTGGATCTAGGCTCTGAGAGCAGCGAAAGAAAGGGAGGAAAAAAGATAAATAAATCATATTAAAAAATAATAATGATTGTATATATAAAGCACTAGTCCTATCCACTCCTAAATTACCTTAACATTATCCCTAGGCTGCCCCTACCGCACCCTACACTTAATCACACTATCCCTTATATTGCCCTACTCTTGCCCTCTCTAACCCTACACTACTCTATGCTCATCCTGAACTATGAAGGGGAAAAAGAGCCCTACCCCTAGCTAACCCTAACTTTATCCCTAAGCTGACCATCCTTGGACCCTATTGCTTATTAAATAAAAAAAACTAACGCCCTCTCTCCCTAATATATCCCTACTCTTACCCTCTCTAGTCCTACTTCTGTCCTATGCTACCCTAAACTATCCCAAAAAGAGAGAAATAAAAGAATATTTGTCCACTATAGTATAAGCTTTTCTGTTGTAAGCCAAGTAATTGTTTAAACCTTTCTAATCGTCTCCCTGAAATCCTTTGTCATAGGGCTGAATATTTTTAAAAGGCCGCTGTTTTACTTATCTTATTGATAACAAGATGCTGCTTCATTCAAACCAGAATCCACTGAGCGGATGGAATGAGTTGTGAAAAGTCGGAGAACTTTCATTTAAATTGGAAAAACACGTTCGACGTCCTGGACTTTCGTTCCATCTTTGACCAGCACAAATGTGAACACACATTACCCATACACAAGGAACTGAAGATGACCAGGAAGATCATAATCAGGAAGCAAGAGACACCATGAAGGGCAGAGATGGCATATCACATGAATTAGTTATGACAGGTTTCCAACAAAAGCAAACTGAGATGGCAATAGACTTATAGAAAAGGACATCTGAAGAAGATCAAAGGAATCTCCAAACTATCAGCATTCTGGCAAAGGGATCTGCTGTGTGTCAGAATTCCGGCAAGGAGGTCTGAAGATGGTCAGCTGCACCAATCATTTAATGATATATAGAGTATACCTGTGGTCAGAGATATGACTGCAAAGAGGCAAACTGAAAAGCTACCTTCTGGACTCAGGGAAAGTCATCTTTCAGTTCTCAGGAGAGGAATAACCCCCTGTGGAATTCACCTGGAAGTCATCTGGGCAACCATGGCCGGAAGGCCTGCCTTCCCTCAGGGCATTAAGAGATTGATGTATTGTAGGGAGAAGGGTTTACATAAAAAGGCAGCAGTGATGTCTAATCATATAGTGATTGTATGTAAACACTACTTTAAGTCTCAGCTTTTACCAAATTGACTCAACATTAAAGTCTAGAGATGTTTATTTGACAAAATTGGGCAGTGGCTATATTCACCCTGTATTTATACAAAAATATATATATGTATACACACAAACATACAAATTACCTAATTTCCCTTTGGTCTCTCTCTTCCAGATGAAGACGTCAAAAGAAAATCAAAGGGATCTCCCGACTGTCGGCTCTCTGGCAAAGAGATCTGCAGAGTGTCGGCAATCCGGCAAAGAGATGGGCAGAGTGTCAGAATTCCGGCAAAGAGGTCTGAAGATGGTCAACGTCACTCAAATAACGAAGATCAAAGGGGTCTCCCAACTGTCGGCTCCCTGGCAAAGAGATCTGCAGAGTGTCAGCAATCCGGCAAAGAGGTCTGAAGATAGTCAACGTCACTCAAATAAAGAAAATCAAAGAGATCTCCCTACTGTCGGCTCCCTGGCAAAAAGATCTGCAGAGTGTCGGCAATCCAGCAAAGAGATGTGCTGAGTGTCGGAATTCTGGCAAAGAGGTCCGAAGATAGTCAACGTCACTCAAATAAAGAAGATCAAAGGGATTTCCCAGCTGTCGGTTTCCTGGCAAAGACATCTGCAGAGTGTCGGCAATCCGGCAAAGAGATGTGCAGAGTGTCAGAATTCCGGCAAAGAGGTCTGAAGATGGTCAACGTCACTCAAATAACGAAGATCAAAGGGATCTCCCAGCTGTCGGTTCCCTGGCAAAGAGATCTGCAGAGTGTCGGCAATCCGGCAAAGAGATGTGCAGAGTGTCAGAATTCCGGCAAAGAGGTCTGAAGATGGTCAACGTCACTCAAATAACGAAGATCAAAGGGATCTCCCAGCTGTCGGCTCCCAGGCAAAGAGATCTGCAGAGTGTCGGCAATCCGGCAAAGAGATGTGCAGAGTGTCAGAATTCCGGCAAAGAGGTCTGAAGATAGTCAACGTCACTCAAATGACGAAGATCAAAGGGATCTCCCAGCTGTCGGCCTCCTGGCAAAGAGATCTGCAGAGTGTCGGCAATCCGGCATAGAGATGTGCAGAGTGTCAGAATTCCGGCAAAGAGGTCTGAAGATAGTCAACGTCACTCAAATGACGAAGATCAAAGGGATCTCCCAGCTGTCGGCTCCATGGCAAAAAGATCTGCAGAGTGTCGGCAATCCGGCAAAGAGATGTGCAGAGTGTCAGAATTCCGGCAAAGAGGTCTGAAGATGGTCAACGTCACTCAAATAACGAAGATCAAAGGGATCTCCCAGCTGTCGGCTCCCTGGCAAAGAGATCTGCAGAGTGTCGGCAATCCGGCAAAGAGATGTGCAGAGTGTCAGAATTCCGGCAAAGAGGTCTGAAGATAGTCAACGTCACTCAAATGACGAAGATCAAAGGGATCTCCCAGCTGTCGGCCTCCTGGCAAAGAGATCTGCAGAGTGTCGGCAATCCGTCATAGAGATGTGCGGAGTGTCAGAATTCCGGCAAAGAGGTCTGAGATAGTCAACGTCACTCAAATGACGAAGATCAAAGGGATCTCCCAGCTGTCGGCTACCTGGCAAAAAGATCTGCAGAGTGTCGGCAATCCAGCAAAGAGATGTGCAGAGTGTCAGAATTCCGGCAAAGACGTCTGAAGATGGTCAACGTCACTCAAATAACGAAGATCAAAGGGATCTCCCAGCTGTCGGCCTCCTGGCAAAGAGATCTGCAGAGTGTCGGCAATCCGGCATAGAGATGTGCAGAGTGTCAGAATTCCGGCAAAGAGGTCTGAAGATAGTCAACGTCACTCAAATGACGAAGATCAAAGGGATCTCCCAGCTGTCGGCTCCCTGGCAAAGAGATCTGCAGAGTGTCGGCTATCCGGCAAAGAGATGTGCAGAGTGTCAGAATTCCGGCATAGAGGTCTGAAGATAGTCAACGTCACTCAAATGACGAAGATCAAAGGGATCTCCCAGCTGTCGGCTCCCTGGCAAAGAGATCTGCAGAGTGTCGGCTATCCGGCAAAGAGATGTGCAGAGTGTCAGAATTCCGGCAAAGAGGTCTGAAGATGGTCATCATCACTCAATTAACGAAGATCAAAGGGATCTCCCAGCTGTCGGCTCCCTGGCAAAGAGATCTGCAGAGTGTCGGCTATCCGGCAAAGAGATGTGCAGAGTGTCAGAATTCCGGCAAAGAGGTCTGAAGATGGTCATCGTCACTCAAGTAACGAAGATCAATGGGATCTCCCAGCTGTCGGCTCCCTGTCAAAGAGATCTGCAGAGTGTCGGCTATCCGGCAAAGAGATGTGCAGAGTGTCAGAATTCCGGCAAAGAGGTCTGAAGATGGTCATCGTCACTCAAGTAACGAAGATCAAAGGGATCTCCCAGCTGTCGGCTCCCTGGCAAAGAGATCTGCAGAGTGTCGGCTATCCGGCAAAGAGATGTGCAGAGTGTCAGAATTCCGGCAAAGAGGTCTGAAGATGGTCATCGTCACTCAAGTAACGAAGATCAAAGGGATCTCCCAGCTGTCGGCTCCCTGGCAAAGAGATCTGCAGAGTGTCGGCTATCCGGCAAAGAGATGTGCAGAGTGTCAGAATTCCGGCAAAGAGGTCTGAAGATGGTCATCGTCACTCAAGTAACGAAGATCAAAGGGATCTCCCAGCTGTCGGCTCCCTGGCAAAGAGATCTGCAGAGTGTCGGCTATCCGGCAAAGAGATGTGCAGAGTGTCAGAATTCCGGCAAAGAGGTCTGAAGATAGTCAACATCACTCAAATAACGAAGATCAAAGGGATCTCCCAGCTGTCGGCTCCCAGGCAAAGAGATCTGTAGAGTGTCGGCTATCCGGCAAAAAGATGTGCAGAGTGTCAGAATACCGGCAAAGAGGTCTGAAGATGATTGTCAAATCAATCAAATAAAGGTGAAGATGTTGAACTTCCAGATAGATAATATCAGGTAATTTGTGTATATGTGCATAAATCTACCGATTAATATGTATGTGTATAATGCAGGGTGAACAAGGAGCTCTGCCGAGTCTTGTCAAATAAACAATAATAGACTTTAATGTTAAATCATTTTGGTAACAGGTGAGAATAATAAGGTAGTGTGTATATGAAATCACTTTAACATTAGACTTCACTGCTCCCCTTTCATGTAAATCCATCTCCCTGCAATACATTAACTTCTTAATGCCCAGAGGGAATTGCAGGCCGTCCAGCAATGGTTCCCCAGAGGTTTCCTCTCTGGAGTTGTGAAGGATGGCTTTCTGTGAGTCCAGCGGTAGCCTTACAGTTTGGCTCTTTGCAGATCCTAGACACAGGTAAAGTCTATATATCATGTAATATAATGACTAATTGTAATTGTTTTATTAACCTCTTAATGCCCAGACAGAAGAGCAGTCTTTCCAGCCATGGATTTTAAAAAGGTCCATGCTACAGCTTGGACCAGACCAGATATTAAAGTTTTCATTGCTCCCTACTGATTGTTGTCTGTGATTCATTCTTTAAATATTAATCAGACATTTTATACATAATCCCAATATTCAGAGGTTATTTCATTAGGTGACATTGATTATATTATCAGTTTATGGCCAGTTACCTAAAGAATATTTATTCATTCATGTAAAATTAATAAAAATTGATCTATACATTGTGTTAACAATCAAATGAAAAGAGAAAAATCTGTTTTTTAATTTTGACGCCTCCCTTTCAGTGAGTAAGTACTGAGTGCAAATCCGGGTGATGGGGCAGGTCCTCAGCTCAAATATGGGTGCTGGGGCAAGTCTTGAGCACAAATATTGGTGCTGGGGTAAGTCCTTTATGTGCAAATTCTGGTGCTGGGTCAGTTCCTCGGTGCAAATCTGGGTGCTGCGGTAATCTCTGAGTGCTAATCTGGGTGCTGGGGCAAGCCCTGAGTGCAAATCTGGAGTGTGAGGCAATCATGTTCAGATGTTAGAAAACAGAAGCAGCAGAATCATTCTTACTGAGGCTGTACCCTGGAGGAGGACGGATGGAACAAACAGAACTATACAAAAAGGCAGCACACCATATATAACAAACATAAAAAATAACCTTTAATATAATCATGAAAATATCAAGACAATATAAAAATACAAATACACAATTGAATAATACCAGTCAAATATAAACCACATTCAGGCTGATAATAGTAAATATATAGCACAAATGCAAAAGTAAATAAATATAGTACCAAATAGGGGAAAGCAAACAAAAGGGAAACATAAGCAAAAGCTAAATAAACTCACAAGGATGCAGAGACCAGTTAGAAGATACCCAAAAAGAACCAGCCCCCAACATTTCAGCTGTAGGGTCAGCAGGATACAAACAGAGTTGCAGAAGGACCGGGTCAGGATGCCAGAGAGTAGAATAATCGATATGCCAGGCCAAGGTCAGGAAGCCAGAGGTCAATGTAGTAGGAGGACAAGCCAGGGTCGGGGAGCCGGCGGTTTAGAGTGGTCAAAAAACAAGCCTGGAGTTCAGGATACAGAAGACAGCAAAATCAAGGGGAAATGGAGGGTCAAAAACAGGGGACCAATACAGGAACGCTTGGAGTCTGACAGCACACACATGAGAGGCAACTCTGAGCAAAGTAAGTGTGGATGTTTCAGCCTTATATACATTTCATTGGTGGTCCTTTAATTGGTATGCAGGGGCGGAGGTCATACATACGTTGCTGTGGCAATTTGCGATTCATTTTATGGTTACTGAAGCCACGCGTGCATGGGACAGTAGCGCACAAGGCCCTGATGATGGAGGGACTAACTGCAGGATTTCGTGGAGGGAGGCCTCTGTCTCGCCACACATACACGCATGTAGCAGGTAAGGGGAACGCCACTGGGTAGCAGTGTGGTGGTAGCAGGCCTGACATGGGGCTTGTCTTGAGTGGAAATCTGGATGCTTGGGCTTGTCTTCAATGCAAATCTGGTTGCTGATAAGTCATGTCATGAGTGAAAAGTGGGTGCTAGGGCAATTCTTGAGTGCAATGTGAATGCTGGGTTAAGTCATGTGAGTGCAAATATGGGTGCTGAGGTAAATCCCGTGGATGCAAATAGAGGTGCTGGGGCACTTCCTGGGTACAAATCTGGGTGCTGGGGTAAGTTCTGAGAGCAAAGTGTGTGCTGGAGCAAGTCCTGTGATTTAAAATCTAGGTGCTGGGGCAGATCCTGACTGCATATTTGGGTGCTGATGTAAGTCCTGCATGCAAATTTGGGTGGTGGGGTAAGTGCTGAGTGCAAATCTGGGAGCAGGGGCAAGTCTTTGAGCGCACATTTGGGTACTGAGTGCAAAGTGGGTGTTGGGGTAAATCGTTTTTATGGACCACAACATTTTTAAGAACAAAAGCATCCAAATTACTGCAAATGGGTAAAGAACCTATCGTCTCACAAGAAATAAGATCATGGGAGATAGAACTTAAAACATCACTAGACAACGAAGAATGAATTAAATCCTTCCAAGAGGTCACTAAAGCAACAAAATCCTTAACACTGTCAGAGACACAATATAAAATGGCCAATAGATGGTATTTTGTCCCCGCTCATCTAGCCAAGATGTTCCCCACAGTAACATTTCTAAGCTGGAGGTGCTACCAAGCAGAGGTGTCCCAGGAACAAATACTGTATTTGCTCGAATATAAGACAAGGTTTTTTTCCAGAGCAAATGCCCCTTGTCTTATATTCAAGGTCGTTTTATAATCTCAAATTGAGGTCAGATTATTAGAGTGGGATCCAGGTCCCCCGCAGAGCTGCAGGGGACCTGGATCCCTCTCTAAAAGCCGGGACTTCCCTTGCTGCCGCCCGGCACGACCGCTGGGATGTCCTCTGCCCCGCTAGCCACCAGGAGAATCGGGCAGCAGGGGATGTCTGCACGATACCTGCAGACATCCTCCATGCTGCCTGACACTTCCGTCAGCTGTCCGTCATAATAGACGGAGGTGTCGGGCAGCATGGAGGATACGTGCAGACATCCCCCAGATTCCCCCACTAGCCACCAGGGAAAGAATCAAGGTGAGGGGGGGGGGGGGGGGGTGAAGACACGGACGGGGGGGGGGGGGGGGGAGAGACACAGACAAGGGGAGGGGGGGGGGGACAGAAAGACAAGAGGTGAGGGGATAGAGAGAGACGAGGGGGAGGGAGGTGGAGAGAGAGAGAAGTATAATTTGTCCATTAATAGCCCACTGATAATTTGTCCATTAATAGCCCACTGATAATATGTCCATTAATAGCCCACTGATAATTTGTCCATTAATAGCCCACTGATAATATGTCCATTAATAGCCCACTGATAATTTGTCCATTAATAGCCCACTGATAATTTGTCCATTAAAAGCCCACTGATAATATGTCCATTAATAGCCACTGATAATTTGTCCATTTTTAGCCACTGATAATTTGTCCATTAATAGCCCACTGATAATTTGTCCATTAATAGCCCACTGATAATTTGTCCATTAATAGCCCACTGATAATTTGTCCATTATTAGCCCACTGATAATTTGTCCATTAATAGCCCACTGATAATATGTCAATTATTAGCCCACTGATAATTTGTCCATTAATAACCCACTGATAATTTGTCCATTAATAGCCCACTGATAATATGTCAATTATTAGCCCACTGATAATTTGTCCATTAATAGCCCACTGATAATTTGTCCATTAATAGCCCACTGATAATATGTCCATTAATAGCCCACTGATAATTTGTCCATTAATAGCCCACTGATAATATGTCCATTAATAGCCCACTGATAATTTGTCCATTAATAGCCCACTGATAATATGTCCATTAATAGCCCACTGATAATATGTCCATTAATAGCCCACTGATAATTTGTCCATTAATAGCCCACTGATAATATGTCCATTAATAGCCCACTGATAATATGTCCATTAATGTGCCACTGATAATTTGTCCATTAATAGCCCACTGATAATTTGTCCATTATTAGCCCACTGATATTTGTCCATTAATAGCCCACTGATAATTCGTCCATTATTAGCCCATTGATAATATGTCCATTAATGTGCCACTGATAATTTGTCCATTAAAAGCCCCCTGATAATTTGTACATTATTAGCCCATTGATAATATGTCCATTAATAGCCCCCTGATAATATGTCCATTAATAGCCCACTGATAATATGTCCATTAATAGCCCACTGATAATATGTCCATTAATAGCCCTCTGATAATATGTCCATTAATAGCCCACTGATAATATGTCCATTAATAGCCCACTGATAATATGTCCATTAATAGCCCATTGATAATATGTCCATTAATAGCCCACTGATAATATGTCCATTAATAGCCCACTGATAATATGTCCATTAATAGCCCCCTGATAATATGTCCATTAATGTGCCACTGATAATTTGTCCATTAATAGCCCACTGATAATTTGTCCATTAATAGCCCACTGATAATTTGTCCATTTATAGCCCACTGATAATATGTCCAGTAATAGCCCACTGATAATGTGTCCATTAATAGCCCACTGATAATATGTCAATTATTAGCCCACTGATATTTTGTCCATTAATAGCCCACTGATATGTCCATTAATAGCCCACTGATAATGTCAATTATTAGCCCACTGATAATATGTCCATTAATAGCCCACTTATAATATGTCCATTAATAGCCCACTGATAATATGTCCATTAATAGCCAATGCTAATATGTCCATTAATAGCCCCCTGATAATATGTCCATTAATAGCCCACTGATAATATATCCATTAATAGCCCACTGATAATATGTCAATTAATAGCCCACTGATAATATGTCCATTAATAGCCCACTGTTAATATGTCCATTAATAGCCACTGATAATATGTCCATTAATAGCCCACTGATAATATGTCCATTAATAGCCCACTGATAATATATCCATTAATAGCCCACTGATAATATGTCCATTAATAACCCACGGATAATATGTCAATTAATAGCCAACTGATAATATGTCAATTAATAGCCAACTGATAATATGTCCATTAATAGCCCACTGATAATATGTCCATTAATAGCCCACTGATAATATGTCCATTAATAGCCCACTGATAATATGTCCATTAATAGCCCACTGATATTATGTCCATTAATAGCCCCTGATAATATGTCCATTAATAGCCACTGATAATATGTCCATTAATAGCCCACTGATAATATGTTCATTAATAGCCCACTGATAATATGTCCATTAATAGCCCACTGATAATTTGTCCATTAATAGCCCACTGATAATATGTCAATTAATAGCCAACTGATAATATGTCCATTAATAGCCCACTGATAATTTGTCCATTAATAGCCCCCTGATAATATGTCCATTAATAGCCCACTGATAATTTGTCCATTAATAGCCCACTGATAATATGTCCATTAATAGCCCACTGATAATATGTCCATTAATAGCCCACTGATAATATGTCCATTAATAGCCAACTGATAATATGTCAATTAATAGCCAACTGATAATATGTCCATTAATAGCCCACTGATAATATGTCCATTAATAGCCCACTGATAATATGTCCATTAATAGCCCACTGATAATATGTCCATTAATAGCCCACTGATAATATGTCCATTAATAGCCCACTGATAATATGTCCATTAATAGCCAACTGATAATATGTCAATTAATAGCCAACTGATAATATGTCCATTAATAGCCCACTGATAATATGTCCATTAATAGCCCACTGATAATATGTCCATTAATAGCCCACTGATAATTTGTCCTTTAATAGCCCACAGATAATATGTCCATTAATAGCCCACTGATAATATGTCAATTAATAGCCAACTGATAATATGTCCATTAATAGCCCACTGATAATATGTCCATTAATAGCCCTCTGATAATTTGTCCATTAATAGCCCACTGATAATATGTCCATTAATAGCCCACTGATAATATGTCCATTAATAGCCCACTGATAATATATCCATTAATAGCCCACTGATAATATGTCCATTAATAGCCCACTGATAATATGTCCATTAATAGCCCCCTGATAATATGTCCATTAATAGCCCACTGATAATATGTCCATTAATAGCCCACTGATAATATGTCCATTAATAGCCCACTGATAATATGTCCATTAATAGCCCACTGATAATATGTCCATTAATAGCCCACTGATAATATGTCCATTAATAGCCAATGCTAATATATCCATTTATAGCCCACTGATAATATGACCATTAATAGCCCACTGTTAATATGTCCATTAATAGCCCACTGATAATTTGTCCATTAATAGCCCACTGATAATATGTCCATTAATAGCCCACTGATAATATGTCCATTAATAGCCCCCTGATAATATGTCCATTAATAGCCCACTGATAATATGTCCATTAATAGCCAATGCTAATATATCCATTTATAGCCCACTGATAATATGTCCATTAATAGCCCACTGATAATATGACCATTAATAGCCCACTGATAATATATCCATTAATAGCCAATGATAATATGACCATTAATAGCCCACTGATAATATATCCATTAATAGCCAATGATAATATGTCCATTAATAGCCCACTGATAATTTGTCCATTAATAGCCCACTGATAATATGTCCATTAATAGCCCACTGATAATATGTCCATTAATAGCCCACTGATAATATGTCAATTAATAGCCAACTGATAATATGTCCATTAATAGCCCACTGATAATATGTCCATTAATAGCCCACTGATAATATGTCCATTAATAGCCCCCTGATAATATGTCCATTAATAGCCACTGATAATATGTCCATTAATAGCCACTGATAATATGTCCATTAATAGCCCACTGATAATATGTCCATTAATAGCCCACTGATAATATGTCCATTAATAGCCCACTGATAATATGTCCATTAATAGCCCCCTGATAATATGTCCATTAATAGCCACTGATAATATATCCATTAATAGCCCCCTGATAATATGTCCATTAATAGCCCACTGATAATATGTCCATTAATAGCCCTCTGATAATTTGTCCATTAATAGCCCACTGATAATATGTCCATTAATAGCCCACTGATAATATGTCCATTAATAGCCCCCTGATAATATGTCCATTAATAGCCCACTGATAATATGTCCATTAATAGCCCACTGATAATATGTCCATTAATAGCCCACTGATAATATGTCCATTAATAGCCCACTGATAATATGACCATTAATAGCCCACTGATAATATTTCCATTAATAGCCCCCTGATAATATGTCCATTAATAGCCCACTGATAATATTTCCATTAATAGCCCACTGATAATATGTCCATTAATAGCCCACTGATAATATGTCCATTAATAGCCCACTGATAATATGTCCATTAATAGCCCACTGATAATATGTCCATTAATAGCCCACTGATAATATGTCCATTAATAGCCCACTGATAATATGTCCATTAATAGCCCCCTGATAATATGTCCATTAATAGCCCCCTGATAATATGTCCATTAATAGCCCACTGATAATATTTCCATTAATAGCCCACTGATAATATGTCCATTAATAGCCCACTGATAATATGTCCATTTATAGCCCACTGATAATATGTCCATTAATAGCCCACTGATAATATGTCCATTTATAGCCCACTGATAATATGTCCATTAATAGCCCACTGATAATATGTCCATTAATAGCCCACTGATAATATGACCATTAATAGCCCCCTGATAATATGTCCATTAATAGCCCACTGATAATATGTCCATTAATATCCCACTGATAATTTGTCCATTAATAGCCCACTGATAATATGTCCATTAATAGCCCACTGATAATATGTCCATTAATAGCCCCCTGATAATATGTCCATTAATAGCCCACTGATAATATGTCCATTAATAGCCCACTGATAATATGTCCATTAATAGCCAATGCTAATATATCCATTAATAGCCCCCTGATAATATGTCCATTAATAGACCACTGATAATTTGTCCATTAATAGCCCACTGATAATATGTCCATTAATAGACCACTGATAATTTGTCCATTAATAGCCCACTGATAATTTGTCCATTAATAGCCCACTGATAATATGTCCATTAATAGCCCCCCTGATAATATGTCCATTAATAGCCCCCTGATAATATGTCCATTAATAGCCCCCTGATAATATGTCCATTAATAGCCCACTGATAATATGTCCATTAATAGCCACTGATAATATGTCCATTAATAGCCCACTGATAATATGTCCATTAATAGCCCACTGATAATTTGTCCATTAATAGCCCACTGATAATATGTCCATTAATAGCCCCCTGATAATATGTCCATTAATAGCCCCCTGATAATATGTCCATTAATAGCCCACTGATAATTTGTCCATTAATAGCCCCCTGATAATATGTCCATTAATAGCCCCCTGATAATATGTCCATTAATAACCCACTGATAATATGTCCATTATTAGCCCACTGATAATATGTCCATTAATAGCCCCCTGATAATATGTCCATTAATAGCCCACTGATAATATGTCCATTAATAGCCCACTGATAATTTGTCCATTAATAACCCACTGATAATATGTCCATTATTAGCCCACTGATAATATGTCCATTAATAGCCCCCTGATAATATGTCCATTAATAGCCCCCTGATAATATGTCCATTAATAACCCACTGATAATATGTCCATTATTAGCTACTGATAATATGTCCATTAATAGCCCCCTGATAATATGTCCATTAAAAGCCCACTGATAATTTGTCCATTAATAGCCCACTGATAATATGTCCATTAATAGCCCACGGATAATATGTCCATTAATAGCCCACTGATAATATGTCCATTATTAGCCCACTGATAATATTTCCATTAATAGCCCACTGATAATTTGTCCATTAATAGCCCACGGATAATATGTCCATTAATAGCCCACGGATAATATATCCATTAATAGCCCACGGATAATATGTCCATTAATAGCCCACGGATAATATATCCATTAATAGCACACGGAAAATATGTCCATTAATAGCCCACTGATAATATGTCCATTAATAGCCCACTGATAATATGTCCATTAATAGCCCCCTGATAATATATCCATTAATAGCCCCCTAATAATGTGTCCATTAATAGCCCACTGATAATATGTCCATTAATAGCCCACTGATAATATGTCCTTTAATAGCCCCCTGATAATATGTCCATTAATAGCCCACTGATAATATGTCCATTTATAGCCCACTGATAATATGTCCATTAATAGCCAATGCTAATATATCCATTAATAGCCCACTGATAATATGTCCATTAATAGCCCCCTGATAATATGTCCATTAATAGACCACTGATAATTTGTCCATTAATAGCCCACTGATAATATGTCCATTAATAGACCACTGATAATTTGTCCATTAATAGCCCACTGATAATTTGTCCATTAATAGCCCACTGATAATATGTCCATTAATAGCCCCCTGATAATATGTCCATTAATAGCCCCCTGATAATATGTCCATTAATAGCCCCCTGATAATATGTCCATTAATAGCCCACTGATAATTTGTCTATTAATAGCCCCCTGATAATATGTCCATTAATAGCCCCCTGATAATATGTCCATTAATAGCCCCCTGATAATATGTCCATTAATAGCCCACTGATAATTTGTCCATTAATAGCCCACTGATAATATGTCCATTAATAGCCCCCTGATAATATGTCCATTAATAGCCCACTGATAATTTGTCCATTAATAGCCCCCTGATAATATGTCCATTAATAGCCCACTGATAATATGTCCATTAATAGCCCACTGATAATATGTCCATTAATAGCCCACTGATAATTTGTCCATTAATAACCCACTGATAATATGTCCATTATTAGCCCACTGATAATATGTCCATTAATAGCCCCCTGATAATATGTCCATTAATAGCCCCCTGATAATATGTCCATTAATAACCCACTGATAATATGTCCATTATTAGCCCACTGATAATATGTCCATTAATAGCCCCCTGATAATATGTCCATTAAAAGCCCACTGATAATATGTCCATTAATAACCCACTGATAATATGTCCATTAATAGCCCCCTGATAATATGTCCATTAATAGCCCCCTGATAATATGTCCATTAATAGCCCACTGATAATATGTCCATTAATAGCCCCCTAATTATGTGTCCATTAATAGCCCCCTGATAATATGTCCATTAATAGCCCACTGATAATATGTCCATTAATAGCCCACTGATAATATGACCATTAATAGCCCACTGATAATATGTCCATTAATAGCCCACTGATAATTTGTCCATTAATAGCCCACTGATAATATGTCCATTAATAGCCCACTGATAATATATCCATTAATAGCCCACTGATAATATGTCCATTAATAGCCACTGATAATATGTCCATTAATAGCCCACTGATAATATGTCCATTAATAGCCCACTGATAATATGTCCATTAATAGCCCACTGATAATATGTCCATTAATAGCCCACTGATAATATGTCCATTAATAACCCACTGATAATATGTCCATTAATAGCCCACTGATAATATGTCCATTAATAGCCCACTGATAATATGTCCATTAATAGCCCACTGATAATATGTCCATTAATAGCCCACTGATAATTTGTCCATTAATAGCCCCCTGATAATATGTCCATTAATAGCCCCCTGATAATATGTCCATTAATAGCCCCCTGATAATATGTCCATTAATAGCCCACTGATAATTTGTCCATTAATAGCCCACTGATAATATGTCCATTAATAGCCCCCTGATAATATGTCCATTAATAGCCCACTGATAATTTGTCCATTAATAGCCCCCTGATAATATGTCCATTAATAGCCCACTGATAATATGTCCATTAATAGCCCACTGATAATATGTCCATTAATAGCCCACTGATAATTTGTCCATTAATAACCCACTGATAATATGTCCATTATTAGCCCACTGATAATATGTCCATTAATAGCCCCCTGATAATATGTCCATTAATAGCCCCCTGATAATATGTCCATTAATAACCCACTGATAATATGTCCATTATTAGCCCACTGATAATATGTCCATTAATAGCCCCCTGATAATATGTCCATTAAAAGCCCACTGATAATATGTCCATTAATAACCCACTGATAATATGTCCATTAATAGCCCCCTGATAATATGTCCATTAATAGCCCCCTGATAATATGTCCATTAATAGCCCACTGATAATATGTCCATTAATAGCCCCCTAATTATGTGTCCATTAATAGCCCCCTGATAATATGTCCATTAATAGCCCACTGATAATATGTCCATTAATAGCCCACTGATAATATGACCATTAATAGCCCACTGATAATATGTCCATTAATAGCCCACTGATAATTTGTCCATTAATAGCCCACTGATAATATGTCCATTAATAGCCCACTGATAATATATCCATTAATAGCCCACTGATAATATGTCCATTAATAGCCACTGATAATATGTCCATTAATAGCCCACTGATAATATGTCCATTAATAGCCCACTGATAATATGTCCATTAATAGCCCACTGATAATATGTCCATTAATAGCCCACTGATAATATGTCCATTAATAACCCACTGATAATATGTCCATTAATAGCCCACTGATAATATGTCCATTAATAGCCCACTGATAATATGTCCATTAATAGCCCACTGATAATATGTCCATTAATAGCCCACTGATAATTTGTCCATTAATAGCCCACTGATAATATGTCCATTAATAGCCCACTGATAATATGTCCATTAATAGCCCACTGATAATATGTCCATTAATAACCCACTGATAATATGTCCATTAATAACCCACTGATAATATGTCCATTAATAGCCCACTGATAATTTGTCCATTAATAGCCCACTGATGATATGTCCATTAATAGCCCACTGATAATATGTCCATTAATAGCCCACTGATAATTTGTCCATTAATAGCCCACTGATGATATGTCCATTATTAGCCCACTGATAATATGTCCATTAATAGCCCACTGATAATATGTCCATTAATAGCCCACTGATAATTTGTCCATTAATAGCCCACTGATGATATGTCCATTAATAGCCCACTGATAATATGTCCATTAATAGCCCACTGATAATTTGTCCATTAATAGCCCACTGATGATATGTCCATTAATAGCCCACTGATAATATGTCCATTAATAGCCCACTGATAATATGTCCATTAATAGCCCACTGATAATATGTCCATTAATAGCCCCCTGATAATATGTCCATTAATAGCCCCCTGATAATATGTCCATTAATAGCCCCCTGATAATATGTCCATTAATAGCCCCCTGATAATATGTCCATTAATAGCCCCCTAATAATATGTCCATTAATAGCCCACTGATAATATGTCCATTAATAGCCCACTGATAATATGTCCATTAATAGCCCCCTAATAATATGTCCATTAATAGCCCACTGATAATATGTCCATTAATAGCCCACTGATAATATGTCCATTAATAGCCCCCTAATAATATGTCCATTAATAGCCCACTGATAATATGTCCATTAATAGCCCACTGATAATTTGTCTATTAATAGCCCCCTGATAATATGTCCATTAATAGCCCCCTGATAATATGTCCATTAATAGCCCCCTGATAATATGTCCATTAATAGCCCACTGATAATTTGTCCATTAATAGCCCACTGATAATATGTCCATTAATAGCCCCCTGATAATATGTCCATTAATAGCCCACTGATAATTTGTCCATTAATAGCCCCCTGATAATATGTCCATTAATAGCCCACTGATAATATGTCCATTAATAGCCCACTGATAATATGTCCATTAATAGCCCACTGATAATTTGTCCATTAATAACCCACTGATAATATGTCCATTATTAGCCCACTGATAATATGTCCATTAATAGCCCCCTGATAATATGTCCATTAATAGCCCCCTGATAATATGTCCATTAATAACCCACTGATAATATGTCCATTATTAGCCCACTGATAATATGTCCATTAATAGCCCCCTGATAATATGTCCATTAAAAGCCCACTGATAATATGTCCATTAATAACCCACTGATAATATGTCCATTAATAGCCCCCTGATAATATGTCCATTAATAGCCCCCTGATAATATGTCCATTAATAGCCCACTGATAATATGTCCATTAATAGCCCCCTAATTATGTGTCCATTAATAGCCCCCTGATAATATGTCCATTAATAGCCCACTGATAATATGTCCATTAATAGCCCACTGATAATATGACCATTAATAGCCCACTGATAATATGTCCATTAATAGCCCACTGATAATTTGTCCATTAATAGCCCACTGATAATATGTCCATTAATAGCCCACTGATAATATATCCATTAATAGCCCACTGATAATATGTCCATTAATAGCCACTGATAATATGTCCATTAATAGCCCACTGATAATATGTCCATTAATAGCCCACTGATAATATGTCCATTAATAGCCCACTGATAATATGTCCATTAATAGCCCACTGATAATATGTCCATTAATAACCCACTGATAATATGTCCATTAATAGCCCACTGATAATATGTCCATTAATAGCCCACTGATAATATGTCCATTAATAGCCCACTGATAATATGTCCATTAATAGCCCACTGATAATTTGTCCATTAATAGCCCCCTGATAATATGTCCATTAATAGCCCCCTGATAATATGTCCATTAATAGCCCCCTGATAATATGTCCATTAATAGCCCACTGATAATTTGTCCATTAATAGCCCACTGATAATATGTCCATTAATAGCCCCCTGATAATATGTCCATTAATAGCCCACTGATAATTTGTCCATTAATAGCCCCCTGATAATATGTCCATTAATAGCCCACTGATAATATGTCCATTAATAGCCCACTGATAATATGTCCATTAATAGCCCACTGATAATTTGTCCATTAATAACCCACTGATAATATGTCCATTATTAGCCCACTGATAATATGTCCATTAATAGCCCCCTGATAATATGTCCATTAATAGCCCCCTGATAATATGTCCATTAATAACCCACTGATAATATGTCCATTATTAGCCCACTGATAATATGTCCATTAATAGCCCCCTGATAATATGTCCATTAAAAGCCCACTGATAATATGTCCATTAATAACCCACTGATAATATGTCCATTAATAGCCCCCTGATAATATGTCCATTAATAGCCCCCTGATAATATGTCCATTAATAGCCCACTGATAATATGTCCATTAATAGCCCCCTAATTATGTGTCCATTAATAGCCCCCTGATAATATGTCCATTAATAGCCCACTGATAATATGTCCATTAATAGCCCACTGATAATATGACCATTAATAGCCCACTGATAATATGTCCATTAATAGCCCACTGATAATTTGTCCATTAATAGCCCACTGATAATATGTCCATTAATAGCCCACTGATAATATATCCATTAATAGCCCACTGATAATATGTCCATTAATAGCCACTGATAATATGTCCATTAATAGCCCACTGATAATATGTCCATTAATAGCCCACTGATAATATGTCCATTAATAGCCCACTGATAATATGTCCATTAATAGCCCACTGATAATATGTCCATTAATAACCCACTGATAATATGTCCATTAATAGCCCACTGATAATATGTCCATTAATAGCCCACTGATAATATGTCCATTAATAGCCCACTGATAATATGTCCATTAATAGCCCACTGATAATTTGTCCATTAATAGCCCACTGATAATATGTCCATTAATAGCCCACTGATAATATGTCCATTAATAGCCCACTGATAATATGTCCATTAATAACCCACTGATAATATGTCCATTAATAACCCACTGATAATATGTCCATTAATAGCCCACTGATAATTTGTCCATTAATAGCCCACTGATGATATGTCCATTAATAGCCCACTGATAATATGTCCATTAATAGCCCACTGATAATTTGTCCATTAATAGCCCACTGATGATATGTCCATTATTAGCCCACTGATAATATGTCCATTAATAGCCCACTGATAATATGTCCATTAATAGCCCACTGATAATTTGTCCATTAATAGCCCACTGATGATATGTCCATTAATAGCCCACTGATAATATGTCCATTAATAGCCCACTGATAATTTGTCCATTAATAGCCCACTGATGATATGTCCATTAATAGCCCACTGATAATATGTCCATTAATAGCCCACTGATAATATGTCCATTAATAGCCCACTGATAATATGTCCATTAATAGCCCCCTGATAATATGTCCATTAATAGCCCCCTGATAATATGTCCATTAATAGCCCCCTGATAATATGTCCATTAATAGCCCCCTGATAATATGTCCATTAATAGCCCCCTAATAATATGTCCATTAATAGCCCACTGATAATATGTCCATTAATAGCCCACTGATAATATGTCCATTAATAGCCCCCTAATAATATGTCCATTAATAGCCCACTGATAATATGTCCATTAATAGCCCACTGATAATATGTCCATTAATAGCCCCCTAATAATATGTCCATTAATAGCCCACTGATAATATGTCCATTAATAGCCCACTGATAATATGTCCATTAATAGCCCCCTGATAATATGTCCATTAATAGCCCCCTAATAATATGTCCATTAATAGCCCACTGATAATATGTCCATTAATAGCCCACTGATAATATGTCCATTAATAGCCCACTGATAATATGTCCATTAATAGCCCCCTGATAATATGTCCATTAATAGCCCCCTGATAATATGTCCATTAATAGCCCACTGATAATATGTCCATTAATAGCCCACTGATAATATGTCCATTAATTGCCCACTGATAATATGTCCATTAATAGCCCACTGATAATATGTCCATTAATAGCCCACTGATAATATGTCCATTAATAGCCCACTGATAATATGTCCATTAATAGCCCACTGATAATATGTCCATTAATAGCCCACTGATAATATATCCATTAATAGCCCACTGATAATATGTCCATTAATAGCCCCCTGATAATATATCCATTAATAGCCCCCTAATAATGTGTCCATTAATAGCCCACTGATAATATGTCCATTAATAGCCCACTGATAATATGTCCATTAATAGCCCACTGATAATATGTCCATTAATAGCCCACTGATAATATGTCCATTAATAGCCCACTGATAATATGTCCATTAATATCCCACTGATAATATGTCCATTAATAGCCCACTGATAATATGTCCATTAATAGCCCACTGATAATATGTCCATTAATAGCCCCCTGATAATATGTCCATTAATAGCCCACTGATAATATGTCCATTAATAGCCCACTGATAATATGTCCATTAATAGCCCACTGATAATATGTCCATTAATAGCCCACTGATAATATGTCCATTAATAGACACTGATAATATGTCCATTATTAGCCCACTGATAATATGTCCATTAATAGCCCACGGATAATATGTCCATTAATAGCCCCCTGATAATATGTCCATTAATAGCCCACGGATAATATGTCCATTAATAGCCCACGGATAATATGTCCATTAATAGCCCCCTGATAATATGTCCATTAATAGCCACTGATAATATGTCCATTAATAGCCCACTGATAATATGTCCATTAATAGCCACTGATAATATGTCCATTAATAGCCCACTGATAATATGTCCATTAATAGCCCACTGATAATATGTCCATTAATAGCCCACTGATAATATGTCCATTAATAGCCCACTGATAATATGTCCATTAATAGCCCCCTGATAATATGTCCATTAATAGCCCCCTGATAATATGTCCATTAATAGCCCACTGATAATATGTCCATTAATAGCCCACTGATAATATGTCCATTAATTGCCCACTGATAATATGTCCATTAATAGCCCACTGATAATATGTCCATTAATAGCCCACTGATAATATGTCCATTAATAGCCCACTGATAATATGTCCATTAATAGCCCACTGATAATATGTCCATTAATAGCCCACTGATAATATGTCCATTAATAGCCCACTTATAATATATCCATTAATAGCCCACTGATAATATGTCCATTAATAGCCCCCTGATAATATATCCATTAATAGCCCCCTAATAATGTGTCCATTAATAGCCCACTGATAATATGTCCATTAATAGCCCACTGATAATATGTCCATTAATAGCCCACTGATAATATGTCCATTAATAGCCCACTGATAATATGTCCATTAATAGCCCACTGATAATATGTCCATTAATATCCCACTGATAATATGTCCATTAATAGCCCACTGATAATATGTCCATTAATAGCCCACTGATAATATGTCCATTAATAGCCCCCTGATAATATGTCCATTAATAGCCCACTGATAATATGTCCATTAATAGCCCACTGATAATATGTCCATTAATAGCCCACTGATAATATGTCCATTAATAGCCCACTGATAATATGTCCATTAATAGACACTGATAATATGTCCATTATTAGCCCACTGATAATATGTCCATTAATAGCCCACGGATAATATGTCCATTAATAGCCCCCTGATAATATGTCCATTAATAGCCCACGGATAATATGTCCATTAATAGCCCACGGATAATATGTCCATTAATAGCCCCCTGATAAT
Source organism: Pelodytes ibericus (assembly GCA_036172795.1). Taxonomy (NCBI): domain Eukaryota; kingdom Metazoa; phylum Chordata; class Amphibia; order Anura; family Pelodytidae; genus Pelodytes; species Pelodytes ibericus. The sequence goes on along the minus strand of CM069857.1, from coordinate 22,370,394 downwards.
ATGTCCATTAATAGCCACTGATAATATGTCCATTAATAGCCCACTGATAATATGTCCATTAATAGCCACTGATAATATGTCCATTAATAGCCCACTGATAATATGTCCATTAATAGCCCACTGATAATATGTCCATTAATAGCCCACTGATAATATGTCCATTAATAGCCCCCTGATAATATGTCCATTAATAGCCCACGGATAATATGTCCATTAATAGCCCACTGATAATATGTCCATTAATAGCCACTGATAATATGTCCATTAATAGCCCACTGATAATATGTCCATTAATAGCCACTGATAATATGTCCATTAATAGCCCACTGATAATATGTCCATTAATAGCCCACTGATAATATATCCATTAATAGCCCACGGATAATATGTCCATTAATAGCCCACTGATAATATGTCCATTAATAGCCACTGATAATATGTCCATTAATAGCCCACTGATAATATGTCCATTAATAGCCCACGGATAATATGTCCATTAATAGCCCACTGATAATATGTCCATTAATAGCCCACTGATAATATTTCCATTAATAGCCCACTGATAATATGTCCATTAATAGCCCACTGATAATTTGTCCATTAATAGCCCCCTGATAATATGTCCATTAATAGCCCACTGATAATATGTCCATTTATAGCCCACTGATAATATGTCCATTAATAGCCCACTGATAATATGTCCATTAATAGCCCACTGATAATATGTCCATTAATAGCCCACTGATAATATGTCCATTAATAGCCCACTGATAATATGTCCATTAATAGCCCACTGATAATATGTCCATTAATAGCCCACTGATATGTCCATTAATAGCCCACTGATAATATGTCCATTTATAGCCCACTGATAATATGTCCATTAATAGCCCACTGATAATATGTCCATTAATAGCCCACTGATAATATGTCCATTAATAGCCCACTGATAATATGTCCATTAATAGCCCACTGATAATATGTCCATTAATAGCCCACTGATAATATTTCCATTAATAGCCCACTGATAATATGTCCATTAATAGCCCACTGATAATATGTCCATTAATAGCCCACGGATAATATGTCCATTAATAGCCCACTGATAATATGTCCATTAATAGCCACTGATAATATGTCCATTAATAGCCCCCTAATAATGTGTCCATTAATAGCCCCCTGATAATATGTCCATTAATAGCCCACTGATACCTTGTCCATTAATAGCCCACTGATAATATGTCCATTATTAGCCCACTGATAATATGTCCATTAATAGCCCACTGATATGTCCATTAATAGCCCACTGATAATATGTCCATTAATAGCCCACTGATATGTCCATTAATAGCCCACTGATAATATGTCCATTAATAGCCCACTGATAATATGTCCATTAATAGCCCCCTAATAATGTGTCCATTAATAGCCCACTGATAATATGTCCATTAATAGCCCCCTAATAACTTGTCCATTAATAGCCCACTGTGGGTTTTATTGCTCTGTGATACAAACTCCCAGGAAAAAAGAGGGGAAATAGAGAAGGAAAGAGGGACGGGTTTTGGGTGCAAATGTCCTAAACAGGGACATGTCACACTTGGGAGGTATGTTATAATCTCACTCCTGCTGTATGAACTGCTCTTCCTATGGTACTCAGCCATTTTATAGCAGTCTATGGAGGTGCAAAAAAAGCAACAAATTGGGGGAAAATGGTATGTTTCAAAATACCAGCCAAGTGTGTACGTATGAACAAATGAAGTCTAGACAAATAAAGCTCACTCCTGGCACTGAAGCAGTTAACAGCTAACAAGCGTGCCTGCGTTGGGCCGTCACTGGCTGTAGGCGTCGCTGCAGCTGCAAGTTTTCTCTTGAAGAGTTTTAGTTGCTCCTCCCCGCCGTGGCTGTAGGTGTCGCTGTTCCATTGAGCAGCCCGGTTTTAGTGCAGACTTGTGTTTATCACCGGCTAGTTTGGAGCGCGCGGGAAAGCTTGTATTGCTACAAGGTAATGTACGAACTTCGCCTCACGCGAATTATAACTCCGGGTGTTGCAGCGTTATTAGTCCTACTACTGCAAGGTAATGTACTAACCTTATCGCAAGCGGATTATAATACTGCCAACTAGTATACTTATAATGCGAATACTATTAATACTGCCAGATACTACCGTGATATCACTTCTATATCTCTATATAATACTTCCAGATAGCATAACTGTACTACTAATAGTATTAACTCTGCCAGATACCGTAATGTCAATTACACCACTGCAAACTAGTATAAATTATACTGATAATAAAATTATTACTGGCAGCTACTGTGGTGATGTCACTTCTATATAGTGTTTCACATAGTATATCTTACTGTATGGTGACAGGATAACATTATTACTGATACAGCCTGGTGGTAACACAACACTGCAAGGTACTATAGTGATATCACTTATATTACTGTATGGTGACAGGATAACATTATTACTGATACAGCCTGGTAACACAACACTGCAAGGTACTATAGTGATATCACTTATATTACTGTATGGTGACAGGATAACATTATTACTGATACAGCCTGGTAACACAACACTGCAAGGTACTATAGTGATATCACTTATATTACTGTATGGTGACAGGATAACATTATTACTGATACAGCCTGGTGGTAACACAACACTGCAAGGTACTATAGTGATATCACTTATATTACTGTATGGTGACAGGATAACATTATTACTGATACAGCCTGGTAACACAACACTGCAAGGTACTATAGTGATATCACTTATATTACTGTATGGTGACAGGATAACATTATTACTGATACAGCCTGGTAACACAACACTGCAAGGTACTATAGTGATATCACTTATATTACTGTATGGTGACAGGATAACATTATTACTGATACAGCCTGGTAACACAACACTGCAAGGTACTATAGTGATATCACTTATATTACTGTATGGTGACAGGATAACATTATTACTGATACAGCCTGGTAACACAACACTGCAAGGTACTATAGTGATATCATTTATATTACTGTATGGTGACAGGATAACATTATTACTGATACAGCCTGGTAACACAACACTGCAAGGTACTATAGTGATATCACTTATATTACTGTATGGTGACAGGATAACATTATTACTGATACAGCCTGGTAACACAACACTGCAAGGTACTATAGTGATATCACTTATATTACTGTATGGTGACAGGATAACATTATTACTGATACAGCCTGGTAACACAACACTGCAAGGTACTATAGTGATATCACTTATAATACTGTATAGTGACAGGATAACATTATTAGTGATACAGCCTGGTAACACAACACAACACTGCAAGATACTATAGTGATATCACTTATAATACTGTATGGTGACAGGATAACATTATTACTGATACAGCCTGGTAACACAACACTGCAAGGTACTATAGTGATATCACTTATATTACTGTATGGTGACAGGATAACATTATTACTGATACAGCCTGGTAACACAACACTGCAAGGTACTATAGTGATATCACTTATATTACTGTATGGTGACAGGATAACATTATTACTGATACAGCCTGGTAACACAACACTGCAAGGTACTATAGTGATATCACTTATATTACTGTATGGGGACAGGATAACATTATTACTGATACAGCCTGGTAAGGTAACACAACACTGCAAGGTACTATAGTGATATCACTTATATTACTGTATGGTGACAGGATAACATTATTACTGATACAGCCTGGTAACACAACACTGCAAGGTACTATAGTGATATCACTTATATTACTGTATGGTGACAGGATAACATTATTACTGATACAGCCTGGTAACACAACACTGCAAGGTACTATAGTGATATCACTTATATTACTGTATGGTGACAGGATAACATTATTAGTGATACAGCCTGGTAACACAACACTGCAAGATACTATAGTGATATCACTTATAATACTGTATGGTGACAGGATAACATTATTACTGATACAGCCTGGTAACACAACACTGCAAGGTACTATAGTGATATCACTTATATTACTGTATGGTGACAGGATATTACTGATACAGCCTGGTAACACAACACTGCAAGGTACTATAGTGATATCACTTATATTACTGTATGGGGACAGGATAACATTATTACTGATACAGCCTGGTAACACAACACTGCAAGGTACTATAGTGATATCACTTATATTACTGTATCGGGACAGGATAACATTATTACTGAGACAGCCTGGTAACACAACACTGCAAGGTACTATAGTGATATCACTTATATTACTGTATGGGGACAGGATAACATTATTACTGATACAGCCTGGTAACACAACACTGCAAGGTACTATAGTGATATCACTTATATTACTGTATGGGGACAGGATAACATTATTACTGATACAGCCTGGTAACACAACACTGCAAGTTACTATAGTGATATCACTTATATTACTGTATGGGGACAGGATAACATTATTACTGATACAGCCTGGTAACACAACACTGCAAGATACTATAGTGATATCACTTATATTACTGTATGGTGACAGGATAACATTATTACTGATACAGCCTGGTAACACAACACTGCAAGGTACTATAGTGATATCACTTATATTACTGTATGGTGACAGGATAACATTATTACTGATACAGCCTGGTAACACAACACTGCAAGATACTATAGTGATATCACTTATAATACTGTATGGTGACAGGATAACATTATTACTGATACAGCCTGGTAACACAACACTGCAAGGTACTATAGTGATATCACTTATATTACTGTATGGTGACAGGATAACATTATTACTGATACAGCCTGGTAACACAACACTGCAAGGTACTATAGTGATATCACTTATATTACTGTATGGGGACAGGATAACATTATTACTGATACAGCCTGGTAACACAACACTGCAAGGTACTATAGTGATATCACTTATATTACTGTATGGTGACAGGATAACATTATTACTGATACAGCCTGGTAACACAACACTGCAAGGTACTATAGTGATATCACTTATATTACTGTATGGTGACAGGATAACATTATTACTGATACAGCCTGGTAACACAACACTGCAAGGTACTATAGTGATATCACTTATATTACTGTATGGTGACAGGATAACATTATTACTGATACAGCCTGGTAACACAACTCTGCAAGGTACTATAGTGATATCACTTATATTACTGTATGGTGACAGAATAACATTATTACTGATACAGCCTGGTAACACAACACTGCAAGGTACTATAGTGATATCACTTATATTACTGTATGGTGACAGGATAACATTATTACTGATACAGCCTGGTAACACAACACTGCAAGGTACTATAGTGATATCACTTATATTACTGTATGGTGACAGGATAACATTATTACTGATACAGCCTGGTAACACAACACTGCAAGGTACTATAGTGATATCATTTATATTACTGTATGGTGACAGGATAAAATTATTACTGATACAGCCTGGTAACACAACACTGCAAGGTACTATAGTGATATCACTTATATTACTGTATGGTGACAGGATAACATTATTACTGATACAGCCTGGTAACACAACACTGCAAGGTACTATAGTGATATCACTTATATTACTGTATGGTGACAGGATAACATTATTACTGATACAGCCTGGTAACACAACACTGCAAGGTACTATAGTGATATCACTTATAATACTGTATGGTGACAGGATAACATTATTACTGATACAGCCTGGTAACACAACACTGCAAGGTACTATAGTGATATCACTTATATTACTGTATGGTGACAGGATAACATTATTAGTGATACAGCCTGGTAACACAACACTGCAAGATACTATAGTGATATCACTTATATTACTGTATGGTGACAGGATAACATTATTAGTGATACAGCCTGGTAACACAACACTGCAAGATACTATAGTGATATCACTTATAATACTGTATGGTGACAGGATAACATTATTACTGATACAGCCTGGTAACACAACACTGCAAGGTACTATAGTGATATCACTTATATTACTGTATGGTGACAGGATAACATTATTACTGATACAGCCTGGTAACACAACACTGCAAGGTACTATAGTGATATCACTTATATTACTGTATGGGGACAGGATAACATTATTACTGATACAGCCTGGTAAGGTAACACAACACTGCAAGGTACTATAGTGATATCACTTATAATACTGTATGGTGACAGGATAACATTATTACTGATACAGCCTGGTAACACAACACTGCAAGGTACTATAGTGATATCACTTATATTACTGTATGGTGACAGGATAACATTATTACTGATACAGCCTGGTAACACAACACTGCAAGGTACTATAGTGATATCACTTATATTACTGTATGGTGACAGGATAACATTATTACTGATACAGCCTGGTAACACAACACTGCAAGGTACTAATAGTGATATCACTTATATTACTGTATGGGGACAGGATAACATTATTACTGATACAGCCTGGTAAGGTAACACAACACTGCAAGGTACTATAGTGATATCACTTATATTACTGTATGGGGACAGGATAACATTATTACTGATACAGCCTGGTAACACAACACTGCAAGGTACTATAGTGATATCACTTATATTACTGTATGGGGACAGGATAACATTATTACTGATACAGCCTGGTAAGGTAACACAACACTGCAAGGTACTATAGTGATATCACTTATATTACTGTATGGGGACAGGATAACATTATTACTGATACAGCCTGGTAACACAACACTGCAAGGTACTATAGTGATATCACTTATATTACTGTATGGGGACAGGATAACATTATTACTGATACAGCCTGGTAAGGTAACACAACACTGCAAGGTACTATAGTGATATCACTTATATTACTGTATGGTGACAGGATAACATTATTACTGATACAGCCTGGTAACACAACACTGCAAGGTACTATAGTGATATCACTTATATTACTGTATGGTGACAGGATAACATTATTACTGATACAGCCTGGTAAGGTAACACAACACTGCAAGGTACTATAGTGATATCACTTATATTACTGTATGGTGACAGGATAACATTATTACTGATACAGCCTGGTAACACAACTCTGCAAGGTACTATAGTGATATCACTTATATTACTGTATGGTGACAGAATAACATTATTACTGATACAGCCTGGTAACACAACACTGCAAGGTACTATAGTGATATCACTTATATTACTGTATGGTGACAGGATAACATTATTACTGATACAGCCTGGTAACACAACACTGCAAGGTACTATAGTGATATCACTTATATTACTGTATGGTGACAGGATAACATTATTACTGATACAGCCTGGTAACACAACACTGCAAGGTACTATAGTGATATCATTTATATTACTGTATGGTGACAGGATAAAATTATTACTGATACAGCCTGGTAACACAACACTGCAAGGTACTATAGTGATATCACTTATATTACTGTATGGTGACAGGATAACATTATTACTGATACAGCCTGGTAACACAACACTGCAAGGTACTATAGTGATATCACTTATATTACTGTATGGTGACAGGATAACATTATTACTGATACAGCCTGGTAACACAACACTGCAAGGTACTATAGTGATATCACTTATAATACTGTATGGTGACAGGATAACATTATTACTGATACAGCCTGGTAACACAACACTGCAAGGTACTATAGTGATATCACTTATATTACTGTATGGTGACAGGATAACATTATTAGTGATACAGCCTGGTAACACAACACTGCAAGATACTATAGTGATATCACTTATATTACTGTATGGTGACAGGATAACATTATTAGTGATACAGCCTGGTAACACAACACTGCAAGATACTATAGTGATATCACTTATAATACTGTATGGTGACAGGATAACATTATTACTGATACAGCCTGGTAACACAACACTGCAAGGTACTATAGTGATATCACTTATATTACTGTATGGTGACAGGATAACATTATTACTGATACAGCCTGGTAACACAACACTGCAAGGTACTATAGTGATATCACTTATATTACTGTATGGGGACAGGATAACATTATTACTGATACAGCCTGGTAAGGTAACACAACACTGCAAGGTACTATAGTGATATCACTTATAATACTGTATGGTGACAGGATAACATTATTACTGATACAGCCTGGTAACACAACACTGCAAGGTACTATAGTGATATCACTTATATTACTGTATGGTGACAGGATAACATTATTACTGATACAGCCTGGTAACACAACACTGCAAGGTACTATAGTGATATCACTTATATTACTGTATGGTGACAGGATAACATTATTACTGATACAGCCTGGTAACACAACACTGCAAGGTACTAATAGTGATATCACTTATATTACTGTATGGGGACAGGATAACATTATTACTGATACAGCCTGGTAAGGTAACACAACACTGCAAGGTACTATAGTGATATCACTTATATTACTGTATGGGGACAGGATAACATTATTACTGATACAGCCTGGTAACACAACACTGCAAGGTACTATAGTGATATCACTTATATTACTGTATGGGGACAGGATAACATTATTACTGATACAGCCTGGTAAGGTAACACAACACTGCAAGGTACTATAGTGATATCACTTATATTACTGTATGGGGACAGGATAACATTATTACTGATACAGCCTGGTAACACAACACTGCAAGGTACTATAGTGATATCACTTATATTACTGTATGGGGACAGGATAACATTATTACTGATACAGCCTGGTAAGGTAACACAACACTGCAAGGTACTATAGTGATATCACTTATATTACTGTATGGTGACAGGATAACATTATTAGTGATACAGCCTGGTAACCCAACAGTGCAAGATACTATAGTGATATCACTTATATTACTGTATGGTGACAGGATAACATTATTAGTGATACAGCCTGGTAACACAACACTGCAAGGTACTATAGTGATATCACTTATAATACTGTATGGTGACAGGATAACATTATTACTGATACAGCCTGGTAACACAACACTGCAAGGTACTATAGTGATATCACTTATATTACTGTATGGTGACAGGATAACATTATTACTGATACAGCCTGGTAACACAACACTGCAAGGTACTATAGTGATATCACTTATATTACTGTATGGTGACAGGATAACATTATTACTGATACAGCCTGGTAACACAACACTGCAAGGTACTATAGTGATATCACTTATATTACTGTATGGGGACAGGATAACATTATTACTGATACCGCCTGGTAAGGTAACACAACACTGCAAGGTACTATAGTGATATCACTTATATTACTGTATGGTGACAGGATAACATTATTACTGATACAGCCTGGTAACCCAACAGTGCAAGATACTATAGTGATATCACTTATATTACTGTATGGTGACAGGATAACATTATTAGTGATACAGCCTGGTAACACAACACTGCAAGGTACTATAGTGATATCACTTTTATATTACTGTATGGTGACAGGATAACATTATTACTGATACAGCCTGCTAACACAACACTGCAAGGTACTATAGTGATATCACTTTTATATTACTGTATGGTGACAGGATAACATTATTACTGATACAGCCTGGTAACACAACACTGCAAGGTACTATAGTGATATCACTTTTATATTACTGTATGGTGACAGGATAACATTATTACTGATACAGCCTGGTAACACAACACTGCAAGGTACTATAGTGATATCACTTTTATATTACTGTATGGTGACAGGATAACATTATTACTAATACAGCCTGGTGGTAACACAACACTGCAAGGTACTATAGTGATATCACTTATATTACTGTATGGTGACAGGATAACATTATTACTGATACAGCCTGGTAACACAACACTGCAAGGTACTAATAGTGATATCACTTATATTACTGTATGGGGACAGGATAACATTATTACTGATACAGCCTGGTAAGGTAACACAACACTGCAAGGTACTATAGTGATATCACTTATATTACTGTATGGGGACAGGATAACATTATTACTGATACAGCCTGGTAACACAACACTGCAAGGTACTATAGTGATATCACTTATATTACTGTATGGGGACAGGATAACATTATTACTGATACAGCCTGGTAAGGTAACACAACACTGCAAGGTACTATAGTGATATCACTTATATTACTGTATGGGGACAGGATAACATTATTACTGATACAGCCTGGTAACACAACACTGCAAGGTACTATAGTGATATCACTTATATTACTGTATGGGGACAGGATAACATTATTACTGATACAGCCTGGTAACACAACACTGCAAGGTACTATAGTGATATCACTTATATTACTGTATGGTGACAGGATAACATTATTACTGAGACAGCCTGGTAACACAACACTGCAAGGTACTATAGTGATATCACTTATTACTGTATGGTGACAGGATAACATTATTACTGATACAGCCTGGTAACACAACACTGCAAGGTACTATAGTGATATCACTTATATTACTGTATGGTGACAGGATAACATTATTACTGATACAGCCTGGTAACACAACACTGCAAGGTACTATTGTGATATCACTTATATTACTGTATGGTGACAGGATAACATTATTACTGATACAGCCTGGTAACACAACACTGCAAGGTACTATAGTGATATCACTTATATTACTGTATGGTGACAGGATAACATTATTACTGATACAGCCTGGTAACACAACACTGCAAGGTACTATAGTGATATCACTTATATTACTGTATGGTGACAGGATAACATTATTACTGATACAGCCTGGTAACACAACTCTGCAAGGTACTATAGTGATATCACTTATATTACTGTATGGTGACAGGATAACATTATTACTGATACAGCCTGGTAACACAACACTGCAAGGTACTATAGTGATATCACTTATATTACTGTATGGTGACAGGATAACATTATTACTGATACAGCCTGGTAACACAACACTGCAAGGTACTATAGTGATATCACTTATATTACTGTATGGTGACAGGATAACATTATTACTGATACAGCCTGGTAACACAACACTGCAAGGTACTATAGTGATATCATTTATATTACTGTATGGTGACAGGATAACATTATTACTGATACAGCCTGGTAACACAACACTGCAAGGTACTATAGTGATATCACTTATATTACTGTATGGTGACAGGATAACATTATTACTGATACAGCCTGGTAACACAACACTGCAAGGTACTATAGTGATATCACTTATATTACTGTATGGTGACAGGATAACATTATTACTGATACAGCCTGGTAACACAACACTGCAAGGTACTATAGTGATATCACTTATAATACTGTATAGTGACAGGATAACATTATTACTGATACAGCCTGGTAACACAACACTGCAAGGTACTATAGTGATATCACTTATATTACTGTATGGTGACAGGATAACATTATTAGTGATACAGCCTGGTAACACAACACTGCAAGATACTATAGTGATATCACTTATATTACTGTATGGTGACAGGATAACATTATTAGTGATACAGCCTGGTAACACAACACAACACTGCAAGATACTATAGTGATATCACTTATAATACTGTATGGTGACAGGATAACATTATTACTGATACAGCCTGGTAACACAACACTGCAAGGTACTATAGTGATATCACTTATATTACTGTATGGGGACAGGATAACATTATTACTGATACAGCCTGGTAACACAACACTGCAAGGTACTATAGTGATATCACTTATATTACTGTATGGTGACAGGATAACATTATTACTGATACAGCCTGGTAACACAACACTGCAAGGTACTATAGTGATATCACTTATATTACTGTATGGGGACAGGATAACATTATTACTGATACAGCCTGGTAAGGTAACACAACACTGCAAGGTACTATAGTGATATCACTTATATTACTGTATGGTGACAGGATAACATTATTACTGATACAGCCTGGTAACACAACACTGCAAGGTACTATAGTGATATCACTTATATTACTGTATGGTGACAGGATAACATTATTACTGATACAGCCTGGTAACACAACACTGCAAGGTACTATAGTGATATCACTTATATTACTGTATGGTGACAGGATAACATTATTACTGATACAGCCTGGTAACACAACACTGCAAGGTACTATAGTGATATCACTTATATTACTGTATGGTGACAGGATAACATTATTACTGATACAGCCTGGTAACACAACACTGCAAGATACTATAGTGATATCACTTATATTACTGTATGGTGACAGGATAACATTATTAGTGATACAGCCTGGTAACACAACACTGCAAGATACTATAGTGATATCACTTATAATACTGTATGGTGACAGGATAACATTATTACTGATACAGCCTGGTAACACAACACTGCAAGGTACTATAGTGATATCACTTATATTACTGTATGGTGACAGGATATTACTGATACAGCCTGGTAACACAACACTGCAAGGTACTATAGTGATATCACTTATATTACTGTATGGGGACAGGATAACATTATTACTGATACAGCCTGGTAACACAACACTGCAAGGTACTATAGTGATATCACTTATATTACTGTATCGGGACAGGATAACATTATTACTGAGACAGCCTGGTAACACAACACTGCAAGGTACTATAGTGATATCACTTATATTACTGTATGGGGACAGGATAACATTATTACTGATACAGCCTGGTAACACAACACTGCAAGGTACTATAGTGATATCACTTATATTACTGTATGGGGACAGGATAACATTATTACTGATACAGCCTGGTAACACAACACTGCAAGGTACTATAGTGATATCACTTATATTACTGTATGGGGACAGGATAACATTATTACTGATACAGCCTGGTAACACAACACTGCAAGTTACTATAGTGATATCACTTATATTACTGTATGGGGACAGGATAACATTATTACTGATACAGCCTGGTAACACAACACTGCAAGTTACTATAGTGATATCACTTATATTACTGTATGGGGACAGGATAACATTATTACTGATACAGCCTGGTAACACAACACTGCAAGATACTATAGTGATATCACTTATATTACTGTATGGTGACAGGATAACATTATTACTGATACAGCCTGGTAACACAACACTGCAAGGTACTATAGTGATATCACTTATATTACTGTATGGTGACAGGATAACATTATTACTGATACAGCCTGGTAACACAACACTGCAAGATACTATAGTGATATCACTTATAATACTGTATGGTGACAGGATAACATTATTACTGATACAGCCTGGTAACACAACACTGCAAGGTACTATAGTGATATCACTTATATTACTGTATGGTGACAGGATAACATTATTACTGATACAGCCTGGTAACACAACACTGCAAGGTACTATAGTGATATCACTTATATTACTGTATGGGGACAGGATAACATTATTACTGATACAGCCTGGTAACACAACACTGCAAGGTACTATAGTGATATCACTTATATTACTGTATGGTGACAGGATAACATTATTACTGATACAGCCTGGTAACACAACACTGCAAGGTACTATAGTGATATCACTTATATTACTGTATGGTGACAGGATAACATTATTACTGATACAGCCTGGTAACACAACACTGCAAGGTACTATAGTGATATCACTTATATTACTGTATGGTGACAGGATAACATTATTACTGATACAGCCTGGTAACACAACTCTGCAAGGTACTATAGTGATATCACTTATATTACTGTATGGTGACAGAATAACATTATTACTGATACAGCCTGGTAACACAACACTGCAAGGTACTATAGTGATATCACTTATATTACTGTATGGTGACAGGATAACATTATTACTGATACAGCCTGGTAACACAACACTGCAAGGTACTATAGTGATATCACTTATATTACTGTATGGTGACAGGATAACATTATTACTGATACAGCCTGGTAACACAACACTGCAAGGTACTATAGTGATATCATTTATATTACTGTATGGTGACAGGATAACATTATTACTGATACAGCCTGGTAACACAACACTGCAAGGTACTATAGTGATATCACTTATATTACTGTATGGTGACAGGATAACATTATTACTGATACAGCCTGGTAACACAACACTGCAAGGTACTATAGTGATATCACTTATATTACTGTATGGTGACAGGATAACATTATTACTGATACAGCCTGGTAACACAACACTGCAAGATACTATAGTGATATCACTTATAATACTGTATGGTGACAGGATAACATTATTACTGATACAGCCTGGTAACACAACACTGCAAGGTACTATAGTGATATCACTTATATTACTGTATGGTGACAGGATAACATTATTACTGATACAGCCTGGTAACACAACACTGCAAGGTACTATAGTGATATCACTTATATTACTGTATGGGGACAGGATAACATTATTACTGATACAGCCTGGTAAGGTAACACAACACTGCAAGGTACTATAGTGATATCACTTATAATACTGTATGGTGACAGGATAACATTATTACTGATACAGCCTGGTAACACAACACTGCAAGGTACTATAGTGATATCACTTATATTACTGTATGGTGACAGGATAACATTATTACTGATACAGCCTGGTAACACAACACTGCAAGGTACTATAGTGATATCACTTATATTACTGTATGGTGACAGGATAACATTATTACTGATACAGCCTGGTAACACAACACTGCAAGGTACTAATAGTGATATCACTTATATTACTGTATGGGGACAGGATAACATTATTACTGATACAGCCTGGTAAGGTAACACAACACTGCAAGGTACTATAGTGATATCACTTATATTACTGTATGGGGACAGGATAACATTATTACTGATACAGCCTGGTAACACAACACTGCAAGGTACTATAGTGATATCACTTATATTACTGTATGGGGACAGGATAACATTATTACTGATACAGCCTGGTAAGGTAACACAACACTGCAAGGTACTATAGTGATATCACTTATATTACTGTATGGGGACAGGATAACATTATTACTGATACAGCCTGGTAACACAACACTGCAAGGTACTATAGTGATATCACTTATATTACTGTATGGGGACAGGATAACATTATTACTGATACAGCCTGGTAAGGTAACACAACACTGCAAGGTACTATAGTGATATCACTTATATTACTGTATGGTGACAGGATAACATTATTAGTGATACAGCCTGGTAACCCAACAGTGCAAGATACTATAGTGATATCACTTATATTACTGTATGGTGACAGGATAACATTATTAGTGATACAGCCTGGTAACACAACACTGCAAGGTACTATAGTGATATCACTTATAATACTGTATGGTGACAGGATAACATTATTACTGATACAGCCTGGTAACACAACACTGCAAGGTACTATAGTGATATCACTTATATTACTGTATGGTGACAGGATAACATTATTACTGATACAGCCTGGTAACACAACACTGCAAGGTACTATAGTGATATCACTTATATTACTGTATGGTGACAGGATAACATTATTACTGATACAGCCTGGTAACACAACACTGCAAGGTACTATAGTGATATCACTTATATTACTGTATGGGGACAGGATAACATTATTACTGATACAGCCTGGTAAGGTAACACAACACTGCAAGGTACTATAGTGATATCACTTATATTACTGTATGGTGACAGGATAACATTATTACTGATACAGCCTGGTAACCCAACAGTGCAAGATACTATAGTGATATCACTTATATTACTGTATGGTGACAGGATAACATTATTAGTGATACAGCCTGGTAACACAACACTGCAAGGTACTATAGTGATATCACTTTTATATTACTGTATGGTGACAGGATAACATTATTACTGATACAGCCTGCTAACACAACACTGCAAGGTACTATAGTGATATCACTTTTATATTACTGTATGGTGACAGGATAACATTATTACTGATACAGCCTGGTAACACAACACTGCAAGGTACTATAGTGATATCACTTTTATATTACTGTATGGTGACAGGATAACATTATTACTGATACAGCCTGGTAACACAACACTGTGAGGTACTATAGTTATATCACTTATATTACTGTATGGGGACAGGATAACATTATTACTGATACAGCCTGGTAACACAACACTGCAAGGTACTATAGTGATATCACTTATATTACTGTATGGGGACAGTATAACATTATTACTGATACGGCCTGGTAACACAACACTGCGAGGTACTATAGTGATATCACTTATAATACTGTATGGTGACAGGATAACATTATTACTAATACAGCCTGGTGGTAACACAACACTGCAAGGTACTATAGTGATATCACTTATATTACTGTATGGTGACAGGATAACATTATTACTGATACAGCCTGGTAACACAACACTGCAAGGTACTAATAGTGATATCACTTATATTACTGTATGGGGACAGGATAACATTATTACTGATACAGCCTGGTAAGGTAACACAACACTGCAAGGTACTATAGTGATATCACTTATATTACTGTATGGGGACAGGATAACATTATTACTGATACAGCCTGGTAACACAACACTGCAAGGTACTATAGTGATATCACTTATATTACTGTATGGGGACAGGATAACATTATTACTGATACAGCCTGGTAAGGTAACACAACACTGCAAGGTACTATAGTGATATCACTTATATTACTGTATGGGGACAGGATAACATTATTACTGATACAGCCTGGTAACACAACACTGCAAGGTACTATAGTGATATCACTTATATTACTGTATGGGGACAGGATAACATTATTACTGATACAGCCTGGTAAGGTAACACAACACTGCAAGGTACTATAGTGATATCACTTATATTACTGTATGGTGACAGGATAACATTATTACTGATACAGCCTGGTAACCCAACAGTGCAAGATACTATAGTTATATCACTTATATTACTGTATGGGGACAGGATAACATTATTACTGATACAGCCTGGTAACACAACACTGCAAGGTACTATAGTGATATCACTTATATTACTGTATGGGGACAGTATAACATTATTACTGATACGGCCTGGTAACACAACACTGCGAGGTACTATAGTGATATCACTTATAATACTGTATGGTGACAGGATAACATTATTACTAATACAGCCTGGTGGTAACACAACACTGCAAGGTACTATAGTGATATCACTAGAGCAATGAGTGTGCTGATTAATGCAAGCTATATAGTTAATGTTTCAGTGAGTATGCTGAGCTATAGAAATGCTTAGGGCAGGTCTGACAGTATGCAGTCATTAAACCCCTTAGCTCCCAGGGGCTGTGCCCTCATTGCAAATGGGTTTTTTTTTTTTCTCCCATTGCAACCCAGTAATGGGTTGATCAGGTTATTGGATTGGCAGTTCTTGATTTTATTTATTTGCATGATTTTGTGGCTGTAAACCAAATGTATCAACATGTATGTTTCTCTAGCAGATTGTATTTCAATGTAGGCCTGATCTGATCCCCTCATTAGATGATTCACATTCCATTGGATTCTATGGGGACTGGACCCCTTTTTTTAGCACTTTGCTCCACAATCTTTACACACAGCCCCCGGTCTATACTGCTTATATAACCGATGCCTTCTGTCCTGCAGAATGAAGGTTGTGACGTGTGAGATTGCCTGGCATAACAAGGAGCCCGTGTACAGTGTGGATTTCCAGCATGGGCCAGATAAAATAAACAGAATGGCATCAGCTGGAGTGGACACTGCTGTGCGGGTGAGTGTATTGTAATTGAGGTATTTAGCTCTCTGGTTCTTCCGCTTGTCCTAAACCGATCTCTATTAATGCCTTTTTCCATAGGAAACTAATAATAATAATTTGTGACGTTATTAAAATCTGACTTGCACTTTTTCTCCTTTGCTCCCCATGTGTGCTTTCAAAAGCCACTACATAACTCAAACTATGAATGGAGTAAAAGTCAGAGATGGATCAGCCTGCAGTCATAAGGTTGATGCAAATAAGTTCACATCAGGCTGTAGAGGTTGACCTGTAAACTTATTTGGCCCTTTGACTCCAGGGTCAGTGTTTATCGAAATTCTATAAACAGGAATGTTAAAGTCTTTTTTTTTTTTTTATTGGCTAGTTATGGAAGATCGATACAGCACCAGATGGCAAAGCCGTTGTAGAGTTCCTTGCTAGCCTTGCCCGACACACCAAAGCAGTCAACGTGGTGAGGTTTTCCCCCCATGGAGAAATTTTGGCTTCCGGTGGAGATGGTAAGTTGATAAAACTGTGTCCATAAACTGGTAGTTTCCCTTTAAAGCTGCCATAATCTAATCTGTGTTGGTTATTTCACGAACCACAAGCGGATCCTAAAAAATGCAGATTCAGCCACATTCTACAGACCACCACTTGTCAAAGAGCCCCAATATTGGTGGGTTCTACCACAAAACATTTTGGGCTTTATTCATGAAAGAGAGAATTGCAGGGAACTGAGAAAGGTATATCAAACTTAAATGACAACTGTCTACAAAATATAACTCCTATTTAATTGAAAAATTACACCAAGTGTAGATGTTTTTTTTTTTTTTTTAATAGAAATGCTTTAATGTAAGAATCCAAATAATGTTCTTTATTGAGCCCTCTTAACTTAATATAGTTCTAACAGGTTTTACCATCAGCAGATAATTGAAGATCTGACCCAGGATTATAAACATGTCTCCTGTTAGAGCTATATAAAACATAACTGGCTCAGTAAAGTATGTTATTTGTATTCTTTCTGTAAATAATTTATATACAAACCATCTACACTTAATGCAATCTTTAACTCCTTAACCTCCATGGACGTGTATATAAACGTCCTCAGTTTAAATGTCGCGTTGTGCTCCTCAGCGCCAGTGATCACGGGTGCCATATTGGGGGAGCATGCTCCCCCAATACGGTGTGCCCAGCAGAGCGTCAGAAGCGATTTAAAAAAAAAAAAAAAAACTCTTCCATCACTCTGAAACTGTTGCTTCACTGCCCCTAGAGGCAGTCAGCAACATTACAGTTAGAAAAAATAAATTGGGTTAGGGTTAGATTAAGGGGTGGGGGTAGATTTAGGGTTACATTTAGAGTTAAGGTTGGAGTCAAAAGGTCACTGTAGGAGAAAGTGGTTAGGAAACAAATAAAACACTATTGGTTATTGCCCTATTACTTCAAACCCACCCAGAAAAACATGGAAAGATTGATATTTCTAAACTCAGGACAAATATTAGAAACTATATAGACTGGTACTTTTTTACAGTTCGTAATTGTGTTATAAAGAAATCAGGTCAAAGTTAGAAAGTTTTTGTGTTTTTTTTTTTGGGGCATTTTTTCATCATATTTTACTTTTTTTTTTTTTTAAATACTATTATTTTCATCATATGATAATTTACTATCAAAAGAAAGCTTCATTTGTCCTTTAAAAAATAATATATAATTTGTGTGGGTGGACTGAACACGAAGAAAGAAATCACAGTTAAGCAAACGTATGACAAAAATGATGGCATTCTGCTCTTCAAGGCACTTCAAATGCACCCTAGCACTCGGTCACTAAGGGGTTCAATTAAACATTATCTTTTTTTCTCCTTCTGTACTAGACTACTTTAAAATAAAGTTATAAATTCCCTTTTCTGTGCTCTTCGATACCCTATTTCATCAATAAATCACTTAGAAGGTCCCCCGTCGCCTCCCTTCTTGATGAAGGCAGCAGTGTGTCCCACCTTCTAAGTAAAATTCCAAATTAATGTATCTCTCCTATTTGTATTAGATGCTGCAATATTGCTGTGGAAACTCAATGAAAATAAAGAACCTGAGCCAACACCATTTCAAGAACAAGATGAGTTTGAACTCAACAAAGAGAACTGGACAGTGGTGAAAACATTAAGGTATCTATCTGCTCCCCTTCTTTTTCTGGATCTCTGACCTGGTTCAGCACAGTCCCTAAATTCTTGACTGTGGCTTGCATACTGGATATATCTACTGTGCCAAAGATGCTGAATCTAGGGGTTAATGGGCAGAGCACAGTGTGGCCAATACAAATTTATTGCAGTTTAATTTATTTATAAATCGTATTTGTAGCACTGTGCTATTTGGTAAAGACACAGCATGCAAGTAACAGGAGAGGTAGCAGCTTACTGAATTTTGAACATCCGGTGAGTTGGGCCCTGCCCAAGACATATTAGGATTTACTAACCGTCTAAATATTTTGCAGGACACTGTAGTATTTGCAGGCACTTAAACATTGTTAAACTAATCCTTAAGGTAACATTGGGGTGTCTTTAACGTATACTTTGTCAAACATTTGTGTCCTTGCTATTTTTGTTATTATTTTTATTTTATTTTTTATCCATTTCTGTGATTCTTGTTCTTCCAGGGGTCACTTGGAGGATGTGTACGATATCTGCTGGACACAAGACAGCAATTTTATGGCATCCGCATCTGTGGATAATACAGCGATTATGTGGGATATCAATAAAGGTGACAATCTGAGAATGATGGTTTTAATTGGCGTCCCAAGTTCAGCAAATCATCTTCTTATTCTCCTGCTCTTTAATTACAATATTATAGTAGATTATCAGAGAACCAAAGTGCCTCTTAATTGAAACCATATATATTATGCAGATCTTTTCCCCTGTGTTACTTATTCTGTAATTTCATACAATTTTCTGTCTGGGTTTTTATCACTTGGAGTGTAAAGATTGTTCTATTGGATGGACTTGTGAATCTACGACTTTACATTCAGTTTTTCAAGACAATTTTACTTTAAAGGGTCTGCGTCTTTATGTTTTTAGGGTAGACCATAACATTTTAAGAAACGCTATAATTGGCCTGCTACATGATACAATCCTCTCTCTACTTTTCAGGTCAGAAAATCTCAATATTCAATGAACATAAAAGCTATGTCCAGGGTATAGCCTGGGATCCTCTCGGCCAGTTCATTGCAACTCTTAGCTGTGACCGGTAAGAGCTGTCATTTGTAAATACTGTACAGCAGGGCTTGACAAATGTATCTGAGTTTTAGGAGCCAGCTAAAATATCTAGGAGGCAGACAACAGCACATAAACACACGCAGTCACAGACAGGCACACATAGTCACATATATACACACACAGACACAGTCCATCACAAATACATACAGAATAAAGGATCATTTATTCTAATTTGGAGTACCAGGGTGAAAGTCCTCTCCGTGCACCCTCCACTTCTGAGTGTGAAACCCGCTACACCTTGTTTTTCTCCATATACACACACACACAGACACATCCAGTCAGACACACATATATACAGACACACACACACAAACACATCCAGTCAGTCACATACACACACACACACCCACATCCAGTCAGACACACATATATACAGACACACACAAACACATCCAGTCAGTCACATACACACACACACACACACACACCCACATCCAGTCAGACACACATATATACAGACACACACACACCCACATCCAGTCAGACACACATATATACAGACACACACACACCCACATCCAGTCAGACACACATATATACAGACACACACAAACACATCCAGTCAGACACACACAAACACACACACGGCAGAAGGTTTTTTTTATTTTTTTTTTTAAAGGAAAAAAAAATGTTCACCTATCAATGTCCCCCCTCCTTGCTATAATACCTCAATGCAGGGTCGATTGTCTGTCGACCATAGTGATGAGCATGATGAGTTAAAAAAACAAGCGCGTTGTAGACCAATGAGCATGGAGACTCATACAGTCTGTGGAGTGCCCCACCTTCAGTAACCATGGTGCTTTGATTTGTGCCCATGTTGGTACTCATAATTGGAGTCAATCCATCAGTCTGGCTGTGTGTGTGCGCTACAATAATCAATTCTCCCTTGTGCTGCACTGGATGCTTGGAAGTTAAAAGGGCTCTGTCACCTAAGCATGTTTATACTGTGAATGTAGAAGATAATAAATGTTACCAGAATCTCAAGCAAACGCATACATTGAGTAAAATGTGTCTTAAATGTTTTTCTGTTGTCTCTTGTTTGACATAAACTGTAGCTTTATAGGCAAATGAACCTCCTCTATAGGAAAATGTATTTTCTCTAAAAAAAAATGTTGCTTGCGATTCTGGTAACACAATGTATAGATCAGGGCTTGACAAATTTTTTTTGATTTTAGGAGCCACACACATATATACAAACACCTCACAAACACATATATACAAACACCTCACAAACACATATATACAAACACCTCACACACACATATATACAAACACCTCACACACACATATATACAAACACCTCACACACACATATATACAAACACCTCACACACACATATATACAAACACCTCACACACCCATATATATAAACACCTCACACACCCATATATATATAAACACCTCACACACCCATATATATAAACACCTCACACACCCATATATATATAAACACCTCACACACCCATATATATAAACACCTCACACACCCATATATATAAACACCTCACACACCCATATATATATAAACACCTCACACACCTATATATATAAACACCTCACACACCCATATATATATAAACACCTCACACACCCATATATATATAAACACCTCACACACCCATATATATATATAAACACCTCACACACCCATATATATATAAACACCTCACACACCCATATATATAAACACCTCACACACCCATATATATAAACACCTCACACACCCATATATATATAAACACCTCACACACCCATATATATAAACACCTCACACACCCATATATATAAACACCTCACACACCCATATATATAAACACCTCACACACCCATATATATAAACACCTCACACACCCATATATATAAACACCTCACACACCCATATATATATATATAAACACCTCACACACCCATATATATAAACACCTCACACACCCATATATATATATATAAACACCTCACACACCCATATATATATATATAAACACCTCACACACCCATATATATATATATATATATATATATAAACACCTCACACACCCATATATATATATATAAACACCTCACACACCCATATATATATATATATATAAACACCTCACACACCCATATATATATATATATAAACACCTCACACACCCATATATATATATATATAAACACCTCACACACCCATATATATATATATATATAAACACCTCACACACCCATATATATATATATATATAAACACCTCACACACCCATATATATATATATATATATATAAACACCTCACACACCCATATATATAAACACCTCACACACCCATATATATATATATATATAAACACCTCACACACCCATATATATAAACACCTCACACACCCATATATATAAACACCTCACACACCCATATATATAAACACCTCACACACCCATATATATAAACACCTCACACACCCATATATATAAACACCTCACACACCCATATATATAAACACCTCACACACCCATATATATATAAACACCTCACACACCCATATATATATATATATATAAACACCTCACACACCCATATATATATATATAAACACCTCACACACCCATATATATATATATAAACACCTCACACACCCATATATATATATATAAACACCTCACACACCCATATATATATATATAAACACCTCACACACCCATATATATATATATAAACACCTCACACACCCATATATATATATATATAAACACCTCACACACCCATATATATATATATAAACACCTCACACACCCATATATATATATATAAACACCTCACACACCCATATATATATATATATATATATATATAAACACCTCACACACCTATATATATATAAACACCTCACACACCCATATATATATATATATAAACACCTCACACACCCATATATATATATAAACACCTCACACACACCTACTTTACAATACATACAAACACACACCCACCTAACACAGTCTTTTCTTGGGGGTTTCTTCTTGATGTGTCCCCCCTCCCTGCTGCTTTACCTCACTGCAGGGGAGGGGGACATTCACACTGACGCTTAACTCCGTTGGTCGGCGTGCTGAGTGCCAGGATGTCACGTGACGACACCCGGCACTCAGACACGCGTTGCGCGAGGGGGCGGAGCTTGCAGTCTGTGCCATCGGCACAGACTTTACCCCCTCGCGCTGCGGAAAAATCGGATGGCAGCGGCAAGGGGACCAGGAGGCTGACAGCACCCAGGCGCCAGGTCTAATTTCCTGGTCGCCATGGCGACCTGGCGCCTGGGGTTTGTCAAGCCCTGGTATAGATGATATTCACAATGTACACAATGCTTAGGTGGCAGTCCCTTTAATATACCCAAATGAAAGATGCCTGTAGATAGAAGTCCCATTTAGTTTTTAGTATGTCATGTTTTATTTTTGTTATTTTCATTTTTGTATTAGGAAGACATTAATTCATTACTTCTAGACTTAGCTGTAAACCCCCGACTTGTCCTTGTAAAACTCTGTAAAGGCATTGTGTGTGTGTTTTTTCTATAATGCAGTATTATCCTGACTGATTAATGGTGAAATGTATAGCCCCAAATGTGCAATTATTACCTTTAGTGGGAAAAATACTTTTTATCTATTCATACTTTTTGTTGTTGTTGTTGTTAGTTTGCTCTTTGGGTTTAATACTGGAAGGGGGGACAAGCTTGCATTGCACATGGATCCAGAAATTAATTCAATCTCCAGAGCTCTGCAACTGCAGGAGTTTTTAAACTAAATGAGAAATGCAACATTTTTGCTATTATTGTATGTGTTATTTCTCCAGTTCTTAACTTTACACTTCTTTGCTGCTTAGTGTGATGAGAGTCTACAGAACAGAAACCAAGCGTGTTGCCTATAATGTTAGTAAAATGGTCTCAAATTCGTCAGGGGAAGGGGAGGTAAGTAACTTATTTTCTAGCCTGGCTTTCTCACAGTAGTGTTCCATTCAACCCCTTCACTTTTGCATGTAGGATTGTATCCCTAAGTAGAGAAAACTGAGTAGTGTATAATAAAGCTACATAAAATTAATATGTGTGTGTACAAAGAGTGGCTCACTGATCCTCCCGCTGGACACCAATCAGAGGGAAGTTCTCTCCAGGTGTGCATACCCCACCCCCAATCACTGCTGTCAAATGAAAATATGGGATGACTTGCTTGTAAGTGAAGTTGTTCACAGCACATGCTCTGTGCAAGAGGACATGTTCAACCAAATGGGTCCTCTTGCAATTGAACAAAAGCAAGTAGGGGTGGTGCTTGAAATATTGGAAGGATTTACTGAATGCAAAAGCCATTGGATAAAAAGACCCTAAATGATCTATGGAATCTGTGCTACACTTTTCCAAATATTGTTTTTGTTAAAGGTTAAGACTTACCGGATGTATCATGATGACAGCATGAAGTCCTTCTTTCGGAGGCTCGCCTTTACCCCGGATGGTTCCCTGCTCCTCACACCAGGTGAGTAATTTACAGAACCCTAATCTCTTCCTTTCTTGGAGACTCGAGAATGATGGCATTAAACCACTAACAGAGCCCAAGTGAGAACCATTGCTGGCATTTTTCTGCCTGTCATACCCATTGAAGTTCTCACTGTATAGTGGGTAATCATTTTAAGAGCTTATGGATCAGATATCCTGGGATCTGTGTGGCCGAGTTTGGAAAGTTACATGTGTTTTTATTTTACCAAAATGTGTCCAGTACCAGTGTCCATGTCCCCCTTTTTATAAGAAGCTGTCTGTGAATTTTGTTTCCACCGATGACCCTCCTTTGGCCTCTTGTTTCCAGCTGGCTGTGTGGAGTCTGGAGATACTGTCGTTAACACCACATATGTGTTTTCAAGGAAGAATCTAAAGAGGTCAGTCCTTTTTCAGTTTGGTTCCTTTCTGATGAAACTTATAATGAACATAAAAATGAAGGGGATGAGAGCCATGCTGTCCAATTTCACCAGATCACTATAGGATCTTGCTTATAGAGCAGGCTGCCCAGCTGCGATCCTCCAGAGCAATTCTTGTTTTGTTTATTAGGAAAGTATTTCCCATTCTCCTACCATTTTATTTATAATGTAACCTGTTTTTTCTCCCCCCATCAGGCCAATTGCTCACCTTCCCTGCCCAGCAAAAGCCACCCTTGCCGTCCGCTGCTGTCCTGTATATTTTGAGCTGAGACCAACCGTGAAAGGTATTTGGATTAATGGTTGTCCGATTCTTAGCTGTAATGTGTGCACTGTTCTTTTTACAGTGTGTTAAGTATTAATTAAAACTACTAATATAGACATTCAAACAGGGCCGGTGCAAGGATTTTCGTCTACACAGGCGAAGGTGCATTTTGGTGCCCCCCTCCTCTGACCTGCCACGCCTCCCACACCACCAACCCTCCATACATTTTATATATATAAAAGTATAATGTGTAGTGTGGAAAATATATCTAAATATTCAACTTGCATGCTCTAATTTGTTACACATTGAAACCCTTAAACACAGAGACACACTTACACACACACCCTTACACAGACACAGTGACACATTTACACACACACACCCTTACACAGACACGCCAGTATTTAGCCACTAAATATGCCAGTATTCTGCCCCTCAATATGCCATTCTTTTGCAATTTAATATGCCAGTATTTTCAACTCAATATTCCATTTAATATGCCAATATTTTGCCCTTTAATATGCCAATATTTTGCCCCTCTATATGCCATTATTTTGCCATTTAATACGCCAATATTTTGCAGCTCAACATGCCAGGATTTTGCCCCTGATGTGTCAGGATTTTGTCCCTAATGTACCAGGATTTTGCCCCTCAATATTCCAAGATTTTGCCCCTCAATGTTCCAGGAGTTTGCCCCTCCTCCCCCCTTTCCCAGTACTTACCTCCTTGCTGCTCTGTCAGTCTCCTGGTGCTCTTCAGGTGCGCGGCTGTGAGGGAAGCGTTGTGCGCTCCACTCCAGCCGCGCGGCTTCAATAAAGTTTGTTAAAAAAAAAAAAATGTGACCAGACTAATAGTTTACTCCATTTCATTACAGAGCTTCCAGCCCAGTGCTAGTCTTTGCAAATTTCATATGTACAAGGAAAAAGTGCAATTCTAGTGTTTTGCAGTTTAGATATAAATATTCAGTGGTGGCTGACTGTTTCTATCCAGTTCTAGGACTTTTAATTAGACATGTGCAAAACTAAAATTTTCGAGTCGTTTTCGTCCATTCGGACGAAAATGTTATTTATTTCGTCTAAAACTAATTTTGTTCATTACTGCATTCGTTTCAGACGAAATTCGTTCATTAATTTCATTTCGTTTAATTTTATTCGTTCGTTTTATAGAATACGTGTAATACTATTGGCTTTCTATAAACCGAACGAGCGCCCCATTCATAAGAAATTCTTATGAATGGGGCTTTCGTTCAGTTCATAGAAAGGCAATAGTACTACATGTTTTCTATAACCCGGAAGTAGACTTTCGGCTTATGGAATACATGTAATCCTGTTGCTATTCTATAAACCGAACGTTCGGTTTATAGAATAGCAATAGGATTACATGTATTACATAAGCCGACAGCCTATAAACCGAACGTTCGGTTTATAGGCTGTCGGCATTTCACTACACGGAGACAGTCTCCATTCATAATTTTATGAATGGTGACTTTGTCTCCGTGTAGTGAAATGCTATTGTATTCTATAAACCGACTCTATTTCAGCTTATAGAATGCAATAGTACTACGAATGGACGAATGATTTTCGTTTATTAACCATTTGTTCATTCGGCTTTCGTTAGCTTAGCATTTTCGTTCTTCGTTTTTCGGACGAATGGACGAAAATGCATTCGTCCGAAAACGAATGCACATGTCTACTTTTAATCAGTTTGTGCCCTCTGGTGGTTATTTGAAAAGTGACATAGTTTGACAGTGCGAGGCTGTATCTATGTATGAATAGGCTGTGTACCTGGACTGTGTTTTATCCCGAAATGTGGGCTTTTGCCTTATAATGTGCAAAAAAAAAATGGCACAACATGGGCTGTTTCCTCAAAACAAATATTAGAATTAAGAAAGTTTTTTTCATTAGTGTATTTTCTTTTTTAGGTAAATTTTATATGATCAAAATAATGGTATCTAAAGAAAGCCCTTGTCCTGAAAAAATATATATATATTTTTTTTTTGTGTGCCCCCACAAGAGATCTAATAAAACCTGCTTATTTGCTATGCACAACAGATTAATTTGTTGGTTCTCCATCCCTCCCCCACCCCCCTCTTCCCACACAGATGAATCTGGACAGGAGCCATCACCAGGTCTTCTCAATCAGCCTTACCGCCTGGTGTTTGCAGTCGCCTCAGAAGATGCAGTGCTTTTTTATGACACGCAACAGTTGTTTCCTTTCGGATATGTATCTAATGTGCACTACCATACACTGAGTGATATTTCATGGTGAGTGAGGAGTTACTTACAGCAGTATTTTTAAGGGCCACTTCTGAGGTCAGGTTTTATAAGTGCTACGTTCTATTGGTTTCCTTGCAGCGTTGCTTCAGTCATAGTATTTTGTTGGACAAATGACGGCCATTGTGCATACTATCTTTTTTTTAGAAAACATTAGAATATAGTATGAAAGGTTTTATTTGTTTAGATTGTTTTTTTTTTTTGCTAGTCCCTGGAAATTGGTGTAGAGTTCAGCTGAATAAGGGATGTCTGGCACACTCTAATGTCTAGAACAGTGTTTCTCAAACCTGTCCTCAGGACCCCCCAACGGTCCAGGATTTAGGAATTACCCAGTTGTATTTAATTAAGAATTTGTACACCTGGTGTGGTTCCCTAACCATACCAGTTGTTCTACATATACTTATTTAAATACAACTGGGTAATCCCTGGAAGGGGGATGTCGCGAAGGGGGTTAACTACATCATGATGTCTTTCTGCCATGATTTTTATTCTTATTCCTTAAAAACCTGCATTGAAAGCCTCTGAAAAGACTGCTTTGTGTTGCTTCCCAAACTAGCCTCTTTATTTTAATATTCCAGAATTGTGATCATATCTATTTGGCTGCATTATCCCACTGATTAACCTTTTAAGATCTCTCCTGCTCTTATAATTTGTTCTCCACATTTCTACGTACTTTGGAAAAGAACTGAAATTTTCTATGGGATGGTTTGTGTATTCTGCTAATTGTGAGATGTCCAAGAGAAACTGGCTTAGTGGTCTTAATGTTCGTGCCAATGCATGCTTGAAAACATATATAATCTGTAAATAGGTAGTAATGCCGTGACACGTGGCTTCTAACGGAACGTTTGTGTGTGCCAAATATGCGCGGCATCTATGAAACTCACCGCAAGAATCTCTTTGTTTTCCTGACAACAGCTGAACAGCTACTATTCATTCTTGGTCACAGACCAGAAAATGCACTATTATTCGATGGAGGCCCCAGTGTGCCGTAGAATGCAAATTTAATGAAGCCATAAAATAGGGCTTGACACCTCCTGGGAACCATTGCTCCTAAAATCTCTATTGCGGACTCCTAATATTTTTGATAAATTTACATAGAACTCTATGAAACTACCAAAAAAAACTAGGCTGGCTCCTAAAGGCTACAGATATGTTAAGCCCTGCAAAAGAGTAACGGATGCAGATACCATCACTTTTTTTTCTTTATTTTATTACATATTGCTTTATACTGATATACTAGGATGTATACACTAAAATTGAGGTGCAGGGGGGGGGGGGGGGCAAGGTGAACATTTCATCGTGCAGGGACAACAATCGTCTAAACTCGCCTGCACATCACTTTTAGTAAATAGCTCCCACTGAGGGTGGCTGCATAACGTCACCTTTGCAGTACTCTTCATGACTGTTTTTTTTGTTTTGCTCTTGTTTACAGGTCCAGAGATGGGACCTTTCTGTCCATCTCCTCCACAGATGGTTACTGCTCATTTGTTACCTTTGATGAGGGGGAGCTGGGCATCCCTTTAAAAGAAAAGCCACCTCTGATCATGAAGACACCATTAATCATGAAGAAAAAAGTTAAAAGGCTGTCTTCGCCTGCTGTACGCGCAGGAGAGAGTACGCCAACCAGTAGATCTGCTGAGCAGTCCAATCCTAGCACTCCTGTTTATAGCAAACTCACAGCTGCTTCAAGTAGCAAGGAACCGGTCTCCACTCCAGTCAGTATAAAAATTGTCCCTTCTACACCCACCTCTGATGACAAGAAGAAAGCACAAGGTAGCAAAGCTGCAGCACCCAGGAGAATTAGCCTCAATACATTGGAAGCCTGGAGTAAACCAGCCACCCCCTCCCCACGGTAACTGCCATAAACAGTTTACATCTTTCCTACTGCTAGATGAAACAGTCTATTACATTTTGGAATGCACAGGCTGCAGGGGTCGCTTGATTAATGTATCTGTTCATTATAGTTACTCACAAATGTTTAGTTACCATCTACTTCTGACCCCCATCCCCCCAACTCGGCTCTCTGCATTTGGCCTTGAAGGGAAAAAAAAACATTGAAAAATGTTACAAACAAAACTTATGTTATGTCAAATAATTGTACTTGCAATGAGTGCATTTATCGATTGCACACATCTGTAGGTCGTCCCGTCCCCCCCTTCACCAGTTGCACAGCATAGGGATTACCAGTTCAGCCAGTTTTTTGCTGGACATACAATTTTGACATGCTCCTCTGCAGAATGTAGAATACATGTGTCCAGGTGGAACCTGGAAAAAAACCCTCTGAACATGCATGAATTATTCATTCTGCAGGTCAGCTTCTAAAAGTTGTGTGTCCCTCTGAAATATATAAATAAATTGACCAAATAACCAGCACTTCAGTGGATAAGGGGAAGTTATTGTCCCAATGGTAACGTTTCAACCACAAATTGAGGTTTTTTTTGTTTTTTTTTCCCAAGGCTTGAAAAAAACAAAAACTCCATTTGGTGTTGAAACGTGGCCGTTGGGACAATAACTTCCACTTATTCACTGAAGTGCTGGTCGTTAGGTCATTTCATTTGTTTAATGGTTTGGGTGGGACCGTGACACAGCACTAGGCTTGTGAATGCAGGTCCATAATATCTCTTTTTTTCCTCGGTACATACATGGAAACGTGCATGTAGTCAGGAAGTGTTAACCCCTTGGCGACACAGGACGGACTAGGTCCGTCCTGTGTGCCGAGGCGTTAGTGACACAGGACGGACCTAGTCCGTCCTGTGTCAGAACGAGCACTGAAAGCGGAGTTTTTCCGCTTTCAGTGCTCAAGCCGCATTGTAACGATGCTTCCGCGTGGAAGCATCGTACAATGCTAAAAAAAATGCCCGTCGGCATTTCGATCGCTCCGGAGACCGATCGAAATGCCGGTTTTAAAGGCACAGAGCCTTTAAAACACGAGCATTAAAAAAGTGAGCATAGGAAGCGAATTTTTCGTTTCCTATGCTCAGAAAGTGTTCCTGATTGCCTCGCAAGTCGAGGCAATCAGGAACACAAAAAAAAAATGCACGATCTTGGTCACTGAGTGACCAAGATGGCGCTGCCCTACTAAGGGCAAGAGCACAGGAGGCAGGAAGTACCTGCTTCCTGTGCTCTCTGGCTGTCACTCGATTGCCTCTTCACAGAGGCAATCAGTGACTGCCAGGCACACTGACAGGCAGTGGGGATGTTCTGCTGAACATCCCCACTGACTGGTCAGATCAATATTAACCCTATATTGATCTGACCAGTTATGATCTGCCTCCCTCTCCTCACATTTTTTTTTAGTGAGGGAGAGAGACAGATCAAAGTTGTAAAAGTTAAAAAAAAACAAATACACAACACACAAATAATAAAACAATAAAAAATTTTTTAATAAAGCAATTCCCTGCGTTTAACCCCTTCCCTGCCACTGATCTTGCATAAGCAGTGATCGTGCACATCAGCGCATTTATTTTTGCTGTTTGTGCATTTTTTAGGGGTTAATTTTTTTTGTACTGTAATTTATTACAGTACTAAAAAGACTCTTCTAAGAGTTATTAACCCCTTATTTGCCGTCTATCACTGCTTATGCAATGATATTGACGCCAAAGCAATTTTTATCTGTCTGCATATTTTTTTATTTTTTTTTTACACATACCCGCTAGGGGATTACATGTAAAGTAAAAATATTTGAGATTTTTTTTTTTAAGCTGCCTGAGCGCATAGCGATCAGTAACAGCGAATTAGTGGCAAAGGCGGTTTGGTGATTTCTCAATTAAGCTCACCATTCGCCCTGGTCAGATCAAAATTAATCGGATCAATATTCACAAATATTGATCTGCCTCCCTCTCCTCACTTACATTTTTTTGTGACGGAAAGAGACAGATCAGTATTAGTGATATAAAATAACATTTTATAAAATTGGCAGGTTTTATGAAAGTCTTTCAGTTTGTATTAACCCCTTCCCTGCCATTCATCACTGTGTAAGCAGTAATCTTGCACAGCAACAGTATGTTTTGCTGTCTACACTGTTTTATGGATTAATTCCTTTGTACTGTAACGTATTACAGTACTAGATAGGCTCTTCTAAGAGCTATTAACCCCTTCTTTGCTCGAGATCACGGCTTACGCACTGATTCTGAGGCCGCGGACTCAGGGTTCGATTTTGACCCTATTCAGCTTTCTGATACATCATCTAGCGATGTATCGATGGCTGCTGAGCCCTTGCCACAAGTAGTGATGGGGGTCTACCGATAAAAAAATATATGGTTCGGTGGGGGTAAATTACATTGGCTGGCTTCAAAGATATATCCCATAAAGGACACGGACGCAGGTTGACTACATTTCAAAATTCCAAGTTGGAATTTTGAGATGCGCATCTCACAAATATTGCCTTCTAGCCAAAAACAAAACAACAAACCTATGCATGGGTGCTATCCCTGTACTCGGGAGATGTTGCTGAACACATACTGGGTTGTTGTTTGGCAGTGATATATACCAGAATCTGTGAATTCATGCCTGAAGTACAATGCATGTGGAAAAAAAACTCCCAAAAAAGTACTACCACAAACTTTTACAAAGGCTGGTGGTAGAATTAGTACCTATACAGGATTAAAATACCACCATTTGAAATACCTTAGGATGTCTATTTTCCAAAAATATATGGTTTGATGGGGTAAAATTCATTGGACGGCTTCAAAAATATTCCAAATGGAACATGGGCGCAGGCTGACTACATTTCAAAATTCCAGGTTGGAATTGCGCACCCCCTAAATGTGGAATTTTAGACCCAATACAAACCAACAAACCTATGCATGGGGGGTATCCCTGTACTCAGGAGATGTTGCTGAACACATATTGAGGTGTTGGTTGGCAGTGGCAAATACCAGAATCTGAAAATTCTTGCCTGAACTACAATGTGTGTGGGGAAAATATGACATCCCAACCCTTTGACATAGGTTGGTGGTAGAATTAGCACTTGGAAAGTGTTAAAATACCACAATTTTAAATACCCTAGGATGTCTAGTTTTCCAAAATATATGGTTTTATGGGGTAAAATACTTTGACAGGCTTCAAAAGTGTCCCAAATGGAACATGGGCGCAGGCTGACTACATGTCAAAATTCCAAGTTGGAAATGCACCCCCCCCCTAAACGTGGCCTTTTAGCCCCCAAATAATCTAACTAACCTACACATGGGTGGTATCCCTGTACTCAGGAGATGTTGCTGAACACATTTTGAGGTGTTGTTTGGCACTGACACATAATAGGATCTGTGAATTCATGCCCGATGTACAATGAATGTGAAAAACAAATTACTATCCATAACATTGACATAGGCTGGTAGTATAATTAGTGCATGGAAAGTGTTAAAATACTACCATTTGAAATACCCTAGGGTGTCTAGTTTTCAAAAATATATGATTTTGTGGGATAGAATACACTTTTTGGCTTCAAAAATGTCCCAAATGGGACATGGGCGCAGGTTTTCTGCACGTCAGAATTCCAAGTTGGAAAACCAAAATGCGCACCCCCTAAATGTGGCCTTTTAGCCCCAAAACAAACCAACAAACCTATGCATGGGTGGTATCCCTGTACTCAGGAGATGTTGCTGAACACATATTGAGGTGTTATTTGGAAATACCCCTTCACATTTTAAGGTAATGTTTGCCTAAATTGCAATATATGTGAAAAATTTAAAAAAAAGATTTTTTTCTGCAAACTTTGGCATAGATTGTTGGTAAAATGGCTACATGAAATGTGTCAAAATACCCCAAGTTAAATGCCCTGAGTTGTCTAGTTTTCAAAAATATGTACATGTTGGGGGTCATTCATGGATTTAGTACAGAAATCAGTGTTACAATGTCACTATCGCTAATTTTGAAAGAGAGGATTTTAAAATAGCTTTGCACCACTTATAGTTCTGGCCCTGTAACATCAATAAAAAAAGCATAAAAACATGGGCTATTTCTGAACTCAGGACATATATTAGAAACTTTTTAGCAGTGTTTTTTTGTTGTCTCTTGTACATGAGTATACGATTTTTCAAATAAAAGTCATAAAAAAAAATTTTCAATTTTTTTGCCATATTTTATTATTTTTTTTACATCAAATTATATGCTATTATCAAAAAAATGTTGGGACTCTCTCTCCTTTAACACTGTATAAACCGTAAACGCAGAGAACAAAAATAGACTAAACCTGATCCATACATTGTAATGGCAAAATTGGAAGCAAATGCATAAACAGAAAAGGTTGTAGATTGTGATGTCTCCTGTTTATGATGTCACCTGTGGCTTGATGTGTTAAAGCACGTCTTCATAACTTGTAATTTGCATATCAAACTTCATAAACAAGATTCCGCAGGGATATGCTGTAAATTCACAACATAAACTGTGTTTAGTTTAGCCTTTTAATGGTCATATTTATTGAAGTGGTGTGATTTAAAGCGGATAGTTCTTGTGGCAAAAATAACAAAACTGTAAAAATATTTTTTGCCTGGAGTGAACCTTTAAATAAACCAAACTGTCTATTTTATGTACATGTGTATATTCTATAGCTTGGAACATGGCTGTGCTGCATTGTTTACCCTGACTGTCTGAAAACATCTGCTTAGCGTTGTCTTGTTACAAAACTCTTACACATTCATGCAATGTGCCAAATACACAAAATCTCAATATCTTCATTTAAAATGGGTGTAAATACCAAGTGTTTCTGAGTTGGGGGAGTGTGGATGATCGTATAACTTTGTATCATCTTTCTTTACCAGGAGAATCAGTCTAATTCCTGTGAAAACGAATACACCAAGTTCAGGACAGGCCAGTCCTGTTCTTAAATCCCCTCCAGCTGAACCTTCCGTTAGTGGTAAGTGTTGGGTTTTATCTTGTTAAAGTTGGCTTGATGGCAGTACCCCAGGGCTTCATTTAATAAAGAAAAATTAAGTTTAAAAAATGCAATTATTAACAAAAATATAATGACATTCTTAAAAAAAATATTTATTATTGCAATACTTTGAAAGCTTTGTGCAGGTTTCTCCTGCAAAGGCAATCCTCTATACTATCCACGTCTAGAGAACTGCTGACCTCGTCTAATCCTAAACATATAATGCTTCCAGTTTTAATAAATGGGGTGGTGAGTGTGGGTTTGATGCTTGCTCTTTTGTCCAAAAACTATGGATAATTGAGCATGCATCAAACCAAGCATAATTGCATGGAAAGAAATTCAGGTCCGCGGAAGGATTTATATATTTTGAGTGCAGTCTTTTCCTCTCTCACGTCTAGACTAATGGTAAGATTAATTAGTACATGTGTTGCAATTTTATTTTCCAGCGGTCTAGTTTGATGAGCCAATGTATCACGAGTGATATTTGCTCAAAGTTGCCTACTTTAAGTGGAGCTGTCATCAGAAATGTTCCTTGCACCATTATCTAGCACTTCATAAACTGCTTTACCTGGTGTTGATCAGTTTAGATTCTGTTCAGTAGTAATACTACTGAAATATTGTCATTTTGGATTGCATTGTGCACATCCCTAGCATGTCATGAGATTGCCCAGTTGTGTTCATATCGAGTTTTCTGTAATACTTGCATGGTTCCCATTCGTCAACTAACAAACAACCTCATATGAGGAGGTTTTGGGAGCCCTTAAAAAAAACACACCTGACTAATGGTGTGTAAAACATGTAATATTTTAACATATATTTTGTCACTGATCCACATATGCCTTCTTGTTTTTCCCAACCCACCACTTGTCTTTTTCAGAAAATAATTTATCGAGTGATGACAATTGTTGTAAACCTCCAGAATCCAAAAGAAAGAGGTCTACTTCCCCCTGCCCTCCTGCAGAGGAGAACCAGAGTGGAGACAGTTCCAAGAAAGTCCTATCCACATCTAATTAACAACGAGGGCCTGTGCAAATGCTTGTTTCTCTTCAGGATCTTTCCAGTTCATTGCAAACCCCCAATGCTCCAACATAGTGGTGCTCTGGCCGCCTTCCCAATTCTACTTTCATAAAGCACTTGGCTGTTCTCCAGCCACTTTACAGAACCAAGGAAACGTGTGTCTTCAGTCCTCTGATTCTCCAATAACTTGGATCTCAGCGATGCTGGGTATGGATAATGTTCATGGGTTGCAAAACGAAAATGTTTATTTAAAATTGTTCTTGTGTCCTCCTTTTTCCGATTTGGTTGTTGCCATATTGAAATGTTTTTTTAATCCTA
This sequence comes from Pelodytes ibericus, assembly GCA_036172795.1. NCBI lineage: Eukaryota > Metazoa > Chordata > Amphibia > Anura > Pelodytidae > Pelodytes > Pelodytes ibericus. The sequence continues at coordinate 22,333,562 of CM069857.1, read as the reverse complement.
TTGACTAGTAACCCTGCAGCGTGTCCTGGTGCTGTGTTACCACCAGTCGGCTAGACAACGGTGCGGTATTTTTTGTCAATACCACAGGTTATCAACCTTCAAAAAAAAAAAATGTGTAATGTATCTACACTTGGCAAAGTATGTGAATATGAGATCAACCAGTTTGCTCTGTCCTATTGACAAATATAGAACCCGACCAAAGAACAACTTGTTCATTATTTCAGATTGGGTGATTTTTAGAATATTCTTTTAAAGAGTTCTGATTTCAGTCGAACGAAGGTTTCTCCTGTAGGGTCTTCTAGAGTATTTATCCCAGTTCCTTAGGAGTTGGCCTGCTAGAAATGAGAAACCCCATTAGAGCAGCATCTCAGCCCTAACACCCACTGTTCAATCCTGTTAAACGGCCTGCACTTTCACCATAATCTGGCCGGTACATCCTGTACACTCGTCTGCATTGTCTCTTGCAACAAGTTGGTAGTGATGGGGTCGGGTTTGTATCTGTTGATTTGTAGTTTCATATATATCTGTTTAATGCATCTTGCCGCAGTAATAGATGAACACGTAATGAAGCTTATTGTGAAAGTTTCTCTTTCGGTTTGTAGCATAGAGGTATAAAAATATATATATAAATAAATGAGGTTGTTCTTGATTTTTGGAAGTTTTGTGTGCATCCTTCCACAGCATTTATTGTTTAGGACCTTTTATTTATTTATAGGATTGCATTTTGGTTTGCCCTCCCCTGATATTTTGAAAGGTCATTAACACCTCTGCTGTAAGATCTGCATAATGGTGAGAAACAGCCTGAAGCGGGTTAATTAAATGGCTAACCTGCCTGTCCATTAACCTGGAGCAGCCATTCTCCCCCTACTTCAATATAAGAATGTGCTTTCTGACCACTGACTCTTGCATTTAACCCATTAAGGACCAGGCATTTAAAAAAAAAAAAAAATGATGTTTAAATGTCATTTTTGCTCTTTAACATTAGCTCACCCATACAAATTTGCTTTTAAAAGGTCAGTACGGGCTTTCTTTTGGATACTATATAAATAATGTTTAAGCTAAATTTTTTGGTATCAAAAATACATATAAACAGGACACGAATTGAATTGGTACATCTTACAGATGGGTATACCATTCTTTATATTGAAAACAAAGTAGGAAATGTAGAAAGCAAAATCTTGTCTGATCCTCGAGCACATGCATGTGCCTACAATACTGATGTGTTTTTACACTATACATATAGTGATGGTATGAAATAATGGGAGTCATTTACAAAAATTGATTCTGGAGAAAACTTCTGAAAGTGGTCTAAACGTCGGGAATAATTTTGAGTCATGTCTGGCAGAGTACCGTCACTGACTGATAGGTGCCACCATAGAGAGTGCCCTGATCCCTTCTAGCACTGGCTTCCTTCACGGAGCCTGTGACATATGAAGAATCTGTATGACAGGGTTCTGAAAGGATTATCAATCCATAGATCGGGGTGTCCTGGTCAAGCACCTGTATCACTTTTCAATAAAGTGGTTGTGTTCCTAAGGAATAGTAGAAGCTTTGTGTTTTATGTGTATATTTTAAAAATAGGGTCAACATTTATGATGTCAGTACTGTAATGCAAGCACTTCTCAAACCATGGCCTAGCTCACCCGTGCTGTATCATCCTGTAGATGGCTTGAGCACTTGCAAGCTTAGAATTTGAATAAAATCAAACAACGTATTGCAAATGAATATGGCAGCTGCAATGTCCAAATGCTGACCATTAGGTGGCGCAAGCATGCTACTTGGCATGTTCCTAATCCCATAACTCTCAGGTCAAAGCACATTTCTCCTATGGATCTGGTGAAATCATACTAATAATTCACACTTCTGCCTTTTTTACATGTAGTTTTCAGTTTCCACATCTGGATAAGGGACTTTCCTTCTTTTAATTACTGCATTCAGTCCCTTTCCACATCTTTTCCATGTGTTTAGTGTGAAACTGGGCAAGTGGGATTCTATTCTGTGAAAGAAAGACATTATACTGGGCTTTCCTATTCCTTTCATGCACGGCCTGTAGTGATTTCATACAATGCTGTACACATTGTTGCTGGGTTGTGTCACCGTTCATTGTTGACGGCAGTCAGTAGCAGACTCCCATGGTATTAAGTGATGTTGTGCTGCAGATTTGTGATTTACAGAGACTATGTCCTTCCAGACCATAAAATTAACTGCACATTGGGTGAAGAGAAGTAATATGCATTTAATGACCCGTAATGTCAAACACAAGCAGTTACACGGACACTTGAAGTCCCAAGCCCTGCTCCCACCATCCTGCATGGCCATGGGAAGATATTGGGAGGGATGCTAACCTTGGCACTGCAGATATTTGACTGAGCATTGTGGAATAAATAGTTTCCAGTCAGAAGAGGGAATGAACAGGACTGGATATGTCGCTGTCAAAATGTATGCAGTGCCAAGGTTAACTATCCCTGCCCTACTGTGCTGTACACCAAATAAATAAATAACCCCCTTAAATTATCAGGCAGCTCTTTATCTTCTCCAAGAATTCCTTAAACCTACAGAAATAAACATTGCAATATGTCTTATGCCAAAGAAAGGGGCATTTATAGAGATTGATATTTCTTGATTTAACATATTGACTGTCTGGACGAAGACTTACTGGCACTCGATGGTTAAAAAAAAAATCGCTGTGCCCAGTCAGGAATTACCCAATGGATCATACCCTCTCTGTTTGTTAATACACTTTCATCTTGTAAGTAAAAATATGCACTGCAACAAATCTCTGTGCTCTATAAATAATCATCCTGTGACAATACAAAATGCATGTTTATTGCCTGTTACCAGCACTGACATGATCCCATATTAGTCACAGGCTATGGTATTTTTAGGGCCATAAATTTCTGTGTAAGTGGGATGAGCCTGTTGGCATGCGGGCTCGGAGGAGATTGGGATGGTTCCATTTGGAACCCTTGTGTCTGGCTGAATCCCTGTTCATATGTCATACAACCAAGGAATTCGCTATAGAAGATCCCCTGCATGCTCTTTATACAAACGTAGGCCTTTAACACACCAGGATTTCAGGAACAAATTTAACCACAAGCAAATATGTTGTGTTTTCCTCTTCCTTCCATCAACCCCGAACTAAAAAAGGAACAAAACTCCTGCCACAAACTGTATGACATTACATGTCTTTTAGCACAAAAGTGCAGATCCAAGGGAGAGCTGGCAACATGTGGCCTGGGGGCCAAATATAAATAGGTGGCCCGTATTACAACTTCATCCGTCTGTTGTCTATCATCGGAGACAGACGCAGATAAACAGGTAAGACAGATGTTGACAGATGTTGACAGATGTTGACAGATGATGCAGAGATTGATAGACAAGACAAATGGATATAAAGGAATTCAGTAGTGGTGCCCCCCCCCCCACCTGACCCCCCAACAATCCGTAAGGTAAATAACAAGAAAATGATTCATTAGTAATTATTCTTTAAATAAATTGCTGTCCATACATAGATGATGATGCAGCATAACTAGTTAGCCAGATATACACATTAGTATAGCATCGCTCCCATAATTAGATAATGAGGCATAGATGGTGGGATCTTTCTCTGGTGTATCTTTCATCAGTTTATAGGTAGCCAGGCATAGATGGACATATAGTGTAGCTTTTATGAGTGCACACCTACAGTGGAGTCCCTAATCGGTATATAGTTAGCCAAATACTGCTGGTGTTAGATAATCACCGTGGGAACTGAAGTCAACCGTTAATATGTTTATCTACTGATATCTATACTTTAATGAGGCTCCGCTGTGTCATAATTATGTTCCATTATTATGTTGTACTTACCGTGTAAAAGTTCTTGAGTTCCCCCAGAATTCCCTCTTTCTGCCTGGGACAAGCAAGGGGATGCCTGCAATCGGTTTTGTCTCCCACACTCCCTTTATTTTCTCTGTTTTCTTGTAGTCACCGTGGTATTTTCCTGGCCAGCAGAAATTAATGGATGTAGAAATGGAGATCTGCCCTGTTGGGCTTGAGGAGCCGTGTATGGTTGGTGGTCTATGACGCTGCTGGAGCTCATGTTCAAACCATGTTGGTAGAACTGCCTGGCAAGGATTATGGCGTCGCAGGGCGGGTTGTGTATGGTTAGTAAAAGTTAAGCCAGCATGTGGCCAGTGCCCTTACCCACTTTAAATCTGTGTCATGTGTTTATTTGGGTATTATCCGGGGTAATGTTAAGGGGTTTGGATTTAAGTTTGCATCACACTATGTGACAAAATTCCAGCACAATAATAAGATGTCTATTACATGTTGGTGCTACACTGGCTTCTTTCTGGGGCAAATCGTTCTATATATAGGATTATACAATATTTATGGTGCAGTTGCATTACATGTATACATAACCCCCGATGCATAGATACATTGTTTTCTTTCTTACATTCACCGTGTAAGCAATGTTTACATCATATAATCCCTTAACTCCTTCCCGACGCTAGGACGTACTATGCCGTCCTGATTATCAGTACCTAAAAGAAGCTAGGACGGCATAGGACGTCCAGCGTTAAACAGATCATCGCGGCTCACTGTGATGTGCTGAGCTCGGATCCCGCTGCAGGCACTTGCAGCAGGATCCTACCTGTCAGCTGAGGCTACTTTGAGTGGCCTCAGTCTGACAGGGGAAATGTAGCCGGTGCTCAAAGCGTTTCACTAAATCATGCTGTGCCTGAAATTCCGGGTTTGGACACGCCTCTGTGACGTCACACGTGACGACCGGAGGTCTCGCTATTTTTGGGCAGGGGCCCACAGGGTCTATTAAGACCCTGATCAGGTCTCTGCCATAGTGTTCCTGGCTACTGATCACCTTGTGATCGATGGCCATGGAACAAATCCTGATGTTTTGGTGCTTGCGTTGTCTGGGACGCAAGCACCATGCGTCACGAAGGGGCTTATGGTCTTGGTATTAGACGTTAGTATTGGGTTTCAGAGAGGTAAGGGGCTGCTATTAGGGCTCAGGGTTAGTTTTAGGGGGGTTATTTTATAAGCGGGGGTTATTACTGTATTTGTATAAGTGCTGATAGTTCACCTCTAAACTGTCAGCGCTTACACTGCGGCGGTGAAATGGCCGCACTTTCATACACCAATGACAGTTCTGACATCGCTGAAACCGCCGCGCTTAGTGGTCGAAATGGATGCGATGAACTGTCCTAATCGCCGGTGGGGGCCATATTAGTGAGGATGATATAGTGAGTAGAATCAGAAGAGCGGCCTAGTCGTCGTTCCCCCCCCAAGCTTTCTTTTCCTTAAAACCAAATATAAAAATAAATTGCAAATATAATGGTCACAAGTGTACCAAACTGTCCAATGTAACAAAAGAGAGTTCCCAGTGGCTTAAAATGTATCAAAAAATCTGGATCACAAGCTTACACAAAACCATCTGTATCTTAAAAACTGCACAACAAACATGTGCTTGGCCCAGTTGACTTTTATCTGGCTGGGGATGATGAGAATGGTCTAGCCTTTCTAGGACTGCAGGACATTCAATCATGTGTTGGGAGACTCCACAGGGCTTAAAATGTATGGTTTGATATTTTTGGACACTACTGTACCAGAGACCCCTCTCCTTTGGATTGATCAGGTTTCTCTTTTCTCTGGGAACATAGAGTTCGTTTAACAAACATCGGCCCGTTATTGCTTTCTTCCCACGGTTTGTTCATCCCAGAGGTCTCCAAAATGCAAGGTATTTGCGTTTGAAGTTGAAAGCTAGAACATAGACCGCAAGAACCCCCCCGAAAAAAAAAATGGTCAAACTGCAATGCTCTGAATCTCTGCCATTTAAAAAAACAAAACCTCCAAATAGTGGACCTTTAAATAATTTACTGTGGTGTAGTAATAGGTTACCTAAGGAAGAGCACATGACAGGCTTCCTGTGCCAAGGCCATATTGCACCCAGTTTCCCAGCACAGAAAACTCTCGGGAGGCTATTGGCATGTTTGACTTGGCTAGTCCGGCCTACGCGAACAGATGGTGAATCCAGCTTTATAGAGGTATTAACCTTGCACATAGTCAGATGGAGGAGAATAACACCATATACACCTCTCTGAAAACATACTATTTTCTTTGCGAGTCTAGAAGCTGCCAGACATGCGAGACTGTTAATACCAGGGACAGTCTCCGATGGTAGTGTTTTAAAAGAGGAAAAGCTTGGACAGGAATTCCTGGGGAATCATGATATAATTAGTCTGCTGGAAAAAAAAAATAAAGTTCTAATTTCACAGAAGGCTGTTTTTTTTTGTCACCATTGAGTTCCTCTTAGGTCACATGGGAATATCTTTTATTATTATTAATCCATGGGAAGGGTAAAGTGTACTGTTTCTGAGGATGCTTTGTTTTTTACTGAGATGTTAAATGATTGGGCGATATCTATAGACATCAGCTACATTACTAAAGGCTTTTTTTATGTGACATTGATGCTGACCTGGCTCTTTATTAGCTCTCTGTATCTGACAGTCGGCCAGTGAGAGGACAGGTGCATAGCTGCAAACATCGGCCATGTTAATTATAGCAGTTTGCAAGAAACCAGGACTGCCCACACTAGCTGAGTAAAAGAGTCAATCTCCTTTTTTTTTGCTGCAGAAACCAATGAGAAATATTTCATTCAAATGAATGGAATTTCATGTCTCTCTAGTGATGTCATCAGACAATGTGTTGCACTGTTAAGAGATCCTACTGTGTACAAGAGCAAGTTTATCACAGTCCACGCAAAGTATTCAAATCCAAGAGAACAGGTAGTGACTAAATGAAATATAACTTTATATCCTCAGTGTTTATATAATCAGTGCTGCTGCACCTGCAGTAAACATCGAGAGTAATCACTGGGGAGGGCTTGAGTCAAATATTAAAAATGTGATTTATGTAGAATGCCTGTCACTGGAAAAAAAAAAGCCTGTGCACTATACCAGCAGTATAGTAACTGAGTTTGGAGACTAGAATGTCCCTTTAATAAACTACATCCATAAGCATGACCCCACATTTCCATTCTGCTGTTAAATCAGAGTTGTGACTGAGAAGGTCAGCCAGAGGATGGCAAAGCAGACAGGATCTCATAATTACTGCACTTGCACCTGACTGTGCGACACTACCAGCACCACTGCAGTGAGGTTACCTAATATTCTATATTGCACCTGCCTGTCTACAAAATTATAGTCAAAGACTCTATTCTAAAAGCGATATTAAAATGATTGTTTCAATGCGCTTGTATAAGTGAAACAAGGTGTATTTAAAAAAAAAAAGATAATTATCCCGATGTGTAACAGCATTTTTTTTTTCTAGAATACTGACGTCAGGGCAATGCAAAGTATAGAAAAGAGAAAAATGAAACACAACAATCTGATATAGTGTAATATTTTCAGTCCACTTGACAGATATGGGTAAAATATGATTAATGCACTTACAACTCCAAATGGTAAAGTTAGGCATCGAAATATAGATAGAAACTGTCTGTTATACACAAGTAAAAGGAAATCGTCCTGGATAGGATAAAGGCATGTCTCCAAGGCACCACCAAAAAAAACTGATTACGGTACATCACAGAATGTATTACATTAAAATAACTTACATTTAAGCTATAGGCAGATCATTCATAGTGTGTAAAAGCTGAAGCAGAACATATCCAGTCTCAGTCCTGTGGCACCTTCTGTTAACCGAATTCCAGTAGCCTAAATCGACCCCAGCTTTTTTTTCATATGAGCTACTAACTTACTGCATTTATTAACTATTATCCTCCCCATAAGGCTAAGCTTAATGATAGCGCAGCCCAGATTCAAACACTGACCATAACTGATAGCCACATCCTTATTTAGGAAGATTCCATTTCTAATTTTAAAAAATGATTCTTGTGTACATTCTGCTTGTAAAACTATAATTAATTTCATCATTGCATTCCTGTATCTCTTCTCTCAGCAGCCTTGTGGTATTCAGAAGTATAGACTGCTTTGTGTCCAGTAGATAATAGGTGAGGTTAGGGTCTCATCCTACTGAAAGTGTGGCATGTCAGCTTAAGTATACTTTGGCTAGTTCAAATGACCAAAGCCTCTAATTTGTATAATATTTATATATTTTCCCAAATTTACAAGGGTGATATGTGCAGACAGTTTTTTTTTTTTTTTTTTTTATGTATACACTGTGTAACCAATTACAATATACATTCAGCATGGTCACACCAGTTTAGTAAGCATCACATTATTAGTTTATTGTATTTTAGCCTGTGACAAGCTGGTTGCACCCAACATTTTTCCACCCTACAAGTATGGTCAATTTTAATATATAATTGTTGGTTTTATAATTAGAATGAAACATTATCTACATTGGCTTAAATAATGTAACTTGGTTGTCTGATCAGCCCCCTATTCACTGTTTTAAACTCTACATCTCTTTGTATGTATTGCAATAGCCAATGTTCTTTACCACACTACAGTCTACAAACCAGTTTTATAACCCTTAGACAATAAGAAATCCCACCACCCATTTTTACATGCCCAAGATTCGAATCCCAAACAAGTGGATTTGGCGTGGAAATGAATGAATGTCAGAAAAGGAAAAATTCAACGTAAAATGACTGATCTTATACGTCAATAAATCTTAAAATGTCAAGGAATTGGGGTATGGGACAGAATTATTTTTCCATTGCAATGTATATTCGTTTCGGTGGACTCTCATCCAGCAATAAGATGTAAAAATTAAAAGTCCTCTCTATATACAAGTCTTTCTTGCTTAGGATATTTCAAATGTGTTCTATTTGCTCTAGAAATATAGTAAACATTGAGTTATTGCACATAAGCGGCATGATTCTGGTATAATCAGACAAAGTCATTAATCTTATACCCATTCCGTGAAGCCGATGACCATGATGGAGAATGGTTGCTCTTGTGGACAACTGGTGGTCTCCTTGATGGACTCATTGTTGCATTGTATGGATGGTGGATGTATGGTACCTGCTCAGTGGTGTCTTGCCTTGATGAGAAAATAAATATTACTCCTCCAATTATGGTAAGCCCCCCCGATATAAAGCCAATGTAAAGAGCTTGCCCAATCTCATACTTCATGCCAAACGGGAGGGCTGGGTTGTAAAAAGCTTGGACCACATCGTTGGTAGTCCATGCTACAGGAACCAGGCACAGGACTCCAGCCAGGACAAATAAACTTCCACCAAGAACAGCGATCAACTTCTTGGTTGACGAACCCTTTGCACATTGGGTACACTTCATGCCACAGACTGACACCACGCACGACAGAATGGAAAGAACGCACGATGACACCATCATGGCTCGAGCAACCTGTAGGTCGCGAGGAAGTGCCAACTGAGACTGGTGAACCTGGCACTGGTAGATGCCGGTACTGTGCCACACACACTCCATCCACAGACCCTTCATGTATGCCACTGCCGTGATGATGTTGGTACCTACATGAGCTGTTCTCCACCAGTGAGGCAGCACCGTCGCCACAATCGTCCCAATGAACCCAAGAAGGGCCACCGAGAACCCAAGGAGCTGGACAGCCATGCTCGCCATGATATGTTCTGGGTTCTGTTGTCAAGGTTTCTCGGCCCTGCTAATCACTTCCCTTTATGTTTATTCTCTGCCAGTCTCACACTTTTACCATGGAATAATAACTCAGCAAGTAACGGCAGAAGTTAAATATTATCTGAATGTATTAGTTGCGTCCAATGAGATGCTAACCCCCGAAGCTACTACTTTTTTTATTTATTTTTTTACCATTAGCATGTTTATGGCCGTCGCTGGTCGTAAGCTTGATTAATGTGTTTTATTTTATTAAAAATATAGGTATATTTCCAAACATCTTGGGCTGAACTGTACAGAGATTTCTCTATTTTCATCAAGGTATTCTATCCAGCCAGAAAATGATAGTTCCACACTGATGGGTCACTTCTGCTATCCCAAATTATCTTTTACATCTGCATAGGCTACTTTAACCCCTTAATGACAAGGGTTTTCTTGAAATTATTTTGGTATGTAATTTCTCTCTGTCAAATTCAATGTAAATACTTCTCTTTATTGTTGAGGAAACGAATGATACTTTGGAAAAAAATACAACAAAATACAAAAATCACAGACTTATTAAATACAGAAAGCCATTAAAAATTATCCCCAAAATAAAATCCCCTGAAATACTTGAAGCCACAAAAAGGAGACTGTGTCACGTTCGTTGGTAACCTACAATCCCCAAATGGAAGTCTTCAAGGGATCTACAAACAAACTTACACATAGATGAAAGACTCTGGACGATATTCCCACATCCCACACCACTTTCATTCAAGCAGCCCTCCAACCTCAAGCATTTGATGGGGAGCAGTGACGGACTGGGAATAAAAACCAGCCCTGGAAATAATTGTATACCAACCCCATAGCATAACATAATTGTACAAGCCTTATAGCATCACATTATTTTAGTTAATACAAGGGAAAACCATGCATTTTAAAAGTACATTTGAAGAATGTATTATGTTTAGAGAAGACTGATATATACCACTGCATAGGGCAATATGTACCCCCAGTATGTATACATCTTGCACGCTGCTCTGATATATAACCCATGCACAGGGCAATATATAAATCACAGTTTGTACACAAACTTATATGAAATGCCCAGTGCTGGGGTATACATCAGGGCCATGTGAGACATAACCTGGTGTACATACTGGGGGCATATATTGTGCTGTGCTGGGGTATATATCAGGGCAGTGTGTAATATATATCCTTGTGTACATAGTGGGTGATTATATTGACTTTCCCCAGCACCCAGATTGCACTCACAGGACTTGCCTCAGCACTTACCCCAGCACCAAGATTGCCCTCACAGAATTTACCCCAGCGCCCAGATTGCACTCACAGAAGCTTCCCGTTTAGAGCCTGTGGATTCCGGGCCCCACGCTATAACGGGGGTTACCTGTACTTGCGTAACCTCATCTTGCACTTTTTGGATGTTGTGCGAAAAACGTAAAATACATCGATAAGATAAGCGTCTTTTTGGGGTAGAATGTGTTAACCCCTTGATGTACAGCAGTGACTCCTAACATAATCATCACATTAGCACCAAGTGTAACGGCTGTGATAATTATACTCAGGGTCATTCACTCATGGAAACAGTCAGTGTCCAAGAAAAAGACAGCACGTGATTAACAGCAATGCTAACAGTCCCATTATAGTGCATGTTAAATATTCATTTCCTAATGGTGGTGGCTATTTTTAGCAGCCATTAAGGGCTATTTTTACTCCAGAGCTACAAATAGTGTTTGTAAATTTGGAAAATGTGTATTACCGAGGCATGGCTTGCATGGGATCGTGTTTGAAAGGTGCAAATTATTAGTCTATTTGTATCACTAATCAGCAATATCTAATCCAATCTGTTTTCTTTTATCCAGAGTTTTTTTTCCCCATGCAAGTAGCTTAGTAAAACCAGTGGTGTGCAATGTGGGTACAATGTGGGTGCAGAGGAAGAAAATACAAACAAGACATGCATTTTTTCAATAACATTTTTATTGCATGTAAAAAGTTGAATATACTATTAAGAAGATCATATAAGTGCAAAGATCTTTCTATATACATATATCTATCTCTATATATGCGTGTGTGTGACTGTGTATATATATAGAGTCTTGATAATGGCTCCTGGTTGGAGCTGAAACATCGATTTTTTTATGCAATTTATGCTCCTTTCTTAATACATCGACTTTTTTTCATCCATTTAACCCTGTGAGTGCGTGGCTTTATTTGCCTTCCCACGGGGGGCATATATTTTTGGATTGGTTATATCATAGCTACACAGCACCCAGGTATTTTTGTCTTATTATTTTGTGTTCGGGCTGAGTGCTCCACTTTTGGACACATATATATATATATATATAATTAGTGCTTTATAATTGCCCCACTAGTTTTATCCTTGGCCCCCGACTGTCACTGTGTAAAACACTTTCTAATTTTTCCACAATTCCTTCATTAGCTCCCAGTTTATTTCTCAGTTTCATGTGAATTGATGTAGGATACTAGGCGCTACTATAATTAAACAGTTGTTATTAAAAATGCAGCTCACTTTTCAGTGGAAAAATTACTATTACTATCTATTTCCACCTAAAGGTTTAAGCAAAAAAAGGAAGAAGAGAAAAGAGAGCAAATATATATATAAATAAATAGAAAATCTGTGCAGAAATGATTCAGTGTAAAAAGCAGAAATAAAACTTATATTTCTTATGAAGGGGTATCACATATGGTTTTTGAAGATCTCAAATCAGTGTGTGGTACCAGAAAAAAGAAAACAAACAATAGTGTTCTCTGTTGTATACAATACTTGAGCATCAACGGATGATAGGAATTTTACTCCTGGAGTTCACTGCTCTCTATATAGATGAGAGGGAGGTCCCCAGGGATTTATAGAGAACAGTGGCGTTCTGTTTGAAGATCTCCTGGATATCACATCTCAATAATATGCATTAATGTGTATAGAGGAAGAAACACCACCATAGTGAAATACAGTATAAAAATGATTTTAATAATAAAAAAGGAAGAAGGCTTACTTAAAAACTTGTGAGTACGATTAAGTAACTCACAAGTGCGCTGTAATATACAGAGGTCAGCTGGCTGTGGAGTTCAGGCGAAAAATTCCGAGCGATTTAAACAGTTCCGTCTGAATCAGCTGCTCTGCCAAAGACTCTAAGGCTCAAGAACTGAATGCGGAGGAGAGGGGGCGTGTCAGACGCGTTTCGTCGGGTATGGCCTTCTCCTCCGTGACTTCCGCATTCGGTTCTTGAGCCTTAGAGTCTTCGGCAGAGCAGCTGATTCAGACGGAACTGTTTAAATCGCTCTGATTTTTTCGCCTGAAGGTGCACATGAATAAGCCATACCCGGCGAAACGCGTCTGACACGCCCCCTCTCCTCCGTGACTTCCACATTCGGTTCTTGAGCCTTCCGGCGGTTAGGTATTAGTATTAGGGTTGGGGGAGGGTAGCCTTAATATTACGATTCGGGGGGTTAGGTGTTAGTGTTGGGATTCGGGGGGTTAGGTATTAGTATTAGGGTTGGGGGAGGGTAGCCTTAATATTACGGTTCGGGGGGTTCGGTATTAGTATTGGGGTTCGGGGTGATTAATGTTAGTTTTAGGGTTGGGGGTTAGTATGGGTGTTCGGGTCACTTTTAGTGGTGTCGATTTATTAGGGGGGTACATTTTTTAGGGGGATGTATGTTCGTAAGTGCTGAACTGTCAGCGCTTACATTGCCGCGATCAAGCAGCCGCATTGATCTTCACTGTTGACAGTTCAGTGTTCAAACTGTCGTGTTGAACAATCAACGGGGAATTAGCCGCGTACAACTGTCATAGACCCTAATAGGGATAGCCAATATGTCAAATGATTGAGACAGCGCTTTCTGGTTATTAGCAATTACTGGCTAATTTCTGGCATAGATATGATAACTTTTTGTTTGACTCCAGTTGTGATCAAAGCTGGATATCCCGTCTGTCTGAATTTTACAAATAATAATGGAAGTGGGGGAGGTAGGGAATAATTAAAAAAAATAAAATTAAAATGTAGATTGGATTGTTCGATGCATAACCAACGAACTGGATGAAGCACATTGTAAGCAGTATTATTAGAAATGAGCTGAGTTCATAAACAATAACATTCTGGAATACGCCAACGTTTTTATTACACAGATGGGTTGAGTAACATGAAATTGAAGCTTGCCAAGTAAAGTACCCAATAAATAAACCTTCTGAAAAATGTCAGTGAGGCATAAAGTAGCAGGGGAAAAAAAATTGTGAAAGAAAAAGTTAACCAGAGCTGGGAAAACGCCATAAAACTTTATTATAATATGTGCGATCGCTATGTTTCTACTGACCAGCTCCTGTAAGCAATCCTTAAAATATATTTAATTGGCATCAGGGGCAGAAAGGAGATCTTAATGGAACGAACAATCTTGCCGTGGCCTTGCAGCTTGTCACAAGGCCTATTCATAAATTAATTGTCACTATTTAACCCTTTCGAGAGCACCGTCCGCCACCCAAGGAGTCGCTGTACATGGAAAATGGGGATAGTGGGGTGTGCAGATCACTGGCATTCAACTTAGCCTATGAAGAGCTCATTCCAATATGGAATGTCATGTTCCTCTATACCGGATAAACACATCGTTATGTCCTGGAACAGTGTCTTTACAGACAGAATTCTCCGTAATCTCATAGGTCCTTAAAAATCCATTCCAGGCAAAAATGTACCCAATATTAGACTCCCATTGGGAATATTGTTGTGTATACCCTAGGTAATCGTTTTGGGACTTTTACCGAAAGCAGGATCACAATTCTGATTCCAGTGACCGCACTTTGGTTTGTCGACCATGCCTTTGAGGAGAGCACACAAGTTCCTTTTAAAGGATTCCTGTAGTCATGCGTGGAATGGCAGTTACAAATAAATCCATCTGCTTGAATTCTGAGAGCAGAATCGCTACAAAGTGACTGGGATAAGAGATTAACTGAATTTGTTTTTCACTGATATACTCACACAATTCACTTTGTGTTATTAAGCTCTCACTGTCTCGGGTGATATCCTCGTAGCATTGAGGTGAGTGCTGACAGGAGAGATCCCAGAATACCGGCCAAGTGGGCTAGAGCCAGAACCTGGCCGACAGATAACCTTGGATCGCTGCCTTTGTGTTCTGTGTGTTTACAATTTGACCATAAGCATAATCCATCATAAGTTCCTCACGGCGTCCTCAAATGGGTGTTGACAGGAAATTAGAGGGACTAAACCCTCATGCCCATCTTTTCATCAGGCGGAAAGTATCCTTTGTCTTAGTTAAAAGCTTGGGAGCCATGTTCCTAAGGGGAATCGTTAAGAAGAGGTTTAGACCACTTTTGGAAGTCAGACACTGATTTAAAGGCTGACGTGTCGCAGAGATTTTTTTTCCTCGGTGTTGATTGGTGTGTTGCCTCTATGATGCCAAGCACACCTCCAGCCAGGGAAGGAGACCGTTGGCGGTGTGCCGCGAGATTGATTGGGCCTCCTGTGATCGGTAGAGAATGAAAATCCGTGGTTTGACATTGCCACATCCTGTCCCTCTAAACATGTTGAATAAATTGCAAAACATTGGGGGTCATGTATAACCTTTGTTTTTATAACTTCCGACACTTTGCATTGAGGGAGAGAAAGACCTCCGTCAAACTGTGTTTGGCGCAGGTTCTCCGACACAAATCAGACCTGATTTTTTTAATACATAGGTTGCACTGCCACAACGAGTGTTGGCACAACCTGAATATATACGCATTTAGCGTATGTTTAGTCTGCTTTATACTTGGGCGCACACGCCGATTGCCCCAGTATTTCTCTCACTGCACTGGTCAGGTGTCGACAGACTGGGCTTTCGTTTCCAAGCTGTCTGTCAGAGGTTAAACTGGCAGATACTATCAGAAGTACACGCCAATTTATCCTCATACTAGGGACAACTTACCTATCACTTGTGCCTCTATTGTAGAGATATTTTTTTAGAGTTAAAGTTTAGTTGGTCCTTTAACCAATAATATCTTCTTAATAAAACATGATTGCAGGATAATTTCAAAAGTGAGAAAAGTAAGGACAAAATCAGACTTTAATACGTCTCAAGTCAATTTAAAATGAGCGCTATTAGGATGGGTAATAAGAACCTCTTATATTGGCTACTGATTCAGTTAAAGGGACACTTCTTACTAAAGTGTCACATTTTGTTTTTTGTTTTTTGAGATAAGTACTGCATCATGTATCCTAGTCCCTTAAACCTGCAATTAAAGTGCAATCGATTTATTTCAGATGCAATAGCACATTTTTCAAACGTCCTATGATCCGTCTTTCCACTCATTCACTGTTTATAAGTTATTTCTGTCCAATAAGTCGCAGGGTCTAGCAATGTCGGGAATAAATTCAAACAGAGGTATTTGTGGGCTCCCAAAGATACATAGTGCCACCATGACTAATACTGAAGCAATGGGGGTCAATTATAAAACTCAGTACTGGGGCAACATTCTAAAAGTGGACTAAACAACAGGAACATTCTATCGGTTTCCATGGTGATTCTCTCCAATTTTTAGAATGTTGAACCACAACTGACTTTTATAAATGAAACCGAGTGTTAGTTTGGCAGTCACACAGCAAAGAATTTCTATTTGACTTGGAGCTCAGTGTTCTTTGGAACCGCACTGAAAAAATATTTTAGAAATAATTGCTTAATATGCCACACGACTCAAGTGACTCTATATGAACTAGCAAATAGATAATGTCCCATTTCAAACAGATTTTTTTTTTTTCCATTCAAGATTTTATAACGCAATAAAATATATGACCACTAGATGTCGCACAGAACCAGGGCAAAAAGCAAAAAAAAAAAAGTGAATTCTGTTTAGTGCACATTGACAGACGAATACGTTTTCATTTATTTTTCAGGAGATTTTCTAAAAATTCAAATCCTTGTTGAGCTCAACTATTTATTTTTGGGATAACTTAAGAAGACTAAGAGAACACCGTCTGTTGACGCGCTTTTACCATTTCTTAAAGTGACTCTGTCACCTGAACATTGTGTAGACCCTGACGATAAAGAATACAAATGTAAAATGATCTATACCTTGTGTACAACTGCATAAATCAAGATGGTTCTGTGGTGTCTCCTGTGTATGACCTTGTGGCTTGATATGCAAATGAACTACTTGCAGTGGGAAAAGTGTAATTTGCATATCAAGCCACAGGTGATGTCATAAACAGGAGACTGACCACAGACACATTTAAAACATATTTTTCTCTTAATGTAAGAATCTACGTGAAATTCTGCTAGCCCAATGTATTGATCTTTTTTTTTTTTTTTACTTTACATTCACAGCATAAACAATATGTTGTTTTTCTCAAAAATGATCCTTTTTTAAAATCATATTTAGAAGATATATCATTGATTTAGTATGTTGGATCCTAAGCACTAGGACACTTACTCCTCTACATTGCCTGCTTGTGGGAGTGGTCTGTCAGGCCGACACTTTGACCCATCAATACAGCTATTAGGAGAGGTTTGTCAGTCAGACTAACAGCTTACCAGATCAATAGTAGGTGATTTTGTCAGTGACAAGATTAAGGAGCACTAGTGGAGTATTTATTTATTTTTTTTTTTTTTTAAAGCATTTTTATATACAAGGTACAAAACTAGCTTGGTAAGTTTTATGCCTTATTTAAATAAACAGAGAAATAATTCTATTAGATGTCTGTGAATGTACTTTACTTTTGAAATTCCATGTTTATTGGAGGATTGTGCACAGGTGAAATATTTTTTTTAAGTAAAATCTGTAAACTAGCCTTTTATTCATTTATTTTTTATTTTTATATAACTTAGTTTTATGTTTAGTCTGTGTTCTTTTTTTTACCCTTTATAACCAAAAAATGAATACACCTGTACTCCCATTAGTACAAGCTTTCAATTTTCTTTAAAAAAAAAAAACAAAGTCCCCCATCATCACGATATAAAATAACACTGTAAGAAAATGTCCCAAATTTTATTTAACCATTGGAGTACCAGGGCAGAGACAAGAGACTGTTCATTCCTCTCAATGGACACTCAATAGTTTAGAAGACTTGATGAAACCAATAAGGCGATTGGAGGAAGGATATTAATATCAGCATAATTCTAAGTGTGTTACATAAGATTAGAAGACGCACTAAGGTGTAACAAGTACTAGATTATTAAAATTGGAGCGATTATCGGCAGGACGGTTCCCATGGCGATTGCTCCACATTTTAGAACTTTTCCCCACAAATTTTCTAGGTAAAAAAAAGGGAAGAAATGTTTGTGGTGCCTCTAAAAGTGTCATGTTTTAAGCTGTTTGGGGGATAATTGCAGAAATGTGGACCACCTGGGAAGAGCATCAGCCTTTAAATGCCTGGAATTAGACCAAATATTCAAGACTTCACTCCAGCGTTTGATTAATGGGCAGCTCCTCGGTGATTGAATTATTTACCCTGTTACCTGGAGCACAGCAAGGTTACGGCGGACATGGCTGTAGCTAATGCTTCATCTTTAGAAAGGTAAAGATTTACTACAAACTAATCCAAGCATAAAATGTGCGGAGACTCAGAATATCCCAAACAGTGAAAAACTATTTGAATACAATACACGAAAATATGCCTTTTCAACCCAAGATTGCATCTTAAATAGAAATGCTTTCATGAAAGAATACAAATAAAGTACCTTACTGAACCCTCTTTTTTTTCCATATAGCTCTATCGGGGGCAGACATGTTTAGAATCTTGGGACAGAGAATGGAAGAATTGACTTATCTGGCCCAAGATTCCGAACAACATGTCTGCCTCCCTAATAAAGACGTATGGAGCAAAAATGGCTCATTAAAGTACTTTATTAGTATATTTTTCATTAAAACATTTCTATTTAAAACTATTTATTTTTATGTCTCAAGGGAATAAACAAAGATGAAGATGGAACCATTCGTAATAATAAAAAAAATAGGAGTCCTAGAAAATAATGGCACAAATTTGGGAGGAACAGTTGAAAAGCAAGAACATTTTATTTTATGGAAATAAAGACCCTTTTGAACTGAGGGAGAAAAGATTCAAACTGTGAAGTAATTCTTTTTTTTTTTTAAAGTCTGTATTTGGCAATCAATAGATTGAGTTCTTTAGTGACGAGATCTGGTTCTTCAGTGACAAAATGGGTTTCTATAAAATTCATAATCCGGGGCTAAATGCAGCACCGTCTTTCACCAGTCTGCTCCTTTCACTTAATCCTGGAGCATGCATATTGTATAAGCACCCCTAAATGAACCATTAAGGTAAATATGCCTCATTGTAGAAACCCTGCACTGCTTTGTGGAATCTGCATGATGCTGTGGTATCTTTAGGAAGAAGCAGGTTGTCCAATATTGTTTATTTGGGAGGACATGTGTAATTCATAACAATGCCACCCCCCCCCAAAACAAAAAAAGGTTTGTACATCTAGTTCACATTTTGAAGTAAAATTATGCATTTTTAAAAAAAATGTTGCAAAGACATGGAACTGCCTTCCAGCGAAGGTAGTCTTTTATTTCCCCAATTAGCCAACGCAAATTCCCTTAATCTAAGTATAAACACAAGAGTGGTTATGTACAAAGAGCAATTCGGAGGTCCTAACAGAGACATTGTTTCCATGGAAACCAATGGAATGTTCCTGCTGAGTTCTCACTTTTAGAATGTAGATACATGGGTCAATTTATACAACAGTCACAAAAATGCTTGTTATGCATTTGGATAAATATTGGCCATGCTATAAATTCCCTGCGTGATTATTCCGCCATCAGGTATAGCATAGCACAAATTAATATTATCTCAGATTAATGTTTGGCGAATCAACACGCAAGGAGTTTTATCAAAGCCATTAATACAGAAAATAAATAAGGGAAGTTTGTTTAACTTGAATACAGTGCAGTAATTCAGCAAATATTCACTTATAGGTGAAATAATGCAGCATTAATTATTCCAGGAGCTAGAAACCATCACAATAGTGTTTTATGTTGTTTCACTCTGTTTAAATAGTGTTAAGTTGATATTAGGGATCTTTGGTGAGAAAGATAAATCTTTGTTGGCTTTGGTTTTCTTTCACTTATACCAATACGATGACTTAATTTATGGACGTGATGGAGATAAATACTTTCATTTAAACTGAATGTGCCGAACCAATGGTAATCAAACTAAAATAATCAGTGAAAGGAGGTCTGTAGCGAAACAAAATGACTTATGGTTAATTGATAGAGCGCATGAAATGAATACATTTTAAATAGAAATGCTTTAATGAAAGGATACAAACAAAGCACCTTACCGCGTCCTCATTATTCCGTGGGAGGATATGTTTGGAATTTTGAGTCAGCTCTTCCTTCATTTTGGACCAGATAAATAAAGATTTGACCCAAGATTGTAAACAACATGTCCGCCCCCTCGTAGAGCTATCCAGCACGGAAGAAGACTCTATTATTTTATTTATAATGCTCTATACTTAATGCCATACTTCAATGAAACATAAGTTTTAATTTTTGTTTTTTTTACCTTGAATTATAATGACATTTTTTAAAAGTAGGAACACTCTAAATCTCTTCTTCCACTGAGGGTCCAAATTGGGCCTTTGCAAGGGGCACTAACTCAGAAGAGCAAAGCTTTTGATCTCTAACATGGCAAGGCCATGCCATGCGTTTTCTCTTGCCATACCATGTAACAATTTTTGAAAGCAAACCCATTCCCTCTCCCCCAAAAAAACCTTCCACAACACTCCTTAATTTTATTAGTGCAACAAAAAAAAACAGGAACTCCACACTGCATTTTAAGCAATACTTATAATTTCCACTCCAATATTTCCTCTGGTAGCTTGATCACAGCTCTTTCGAGACTTAAGACTAAATTAAGTTTGAAAAAAAACCTCTTTTGTTTTAACCTCTGTCTAAAACAGGTAAACATTTAGGTGGTCATACATATGATGCTGTCATTACTAAATTAATTATTTGGTTAACACCTTGTAACAAGGTCTGTAGGATTCTAATAATTACGTTTAGCTGACCTATCGTCCACTGACACATATTTTTTTTTTCCTATTTAACGATATAATTTATTTATTCCTTCAAAATCGTCTACTCAAAGCTGATTGCTAAAGCCAAAACTATGTGAAGAATTAGTAGTAAAAAAAAAAAAAGGTTGTAAAAATGTAGTGTATTGTATAATCAGTCTAATAATATAATGTATAATAATAATTATTATAAATATTATGTCGGATTCACTATTTTCTGACTTATACTGAGTGACCTCTATTAATAGCGGACTCCGTATACATTTCCTTAATTTCTTAAACCCCCAGGCAATAGGGAAATCTGTGAATTTCTGGAGCATAATTAGGCAACGGTCTGTTACTTATTATTTTAACACCTTCTAGAATCTAGCTAGTATCCGTCATTTACCTAGTTAAAAAAATATAGGACAAGGAAAGCAGGTTTATTAAACGATGATGCCAAATATACCTCTAAGCATCGCTAAGAAAGAAAATAGGCAGACTAAGCGAGTTAATGTTTAGAGGGGTTTCTGTGCGAAAAATAAAGCAAAAAAAATTAACTAATATACACCATCATCTGAACAAATATATAGATGATTAAAGTCTGAAAAAAATAAAAAAATAATTATTTAAGAATTGTATTGCAGGCAATGTAAAAAATTTTTTTGCAAAAGTTCAAACATTTGTATACCATTTTATTGCATTTTATTTCTCCCTACTAGTCTTACATTATCTGTACTATACAAAAAAAAAATTTGAGCTTAAAGATTAGCAGTGCAATAGCAGAATACAAATTGGATTATATCCGTGCACAAAACCTTTCAGACTCTCATAATTTACTTTTATATATATATTTTTAATATATCTCTTTGTTTATTTTATATGGCAAGAGGTGATAGCTCAAGTAGGCTACCAGTGCAACACGGAAAAAGGCTTCTACGTAGCTAACGGACAATTAGGCATACGTAAGGAGATCTGGGAACCCTGGACATCAATGCGTAGTTCACAAACCACTACAATGATGCTATATATTACACCCCACGCGGCTCTCCGCTCTGCCTCCCCTCTTGCCCCAAAAGCCCAGCAGAACAGTGTTCATATGTCTAGTTGTTAGTGGTATGTTGTATCGTGTGACACAAAAGGGACAAACATGTCGGATTATGTATAAAGGTTGTGCAAGAGTAATTTATTAGTTATAATGCTATTTATATCATGCCTAATATTGATTGAATATTGAAACTGCCTCCCTTTTTGCACCTTTTTATATACGTTTTTGATTCTGAAAATTTAAATAAAAGAAATTTAAAAAAAAAATATATATATTTTGAATTTTTTTTTTTTGTATATAAATTTGCATAATTAATACAGCATTTTTGCCAATTTTGTCTAATTTATTTATATTAGTAATCCCTTCCATATTTCATTTATTATCCGATTCATCCACTGTGTCCTTCTGGCCAACCAATTAATGATGTTACCGTTTTAAATTTAAATTTAATTTAGCCACATTTTAAGCAAATCCCTATCTAATATTTTAACGTTGAACAAAATATTTATATGTATATATATATATATATATATATATATATATATATAAAAAAAAATTCTGTTTCTCGTTTGTATATTGCAGTAATAGGTTAAAAATTATTGTGCACCCGTGTTGAAATATCCCAGGCACTTCACTTTTCAAGAAGAGTTAGCATGTGTTGCTTTGAAAAATGCCCCAGTACAGAAGCTGTGTGTAGTTTAGAGAAAAGTATGTTTATGGTAATCATTTTAAGCAACTGCTAAGTTATCAATAATATGCTAAGCCAACACGGTCAGAGTGTTTATACAAAAAATAATGTAAAATGAGCCAGATTTATATAGTGCTGAAAAGTAGATGCAAGGGAAATAATGTGTTCCTGAAGCCTCAGTCAGCAAGGTAAACCAGGAGACTTGTCCAGACCAATAATTAATGATTTAGACAGGTGCCCTGTTCTATTTTCCTACAGATTTGCACCAGAACATAGAGCCTCTTGAAGGAATAGACATGTTTTGTGTAAAACAACGGTCATTAAAGTTCCATGCCTGAAATCCCCTTCTCCCCCCCCCCCCCCCCCCGCCAACAAAAACGACCAGATATTATCTTTTGATTTCATATTGTGGGACTGATTAATCAAATGGGATAAGGATGTCAGAGACGTTGGGTTTGAGGTGCAAAAGAGAGAACAAAGCGCTTGGTTGTGCTCTACGGCATATAGTTTGCATGACTCAATCCAGAAGGGTATATAGTTTTGATATCATGATCCACAGAGATAGGTCTAAACCATACTAATTTATCACCTATGTCTATGGGTGTATTAAGATGAATATTTATTTGTATAATGCCAACCGAATATATTTATATATATATCACAAATAATTATATTTAAAAAAAAATGACTTTAAGGGTTCTGTTGAGCTGAACACCAGTGGGTACTAGGGGAGGGCTGGGAACCGGGTAAAGGGGATATTTTCACTTCTAAATGCCCCAGGCCATAGGCTAGTCTGCCACCTGCCCCCGATGAGGCTCTGGCTGGAATCAGTACGTGATGATAGAGGTTTAGGCATTTTCTGTGTTATGACCTTCCATAGGTATGTACTACACTCTATCAATGTGTCTTGTCTGGCTATCACACTCTGTACATTATCTGTTTATATATCTGTCTTGCCGGTCTGTGTCTGACTCTGAAAATAACGGGTGGGCTAATGAAGTTAGGCACTGTCAGCCACTACATTGTTTTTGCCCCCCTCCCCCCGGGACTAAACGTTGCCAGCCCTCCATTGGTGGGTACCATTCCACAGGGCAGGCGATATTAGCACAGTCTGTCATCGGTTTAATCTGGCCTCCCTCCCCCATTTTTTTCTCCCCACAAACTAATATTGGTATGCCATATAGAAGGAAACCAGTACCTCACTGACCTATAGAAGGAAACCAGTACCACACTGACCTATAGAAGGAAACCAGTACCACACTGACCTATAGAAGGAAACCAGAACCACACTGACCTATAGAAGGGTACCAGTACCACACTGACCTATAGAAGGAAACCAGTACCTCACTGACCTATAGAAGGAAACCAGTACCATACTGACCTATAGAAGGAAACCAGTACCACACTGACCTATAGAAGGAAACCAGTCCCACACTGACCTATAGAAGGAAACCAGAACCACACTGACCTATAGAAGGGTACCAGTACCACACTGACCTATAGAAGGAAACCAGTACCACACTGACATATAGAAGGAAACCAGAACCACACTGACCTATAGAAGGAAACCAGAACCACACTGACCTATAGAAGGGTACCAGTACCACACTGACCTATAGAAGGAAACCAGTACCTCACTGACCTATAGAAGGAAACCAGTACCACACTGACCTATAGAAGGAAACCAGTACCTCACTGACCTATAGAAGGAAACCAGTACCTTACTGACCTATAGAAGGAAACCAGTGCCACACTGACCTATAGAAGGAAACCAGTACCTCACTGACCTATAGAAGGAAACCAGTACCTCACTGACCTATAGAAGGAAACCAGTACCTTACTGACCTATAGAAGGAAACCAGTACCACACTGACCTATAGAAGGAAACCAGTACCACACTGACCTATAGAAGGAAACCAGTACCACACTGACCTATAGAAGGAAACCAGTACCATACTGACCTATAGAAGGAAACCAGTACCACACTGACTTATAGAAGGAAATCAGTACCTCACTGACCTATAGAAAGAAACCAGTACCACACTGTCCTATAGAAGGAAACCAGTCCCACACTGACCTATAGAAGGAAACCAGTACCACACTGACCTATAGAAGGAAACCAGTACCACACTGACCTATAGAAGGAAACCAGTACCACACTGACCTATAGAAGGAAACCAGTACCTTACTGACCTATAGAAGGAAACCAGTGCCACACTGACCTATAGAAGGAAACCAGTACCACACTGTCCTATAGAAGGAAACCAGTACCACAGTGACCTATAGAAAGAAACCAGAACTACACTGACCTATAGAAGGAAACCAGTACCACACTGTCCTATAGAAGGAAACCAGTACCACAGTGACCTATAGAAAGAAACCAGTACCTCACTGACCTATAGAAAGAAACCAGTACCTTACTGACCTATAGAAGGAAACCAGAACCACACTGACCTATAGAAGGAAACCAGTACCACACTGTCCTATAGAAGGAAACCAGTACCACAGTGACCTATAGAAAGAAACCAGTACCACACTGACTTATAGAAGGAAACCAGTACCTCACTGACCTATAGAAGGAAACCAGTACCTTACTGACCTATAGAAGGAAACCAGTACCTTACTGACCTATAGAAGGAAACCAGTACCACACTGACCTATAGAAAGAAACCAGTACCTCACTGACCTATAGAAGGAAACCAGTACCTCACTGACCTATAGAAAGAAACCAGTACCTCACTGACCTATAGAAAGAAACCAGTACCTCACTGACCTATAGAAAGAAACCAGTACCTCACTGACCTATAGAAGGAAACCAGTACCTCACTGACCTATAGAAGGAAACCAGTCCCACACTGACCTATAGAAAGAAACCAGTACCACACTGACCTATAGAAGGAAACCAGTGCCACACTGACCTATAGAAGGAAACCAGTACCACACTGACCTATAGAAGGAAACCAGTCCCACACTGACCTATAGAAAGAAACCAGTACCACACTGACCTATAGAAGGAAACCAGTACCACACTGACCTATAGAAATAAAACAGTACCTCACTGACCTATAGAAAGAAACCAGTACCTCACTGACCTATAGAAGGAAACCAGAACCACACTGACCTATAGAAGGAAACCAGAACCACACTGACCTATAGAAGGAAACCAGTACCTCACTGACCTATAGAAGGAAACCAGTACCTTACTGACCTATAGAAGGAAACCAGTACCACACTGACCTATAGAAGGAAACCAGTACCACACTGACCTATAGAAGGAAATCAGTACCACACTGACCTATAGAGAGAAACCAGTACCACACTGACCTATAGAAAGAAACCAGTACCACACTGACCTATAGAAGGAAATCAGTACCACACTGACCTATAGAAAGAAACCAGTACCACACTGACCTATAGAAAGAAACCAGTACCACACTGACCTGTAGAAGGAAATCAGTACCACACTGACCTATAGAAGGAAACCAGTACCACACTGACCTATAGAAGGAAATCAGTACCACACTGACCTATAGAAAGAAACCAGTACCACACTGACCTATAGAAAGAAACCAGTACCACACTGACCTATAGAAGGAAATCAGTACCACACTGACCTATAGAAGGAAATCAGTACCTCACTGACCTATAGAAAGAAACCAGTACCTCACTGACCTATCGAAGGAAATCAGTACCACACTGACCTATAGAAGGAAATCAGTACCTCACTGACCTATAGAAAGAAACCAGTACCTCACTGACCTATAGAAGGAAACCAGTACCTTACTGACCTATAGAAGGAAACCAGTACCACACTGACCTATAGAAGGAAACCAGTACCACACTGACCTATAGAAGGAAACCAGTACCACACTGACCTATAGAAGGAAACCAGTACCACACTGACCTATAGAAGGAAACCAGTACCACACTGACCTATAGAAGGAAACCAGTACCACACTGACCTATAGAAGGAAACCAGTACCACACTGACTTATAGAAGGAAATCAGTACCTCACTGACCTATAGAAAGAAACCAGTACCACACTGTCCTATAGAAGGAAACCAGTACCACACTAACCTATAGAAGGAAACCAGTACCACACTGACCTATAGAAGGAAACCAGTACCACACTGACCTATAGAAGGAAACCAGTACCACACTGACCTATAAAAGGAAACCAGTACCACACTGACCTATAGAAGGAAACCAGTACCTTACTGACCTATAGAAGGAAACCAGTACCACACTGACCTATAGAAGGAAACCAGTACCACACTGACCTATAGAAGGAAACCAGTACCACACTGACCTATAGAAAGAAACCAGAACCACACTGACCTATAGAAGGAAATCAGTACCACACTGACCTATAGAAGGAAACCAGTACCACAGTGACCTATAGAAGGAAACCAGTACCACACTGTCCTATAGAAGGAAACCAGTACCTCACTGACCTATAGAAGGAAACCAGTACCTCACTGACCTATAGAAGGAAACCAGTACCTCACTGACCTATAGAAGGAAACCAGTACCTTACTGAACAATAGAAGGAAACCAGTACCTCACTGACCTATAGAAGGAAACCAGTACCTTACTGACCTATAGAAGGAAACCAGTACCACACTGACCTATAGAAAGAAACCAGTACCACACTGACCTATAGAAGGAAACCAGTACCTCACTGACCTATAGAAAGAAACCAGTACCACACTGACCTATAGAAGGAAACCAGTACCACACTGACCTATGGAAGGAAACCAGTACCACACTGACCTATAGAAGGAAACCAGTACCTCACTGACCTATAGAAGGAAACCAGTACCACACTGACCTATAGAAGGAAACCAGTACCACACTGACCTATAGAAAGAAACCAGTACCTCACTGACCTATAGAAGGAAACCAGAACCACACTGACCTATAGAAGGAAATCAGTACCACACTGACCTATAGAAGGAAACCAGTACCACAGTGACCTATAGAAGGAAACCAGTACCTTACTGACCTATAGAAGGAAACCAGTGCCACACTGACCTATAGAAGGAAACCAGTACCACACTGTCCTATAGAAGGAAACCAGTACCTCACTGACCTATAGAAAGAAACCAGTACCTCACTGACCTATAGAAAGAAACCAGTACCTCACTGACCTATAGAAAGAAACCAGTACCTCACTGACCTATAGAAGGAAACCAGTCCCACACTGACCTATAGAAAGAAACCAGTACCTCACTGACCTATAGAAAGAAACCAGTACCTCACTGACCTATAGAAAGAAACCAGTACCTCACTGACCTATAGAAAGAAACCAGTACCTCACTGACCTATAGAAGGAAACCAGTACCTCACTGACCTATAGAAGGAAACCAGTCCCACACTGACCTATAGAAAGAAACCAGTACCACACTGACCTATAGAAGGAAACCAGTGCTACACTGACCTATAGAAGGAAACCAGTACCACACTGACCTATAGAAGGAAACCAGTCCCACACTGACCTATAGAAAGAAACCAGTACCACACTGACCTATAGAAGGAAACCAGTACCACACTGACCTATAGAAATAAACCAGTACCTCACTGACCTATAGAAAGAAACCAGTACCTCACTGACCTATAGAAGGAAACCAGAACCACACTGACCTATAGAAGGAAACCAGAACCACACTGACCTATAGAAGGAAACCAGTACCTCACTGACCTATAGAAGGAAACCAGTACCTTACTGACCTATAGAAGGAAACCAGTACCACACTGACCTATAGAAGGAAACCAGTACCACACTGACCTATAGAAGGAAACCAGTACCACACTGACCTATAGAAGGAAACCAGTACCACACTGACCTATAGAAGGAAACCAGTACCACACTGACTTATAGAAGGAAATCAGTACCTCACTGACCTATAGAAAGAAACCAGTACCACACTGTCCTATAGAAGGAAACCAGTACCACACTGACCTATAGAAGGAAACCAGTACCACACTGACCTATAGAAGGAAACCAGTACCACACTGACCTATAGAAGGAAACCAGTACCACACTGACCTATAGAAGGAAACCAGTACCACACTGACCTATAGAAGGAAACCAGTACCTTACTGACCTATAGAAGGAAACCAGTACCACACTGACCTATAGAAGGAAACCAGTACCACACTGACCTATAGAAGGAAACCAGTACCACACTGACCTATAGAAAGAAACCAGAACCACACTGACCTATAGAAGGAAATCAGTACCACACTGACCTATAGAAGGAAACCAGTACCACAGTGACCTATAGAAGGAAACCAGTACCACACTGTCCTATAGAAGGAAACCAGTACCTCACTGACCTATAGAAGGAAACCAGTACCTCACTGACCTATAGAAGGAAACCAGTACCTCACTGACCTATAGAAGGAAACCAGTACCTTACTGAACAATAGAAGGAAACCAGTACCTCACTGACCTATAGAAGGAAACCAGTACCTTACTGACCTATAGAAGGAAACCAGTACCACACTGACCTATAGAAAGAAACCAGTACCACACTGACCTATAGAAGGAAACCAGTACCTCACTGACTTATAGAAAGAAACCAGTACCACACTGACCTATAGAAGGAAACCAGTACCACACTGACCTATGGAAGGAAACCAGTACCACACTGACCTATAGAAGGAAACCAGTACCACAGTGACCTATAGAAGGAAACCAGTACCACACTGTCCTATAGAAGGAAACCAGTACCTCACTGACCTATAGAAAGAAACCAGTACCTTACTGACCTATAGAAGGAAACCAGTACCTTACTGACCTATAGAAGGAAACCAGTACCTCACTGACCTATAGAAGGAAACAAGTACCTCACTGACCTATAGAAGGAAACCAGTACCTTACTGAACAATAGAAGGAAACCAGTACCTCACTGACCTATAGAAGGAAACCAGTACCTTACTGACCTATAGAAGGAAACCAGTACCACACTGACCTATAGAAGGGTACCAGTACCACACTGTCCTATAGAAGGAAACCAGTACCACACTGACCTATAGAAGGAAACCAGTACCACACTGACCTATAGAAGGAAACCAGTACCACACTGACCTATAGAAGGAAACCAGTACCACACTGACCTATAGAAGGAAACCAGAACCACACTGACCTATAGAAGGAAACCAGTACCACACTGACCTATAGAAGGAAACCAGTACCACACTGACCTATAGAAAGAAACCAGTACCTCACTGACCTATAGAAGGAAACCAGTACCTTACTGACCTATAGAAGGAAACCAGTACCTTACTGACCTATAGAAGGAAACCAGTACCACACTGACCTATAGAAAGAAACCAGTACCTCACTGACCTATAGAAGGAAACCAGTACCTCACTGACCTATAGAAGGAAACCAGTACCTTACTGACCTATAGAAGGAAACCAGTACCACACTGACCTATAGAAAGAAACCAGTACCACACTGACCTATAGAAGGAAACCAGTACCACACTGTCCTATAGAAGGAAACCAGTACCACACTGACCTATAGAAGGAAACCAGAACCACACTGACCTATAGAAGGAAACCAGAACCACACTGACCTATAGAAGGAAACCAGTACCTCACTGACCTATAGAAGGAAACCAGTACCACACTGACCTATAGAAGGAAACCAGTACCACACTGACCTATAGAAAGAAACCAGTACCTCACTGACCTATAGAAGGAAACCAGTACCTCACTGACCTATAGAAAGAAACCAGTACCTCACTGACCTATAGAAGGAAACCAGTACCACACTGACCTATAGAAAGAAACCAGTACCACACTGACCTATAGAAGGAAACCAGTACCACACTGACCTATAGAAGGAAATCAGTACCACACTGACCTATAGAGAGAAACCAGTACCACACTGACCTATAGAAAGAAACCAGTACCACACTGACCTATAGAAGGAAATCAGTACCACACTGACCTATAGAAAGAAACCAGTACCACACTGACCTATAGAAAGAAACCAGTACCACACTGACCTGTAGAAGGAAATCAGTACCACACTGACCTATAGAAGGAAACCAGTACCACACTGACCTATAGAAGGAAATCAGTACCACACTGACCTATAGAAAGAAACCAGTACCACACTGACCTATAGAAAGAAACCAGTACCACACTGACCTATAGAAGGAAATCAGTACCACACTGACCTATAGAAGGAAATCAGTACCTCACTGACCTATAGAAAGAAACCAGTACCTCACTGACCTATCGAAGGAAATCAGTACCACACTGACCTATAGAAGGAAATCAGTACCTCACTGACCTATAGAAAGAAACCAGTACCTCACTGACCTATAGAAGGAAATCAGTACCACACTGACCTATAGAAGGAAATCAGTACCTCACTGACCTATAGAAAGAAACCAGTACCTCACTGACCTATAGAAAGAAACCAGTACCACACTGACCTATAGAAAGAAACCAGTACCACACTGACCTATAGAAGGAAACCAGTACCACACTGACCTATAGAAAGAAACCAGTACCTCACTGACCTATAGAAAGAAACCAGTACCACACTGACCTATAGAAGGAAACCAGTACCTCACTGACCTATAGAAGAAACCATTACCTTACTGACCTATAGAAGGAAACCAGTCCCACACTGACCTATAGAAGGAAACCAGTACCACACTGACCTATAGAAGGAAACCAGTACCACACTGACCTATAGAAGGAAACCAGTACCACACTGACCTATAGAAGGAAACCAGTACCACACTGACCTATAGAAGGAAACCAGTACCACACTGACCTATAGAAAGAAACCAGTACCTCACTGACCTATAGAAAGAAACCAGTACCACACTGACCTATAGAAGGAAACCAGTACCTCACTGACCTATAGAAGAAACCATTACCACACTGACCTATAGAAGGAAACCAGTCCCACACTGACCTATAGAAGGAAACCAGTACCACACTGACCTATAGAAGGAAACCAGTACCACACTGACCTATAGAAGGAAACCAGTACCACACTGACCTATAGAAGGAAACCAGTACCACACTGACCTATAGAAGGAAACCAGTACCACACTGACCTATAGAAAGAAACCATTACCACACTGACCTATAGAAGGAAACCAGTACCACACTGACCTATAGAAAGAAACCAGTACCTCACTGACCTATAGAAAGAAACCAGTACCACACTGACCTATAGAAGGAAACCAGAACCACACTGACCTATAGAAGGGTACCAGTACTACACTGACCTATAGAAGGAATCCAGTACCTCACTGACCTATAGAAGGAAACCAGTACCACACTGACCTATAGAAGGAAACCAGTTCCACACTGACCTATAGAAGGAAACCAGTACCACACTGACCTATAGAAGGAAACCAGAACCACACTGACCTATAGAAGGGTACCAGTACCACACTGACCTATAGAAGGAAACCAGTACCTCACTGACCTATAGAAGGAAACCAGTACCACACTGACCTATAGAAGGAAATCAGTACCACACTGACCTATAGAAGGAAATCAGTACCTCACTGACCTATAGAAAGAAACCAGTACCTCACTGACCTATCGAAGGAAATCAGTACCACACTGACCTATAGAAGGAAATCAGTACCTCACTGACCTATAGAAAGAAACCAGTACCTCACTGACCTATAGAAGGAAATCAGTACCACACTGACCTATAGAAGGAAATCAGTACCTCACTGACTTATAGAAAGAAACCAGTACCTCACTGACCTATAGAAAGAAACCAGTACCACACTGACCTATAGAAAGAAACCAGTACCACACTGACCTATAGAAGGAAACCAGTACCACACTCACCTATAGAAAGAAACCAGTACCTCACTGACCTATAGAAAGAAACCAGTACCACACTGACCTATAGAAGGAAACCAGTACCTCACTGACCTATAGAAGAAACCATTACCACACTGACCTATAGAAGGAAACCAGTACCACACTGACCTATAGAAGGAAACCAGTCCCACACTGACCTATAGAAGGAAACCAGTACCACACTGACCTATAGAAGGAAACCAGTACCACACTGACCTATAGAAGGAAACCAGTACCACGCTGACCTATAGAAGGAAACCAGTACCTCACTGACCTATAGAAAGAAACCATTACCACACTGACCTATAGAAGGAAACCAGTACCACACTGACCTATAGAAAGAAACCAGTACCTCACTGACCTATAGAAAGAAACCAGTACCACACTGACCTATAGAAGGAAACCAGAACCACACTGACCTATAGAAGGGTACCAGTACCACACTGACCTATAGAAGGAAACCAGTACCTCACTGACCTATAGAAGGAAACCAGTACCACACTGACCTATAGAAGGAAACCAGTACCACACTGACCTATAGAAGGAAACCAGTACCACACTGACCTATAGAAGGAAACCAGAACCACACTGACCTATAGAAGGGTACCAGTACCACACTGACCTATAGAAGGAAACCAGTACCTCACTGATCTATAGAAGGAAACCAGAACCACACTGACCTATAGAAAGAAACCAGTACCTCACTGACCTATAGAAAGAAACCAGTACCACACTGACCTATAGAAGGAAACCAGTACCACACTGACTTATAGAAGGAAACCAGTACCACACTGACCAATAGAAAGAAACCAG
Source organism: Pelodytes ibericus (assembly GCA_036172795.1). Taxonomy (NCBI): domain Eukaryota; kingdom Metazoa; phylum Chordata; class Amphibia; order Anura; family Pelodytidae; genus Pelodytes; species Pelodytes ibericus. The sequence goes on along the minus strand of CM069857.1, from coordinate 22,300,566 downwards.
TACCTCACTGACCTATAGAAGGAAACCAGTACCTCACTGCCCTATAGAAGGAAACCAGTACCACACTGACATATAGAAGGAAACCAGTACCACACTGTCCTATAGAAGGAAACCAGTACCACACTGACCTGTAGAAAGAAACCAGTACCACACTGTCCTATAGAAAGAAACCAGTACCTCACTGACCTATAGAAGGAAACCAGAACCTCACTGACCTATAGAAGGAAACCAGTACCTCACTGACCTATAGAAGGAAACCAGTACCACACTGACCTATAGAAAGAAACCAGTACCACACTGACCTATAGAAAGAAACCAGTACCACACTGTCCTATAGAAGGAAACCAGTACCTCACTGACCTATAGAAGGAAACCAGTACCACACTGACCTATAGAAAGAAACCAGTACCTCACTGACCTATAGAAGGAAACCAGTACCAAACTGTCCTATAGAAGTAAACCAGTACCACACTGACCTATAGAAAGAAACCAGTACCACACTGTCCTATAGAAGGAAACCAGAACCTCACTGACCTATAGAAGGAAACCAGTACCTCACTGACCTATAGAAAGAAACCAGTACCACACTGACCTAAAGAAAGAAACCAGTACCACACTGTCCTATAGAAGGAAACCAGTACCTCACTGACCTATAGAAGGAAACCAGTACCACACTGACCTATAGAAAGAAACCAGTACCACACTGACCTATAGAAAGAAACCAGTACCACACTGACCTATAGAAAGAAACCAGTACCTCACTGACCTATAGAAGGAAACCAGTACCTCACTGTCCTATAGAAAGAAACCAGTACCACACTGACCTATAGAAAGAAACCAGTACCACACTGTCCTATAGAAGGAAACCAGTACCTCACTGACCTATAGAAGGAAACCAGTACCACACTGACCTATAGAAAGAAACCAGTACCACACTGACCTATAGAAAGAAACCAGTACCACCCTGACCTATAGAAAGAAACCAGTACCTCACTGACCTATAGAAGGAAACCAGTACCACACTGACCTATAGAAAGAAACCAGTACCTCACTGACCTATAGAAGGAAACCAGTACCACACTGTCCTATAGAAGGAAACCAGTACCACACTGACCTATAGAAAGAAACCAGTACCACACTGACCTATAGAAGGAAACCAGTACCACACTGACCTATAGAAAGAAACCATTACCACAGTGACCTATAGAAGGAAACCAGTCCCACACTGACCTATAGAAGGAAACCAGTACCTCACTGACCTATAGAAAGAAACCAGTACCACACTGACCTATAGAAGGAAATCAGTACCACACTGTCCTATAGAAAGAAACCAGTACCTCACTGACCTATAGAAGGAAACCAGTACCTCACTGACCTATAGAAAGAAACCAGTACCTCACTGACCTATAGAAGGAAACCAGTACCACACTGTCCTATAGAAGGAAACCAGTACCACACTGACCTATAGAAAGAAACCAGTACCACACTGTCCTATAGAAGGAAACCAGTACCTCACTGACCTATAGAAGGAAACCAGTACCTCACTGACCTATAGAAAGAAACCAGTACCACACTGACCTATAGAAAGAAACCAGTACCACACTGTCCTATAGAAGGAAACCAGTACCTCACTGACCTATAGAAGGAAACCAGTACCACACTGACCTATAGAAAGAAACCAGTACCACACTGACCTATAGAAAGAAACCAGTACCACACTGACCTATAGAAAGAAACCAGTACCACACTGACCTATAGAAAGAAACCAGTACCTCACTGACCTATAGAAGGAAACCAGTACCTCACTGTCCTATAGAAAGAAACCAGTACCACACTGACCTATAGAAAGAAACCAGTACCTCACTGACCTATAGAAGGAAACCAGTACCACACTGTCCTATAGAAGGAAACCAGTACCACACTGACCTATAGAAGGAAACCAGTACCTCACTGACCTATAGAAGGAAACCAGTACCACACTGACCTATAGAAAGAAACCAGTACCTCACTGACCTATAGAAGGAAACCAGTACCACACTGACCTATAGAAAGAAACCAGTACCTCACTGACCTATAGAAAGAAACCAGAACCACACTGACCTATAGAAGGAAACCAGTACCACACTGTCCTATAGAAGGAAACCAGTACCACACTGACCTATAGAAAGAAACCAGTACCACACTGACCTATTGAAAGAAACCAGTACCTCACTGACCTATAGAAGGAAACCAGTACCACACTGACCTATAGAAGGAAACCAGTACCTCACTGACCTATAGAAGGAAACCAGTACCACACTGACCTATAGAAAGAAACCAGTACCTCACTGACCTATAGAAGGAAACCAGTACCACACTGACCTATAGAAAGAAACCAGTACCTCACTGACCTATAGAAAGAAACCAGAACCACACTGACCTATAGAAGGAAACCAGTACCACACTGACCTATAGAAGGAAACCAGTACCTCACTGACCTATAGAAAGAAACCAGTACCACACTGACCTATAGAAGGAAATCAGTACCACACTGACCTATAGAAAGAAACCAGTACCTCACTGACCTATAGAAGGAAACCAGTACCTCACTGACCTATAGAAAGAAACCAGTACCACACTGACCTATAGAAGGAAACCAGTACCTCACTGACCTATAGAAGGAAACCAGTACCTCACTGACCTATAGAAAGAAACCAGTACCACACTGACCTATAGAAGGAAACCAGTACCACACTGACCTATAGAAAGAAACCAGTACCACACTGACCTATAGAAGGAAATCAGTACCACACTGACCTATAGAAGGAAACCAGTACCTCACTGACCTATAGAAGGAAACCAGTACCTCACTGACCTATAGAAAGAAACCAGTACCACACTGACCTATAGAAGGAAACCAGTACCACACTGACCTATAGAAGGAAACCAGTACCACACTGACCTATAGAAAGAACCCAGTACCTCACTGACCTATAGAAGGAAACCAGTACCACACTGTACTATAGAAATAAACCAGTACCTCACTGACCTATAGAAGGAAACCAGTACCTCACTGACCTATAGAAGGAAACCAGAACCACACTGACCTATAGAAGGAAACCAGTGCCACACTGACCTATAGAAGGAAACCAGTACCTCACTGACCTAGAGAAGGAAACCAGTACCACACTGACCTATAGAAAAAAACCAGTACCTCACTGATCTATAGAAGGAAACCAGTACCACACTGACCTATAGAAGGAAACCAGTACCACACTGACCTATAGAAGGAAACCAGTACCACACTGACCTATAGAAAGAAACCAGTACCTCACTGACCTATAGAAAGAAACCAGTACCTCACTGACCTATAGAAGGAAACCAGTACCACACTGACCTATAGAAAGAAACCAGTACCTCACTGACCTATAGAAGGAAACCAGTACCTCACTGACCTATAGAAAGAAACCAGTACCACACTGACCTATAGAAAGAAACCAGTACCACACTGACCTATAGAAGGAAACCAGTACCACACTGACCTATAGAAGGAAACCAGTACCACACTGACCTATAGAAAGAAACCAGTACCTCAATGACCTATAGAAAGAAACCAGTACCTCACTGACCTATAGAAGGAAACCAGTACCACACTGACCTATAGAAAGAAACCAGTACCACACTGACCTATAGAAGGAAACCAGTACCACACTGACCTATAGAAGGAAACCAGTGCCACACTGACCTATAGAAGGAAACCAGTACCACACTGACCTATAGAAAGAAACCAGTACCTCACTGACCTATAGAAGGAAACCAGAACCACACTGACCTATAGAAGGAAACCAGTACCACACTGACCTATAGAAGGAAACCAGTACCTCACTGATCTATAGAAGGAAACCAGTACCACACTGACCTATAGAAAGAAACCAGTACCTCACTGACCTATAGAAGGAAACCAGAACCACACTGACCTATAGAAGGAAACCAGTACCACACTGACCTATAGAAGGAAACCAGTACCACACTGATCTATAGAAGGAAACCTTTACCACACTGACCTATAGAAGGAAACCAGTACCACACTGACCTATAGAAAGAAACCAGTACCTCACTGACCTATAGAAGGAAACCAGTACCACACTGACCTATAGAAAGAAACCAGTACCTCACTGACCTATAGAAAGAAACCAGTACCTCACTGACCTATAGAAGGAAACCAGTACCTCACTGACATATAGAAGGAAACCAGTACCACACTGACCTATAGAAGGAAACCAGTACCTCACTGACCTATAGAAAGAAACCAGTACCACACTGACCTATAGAAAGAAACCAGTACCACACTGACCTATAGAAGGAAACCAGTACCTCACTGACCTATAGAAGGAAACCAGTACCACACTGACCTATAGAAGGGTACCAGTACCACACTGTCCTATAGAAAGAAACCAGTACCTCACTGACCTATAGAAGGAAACCAGTACCACACTGTCCTATAGAAAGAAACCAGTACCTCACTGACCTATAGAAGGAAACCAGTACCTCACTGACCTATAGAAGGAAACCAGTACAACACTGACCTATAGAAAGAAACCAGTACCACACTGACCTATAGAAGGAAACCAGTACCTCACTGACCAAGTGCATATTTCTCTGCTTACGAGAGGGGCCAGTGTGACATGATAATGGAGAGAGGTCTTTTCTGTAATGGTGGAGGTGAGCAAAAAACTGGCCAGCTGCTTCCCATTTGGTGATATCCCATAAGACTAGATTAACACTACTGGTCCTTGGATAAAGCTGGACTCCTACTGCCTTTCTTATTTTCTGTATAAAGAGCAATCTTGGGGCAAGGATCTAGAAGTGGAACAATCAGCCGAAATATATTCCATTGGTTTCCATGCTGATTTCTCTATTTTGAGAGCATTTACCCCAGAATTTACACAGAGCTATCCAGAAGTTTCGGGGACCACGGGGATAGGGAGTTAGGGGGAAAAGTTAATGCACAGATTGTTAGAACTCATAGCTTGGCTGTATGTGCATGCCGGGCTCTGCACATCAGGAGGCATTGATCTTTGGCAGACGTGAGTTTTTGTTTGTTCCGTAATACTGCACATTTCTCATGTAAAAGCAGCTATTCTTCCCAAAATGTTTCAGAAAGCAGAGGTAACGAGAAAATGCAAGTTTTTTTTTCTCTTTCTGTAAAGTCCTATAGCTAAACATTTAATACTAGAGGGTCTGCTGAATAAAGAGAGAATGGCAGGGAACTGAGATGGGAATTTCAAACTGGAGTCCAATGTCGCCGAGTTGGAAAAAGTCTTCAATCAAGCTGAATGGGAGACATTTTTCCAACTCGGCTATTTTGGTCTTAAATTGGAAATTCCCATCTCAATTCCCTGCCATTCTCTCTTTATTGCGTAGAACAAATGATATTGTTATATTTTTACACATACACATAGTCAGGGGAGGGCTGGCAACTTTTGGCACATGTGTCAAAAACCATTTACAGGTCAACGGTGCAATTTCATCAGCCCACTCGTTATCATCAGAGACAGACACAAAAGACAGGTAAGATAGATAGGCTGACAGAGGAGATAGAGAGGCTGATAGACAGACAAGACAATTGGATGGAAACAGACAAGACTCATAGACAGCCAGACAGATAGAGCATGGGCTGGACCTGAATGATTTTTTTATTCAGTTTTCACTAGCCTTTTTTTAAAAAGAATATACATTTTTATTCATAAATTAAGTGCAACATACGTGAAAACTTTCCTAATAAAAATAATTTTTTTTTTTTAAAATTAACATAGTAGAAGAGAAAAAAAATATTAAAAAGAAAAGACAATGTATTTACTGATCTCCTGTCTGCAAATGAGAAACTTGTTTAACTGGGTATTTTTGGGGGCGTGATGCAGCTGTGCCTGGTCACTCTAAATCAGGGGTCAGCAACCTGCGGCCCTCCAGATGTTGCAGGACTACATTTTCCATACTCCTCGGCCAGCCTCTTAGCTGAAAGAGCATTATGGGAGATGTAGTTCATCAGGTTGCCTGCTCTAAATGATTTCCGTCTAAACTGGGATTGTGTCATAAATCTGTAAAATGCTGTAAATATTGGATATATGAATTTTCTTATTCTTTACTGGATTATTCTGCTCGGAGCACGCAAACCCCAGAAATACACAGCGCGGGTGCTCCGTGATATGTGTGCGGCGCACACCTAGCACATATGGAGCATCCGCCACTGCCCCCCCTTTTTGTCTTTGGCTAAGTTGTGGAGATATGGTGTGATGTTGTATACATGTATATATGTTTTATTTATGATTCTTGTTACTGCCTTATGGATTTTCTACCTCTGTCTGATGATGGAAGTAGTATTTTAGATCTCTAAAACCAAAAAAATATTAACATATTTTATTTGGAGGAAACTCTACTCTTCCTTTTTCACTAATCAGTAGCTTATTAAATACATAGACTGCCTGTATGAGGTCTCGGTTAACAGAATAATTATACTAATCTTTTTGAAGAGCTAATTTTTCCACTTGTTGGATTTGTCTGTAATGCACCAGATGGTACTTAAAAAACCTGTTGGGGGGGGGGGCACTAATATATAGGTTTTAGTACATACTGTGATATATACAATATGTTATGGTGTTTTAATCATTGTAGCCTGAAGCATTGACAAAGTACTAGGCCTAGAGAGGGATAGGATGTGGGTTTTTTTCTTCTTTTGGAGGTGGCAGTGATGATTGGGGGGGGGGGGGGTAGAGGGGCTCTTTGGGTGGCATTGACTGTGGGAGGGAGAAGGGTTAATATGATTTTTGTTGGTATTTAGTCATTATAACTTGTGTTTGGTTCACTTAACACTCATTAGTTTTATTATATATTTACTAATTGCTTGTTTATTTATTCATTTGCTTTTCTCTGCTATGATATTACAATCTGTAATTGCCTCACATTGGAATCTGAATTTAGCACAAAGTGACTTTGTTTTTGTTTTTTTCTCTCTCTTCTTACTTTAACACTTTAACATGTGACCCGTTTGGATCTAGATATTAAAGAGCCAACCTTTTTTTACCCCCCACTGGCCTTTTTATCGCCCACTTCTCTGTCTCGGACTAAGAAATACAGAGGGGGAGAGAGAGGCTGTGAAGGTGTAGACAGAGAGGAAGTGCACACCTCTGTCAAAAAGCAGATCATACCTGACCTCGGGGCTTTTTATGCTAACCTGTTATTTGCACCCATCTGAGGAAGACGTCTACCCAGCGTACACATCGGTACATTTAAAAGTAGCCCTAGTTGTAATCCCTGGGGGTAATCCTGCCAACCTGCCCCCCTCTTGCCAATCCTTCCCTTTTTCTAAAGGTACAATGTACAGGTGAGGGGGGGGGGGGTATTTACAAATACGAGGAGCAGAGTTCCAAGAATGCAGCAATCACCATGGAAACCAATGGAATGCTCTTGCCGATTGCTCCAGGTTTAGAACTTTGCAGCAGATAGGCCCCGATGTTATTAAAAAAGCAACAGCTTCACAATAACCAATCACCGGGGTACATTTCCACTCCCGTTATCTGCCTCTGCTGCACATGATGGCACGTTACCCTGTCCTCTTCTTTCCGATTTGGCTGCCTACTTTCTTTTCCAGAGGTGAGAAGAGTGCAGAAATGACAAGGTGATCTAGTTACGCGTCAAAAACTCCCCCCCACGCGTTTCACGACTGGCAGCTTTGCTCTGATTAATCGAATCTATCAATTAAAAATGACATAGAAATATATCCTTAAGAAATGACTGGACCATTTCAACATGTAGACAGACTTTTTAAAAAAAAAAAATGTACGTCTAATTAAGTAATGCTTAGATGATATTTGTAAAGTGAAATGGAAATTTAAGCATAACGAATGTCTTCCGAAACTTCCAGTTATACAACCCCAGTCAAATACGGATTGTTACTATCATTCTGTGAAACCAGTATAAAAAGTATGCTGCTATTTTTCACTTCCACATTCCCACGCCTCCCAATTGTCTTGATTTATGCGCGTCAGTCGCGGATTTAAAGCTCTTTCCCTATATCTCGCTTTTTGAGACAGGGATAGAATGCGGCGGGACAGCGGGATGTCCGATCTCATTTTGCGTACCGTGCCTGCGCATCGCTCACGTGCTGTAGCGGTCAGATTAAGTGACAGAACCACTGCTCATGTGCAGTAGCGCTAACACTTGACCTCCCAAGCACTGTGACCCCCCCCCCCCCCCCACCCCAGTTCAATGGTGGCAGGATTAAAATTAACAGCACTAAAAAAAACCGTATAAAACCTTTCTATCTAAATATATGTTGGGCAAAGAGATATTTTATTTGGCTGCCGCAACCCCAATTCCTCTTAGGGGAGATAAATGCTGCCTTCATCGTGCCCTATCTATCATCCACCTTTTTTTTTTTCTTCCAGTGGAATTAAAAGAAAGAGTGGGCTTTTCCTGCGCCTGGAGTTCTAAAGCATGTCTGAAAATTCAAGGCCAAAATCCCCTATAAGTGATACCATTAAGTTACTAAATTCATCATTCATCCACTCCGAAACATTTGCAGTTGATTATGGTGTTAAGAGTTGGCAAAGATTCCTAAGGCTTTCTTTTCTTTTTCTTTTTTTTCTTTTTTTTTTTTTTCTCTCTTCTTTCCCCTCATGTTATTCGTTATTGCAAGCCAAACACAGAATGAAAAATAGAAAGCGTTTCTGATTCATGGGCCGGGACAAAATCGCTTCCGTGTAAGACAAAGATACGGTCGGCTGGCCGGTTTATTACCATAAAATTTGCGCCTTTCGGGTTCGCTGCCCACAGGGTGAAATAGTATTCGCTTGTAAATTGATGATGCTTAACCTTTGTCTATAACATGAGACTTGCATTAGCAACGGTAGATTTTTCCTCATCAAATATATGGGAATATATCTAAAAAAAATTTAAAAAAAAATAGAATTAACATCTAAACATTTCAGATAGTCAAAGGTCAAAGGGGGATATATGTTTTTTTTTTTTTGTGGGTGGGACTGAAGGTGAGAATCTTTTTTCGGGGAGATTTTAAGCAATGTAAATGCCAAAAAAAATAGCTCTCTATGTAATTTGGTAATTCAATTAAAATAAAATGAAAGTATTACAAAATTTAAGATGTCAACACATTTACTGCAGTTTTAACACCCCGTGTTGTGAGTTTTATTGCTCTGAAGCTCTGTGATACACTCACACACTGGGTTCAAAATGGCTGTCCCGTGATAAAGAGCCGTTCTGGAGCAAGGTTCTAAATGTGGAAGAGTCACCCGGAACCTTTTAGAACCTTGTCTCAAAGCTTTTGATACATAACCAACTTTTTTCTTCCCCTTTGCAGGTTTAACATACTCTAGTGCTGCTGAAGACGGCCAACACAAACTTTGGCAATGGCCTTCTTGACGTGTAAAGTACCCTTGAATGTTCTTTGCCTAGTATCTGAAAATAAATAACCTTTAAAAAAAAAAAAAACAGTCGTTCACTGAAGCAGCATTGTTGTTGGATCACTAATTACTAACAAAACAAATCCGAATAAATCACGTCTTCTATAAACATGTTTAGAAGCGGTGTGCCCATAGTCCAATGATTCCTGCATGTCTTGCTCAGTAACAAATAAACAAGAAGCACATTTAATAGAGAAATATGTGTCAGGCTAGTAATGTCGACTTTTTTGTACGAGGCTAGAGACGATGTCTGTGCTTTTAAGAATTAAATATTAATAGGATAAAAAGTATTAATAAAATGGCAGCATTTCATGAACTACTATTCCCAGAATCCCTACCAATTGAAAGCCCATGGCTATTGACAAGAAAATGTCGAGAAAATTTGTAGGTGTAGATCATTGGGCCTAATTACCCAGGGTCAAGTTGGAGGAAGTGAAGTCATCAATGTGAATGCTTCACCTCCTGGGTTGGCAGCTCGTCATCGGAACTCTGGGGGTGAAACCATTCTTTTCCTGGAGGGGAAGGGATGTTTAACTCCACCCATTTTCAATCATGCCCCTTTTCTAAATGACTCCACTCAGAACCCCAATGTGGTACCTATCCTGCCTTATTCCAGGGGACCAGTCCTGCCTCTTACCACCAAGGACAAACAGTCACAGGGGAGGACGAAGTGGGAGATTGACTGGGTTTACCGTGCCACCAAAATTCCCACGCACTATCTCTGATCCCTTGTAACATGGACCCTGGTATTTGCATGGTAGAAATAGGATAAAACACTGACAAGTTCTTCAGCACTGTACATTTTTCTATAAGTTTGAAGTAAGTATCCCATGACAACAGGACGGAAATTATTTAGTAAATATTGCTTGACGTGACTTCCAGGGCCCCTCTTTGCCAGTCTTCTGGTCAGGCTAAGAGAAATTCCAGCTGTGGCCTCTTGCAGTTTTTTTCAGGTTCACAAGTCGCTGCCAAGACACGCCAGATTGATCCTTTCAAGTGTCCGGGGGAGAGTATTCGTTGACTCATAACACCATGTGAATCAATACGTTATCTGACCCGAGTGAAGTGCCTTTTTGGGTCAGACAGGCTACCTTGCCAATGCTGTCATTCTCTGTTCCAGCCACAGCTGGCCGGCACTGAAGTTGGCACAGCATCCCAGTGATCCTCGATCACTCCTTCTCCATCAGGACTGCAGTCTCAGGATCAGGCACAAGCTATTCCAAGGAGCTGGATTTTCCAGCCGATGAATAATAGTGTCTTTTGGTAATTTAAAAAAAAAAGTTGATAAATGACTCCAACTTTCCACCCCTACACTGTGTGTGCCATTGTAGTGTAACAAAGGGCCGATCCATGAACCGAAGAGCACCAGTAATTTCCAGTATTGGAATTGAAGCTAATTTTACACTTTTAACCATTTGTCTCAGTTGTTTTGCAGTTTTTCAATAGTAATATCTATCCATCTATATATCTATCTATCATCCATCTATCATCTATCTATCATCTATCTATCTATCTATCTATATATCTATCTATATATCTATCTATATATCTATCTATATATCTACCATCTATCTATCATCTATCTATCATCTATCTATCTATCCTTACATAATTTACATTTACCACTGTTTCATTTAGGTACCAGTGCCCGTTACCTTAATCAGTGGCAGTTTTGTAAATTCCGCTCCTGGGGACAACTGAAAACTCTCGACTACTGCTGGTTCTGTCACCAGCGTGGTCCAAACTGCATAAAACCCTGAGAATCCGAGCTAGGAGTTAGGGTGCAGTATATGGAGACACAGGGCCTGGGGCAGCGTAAACACGCTCCCCCGGAAACTGGAGGTCCCCTGGTCGGTGGGATCATTTCAGAACCCTATGGTAGCAGCTGCTGTATCCAGTATAGCAAAGGCTGAGACTGAATAAACCCTTTAGGCTTGGAACATAACAACTCTGACAGGATAAACAGGATGCTGCAGGCTGGAAGAGAAATAAACCAAGCAGAGCGAATATAATTTGAGGTCTGATTATAAGATGACCTCAAATATAAGATGAGGGGTCTTTATCAGACCATTTGCAGAGCAGGGCAGAACAATAACAGAGCTCTAAAGCAGGGCTGAACAAAAACAAGGCTATAGGACAGGGCAGCCCCTAACATGGCTTTAAGACAGGGTGACTCCTAACATGGATCTAAGACAGAGAAGCCCCTTTTAAAGGGCTCAGGGCAGTGCTTTTTATAGGGCTTAGGGCAGCGCTTTTTTATAAGGCTTAGGGTAGTGCTTTTGACAATGCTCAAGGCAGGGCAGATGCCGGACTATAGCTAGACTTGGGAAGGTACTGGTCTTTGTCTAGACTTGGGCCGGTGCTTCTCTGTGGCTGGACTGGGCAGGATACAGGGATACAAAGAAAAGACAGGAACTAGCATAAATAATGAACAAAGCTAAAAGGATACAGGAATGACTGGATACAGCCTGGATGAGCCTGCACGTGGGTTGACTCGTGACAGAAACAACCAAGGGTAGGCAACAAAACTTATTTGATGGAACTTCACAGATCTTGCAACTTAGAATGATGGATATATGGATTCTATGTAGTGACCTTGAAACACTGGGTGTCTTTAACCCCTTCAGACGCAAGGTACTTGAGTCCCAAACGATGCAAGCACCAAAACGTCACAAATTGTTCCTGGCCACCGATCACAGGGTGATCGGTAGCCAGGAACATTATGGCAGAGACCCGATCAGGGTCTTAATATATGCCAAAATATTGCGAGACCTCCGGATGTCACGTGTGACGTCACGGAGGCGTGCCCGAACCCGGAAGTTCGGGCACGGCGCGATTTAGAGAAATGTAGCTGGTGCTCGCTTTGAGCACCGGCTACATTTCCCCTGTCAGACTGAGGCCACTCAAAGGGGAGCCGCGATGAGCTGTTTAACAAAGGACGTACTATGCCGTCCTAACGACTTTTAGGCACTTAAAATTAGGACGGCATAGTACGTCCTAACGTCACGAAGGGGTTTAAAGAGGGATGGTTCTGAGTTCCTGGGGCACTAAGCAAAAAAGCAGACGTGGACCTATTTGATTCTTCCACCTACCCATTACCTTTCCCCAACCCTTTCTCAACTGTGCTAATTATTTTCACAATCAAGCTAGCACCTGGTTGAATAAGGTCTGCAATCCATTGGCTATGGCACTGTGGACCTTGTTTCCAAGAGGATGTGCTATGCTGTCCATGGCATTGCACCTCCATATGCACCAAGTGGTTAAAGAATAGCAAGGACCATGGGCATCTGATGATGAAATGAATATATACACATGAAATATATCATGACATATACCCCCATGTGGTCATATGAAGTACGGTAGGTATTTATAAACTTTCCATTACAGGTCACCTACACACACCGCCTCGCCTAGGGTCCTAGCCCAGTCCTTCTACCATTATTCCAGGCTTTATTCATGAAAGAAGGAAGAAATTGCATTCTGGGAGAATGTTTCCAACTTGACTACTTTGACCTTCAATTTGAACTTCCCTTGTCAATTCCCACTTGCATGAATAAGTCTGAGATTATTAAAAACCTATTTTTATGAAATTATTTATTTTATTATGAATTCTGGCAATTGGGGGGGGGGGGGGGGGTGCAGACATGAAGTCCCTTAGCATCTGGCCATAAAATAGAATACTGGGAGAAAATGTCAAAAGGCGAGGATTGCAAACATGGTTAAAAAAAAACATATTTATAAATCTATATATATATTATGTGTAAGAAATTTAGGGTGCCCTTATAAAAATGTTATTTTATATGTGTGTTTTACATGTTAGCATATTTCTGAATCCTTAAAAATAATTTCATTATTCTGTGTTCTAGGTAAGGCAATAAAGACTACTCTTGATGTTTTTTCTTTGCAGGAAGATTTGGACAGAGTGGGGGACTGGGCAGTAAAGTGGCAAATGAGGTTCAATATAGACAAATGTAAAGTTATGCATTATGGGAAAAATAATAACAAAGCAACATAAACTTTAAATGGTTTTTCCCTGGGAAAAACTACTAATGAAAAGGATTTAGGAATAATTGTAGATAACAAACTTGGCAACAGTGCCCAATGCCAGTCAGCAGCTGCAAGGGCCAATAAAATATTGGCATGTATAAAACGAGGTATAGATTCACGGGAGGAGGATATCATCTTGCCTCTTTACAAATCAATGGTAAGACCTCACCTTGAATATGCAGTACAATTCTGAGACGCCTGGTAGAAGCCCACAAAGGGTGAAACGCGTAGCGGATTGGACTCACCCTGCTGTTCTTTATGTACATATATTGTGTATATTTTTATTCCACATCTTTTATTTTTTGATACTTACTGGACAAGATTTCTCCTGCAGCTGTGTGGCGCCCACTACGTTTGACAGAGAAAACTTCCATGTAAGCAGATACTTCTTTTTATTAAAAGTCTGTATATGTTACACACTAATTGGATATCTGTTGTTTCTGTTCCTGAGCTAAAATCTAAGCAGATTAGCCACAGCAGGATCCTACAAAACGACACCTTACCCTTGAAGTGCAACTATTATCCAGCCATCCTGTGAGTGCATCCCCTTGAGGGGGATCAAAGCTTCCTCCTGATTCCTCAGGATATTATTTCACATTGTCACCTATAAGGTGTTATATATATATATTTATTGTGTTTATCACATATATTTTTTTATCACAGTTTGCTCCAAGCGCACTTATTGTTCTTTATTTGTATATATTGTCTGTTTTTGTGTGGTTTAGGGATACACTGCCTAAGTGCTGCTAGAGTTGTGATTGCAGCGCTGGGTTCACTTTTTTTAATCTGGGCACCAGTCCTTAAAAAGGATATTAAGGAACTAGAAAAAAAGTGCAAAGGAGAGCTACAAAATTAATAAGGGGATTGGAGGATCTTAGTTATGAAGAGAGACTTAAAAAATTGCATTTATATACGGTAGAAAAAAGGCGTCTCAGAGGGGATATGATAACGTTATATAAATTTGTGCAGGGACAATATAAATAGCTCTCCAGTGACCTGTTCATTAACAGAAAGGTTCAAAGAACAAGGGGTCACCCCCTGAGACTGGAAGAGCAAAGATTTCATAGACAGCAAAGGAAGGGATTCTTTACGGTTAGGACAATAAAGTTATGGAACTCACTGCCAAGAGAGGTAGTGCTATCAACCACAATAGATGCATTTAAAAATGGTCTGGATGGTTTTTTTAGGAAAGCAGAGCATACAGGGATATTAATAATAGAATAAGCATTAATAATATAGCTTATTGATCCAAGGAGAAATCTGATTGACCTTTGGAGTCAAGATGGAATTTTTCCCCCAGGAGGCAAAATTCGAATAGCTTCCTCAGGGGTTTTTACCTTCTTTTGGATCAAAAGCTGCAATGATAGGTAGAATGGTTGAACTTGATGGACTTGTGTCTTTTTTCAACCTAAATTACTATGTTACTATGTTACTATGTGTTGTAAAAGTGAAATAAATATGTCAATTTTACAAATGTAGGGCAAACAAGTGTATAAATAAAAAAAATAACCTCTTTTGATGCATATATTTTATACCAGAGAAATTTCTGTTGGTGTGCTCTACATCCCTGGTGTGAGTGTTACCAGAGAACATTCTGTTGGTGTGCTCCTCATTCCTACTGTGAGTGTTACCAGAGAACATTCTGTTGGTGTGCCCTACATCTCTACTGTGAGTGTTACCAGAGAACATTCTGTTGGTGTGCTCCTCATCCCTGCTGTGAGTGTTACCAGAGAACATTCTGTTGGTGTGCTCCTCATCCCTACTGTGAGTGTTACCAGAGAACATTCTGTTCGTGTGCTCCTCATCCCTGCTGTGAGTGTTACCAGAGAACATTCTGTTGGTGTGTTCCTCATCCCTACTGTGAGTGTTACCAGAGAACATTCTGTTGGTGTTCCCTACATCCCTGCTGTGAGTGTTACCAGAGAACATTCTGTTGGTGTGCTCCTCATCCCTGCTGTGAGTGTTACCAGAGAACATTCTGTTGGTGTGCCCTACATCCCTACTGTGAGTGTTACCAGAGAACATTCTGTTGGTTTTCTCCTCATCCCTGCTGTGGGTGTTAACAGAGAACATTCTGTTGGTGTGCTCCTCATCCCTGCTGTCAGTGTTACCAGAGAACATTCTGTTGGTGTGCTCCTCATCCCTACTGTGAGTGTTACCATAGAACATTCTGTTGGTGTGCCCTACATCCCTACTGTGAGTGTTACCATAGAACATTCTGTTGGTGTGCCCTACATCCCTACTGTGAGTGTTACCAGAGAACATTCTGTTGGTGTGCTCCTCATCCCTACTGTGAGTGTTACCAGAGAACATTCTGTTGGTGTGCCCGACATCCCTGCTGTGAGTGTTACCAGAGAACATTCTGTTGGTGTGCTCCTCATCCCTACTGTGAGTGTTACCAGAGAACATTCTGTTGGTGTGCCCGACATCCCTACTGTGAGTGTTACCAGAGAACATTCTGTTGGTGTGCCCTACATCCCTACTGTGAGTGTTACCAGAGAACATTCTGTTGGTGTGCTCCTCATCCCTACTGTGAGTGTTATAGGAGAACATTCTGTTGGTGTGCTCCTCATCCCTGCTGTCAGTGTTACCAGAGAACATTCTGTTGGTGTGCCCTACATCCCTACTGTGAGTGTTACCAGAGAACATTCTGTTGGTGTGCTCCTCATCCCTACTGTGAGTGTTATAGGAGAACATTCTGTTGGTGTGCTCTACATCCCTACTGTGAGTATTATCTTAGGAAGACTTTTTAAGCTAAATAGAAGTTTTATGATCATACAAACAAATCTCCTATTAAAATGTCAAGATTGCTAATCTTGAAGTTCCATCACAAACAACACAATTCCAGTTCTTCTCCATGGTTCGTGGCTGTACGTAGACCAGACGTGGTCCAGACGAGCTCCAAACGAGCCTTGTCTTATTTAGCAGGTGGACCAGACAGGGGATTGTTTTGGTTCTGCAAACAGACTGGGATGCTGGGGAATTTCCCTGTCCTGGATCTTACTGATCCCTGTTTCGCTTACACTGCTTTGTACCAGAACTTGTTATTTACATATAACCCCTTTCTATGTGTTTATATATATTTTATCGATAAACAGGTTGTTTTTTTTAATGTGCTTTAAAAATGTATGTTTTTATCTATCCTGAACAATAAAATAATAGTGCAATGTTATAGGGCTGTTATAATGGTGCAATGCTATTGGGCTGGTATAATGGGACAATGCTCTTGGGCTGGTATAATGGTGCAATGCTATTGGGCTGGTATAAGCTATGGGGCTGTTATAAGGGTGCAATGCTATGGGGCTGGTATAATGGTGCAATGCTATGGGGCTGGTATAATGGTGCAATGCTATTGGGCTGGTGTAATGGTGCAATGCTAACTGGTTTGTATAATGGTGCAATGCTATTGTCCTGGTGTAATGGTGCAATGCTAAGGGGTTTGTATAATGGTGCAATGCTATTGTCCTGGTGTAATGGTGCAATGCTAAGGGGTTTGTATAATGGTGCAATGCTATTGGGCTGGTGTAATGGTGCAATGCTAAGGGGTTGGTATAATGGTGCAATGCTATTGGGCTGGTGTAATAGTGCAATGCCAAGGGGTTTGTATAATGGTGCAATGCTAATAGGCTTGTGTAATGGTGCAATGCTAAGGGGTTTGTATAATGGTGCAGTGCTAAGGGGTTTGTATAATTGTGCAATGCGAAGGGGTTTGTATAATGGTGCAATGCTAAGGGGTTTGTATAATGGTGCAATGCTATTGTGCTGGTGTAATGGTGCAATGCTAAGAGGTTTGTATAATGGTGCAATGCTAAAGGGCTGTTATAATGGTGCAATGCTATGGGGCTTGTATAATGGTATATTACTATGGGGTAAGTATAATGGTGCAATGCTATGGGGCTGGTGTAATGGTGCAATGATATGAGGCTGGTATAATTGTGCAATGCTATGGGGCTGGTATAATGGTGCAATGCTATGGGGCTGGTATAATGGTGTGATGCTAAAGGGCTGTTATAATGGTGCAGTGCTATGGGGTTTGTATAATGGATCAATGCTATTGGGCTGGTGTAATGGTGCAATGCTAAGGGGTTTGTATAATGGTGCAATGCTAAAGGGCTGTTATTAATGGTGAAATGCTATGGGGCTGGTATTATGGTGCCATACTATGGGGCTGTTATACTGGTGCAATGCTATGGGGCTGGTATTATGGTGCCATACTATGGGGCTGTTATAGGGGTGCAATGCTAGGGGGCTGGTATTATGGTGCCATACTATGGGGCTGTTATACTGGTGCAATGCTATGGGGCTGGTATTATGGTGCCATACTATGGCGCTTTTATAGTGGTGCAATGCCATGGGTCTGGTATAACATTATTTTCTAGACTGGTTTATACTCAGTCCTGGCCCAGTCTGCAAGTCAGACAGGAATTTTATTTTTTTCTATGGGTCCCACATTGAGTGTCTTGGTTCTGTGGGCCAGACATAGATTGTCTGTGAATCAGACAATGCTTGAACACTACAGCATTACAAAATGCTCCTCTGTAGCCTCAAAAACGAACATAGCAACACATGGATTGCGAAATGCTACGTTCTTTGGTGTAACCTCGGTATTTTGCCTCAGTGTGTTAGTAACTGTATCCTCTAACTACTAATAAGCAAATCATTGCCAAATGCAAATATATACAATGTGTCAAGATCTATTACACGCGACGGCCTTTCAGGTGGCAAAAAAAAAATGATAAAATGTAGCCACAGACTTTAAGGTGAGGCTGATTGGATAAGACTTTGAGGCTCTTTGGTTCTTTCCCAAATTAGACTCTGCCGCCTCTGAAGGATGCTTGTGAACAATGTAGCAATTCATGACAAAAACTTTGCACTCTTAGGAACTTAATGGATATGTAACATTCATAGAGTATGTACAGAGCCTGACTTTACTCACATAAAAAGAAATATCCCCTTGTCAGTTCTAATGACTGAAGACATGTTAGGACAAAAGGGCTTTTGAGGTACAGACCACATTAATATCATGTACCTACAGCGTTCTTTCCAGTTTCGGTGGCTTTGGATGATCTGAACGGGAAGCTCTCTGAGGAAACCGCGCGACGCTGTTTTGTAAGTTGTAGACTGTGAGCTTTAAAGGGTCTCTGTCACCTAAGAAATATTTGTACTGTGAATGTGGGGGATACATTAGAATGAAAGATGAACTGTAGCAGAAATGCCAGCAAAATGCATGGATTAAAGGCACTGTCTGGTGGCCAAGATTCATCTTCCAAATATTAATGCATTTTAATGTGCTTTCAAAGTACTTTAAAAGGCATGTTTTAAATTTTGCATTGCTTAAAATAAAAAATACTTTGAAATTAAATTGTGAAATTACAGCAGTTTGCAAGAAGCCAGGCCTGCCTACACTAGCTGAGTAAAAGTAATTTCCTTTTTTTTTTCTGCAGGAGCCAATGAAAATAATTTCATTCAAATGAATGTAATTTCCTGTTTCTCTAGTGGTGTCATCATACAATGTGTTGCACTGTTAAGAGATCCTACTGTGTGCAAGAGCAAGGTCACTTAGAGTCCACACAATGTATTCTATTGCAGCAGTAAGTGAGTGACACATATGAATCTAAACAGCATAGTGCCTTTTGATGATCGGTTATGGATATGAATTAATATCCAATCTTCCCAATTCATTGTCTCTTTGCAAAACAGAGGAAGCAGCAGAGGCATTGTAACAGAGGCATCGCTAGAGGTGGAGAGGGCTCTCAGTTGGCTGCCAAAATAGTGACCAGTCCTAGAAATGACAACCGAGAGCAATGACATCTGAGAGGTAATCTAGCGTACTGTGTGCAGAGACCAATCCCAGAGCAGAAGTGAGGCAGCAAAATCAGGGGCAGGAGTTCTTCCAGTCCCAGGCCAGAGCCTGCCACCTGTGCTGCCCATACAACACTCAGTCTTGTCCTCTGTCTATTTCTGCTCTCCATCTTGGAATGTTAATGCCAGTAGGATTTGAGCATCAGACTGTACAATGAGCCTCCCGGTGTTCACTGTATCGGCTGTATTGGTGCAATATCTCCAATTACTTTACAATGTTAATATCTATGTATATTTGTTATGTGGAAGAATATCTCAGAGACTTTATTTAAATGCTTTTTTTTTTTTTTTTTTTTTTTTAAAGTTCTTTATGACAAGACAAATAACAATTTTGAAAAAAAAAATTTTTTTTATCAAATAGAAAAGAGAGATTTACAACAAAATACCTTTGCACATTTGTAAATGCTTTTTTTGATTGCCATGTGATTTAATCTAGAGACACTCTACACTATTGATGCCAAGTGACTGTATATTTGTTTGTGCATTATCACAGCATATTGCTACTTTATCTGATTGCAAGAGGCTGACCTGTGTATACACACTGGATTTATATTATTTTTTTCTGATACACAATCACTTAAAGTGTTGTTTTTCACTATTTTTTTTAAATCATCACCATAATACTGGTTTGTACATATTTTTTTGAGGCTTCTCCAATAGACTAATACTATTGTTCTGCTGGCTTTAAAAAAAAAAAATTGGGGGCTGGATTATTTCCCTCGGGACAGTTAGCAAAAGCTTATTTGCACGACTAAAATAATAATTTCCCAGTGCGGATCTGTTATCCGTTATTGTATGTTATAATATGTAGTGGATATAGTGAGCATTAACAGCCACTCATACACTGCTACTAATCTGCTCTGCACTCTGATCATTTAAACATTTATATCATGCTCATTGGCATGAAATGTTCATAGGCATGATATACAATATGCTCACTAGCATGATATATATACTGCTCATTCAAAGTTTATACATTGACATAGTTCTATTGGTATATAGCCTTGTATTTAAAGTTACTGCTCATTGGCATCATATGAATCCTTTATATTATGTATAGCAGGTGCGTATCCTTCGTGTGTGCTAGTTGTGCACCGCACACTAGACATGTGCATTCGTTTTTGGACGAATGCATTTTCCGGCAAAAATAGCATTTTCGTCCATTTGTCCGAAAAACGATTAACGAAAATGCTAAACTAACGAAAGCCGAATGAACGAATGGTTAATAAACGAAAATCATTCGTCCATTCGTCCATTCGTGCTATTGGCATTCTATAAACCGAAATAGAGTCGGTTTATAGAATATCAATAGCATTACATACATTCCATAAACCGACATGATGAACGACTTTCGGTTTATGGAATGCATGTAGTGCTATTGGTATTCTATAAACCGAAATAGAGTCCCCATTCATACGAATTGACCTATTTCAACTCTATTTCGGTTTATAGAAAGCCAATAGCATTACATACATTCCATAAACCGAAAGTCTATAAACCGAAAGAGAGGTTAAAATAGGTCAATTTGTACGAATGAATAAAACGAAACGAAAATAATGAACGAATTTCTTCTGAAACGAATGCAGTAATGAACAAAATTCATTTTGGATGAAATAAATAACATTTTCGTCCGAATGGACGAAAACGAAACGAAAATTTTAGTTTTGCACATGTGTACCGCACACCTACCATGATCCTGCGCTGTAATCTGGAGTTTGAGTGCTCCGAACAGACAGCACACAAACCCCAAAAACACAGTAAATAGACCGGAGAGGCTGACGGCAGGAGCACTCTGTTGCCAATTTGACCAGCAACAAAAGTATAAAAAGTCATTTTCGTATAATTTTTCGTGCGGCTCTATTTCACGGCTCTATTATCACACCTACTTTTCAGGGGAAGGATACGTCGCTGATGTATAGCTCATTGCTTATATTATATATATATACCCATTGCTCATTGGCATCATCATATAATTTATTTATTTATATTTATTGCTTGTGTTATATATATACATAATGCTCATTGCTATCATATATATCCATTATATGCCCACCCAAGCATGTGAAGCTTCTTTACTCCACTTCTATCCAATCTGCAATGGGTTTTAGCTCCAGATCTTTTGGAGAGCTAGCAATGCCCCTGAGAAGGAGTCACGGGAGTCATAATTATTTAGTAAGCAAGCGGAAAAAAGAGATCGATAATAATAAACCAAAAATAAATTTAAATATACTTTAAAAATACTACAATCAAAATAAAAACACTAAGCAACATTACCTCTGCTCTAAACAGACATTCTTACATGATAATAATTTCATTAAAATCTGGATAGTCAGAGCTCCAAATACTTTCTCCTTATTTTCCTAATATGAAAGTTGCCCAGGGATTTTTCTTTCTGGATATTAAGCGTTGAACTCAGAAGAAGAAGAAGATATTTGTTGATCCGGGAAAGAGAGAGAGAAAAATCCTAGGCCACTTAAGTATCATGATAATAATGAAAACGAGAAATAATTAGAGCCCAGGTGGACTACAGGCCTTTTCTCAACCTAATTAATTAGTGTAATTAATTATCGTGATAATTGTGGCAGTAATTTAAAGCCTCTCTCATTGTTGCGAGAAATAAGGAGAAAGGGATTTTGGAGTAATAATTTCAGAGGACTTGAAGGTAGGTAGGCAATGCAATAGAGCAGCAGGAAATGCTAGCAGAATGCTTGGTTGTATAGGGAGAGGTATTAGCAGAATGCTTGGTTGCATAGGGAGAGGTATTAGCAGAATGCTTGGTTGTATAGGGAGAGGTATTAGCAGAATGCTTGGTTGTATAGGGAGAGGTATTAGCAGAATGCTTGGTTGCATAGGGAGAGGTATTAGCAGAATGCTTGGTTGCATAGGGAGAGGTATTAGCAGAATGCTTGGTTGTATAGGGAGAGGTATTAGCAGAATGCTTGGTTGTATAGGGAGAGGTATTAGCAGAATGCTTGGTTGCATAGGGAGAGGTATTAGCAGAATGCTGGGTTGTATAGGGAGAGGTATTAGCAGAATGCTTGGTTGTATAGGGAGAGGTATTAGCAGAATGCTTGGTTGCATAGGGAGAGGTATTAGCAGAATGCTTGGTTGCATAGGGAGAGGTATTAGCAGAATGCTTGGTTGTATAGGGAGAGGTATTAGCAGAATGCTTGGTTGTATAGGGAGAGGTATTAGCAGAATGCTTGGTTGCATAGGGAGAGGTATTAGCAGAATGCTTGGTTGCATAGGGAGAGGTATTAGCAGAATGCTTGGTTGTATAGGGAGAGGTATTAGCAGAATGCTTGGTTGCATAGGGAGAGGTATTAGCAGAATGCTTGGTTGCATAGGGAGAGGTATTAGCAGAATGCTTGGTTGCATAGGGAGAGGTATTAGCAGAATGCTTGGTTGCATAGGGAGAGGTATTAGCAGAATGCTTGGTTGCATAGGGAGAGGTATTAGCAGAATGCTTGGTTGTATAGGGAGAGGTATTAGCAGAATGCTTGGTTGTATAGGGAGAGGTATTAGCAGAATGCTTGGTTGCATAGGGAGAGGTATTAGCAGAATGCTTGGTTGCATAGGGAGAGGTATTAGCAGAATGCTTGGTTGTATAGGGAGAGGTATTAGCAGAATGCTTGGTTGCATAGGGAGAGGTATTAGCAGAATGCTTGGTTGCATAGGGAGAGGTATTAGCAGAATGCTTGGTTGCATAGGGAGAAGTATTAGCAGAATGCTTGGTTGCATAGGGAGAGGTATTAGCAGAATGCTTGGTTGCATAGGGAGAGGTATTAGCAGAATGCTTGGTTGCATAGGGAGAGGTATTAGCAGAATGCTTGGTTGCATAGGGAGAGGTATTAGCAGAATGCTTGGTTGCATAGGGAGAGGTATTAGCAGAATGCTTGGTTGCATAGGGAGAGGTATTAGCAGAATGCTTGGTTGCATAGGGAGAGGTATTAGCAGAATGCTTGGTTGCATAGGGAGAGGTATTAGCAGAATGCTTGGTTGCATAGGGAGAGGTATTAGCAGAATGCTTGGCTGCATAGGGAGAGGTATTAGCAGAATGCTTGGTTGCATAGGGAGAGGTATTAGCAGAATGCTTGGTTGCATAGGGAGAGGTATTAGCAGAATGCTTGGTTGCATAGGGAGAGGTATTAGCAGAATGCTTGGCTGTATAGGGAGAGGTATTAGCAGAATGCTTGGTTGCATAGGGAGAGGTATTAGCAGAATGCTTGGCTGTATAGGGAGAGGTATTAGCAGAATGCTTGGTTGCATAGGGAGAGGTATTAGCAGAATGCTTGGCTGTATAGGGAGAGGTATTAGCAGAATGCTTGGTTGCATAGGGAGAGGTATTAGCAGAATGCTTGGTTGCATAGGGAGAGGTATTAGCAGTAGGAAGAGGGAAGTGCTCATGCCATTGTACAGAGCACTGGTGAGACCTCACTTGGAGTATTGTACGCAGTACTGGAGACCGTATCTCCAGAAGGATATTGATACTTTGGAGAAAGTTCAGAGAAGGACTACTAAACTGGTTCATGGGTTGAAGGATAAAACTTACCAGGAAAGGTTAAAGCATCTTAACATGTATAGCTTGGAGGAAAGACGTAACAGGGGGGATATGATAGAAACATTTAAATACATAAAGGGAATCAACACAGTAAAGGAAGAGAGTATATTTAAAAGAAGAAAAACTACCACAACTAGAGGACATAGTCTTAAATTAGAGGGGCAACGATTTAAAAGTAATATCAGGAAGTATTACTTTACTGAGAGGGTAGTGGATGTATGGAATAGCCTTCCAGCAGAAGTGGTAGAGGTAAACACAGTCAAGGATTTTAAGCATGCGTGGGATAGACACAAGGCTATCCTAGCTATAAGACCGGGAACGGGGGACTAATAAAAGTACTCAAAAAAAATTGGGCAGACTAGATGGACCGAATGGTTCTTATCTGCCGACACATTCTATGTTTCTATGTTTTCTATGTTGCACAAAATGTACAACTCAAAAATTTGTAAAAAGACCTTTAAAGGAAGGAATAGATTTACACAGCTGAGCAAACGTGTAGTGGATGGGGGAGAGGCCTGCCCCCCCCCCCCCCCCCCCCCCAGATAGTCCTGATTCGGGACACCAGTCAATAAAGTCTTAGCATCCGCAGAAGTCTGCTCATGCGCAGTAGCGCACATTGTAATTATTATCTAAATGCTGTGATTTATGATGTCATAATGTTATTTTAATCTGTAAATTGCTCTATTTTTATCCATGGACTCTTGAGTCTTTGGGCCCCATGTGTTTTTAAACCATCCTATTTTTAATGTATAGATTTAGGGAGGCTCAATTCTTACATTTGCAACACACTTTCGATTAATCCTCACTTATGTAACGGCCAAGACTCTTATAATGTCAATGACATCATCGCATAAAACGAGCTTACAGGATATTGCTTTGTGCTGTGTTTTTTTCCCCCCCAGAGACATCAGCATTATTTGTCTGTGGACAAGCCATGGTATATACACTATAGCTACTTTAAAATAAATTAGCGATAAACAATCCCTTTTCTCCAGATGTGCAAATCCATCTTGTTGTATGGAAACAGTGAATAAATTAGAAGATGTGTGTCTCACCCATGGAGTGTGGGGTCATAATACAGAGGGATCATGTTCCACCAGTGATGTACGAAACGGCTCATGAATCAGGATTTGTCCCGATACCTTCCATCTTCTCTTTAGGATTAATCACACCTTCAAAACACCAGAAAATGGGAGCTCAAAGGGTTAAATATCTTCATGGGCATCCTCAGTATTATTTTATTTTTTTGGGGGGGGGATTAGGGGGCAAAATATCCTCCTCACTTTCCCCCTCTCCCTCCCCAGTACCTCCTTACCTCCTCCCCATTGTCTACCTTTGTTGACTCAGGAGAGGAGTTTCCTGGTGCGAGACAAATGTTAGTTATCCATTAATAGGAAGCATTATATGACCGGGGTAGTATCTGCTAACAGACGAGTATGTACCTGAGCAATAGCTGGGGTGGTAAATATTAGCCACCACTACCCCAGGTCTACTATTCCTATGGTTCTTGGCCAGTAATGGCTGGCTGTATATCATGGGAGTTCTCTCTATATATAGTTAACCTACCCTTAACAGCCTGCTTCCTCTCCCTCCCTTGCTGCTCGCCCTCTTCCCAGTAAATCCCCAATATTTTGTGGTCACCCATACACAGCTACGGTGGGCAGTCCTGGTTTCTTGCAAACTGCTGTAATTTTACATTTTCATCTAGCTGAATTTTTTTTAGATTTTAAGCAATGCAAAATGTAAGACATACATTTTAAAGTACTCTGAAAGCACATTAATATGCGTTACTATTTGGAAGATGCATTTTGGGCGCCAGACAGTGCCTTTAAGTGTATATTTCTCGCTGAAAACTATCTGTAAATCTGTCAATACTTTTATTAGTCCCTGGCCTTATCTTATATCTAGAATAACCTTATGCCTATCCCATGCATGCTTAAACTCCTTCACTGTATTAACCTCTACCACTTCTACTGGAAGACTATTGCCTGCAACCACTACCCTCTCAGTAAAGTGATACTTTCATTATTGCCTGTCCTTATCTTATATCTAGGATAGCCTTATACCTATCCCATGCATGCTTAAACTCCTTCACTGTATTAACCTCTACCACTTCTACTGGAAGACTATTCCATGCATCCACTACCCTTTCAGTAAAGTAATACTTTCATTAGTCCCTGGCCTTATCTTATATCTAGGATAGCCTTATACCTATCCCACGCATGCTTACACTCCTTCACTGTATTAACCTCTACCACTTCTACTGGAAGACTATTCCATGCATCCACTACCCTTTCAGTAAAGTAATACTTTCATTAGTCCCTGGCCTTATCTTATATCTAGGATAACCTTATACCTGTCCCATTAATGCTTAAACTCCTCCTCTACCACTTATCCACCCTCTCAGCAAAGTAATATTACGTTTCTGATCACAAAAAATTATTCAAATATTAAATATTTCCAGCCTTTTCAAAAGCTTGAGGTGGACCCCAAATATATGTATATAACTAGCTGCATGTATACTTATATGAACTTTTTAATATTATATTCAACTATTTTCATATGTAATAAAAATGTTATTGAAAAATTGTTAATTTCTTATTTTTATTACCCTCCTCTGCATCCAAATTGCACCTAAAGACCTTAACACAGCACCATACAGCACCCATAGCACTTGTCTTGCACTCATATTGGACCCACACGATTGGGCATGCCACAGTGTCAATTTGTCCCCCAGAACATAACACAGTGTAACTTTGCCCAATTGAACTGCCCTTGCAGAACACGCCACAGTGTCATTTCCCCCATATTACATGTTGTTTTGCCCCACTGAACATGCCACAGCATCACTTTGGCCACAGTAAATTTTCCCATTAATATGCCACTATTAGCCTGGCTATTAATATGCCACAGCCAGATTGTAAATATTTCCAAATAAGCCAAAACCTGGTTGCCCAATAATATGCCCAGCCTAATTGCCAGTAATATACCACAATCTGATTGCCCAGTAATATGCCCAGCCTGATTGCACAATAATATGCCACAGTCTGATTGCCCAGTAATATGCTGCAACCTGATTGCCCAGTAATATGCCTAGCCTGATTGCCCAGTAATATGCCACAGCCAGATTGTAAATATTGCCAAATAAGCCAAAACCTGGTTGCCCAATAATATGCCCAGCCTAATTGCCCAGTAATATACTACAATCTGATTGCCCAGTAATATGCCCAGTCTGATTGCCCAGTAATATGAAGCAACCTGATTGCCCAGTAATATGCTGCAACCTGATTGCCCAGTAATATGCCTAGCCTGATTGCCCAGTAATATGCCACAGTCTGATTTCCCAGTAATATGCTGCAACCTGATTGCCCCGTAATATGCCCAGCCTGATTGCACAATAATATGCCACAGTCTAATTGCCCAGTAATATGCCCAGCCTGATTGCCCAGTAATATGCCCAGCCTGATTACCCAGTAATTATCCACCAGCAAACGTACCATGTCGATGAAGACACCAGGGACACTACCACTTACATAAGAAGTAACTAGATAACCTGGTCATTTAAAACAAACACATATAATAATATGCCACTCTTTTTTTATATGATTTAATTAATTTCATATAAAAGGAAAAATAAAATTATGTGTTTATCTCATGGCTCCATTTTGTGAATGTCCCATGATACAACATCATCCAAAATCTTCCAGCCAGTCTCAATTACAAGTGTTGCCAAAGCCTGCATGATGATTTCTCTTACTGGCTCCTGTGTATCACAGGAGCCAGTGGCTGTGGCTGTGGTGGCTGTGTACAATTTTTTTTACCTGCCTTCCAACACAAAGAGAGGAGATTGACCTGATCAAACAGACCTTATGATGTAATAGTTACATTACCCTCCCATTCAATGCAAGTCTATGGTCAGAATTCTGACTTACAGACTGCATTCTGTGTCAGCTGAATGCCCCAAAGTGAGAAATTTGTGCTGTAAAGTCTCTGAGGGGTGGCACCCAAAAACACTATATTTCACAAAATGGTGGCGCCCTGTGACACTTGTTTAGTTACATATTTTATTAAATACAGTCACATAACAAAAACAAAAGACATATCCAAAATCAACAATACAAAAAAAAAAAATATAAACCCTTTTCATTTTTTGGTGGGAGTGTCCCTTTAAGCATCGACATCTTAATGATATGCTTCAGACAATCCTAGAAAGCATTTACAGAGTAGGAGCAAATAGCGGTAATACTTTTACTCCCCATCAGCGACTGTTCTTCCCAGTGAACTCACCCATCACTTCTTTCCTTCGTTTCATCAGTATGAGCCAGTTCCAAGGTGACCCTGAGACATGGACCTTTTTCTTCTTGATACATACTGATGAGCATTAGGTGTATTACTAAATACAGATTCATAAATCGCATCAATCTGGAAGCTGGAGGAAAGCTATAACTGCATCCAATAAATCATAATACTTTCTCAAGGAAGGAGTATTCTCTAGGGGTTGGGGTGTGCAATTTTTGGAGAATCTTGGACGTTATTGCATTTACATGTTGCTTTGAAACTCACAGAAGGATTTGGAAGGGTTGGTCTAAGAGAGGCACAAAGGGGGTCATTTACTAAACAAGTGCTGTGGGGGGAAATAGTAGGTAAGGAGCAATTTGTGAATATTTGTAACATTTGGCACTTTTTTTTCCCCGTTTTCCGCCTCTTCCGTTTATTTTTATGTATTGTGCATTTTTCCGGTTGCGCTTATATTTGAAGACTTTGGAACATTTTTGTGACAAATAATTTTTATTTTGCGTGTAAAAATTACACCAGTGTTTAGCACGTCTTAATAAAAAAGGTAGAAAAAATATTCACAAACTTGCCCGTTTTTATTCACAGTTTGCTCGTATTTACTATTTGAGAGTTAAATGTTTAGTACAGAGCAAAAAAAGCAAAGTGCAAAAATAAAACAAGGTAAAGTGAACTTCAAGTCTTGAAGACTTGAAAAAGCCTAGAGGAAGAGGGGAAACGCGTCGTGAGAGAAGGGGACTACAGAGGAAAAGCGTTTTTATTTCAAGACATTTTGCAGCAAGGGCTTTTAATGAGATTTGAATGTAAGATCTTACTATTGATTATATTGTTTTTTATTAAAGTTATTTATACCTGTATTCCTGCCTTCTCTCCTCATGCGATCATTGTCTCTGGAACCACTGGACACACCATACATGGTACAGCTGGGCTCCCTTATGCCATTATTCCTGAGCAGTTGATTGCTCAGGGACATGTGAGTGTGCATTTTATATATTTTTTATACACCTTTGATACATTTTCTGGATATACTACACTATATTATTATTTGTCTTTTATCTCCCTTTGCATAATACTGGAGAAAATTTGTCTCTTTAAAAGCTTAATGTTTTAGTGTACTGAGTATTTATTTAGCTCACAAGTTCACATTACCTTGTTTTGTTTGCACATTTTTCTAGTAGTGAAACGCTAGCTGTGTTCAGGTGCTGCTCACTTTGTCACTTTTAGGCGCAGTATATCTCTATTGTTTGTTTATTGACAAAGTGCAAAAATATTTTTGCACATAAATTATATTTGCGTTTTTATTTTAGTACATGCCCCTCTTAGAAAGATCAAAATTACTTTCTGGGATCACATCTCACTGTCTGTGTACCTATCTATCTCTTTCGCCAGCTATCTGTCTCTATTTGTCTATCCATGTGTCTGTCTATTTATCTATCAATCTCTCTCATTCACTCAGTCTACCTCTTTCTCCTCTATGTATAGGTATCTGTCTGTCACGCTCAGACAACCAACATTTTTCTAGCTTTCTCTGTGTCTTCTGTGTGTGTTGTGGCACATGTATTTTGTTTTAAATGAGATTGCTCTTGGGAAAGTAGCCTACAGAACCATTTCAGACGTATGCGAAATATTTTACACCTGGCTTGAGATCTAGCAACGAAAGGATGGATCGACTTACAGGACAAGGTCCGAGCTGAAAGTTTACCACCAGCTAATAGGTTTAGCTGTCCTGCCCTGACTTAAGGTCAGAATAAACCTATCTCTGGCACTGATAACACCACACTAGTCGCGGATAAAGGTACAATACAGACAATCTGTGCAGTGCTAACACCCAGTCATGGTGTTATGTAATGAATGGGTAAATACACAGAGCTAAGAGAGGCTTAGACATATAATAGATGCAAATACATTGCTGTGACTAAGACCGATGGGGCTCTCCACGTGCTCTGTGATATCTGAACACACCTTAACATTAGCTAAGCTAAACTAAGCCTTTGCCAGTTCACAGCCAGATACAAAAGTTGTTTTATTTCAGTATAATACAAGTTTTTGGGCGGTGTTATTTGCAGATGCACAGCCCTCTGGCAGTCACAGAGCAGGTGTGTTTGTGGAGGTGTTTAAGATATCTGTAAAGTAAACAGGTTTAATTGGGTTTGCGATGTTTTTGTTTAGCTGCCGATTTAAGGCTTGGTAGGATTTATCTCTTGCATGGGGAGGTTTGAGACTGTGGAAAACCCTGGTCAGAGTCAGGAGAAAACTATCAGGGAGAAAGGGAATTTAAATGAAATCCTCTGTATTATTCTATTTTACGTCTGCCCAACAACTGTAAAATATAAAGCTTTTATAGGTTTGAACGGACTGGGTCTCCTAAACATAGTTTTACTGTGAATGTAGAGAATAAAAAAAATATTAAAAATGATCTGTACATTGTGTTTGCAAAACTGCAAAGCAAATGCAAAAATTAGGAGAAAAATGTGTCAGTGGTGACGAACCTATGGCACGCGGAGCCCTCAGTTGTGGCACAAGGCCCGGTTCAGAACTCACCGATTGTCTACTCCGTCCATGAGTTAAAAAGCCGGGCGCCGCCTGCCATCTGATTCTTCTCCAGATGAACGGGCGCATGCGCGCTATCTGTAGCAGTATTCAAGTCGGAAAGCAATTAACTGTTTGCTTTCCAACTTGAACACTTCTTCACATAGCGCGCATGGGCCCAATCCTCTGGAGAAGAAGCAGATGGTAGGCGGCACCCGTCTTCAAACCCACTGATGCTTGCTCCTTCCGGATGGAGCAGACAAGCGGTGAGATCTGAACCCGGCTGTGTAGGTGTGTGTCTATGAGTGTGTGTGTGTCTATGAGTGTGTGTGTGTCTATGAATGTGTGTGAGTATGAGTGTGTGAGTATGAGTGTGAATATATGTGTGTGTGTGTGTGTGTATGAATTTAAGTGTGTGAGTCCAAGTATGTTTGTCAGTATGCGTGTGTGTATGAGTTTAAGTGTGTGTGAGTGCGAGTATGAGTATAGGTGTGTGTGAGTCCGAGTATGAGTATAAGTGCTTGTGAGTGCGTGTGAACATGAGTATAAGTGTGTGTATGTGCGAGTATAATTGTGTGAGTGAGTATAAGTGTTTGTATGTGTGTGTATAAGTCTGTTAGTGAGTATGAGTATAAGTGTTTGTATGTGCGAGTATAAGCGTGTGTGGGTATGAGTATAAGCGTGTGTGTATGAGTATAAGCATGTGTGTATGAGTATAAGCGTGTGTGTATGAGTATAGGCATGTGTGGGTATGAGTATAAGTGTGTGGGTATAAGTTTAAGCGTGTGTGGGTATAAGTATAAGCGTGTGTGTGTATGAGTATAAGTGTGTGTGGGTATGAGTATAAGCATGTGTGTGTATGAGTATAAGCGTGTGGGTATAAGTTTAAGCGTGTGTGGGTATAAGTATAAGCGTGTGTGTGTATGAGTATAAGTGTGTGGGTATGAGTATAAGTGTGTGTGGGTATGAGTATAAGTGTGTGTGTGTGTGTGAGTATGAGAATAAGTGTGTGTGTGTAAGTATGAGTAAAAGTGTGTGTGTAGGTATGAGTAGAAGTGTGTATGTGTGTGTATATATTGAGGTTTGCTAATAGTTTTCGGCCAAAAATTGGGCTCTCTTTGCCAAAAACGTTCGCCATCACTGCTATAGGCAGGGCCGGTGCTACCCTAAGGAACGAGCATACTGAGGGGCAAAATCCTGGTATACTGAGGTGCAAAATCCTGGCAAATTGAGAGGCAAAATCCTGGCATATTAAATGGCAATATCCTGGCATATTAAATGGCAAAATCCTGGCATGCTAAATAGAAATATCCTGGCATACTGAGGGGCAAAATCCTGGCATATTGAGGGGCAAAATACTGGCATATTAAATGGAAATATCCTGGCATATTGAGGGGCAAAATCCTGGCATATTAAATGGAAATATCCTGGCATATTGAGGGGCAAAATCCTGGCACATTAAATGGCAATATCCTGGCATATTGAGGGGCAAAATCCTGGCATATTAAATGGCAATATCCTGGCATATTGAGGGGCAAAATCCTGGCATATTAAATGGCAATATCCTGTCATAATGAGGGGCAAATCCTGGCATATTAAATGGCAATATCCTGGCATATTAAATGGCAAAATTCTGGCATATTGAGGGGCAAAATCCTGGCATATTGAGGGGCAAAATCCTGGCACAATGAGGGGCAAAATCCTGGCATATTAAATGGCATATTGAGGCGCAAAATCCTGGCATATTAAATGGCATATTGAGGGGCAAAATCCTGGCATATTAAATGGCATATTGAGGGGCAAAATATTGGCATTTTAAATGGCAAAATAATGGCAACTTGAGTGGCCAAATACTGGCATATTGAGGGGCAAAATAGTGTGTCTCAGGTTATGTGTGCATTGGTGTCACTAAGTGTGTCACTTTCTGTGTGTGTGTGTGTGTGTGTGTGTCTAAGTGTGTCACTGTGTCTGTGTAAGGGTGTGCATGTAAGTGTGTCACTGTCTGTGTAAGGGTGTGTGTAAGTGTGTCACTGTGTCTGTGTAAGGGTGTGTGTGTGTGTAAGTGTGTCACTGTGTCTCTGTAAGGGTGTGTGTGTGTAAGTGTGTCACTGTGTCTGTGTAGGGTTGTGTGTGTAAATGGTAAGTGTGTCTCTGTGTGTTACTGCAAGGGTGTCTTTGTGTTAAAGGGTTTCAATGTGTGTTAGGGTGTCAATGTGAGACAAATTTAGATCATGCAAGTTGAATATTTAGATGTATTTCTTTTCCACACTACACATTATACTTTTATATATGTAAAATGTATGGAGGGTTGGTGGTGTGGGAGGCATGGCAGGTCAGAGGAGGGGGGCACCAATATGCACCTTCGCCTGTGTAGACGAAAATCCTTGCACGGGCCCTGGGTATAGGTTATACACATTTTTGAAATATGTGGAACACACTTATTTTTATTACAATCTATAGGTCTCCTGTAGTTTTACATTGAAAAACAATTTCACTGGAGCCTCCAAATCTTCTGGAGAGTTGAAAAATAAAAGTTCCATTTTTCTTTTTGTGAGACCACCTGCTGCTCATTTCTGCTATTTAACTTTCTTAAAGAATGGGTTATTTTGACAAATTTAAAGATAACTGTAACTGACCTTTTCACATTCTCTTTCCATCATGTTTTACTTAGAAGATAATGAAAATGTTCACCCAAAGCCAAGCAATTATAGTCTGAAATGTGTATGAGAAGACATGCCAGGTGATTCCTGGCTGAAACTTGCTCACCGAATGCCTTCAGTGTTTGTACGAGGCTTGCTAACCTGAAAAGTGGATATTGGAGCCAATCTAATTTTCAATTACCTTGTGCTACTATTTGGATACTACTAATATTTTGTTTTGTACATTGTAACCTGTGTTTTTATTTCCAAAGATACATAAAGTAAAATCTTGCCATATAATTTAATTTATGACCATACTCCAACTTTTCAGCAAGGCTATCAAAGGCTTACCACTGACTGGTATTATTATCGGTATAGCTACATTCGATCTTTTTTTATTTATTTTTTTTACATTCACTCTCCGTCTGTTCACGCAAAAGGCAGTTTCTCTGTTCTTTAGAAAACTGAAGTATCAGTATGATTTCCATTAGATTCCATTACATTCTCCGTAGCTTTGAAACAAACATGTCATCTCTTGTTGGCCAATTTTTTTTTTTTGAAGAGCTGCTGTGTGGGTGAGTGACACCCCCCCCCCCCCCCCCCCCCCATATTTACTACTTTCAAATCCCCTTCTGAAATGATTTTCTAGTAAAGCCAAAAAAAAGCAATTTTTTCGTATTAATTTACAGGAGTGCGAGAAGACCTCACATTGAATAAATCACCAAAATTCAAATGAGGAAGTTCACGTAAAACAAGTTCTTTGTGAGGCCTGGTACAGGCAAGTGGAGTGAGGAATTATACTCTCTGTGGAACCCTTCCAGGTGATCCTGGTAGCCAAGATGAATATATTTTAATGGAAATGTGCAGTTTACACTTGATTACATGTTTTTGTAGAGTTGGTTATGTATTCTCCGTAAAAAAAAAAAAAAAAGTACATAAAATGTAAAAAGAAGAAAACTTAACAGTCCTAAAACCGAATAATCGAACCATTGTTTTTCTACAACATTTGTATCCACTATGTGGATAAATAACTCTACAGAGAGGAAAACTGGGCCCTCCCTTTAAACAAGACACATCGCCTTCATACGACTTCACCTCGTTTAATAGAACCCATGAAACGTAACTTTTAACCGGTGTTAAACTTTTTTCACAATATCGAATTGTTTGTGCGATATTCCATAAAATATATTCAACCTGACTGCCTGATCCCTAATTAATCCACAAGGCCCAAGCAGCACATATAAAATATAAAAAAAAATCCTCGTACTCAAAGAGGGTTTTCTCGTAACAATATACTCGGTTTTATTGCATCAATTTACTTAATTTTTTTTTAAACAAACTATATTATAGTTTTAATGTTTTAACCAAGTTTCCAGCTTACCTTACCTACTAATTGGATGTTTTGTTTGACTAAATCCAATCCTCGGGGGAGTGTGAATACTGGCTGGGCATCGTGGGAAATGTAGTCTTCATTGATGGAATGACAAACTATTTCGAGCAAGTCCAGAAATGTTATAGCTCTCAGACTTTCAATATATTTTTCTTCCATTGAAACAGACAAAACATTTTTTTTTTAAAAAATCACAAATTTCATTAGCAAACAAAATGGAGGGAGTTGTTTGTGTTTATTAGCATTCAAAAAAAATCAATGAAAGGTTTTCCTTTAAAACACAGTGCTGTTAACCCTGATAAAACAATTATTTTATTTTGTATTTTACATTTTTGAAACGAACATAAAAATGTGCAATTCTTGTGAAGTATCCAATAAAATTATATTTGGTTTCCATTTTTTTTTCCCCGGCGAAAGTTCTACCAGACTTCAAATTACTTAAAACCTACACCTTTCCTCTGTACGGCCTTTAAAAACTGGACGGATGCTCTCTCTGTTCAACACAACTTAGAAATTTGCTGCATAATTAGGTATGTTAGTACAGTAATTAAATCGTAAGGAAGAAAAAATAATAATTCCACCTCTAGGCTATTGACATAGCTGAGAACACTTAAGATAGCACTCAGAACCCCAGACCATGGCTTCACAGCTATACTTTTCATATTTATTTAAATGAAGGCTCCACAGAGAGGCCTGTGTTGTCTCTCATTTGCTGTGAGCTCATTT
Organism: Pelodytes ibericus; assembly: GCA_036172795.1. Classification (NCBI taxonomy): domain Eukaryota; kingdom Metazoa; phylum Chordata; class Amphibia; order Anura; family Pelodytidae; genus Pelodytes; species Pelodytes ibericus. The sequence continues at coordinate 22,265,064 of CM069857.1, read as the reverse complement.
TTTACTAAGGAAAACTAATCAGACCACTAATACTATCAAACAATTGGGGACCAAATCACCAGGCGTCACAGCTTTAATTATTAATTAGCTGGTTTCAATGTGCAAAAAAACTACTTGAATTTGCCGGGAGGAGGTAAAACAATTTTATTTATTTATTGTAACAGGAAAAGCCTGTGGAGATAGAGTCTTTGGGGGGGGGGGGGGAGCGGTAGTGGGTCACATCTTACTTTTTGTGCCTGTGTGTTCTCACACACTCTCTGGTAAAGCATTGGAAAATATCAACTAATAAGAGGCTGTATAAATACCCGTAGTTGGGAATAAAAACACATGGATTTATATTGGTTGGCGGCAGTCGTCTCAGGACTATTATTGGGACTGGCATTTTTGGGATGCGCAGCAGGTCCTTTGTGCCAATATCAGTAGCGAAACAATATTGCCAGGGGTCCGGGGGCAGAAATGTTCTGCCCCTCCCCCATCCCAAATTTTGGCACCTTGGTCATTTAGTATAATATGGAGACTGTTGTAGGTGCTGGTTCTCAGAGCCCACAACGGTCTCCATATTGTACTTGCTATTCGTCTTTTGAGGAATCGTGTTCATAGCTAGTGCATTGCGGCAGCTGGCATACCCTAACTTATACCATTTAGTATTTGACTTACCTCTGTGCTTATATCCCCATAACCTTCTTTTCTGACTGTGGGCTTCTCCCAGTGCTGGCGTACCACTGTGTGCCTGATAGTTCTCACCTTGGTGGTTGGGGAAGTGCAAACCATCTCTAAGGTGAATATTGGTTCATTGGAGACTTGTGGCACAGAACACCAAATGGCCCACAAAAAAAAATGTGCCCCTTGTAACTGTGGCAAACAGACAGGATTTTGTGTTACCTCTCATTTTGTATAGGGAATGTGCACAAGACTCAAAGGAAAGCTTACCTGGTCCAAAACCCTGCAATGATTCGAGCATCTGTTACCAACCACATTGAACAGGCCGAATGACCTTGGTGAAGGTGAAATGGTGATTGGATAACACTTAACTAAAACATTACAATTCCATTTATAAAGTGCCCAGGCATTTCTCAAGCAAAGCATACAAATAGTGGGTTTAATCCTTGCAACGAATTTTGACTTCAGACTAGTATTGTACAACGGGTGAAATGAGTGGCCAGCAAATACCAACCCCAATAACGTTACCCATTGTGCAGGAACCATTACGTCTGTCTAGCCTGCCATTTTTGTCTCGTGTCCACAATGAATCCATGCCTGTTGCTAAAAAAAAGACCTAAACATTGTTTTCACTGTGAATGTAGAGAATAAAAGGCGATTGCAACTGATCTATACATTGTGTTAGTCAAACTGCTTAACAAATGCGTAACAAAATGTGATTTAAATATATCTGTGGAGTCTCCAGTCTATGACCTCACCTTTGGCTTAATATGCAAATTACGCATTCCTCATTTATCAAAGCATTTCCTTTGTATATAAAGTGCCACTGTGATGTCATAAAAAGGAGACTCCACAGGCTCATTTAAAACATATTTTGCTCCTAATTTAGTCATTTGCTTGCAATTTTGCTAATGTAATGTATAGATCCTTTTGTATTCCCCTCATTTGCTGTCAAAAAATAATATTTAGGTGATACAGACCCTTTAATTCTTTCATTGTGTTAACCTCTAACATTTTTTACTGGCATGCAGTTCAATGCATCCACCACCATCTTTGATAACTAACCATTTTTTTTTTTCTATCATTCCAACTCGGCTATTTGTTTGCGGATCCTTAGCTCTCAACGCTCACAAATTTAAGAACAAAACTCTCCGTCTTTCTATTTTTCAACGATCCCCTCTTGCACTAGCATTTCTCCTGCCTTGAAATACACTGGATTCCTAGTTTAAAACCCAGATAGAAAGGACATAACATTTCTACAAGCCTGCGAATCAATCATTTGCTGATGATATTAAAAGTCCTTTTTCTGTGATTTTTTTTTTTTTTAAATTCTGTGTATTTAAAAAAATAGAAAAGCAAAAAAAAAAAAGGAGAAGCAAATGGATACGCTACCTCCAGGAAAAGACGCAAACAAGTCCGTGCTCTGAGAAATAGCTTATTTGCCAAATTTAAAATGAGTGGTTGGCTGGGTGGTAAATTGACACATTCATCCAATGGACAGCTTTGGAAGACTGATTACTGCTCTCCGCTAACAGTGTTTGCAAGACAGATTAACCATTCTGCTCTCCACTAAGAAGCACTGTTCAAAGCCCTAAGACCACGGCTTACCCTTTTTTACAGGGCCGAGAGAAAGTTTTCAAAAGTGAGGAACGTCACGTGGTTTTAGGATGGATTCCTGAAATAGAACATCTAAATTAATCTTCATGGAAACTGGAAAGAGTGGTTTGAGCCCATCAAGTGGGAAAAAAAAGACAAAAAATCTTCTTCAGGCTTGAACAAAATCCTGTGAAAATCCCTAGATTTGTGTCGCAGTGGGTATGAATAAAAAAAGAAAAAAAAAAACGCAGTCTTCTCGGAAGAATATAACACGACGATTAGTAGAAAAGCTATCATCAGCTCGCTAAATGACAGCTATTGAAATAATTATTTATGGGAAAGCTAGACGTCATCGGAGAAGTATTGTTTTATAAAATGACACTGATGTGTAATTTTGCAAACTGGGATTTAAGGTACAGCCCCATACTGCCTTGAAAAGCAAAATTATTTTTTTTATTTTTTTTTTATCTGCTTTTTTACGTGATTTCATCAAAATATAAAAAACAGCAGGTGTGCTGTGTCCTCTGCAATAATAAATATATATAATCACAAGGGCGTAGCTATCAGTGCGATGATACTTAGAAGCAAGTGATCAGACGGTGGTCTCTCAAATAAAGTGCTCCAAAATGCATGGAAAGGAGAAGTATAAAAACATAGAAACATAGAATGTGTCGGCAGATAAGAACCATTCGGTCCATCTAGTCTGCCCAATTTTTTTGAGTACTTTTATTAGTCCCCCGTTCCCGGTCTTATAGCTAGGATAGCCTTGTGCCCATCCCACGCATGCTTAAACTCCTTGACTGTGTTTACCTCTACCACTTCTGCTGGAAGGCTATTCCATACATCCACTACCCTCTCAGTAAAGTAATACTTCCTGATATTACTTTTAAATCGTTGCCCCTCTAATTTACTGTGTTTGATTCCCTTTATGTATTTAAATGTTTCTATCATATCTCCTTGATCTATACTTTGTGCCAGCAAATCGACTATGTCCTCTAGTTGTGGTAGTTTTTAATAAAGGTATTTATGGGCCAACTTCCTGGAACACGAGGGGGATACTGAAAGGGGGCTCCCTTCTTTAGTGTTTAGATTGTGTATGTATATTGGATTGTGTATGTCTAATGCATTGTGTATATCTATTGGATTGTGTAAGTCTAAACACTCTGGCTCTGTCCAAGCAAATTCAAGAATGTTGGCGACAATGCACATGTTCTTGATATGGCAAATGGCGTTAATTCCCACTCACTTATCCAAAAGCAGTAACATGCTCTATTTATGTAGATGCTCCCCTGGTAATTCCTACGCACTCAAGGAGTAAATATAAAGGGGGGGAGGGGGGCTAGCCAATGAAATACCTCAGTCCTCTTATTATTCTTAGACTAAAACAAAAGCAAGAACAGGCAAATATCCCAAAACTGCATTTATTTACATACCAAATTTTACCGGTATAAAAATACAGAGATCAGCAGACACTAGGGGGGGGCGCCATTTCTTTAAAAAAAACAAAACCATACCGGCTAGGTTTAGGCCTCCGTAGACTTAAGGTTGGCCTCTTTTTAACCGTTTTGGTGGTAAAATCCCAGCTGGGTGGCAAGCCGATCAGGCAGGCCCACCAAAGAACAATGTCTGCGAAACGCTACAAAAATTGTGTCATTAAGTTACAAAATATTATTTGCATGTGTCTTTATTATTATTATTATTATGGAGCAAAGGAAACAGGGCCGATCTAATCCCGAGTCCTTAATCACCCTGGCAAAACTTTCCCAAATTCCTCTTCCCTCGTCAAATTTCTATGCTGTTTAGTCATCACAAATAAAGTCTAAAGGACATTTAATGCGTTTCGTATATCTTATCCCTGCCACAATAGGGCTCCGAGAACATCGGCAGCCTCTCAGCTTGAGAGGCTGATGACACATGCTTTTGTTCGCTGTGAAGGTTGCAAGCCTTATCTACTAAGCCTTTTCCCTTTCTTCGTGCTGAGTTGTGTGACATGTAAACACGAGGGAGTGAAAGCAATACAAACTAGGCTCTAACACTCCTGGCTTTACCCTAAAGAACCTCGCCTACCAGCAACTACAGAAGACGCACACTATGATAATATATCCCTTCCCCTTCCAACAGCATAGATGCCAACAATCCCATATTGCCCGGGAAGTTCCTTATTTAGGGGGGGGGGGGGGGGGATCCTGTCAATACTACCTATGCAGCTTTGTGTATAAACTGTGTATATTAGTGCCAAATGAGATCCAGACACCCGGTATCTGTACTAGGTCGGGTGGAGTTCAAATGTGTGGGGTCAATCAATATAGTGTGATGTCAAGAAACCATAACCACGCCTAACGTAGGCTCCTCCCCTTTCACATCCCGGGAACCAACCCCAGAAAGTTGCCATTCATGACACAAACTATTTTTTCCCACGGCATAAATCGAATTCTTTAAAACAGGCCTGCCATTTCTGCCCAAAAACTAATAAAAATGTATTTTTTTTAAATTAATCATGACAGCACAGTATGTTGTCTTTTTTTTTTTTAAAGTGATTTGTTTCGACTATTTGTAATCCGAAAATTGCACATGAAGATGATGTCATAACCAGGAGACAGTTTTGTTTAAAAAAAATCCACTTAATTCACACATTTCTGCTAACACAGTGTACAGGTCATTTTTGGAATTTTTTGAAAATTCTCTACATTCACAAAATAAACCATTTTTAGGTCACACAATCGCATTTAAAGTCTCTTACCCGTTTTTTTTTTTGGAGCAGACATTCCCTTTAAATTATAACAATACAATAAAGCACATGTTCCTCATTTTTTTTCTTGTAAAATTCATGACGTCGTCCACTGCCTCGTAGCTGTCTGAGATGTTAGACTGTAGAACAAATGTCAGAGCGCCTCTTAAAATTAATTCTTTAACCAACAAAAAACACGCTCTAGGTTAAATAATAACGTATCTCTTTGAAATCCTAACATTGCTGTCATCGCTGAGTTAAAGTTACTTTGAAAGCCTGCTGATAGCTATACTATAGCCTTTTTTTTCCTTAAAAATACATCTTTTATGTTACTAAGCTGATAAGGAGGGGTGGAGAGTATTTTTTACATTTTTCTAGGTTGACTGTCTTAAAAACTCTCGACGGATTTCTTTGGACAAATAGACAATTCCAAATAAGTCAATAGAATCTAAACAACAGTGCTCTGATGTAGGTAAAAGTGAGAATGCATCCGAAACTCACATTCACTTTCATTTCTCTGATGAAAGCCTCTAGAGATTAGTTAAACTAATTCTGTTTGAGTCATGCTTTATACAAGGGTAAGCAACGACCGTGTTTAGACAGATGGTAATGTGCTTGATTTTCAGACATTTGTTTGGGGAAATTACAAAACAGATGTATGGGATCATTTATTAACTATATATAAACCTGTATGAAATATCTCTTATTAAAGAGACTAACATTTATTTATTTTTTTTACTGTAAATGTACATAATAATTTTTTTTAAAACTATTTATTTGGGGTTCTGTATAAAAAGAGACTTCTGGGACAAAGTTCTAAAAGTGATGTCATCAGCATGAACATTCCATTGGTTTCCATGGTGATTGGACCACTTTTAGAACTTTGATCAACAAAGAATAAGCGGATGGAGTCCAAGGTTTGCAGCGATATGCCAAAGTCAAAAATCTGGTTTATTCAATCATAAAAAAGGCAGGTACAAAAAAATGAGGAAAAGAGCTCAAAAGGTTAGCCCAGAAGGCACTTAATTATAGGCACTCTTAGATTTTTGCCCCACAATTGACCCTCTTTTAAATCAGCTCCACTGTAGTAGCAGAATTGCAAGTAAATGTATAAGTGAAAAGAAAAATGTGTTTTTAAAGTGTCCATGGTGTATCCTGTTTATGACATCACATTTGTGGTTTGCCGTGGAAATGGGAATTGGGAAATTTGCATATCAAGCCACAAGGTGATGTCATAAGCAGGTGACACCACAGACCTATTTAAAGTACGTTTTTCTTTTAGGTTTGTATTTATGTGCAGCATGAAACATACTTTTGCATTAATTGTGATACTTTAGATTTACTGTATAAAGAATGTTAAGATGATGGGATGCATTTAATTCAGGAGTAACAGGTTTATCGTCTATGGGAGGTAATGGACTGCTAGACATATGAAGGATGGATTTGCTCACAACACATTTTAGAAGGACAGACCAGGCAGCAACGTAACTTTGGACAAAACAATATACAACAGAAAGAAGCAGAATCGGAGCAACCTTACGAATCAAAAGATATAAATACACACAAATAGTGTAATATTGCAAATAACCCAGTGTATAAGTGCACACAAATGTGGAATAAGGGCATCTCAACATAGCTCTAACTCTTGATCAGAAAAAAATTAATTGGTATGGAAATAGTATAAAAACCACACATGGGCAGGACCAAAAGGCTGCTTGGAGTGGGTCCCCCGCTGCGATTCAACCTACAGGATCATGGTAAGTGTATGTAGCCAAAATAAAATGTTCTAGTAATCTCCCGTTGGCAGCGGAATCAGCACTGGAGTACGATGAAAAACAGAAGCGGGCAAACGCGGACAGCACACTATAAAAACGGATGCAGGAGAAGTTGCCGAAGACATTGGGTTATTTGCAATATCACACTATGTATGTGTATTATTATATTTTTATTTTTAAGGTTCCTACAATTCTGCGCACCTTCTGCCATTTCGTTTTGACCATTGTGAGCCCCTTGGAGAGTGCTACAGAGGGCTGCATTTCATTGGTACAGCAAGTATGTCACTTACTGGTGGCACTTTTTATATTAGTTACACATTTGTCACTTTATCTTCTTTATGCCAAAGTAACTTTGGTGCATCTGGTAGTGTACCACCTGTACATTGTATGTTTATTTTTTTTAATCAACAGTGATGAAGGGATTCACTAAAGAGATTTGGTTTTCATCCTTCCCATATCACTGAAGGAGGACTAGTTCGTCCAAGTGGGTATTCTTGCAGAGTACATCACTATAAACTTGCTTGTTTGAAGTCTGCCTCTCAGCCTGTGAAGAGAGCAATCGGTCATCACAGGCTGATGATGCTGGGCCGTACAGTACATCCTTAACAGCATTAGATGTATCGCTCTCTGAGTGAACTCATGGGTGTCATGCCTGTGTATTAAAGGTTTACCTTTGCATCGACTGTCTCTTCATGTGCGGATATATCTTCTTTCAATGATCAGTATATGTTCAATATTGAAATTTGGCATGGGACTTAAACCTTAACACTGTTTGTACTATGCATGTAGAGTATTAGAATTGCAAGCAAATGCATAGATTAAAAGTAAAAAGTGTTTAAAATGCGTCTGTGGTGTCCCCAGCTGATGGCACCACTTTGGTATCTACATGCAATTCTGACACAATGTATAGATCAATTTTGTCCATTTAAAGGACAACTGTAGCAAAAAAAATAACTAATGTTTATTTGAAAGGTATTCATCTCGAGCATCCATTTTGAGAATATTTCCCATGCTGCAACATCATCCAAAATCTTACAGCCACTCTCACTTCACAACTGTTTCCAAAGCCTGCATGATGATGTCATAAGATACTCCCCTGCTCTCTTACTGGCTCCTGTGTATCATAGTGGGCAGGACTAGGTGGCTGTGTACAACCATTTTTTACCTGCCTTCCAACACAAAGGGAAGAGATTAACCCAATTAAACAGGATCATAACTCTGCCCCCTTGTGATGTAATAGTTACATTACCCTCCCATTCAATGCAAGTCTATGGTCAGTATTCTGACTTATAGACTGCATTCTGTGTCCCCAGCCCCAAAGTGAGATACTAGTGCTGTAAAGTCACAAGGGGGTGGCACCCAAAAACAATAAATTGCACAAAATGGCAGCGCCCAGTCACACTTGTTTAGTTACATCTTTTATTAAATTCAGTCACATAATAAAAACAAAAGACATATCTGGAATCAATAATACAAAATAAAAAAGTAAAACATTTTCATTTTTTGGTGGGAGTGTCCCTTTAAACATTACTTTTGTTTTTTTCTGCTACAGTTGTCCTTCAATGTAAACAACCCAAGCTGACCTGAGAGCTGACATCTAACATGGTCTATTTGAATCTAATCATGCATTAAATGAAGAGGCGCTTAGCAAGTCTACTTATAATCCCATTCACTGAGTGACTGTGATTAATGACATAATTACACAGACCTAATATAGAGCACTTGTAGAATCATTACATGCTTTGAGGTTTTTTTATTTACTACTGTTGAATAATAAAAAAAAAAATAATTATACAAAAAAAAAAGACTTCAAAGCTGAAAAAATTTAGATTGATACCTTATAAATTTGATTTGCATTACAATTTACTTTTTGTTTAAATCTATTTATATATTGCAAGCAAATCAATTAAAATGCTGCCAGGCGGACTACCTGCTATAGATAATAGTGTTACTGCCAAGATCTCTGATGATACGTTTTGTGAAGTCAATCCCTCGAACCTGCCTAATAAAACTTATTTTAAAGCTTTGCTGGATGAAAGCCATCAAATAAGCTCTGGTCCTTGTTTATTGGTATGGTTGAAAGAGACCAAAATAAAAGCAACTTGGAAATCTATGGATCCTATTTGCTTTAAAGTTTTATAAATCTGTATGAATAAAAAATTACTTTACAATAATGCAGACTTTTTTTTGTTCCAGAGCCCTACTTTCACCAATTTATTATTATTATTATTTTTTTTTTTTTTTTTTATTATTTCAGATTAAATGATGTATCTTCTCCCTTCTGTTCCATGTTATCCCTGTTCCCATTTGGTCGATTGAATGGGCATTGACGAATCCTTAAAGGGACTCTATCAACCCAAACGTAATATTGTGAATCAGAGGCATAGTTAGAAACCACAGGGTCTGGTGCAGATTTCGGGAGGCTGTGCCCCTCCACCAGTGCTGAACTTCCAAGATCCCAATGCAGCTCATCCATGAAGCATCGGGCCAGAGTATTATTTAATAACCTCCGAAAAACATTGTTCTTCTCCTGCAACGGAATGTGTTGGGATGAATAAAAAAGGCACAATGGTCGAATCTTTGCAGTGTTGGAAAGTTTTTATATAACCCCCAATGTATAGATAGGAAAGTGTGCGATTGAAGGGTGGGTAGGGTAGCAATAAGTTCCAGATTTCTAACCAGTTCACTGGTGAGGTGGTTCAGTGGGGCTAAAACACTCACTGTTTCAAATACAATAAAGTGAACATTTGCGCTAGTGACCAACACTAGAAAAAAAGAGCATTAACCTTTTCTATGAGACGAAATGCTCAGGTATTATGCAAAGGGAAAAAAAACAAAAACAATAATAGTGTAGTATATCAGTGCAATGGTATAATAGTGCAAAGTGCATAAATGGTACACTCACATTTACATGAGCAATACCCTGCTCAAGATAAACAGCGTGAGTGAGCTCAGATAAGAGCAGGTAGATCTTGTAAACCAGCTCCAGAGGCAGCCCAGATATCCAGATCACATGGGAAGGAGAAGGAAGGATTGCACAAGTAAGTATTTTAATATAAGCAATAAAACCAACAAACAGTAAGATCTTACATTTAAAAACGTTTTAAAAGTCCCAGATGCTTGTCCATAAAACCAATAGTGTTGTCTGTGCACTCCTCTCCTCTCACACAACGCGTTTCCCCTCTTGTTGAGGCTTTTTCAAGTGCTTACATAGCTGCAGCCGCGGTGAAACGGCCGCGTTATTCTTCATTGCTGACAGTTCAGCGTTCTAACTGCCGCGCTGAACTGTCAGCGATGAAGATGCGGCGGTGAAGTGTCCTAGACCCTTCCAGGGGAGATTTATTAAAGCTGGTGCATGAGCAAGCCTCAGGAAAGTAAAAGAGGTGCAATCGGAGCGATTATTTTTATAACAGCTCTTGCACTTTTTTTTTATACATCCTGACACTTTTTGCACCCGACATTTATGCTTCCTCCACTCATGGGGAGGTGGAGATTACACCAGCATCCAGCACAATTTTGTTTTTTTTATGAATGGGTCACGATGGAGCAAAACAGTGCAACTGGAATATTCGGGACCGCCACAGGTAGTTTTTGTAACTTTTGTGATTGTGAGATACTGATTACTATTTCCCCCCGTTTATAAATCACCCCCCCTAATTTTTATTATTTGTGTGAGTGGCCAATGGGTAGCAAATGGTATGCGAGGGTAAATAGAACTCAGGCTGAGGCATCACAAAGCCAGCATACCAGATAGATGTACTAGATGGGTCCTGTGAGAGATTAAAGAATGAGAGAGAAAATATTGAAGGGGGAGTTGGTAGTATGGTTGTGTATTGCTTGGATATTCACTACTATGGGAGAGGTAAGGGAGCGGGTATAAAGCACAACCCAAAAACAGTCCCACTTTGGTAACCCTGAACTGTCCACTTTCAAATGACAGAGAAGAGGGAAGTGCTCATGCCATTGTACAGAGCACTGGTGAGACCTCACATGGAGTATTGTACGCAGTACCGGAGACCGTATCTCCAGAAGGATATTGATACTTTGGAGAGAGTTCAGAGAAGGGCTACTAAACTGGTTCATGGGTTGAAGGATAAAACTTACCAGGAAAGGTTAAAGCATCTTAACATGTATAGCTTGGAGGAAAGATGTAACAGGGGGGATATGATAGAAACATTTAAATACATAAAGGGAATCAACACAGTAAAGGAAGAGAGTATATTTAAAAGAAGAAAAACTACCACAACTAGAGGACATAGTCTTAAATTAGAGGGGCAACGATTTAAAAGTAATATCAGGAAGTATTACTCTACTGAGAGGGTAGTGGATGTATGGAATAGCCTGCCAGCAGAAGTGGTAGAGGTAAACATAGTCAAAGATTTTAAGCATGCGTGGGATAGACACAAGGCTATCCTAGATATAAGACCGGGAACTGGGGACTAATAAAAGTATTTAGTAAATTGGGCAGACTACATGGACCGAATGTTTCTTATCTGCTGACACGTTCTATGTTTCTATCTTATCCCATTCAGGCCTGCAAAACATTCACCCGCCCCTGTTTCTTCCCCATTTCTTCAGATCATCCAGCTCTCTTACTCCCTTTCCATCTTCAAATGGTGCCTCAGAACCCACCTCCAAAAAGAAGCTTACTATTCATCCCATTAGAACACTCACTAAGTAGCCTACCGTCAGATCCACTTAGCAGTTGCGCTGTCACCTCTCCATCCCATGACCCCCAGCATCACCCAGCATTACATTTCGAGCACGTTGGGAGTTCTGATATAGCCTTTCCTCAATTCCAGACCAATTAGTCCAGTCCATTGTGCCTCGTTTCAGTTATGTAGGGTTGTATTGGTGAGAATAAGCCAACGGGACACATTGCACCCCTCAACCCCACTAGTCCTATCATTGGGAGTATGAATAGCTGTTAGAAGCTCCTTTAATAGAAGTCATATTGTTGAGCCCGATCTATGTGTTTCTGTGGTGGATTTTCTTTCACTGCTGGCTACCGACATCAATCTTCCGCCAGTCTTCCCAGGAATCCATCAGACAAACAACTGCACTGTCTTTTCAAGCTCCTTGTTTGCTGACTTTACAGCCTCCTCTTGGCGCAAAGCTGCAGAAACTGTTCTACAAACCAGGAGACAGAACAATTGGCCATTTGCCTTTTGGCTCCACATAACCCCCATCTGGCATAAAAATAATTGGATCGCAACCCTTTGAGGAGAGGGGGGGGGGGGGAGAGGGCCAGCTTGGGACTTAATAGATTTATTGAACTGAATCCCTTCCTTTATGTGCACAGAACCCCTGATGTAAAAATAAATAGAATCAGGCTTTTTACGAATGCTGGTAATACTTTGATATTATTAGGAGCTCACCGGCACACATAGATATGGCCTTGTGCGCACGTCTTGCAAACATGTTTCAACAATCCACACTCTCCGTCCATGTCAGTGACACAAAACAATGTCATTCTAGGCTCGGTCAAACAACTGGATAGGGCCACAACTCAAGCATTCCACACCCCGCCCGCCAAAACCTAATTAGGACCCCCCTTTAACAAAAAAAAGAGCTAGGCTGAGCTGCTAGGTCAGGTCTCCCCCAAAAATCAAAATCGACTAACACACTAGAGGGGCGTCACAACACACCTGCTGCCTGAGAAAAAAAAACAACCCCACGAGTTGGATACAACATGAAAAAAAGAACGAAAGTCACAAAAGCGCACAGTGTGACCTAAAATAGCTAAACGAATCATGTTAAAAAATATCACAAAAAAATACAAGTGAACGCAAAAAATAAATGATAAGTGCAAAAACTGTAACACAAGTAAAATTAGAATTACACCTATATCCAATAATATGTGCCTATGTGTAATAATGTGCAACGCTAACAACAGAAGAAAAAGACACAACACAATATGAAAGACATAAAAATATGAATTAGTAGGAACAAGTGTGCAAAACTAGGGAATACAATCGGACAATAGTCACCGATGGAAACCAGATCTTCGTATATCTGTAAAATAAAAATATAACAAAGAACAGGTGCAGTACATCAAGGCAGATTCAGCAGAGGGATAAATGAATGGAGAATTCCTACCCACAAGCCCAGCTCCTTTGAGAGGTGACCCACAGACACTGAGAGTCTGCTGGAACACTCATGGGCCGAACGTAGATGATATGGATGATACAGTGGAAGAAAGAATCTTGCTGTGATCTTGCTTATAGGCAATAATCTTTTTTGTCCAAATATTTCGACAAACACATACCAAATGATAGCACAGCCGAACATCCTTTCTGACGCTCGACAGGGAATGTGGAAGTCCTGTGAACTCAGACCGGCAAAACCAATCTCAAAATCTCTATGTCTGCAAAGTACGGAAGCTGGCTGTGTCCAAACAAAATCCCCCCTATGACTATTGTTGGACTGCAATCCCCCACCATTCGCTGTATCTACTACGTAATCACTGCCCCCTAAAAATAACACTAGATTTCCTGTTTCTCCCTGGAATAAATGGACGCCCTGATTAAGCCCTCAACAAAAGTACATGCCCGACCAAATAGATTATATATTTATTGTTTTATTGGTTTTCTTATTTTTTTGAATGGAATGTTAGTGCATTTGGCAGTACGATAGGTCTGTGCGCTAATGCACCAAATGTAGACTCAAAAGTAATACTCTGGGTTGCAGATTCAAACCCTGGCAGGGGTTGACTTGGCCCTTCATTCTTTTGAGGTCACTATAATGGGTGCCATTTTATTTTGTAACTGTCATGTTACTTTGCTCCGGTAAAACATTGGCTGTACGGACGCACTTGTATAACAACGCAACTTGTAAACGACTTTTTAAACTTCAGGAGCTTGATGGGTCCTCCTTTAAACATCGAGAGGACATCTAGTGAATATTAAAGTAATTAGTAACATGATAGACAATAATATAAAACTAGATAATGTATTGAAGAATCCAATGGGATTGTGTCAGGTCCATTTTGCTATGATAGGATTCAGGTTGTGTCAGGATTCGGAGGTAGTGAATGCAGAGTAGGCACAGGGTTTTACGACAGGCATTAGTATGAGGACAGAATTATCTGCCTGAAGGAAATCCACCTTATGGTTGAGCCTCAGGCTTTATTCCCCCAGGTCTTTTGCACTCTGTAAATTACCAATACACCGGAGCGTACCCTAGCAGAGTCTGGATAACAGGAACTGAGGACAATAGTACAGCAAAAGTACAACAGGATAAGGCAAAAGGATGGTCGGACAGGCAAAAGGTCAAGGCTGGCACGGCAAAGTACAATAGGAACAGGCAAAAAGGATAGTCGGGCTGGCAAAAGGTCAGGGCTGGCCGCAAACAGGAGTAGTCAAAAACATGCAGGAATGTTAAACAATAATAGAAAGTACAGGAACGGTAGTAAAAGGCTCAGAGGCTCTATCACAGGCAAGGGCTAAGACACAAATGAGGTTTTAAATAGTATTCATAATGATTGGCTGGCCAATAGAGACATTTGGGAGGAGAAACACATTTTATATATTATATTATATACATCCCTTTAAGAGAACGTAAGGGCAGGAAGCTGGAATACCACTGCGCATGTGTTAGCCGAATGGGGGCGTGTTCCATCTAGCTGGATGACAGCTGACGGAGAAACGCATAGGAAGTGCGCTCCATGCACTCCATGCGGTGGCCAGGATGCTGAAGATCGGAGCTTCCGGAGAACGCTGAGCAGGTAAGTAGGAGGCGGAGGTGGCATAGTCCTGCAGCACGACGGTGCTACTGCGAAAGGTTGCTAAAGTATATAAACTCTATCCCTAGAGTGGGGTCATGGAATTTTAAATGAAATGAAAGTTCTATGTGGTCAAATGTTAGCGTTCTAAAGTCCAGGAGTGTCAAACCACCTATTGTCCTACATAGTCAAATGTTGGGCTTCTGAAGACCTGGTTCATATGACTCTGGGTCAAGTATCCAGAAAAGGTTCCGAGGTTCTAAGTCTAGCCAACAGGACTGTGATGTGATGTACAAAATACAAAAAAAATAATAAATTGGGGGGGGGGGGGGATGTTTATCTTTACAATGGAAATCTTAAATCACAAGACTGGAGGGATTACAATTTCCTTCATAATTATCTATCTACAGATTACAGCAAATTCATTAAAAATTGGCATGTCCAATTAGTCTACAGGACTATGATCCAAAATTAAAACAAAATTTCGAAATAAAGAAATAAAGACAATGATACATCATTTATATATATTCTTTTTTCCCTTAAAAATGTAAAAAGACAGAAAATAATTTAAAAAAAAAAACAATTTACTCATAAATGGAAATCTCAAAGCACATGACCTGAAGCAATCATTTCTCGTCACAATGATCTGACTCCAGATAACACCATAAAATTCATTAAATATTTCCATTATATTTACTTAGCTTTTTCAGTTTAGAACCATATGGGCTAAATAAATATGATAAACTCTGATAAGCAAAGCAGGAAATTGCAGGTTTGCAGAGATGAAACCGATATCTGCCAGATAATCTATTTCAAGGAATAAACCATTGATTACCCTAATGTCATCTGTGTTATCGCATTGTGCTAATTTTATATATACAGAGCCTTTGCAAGGATTGCATTAAAACAATTTTTTAAAAATAACCATTTATGTAACGTTGAATTATTGTAAAAAATGTATGATCTTTATTAGGGTTTTTACCTTATTATATCAAATGAAAAAATGGAAAGGGCTCAATATAAATATGCAAACGATGGACTAACACAAAAAGTGTAGAAAAATACAAATAATTTTATTATACAGAAAAAATAATAATAATTAATACATATACATATATCAGAAAGAAACAATGCCAATACAATCTTGGTTAAAAGGAAGGCATGTAGATCAGGGTTAGATTGAAAACCTAATGCCCAAAAACAGAACATAAAAAACAGTAGCAATAAGTATTTAAAAACACAAATAAATGAAAAAAAATGCAATACACATATATATATACCTTATGACAGACTTAGATAATAAACCCCTGCCGGGAGAATACAAAGAGGCTGTAAAGTGCAACGCGTTTCGGAGAGGTCCTTTCTCAAGCAGGAATAATCATCTCCTCCAAAAAAGTCTGAATCTATTTATGATAACATTATATAAATATGTGCAGGGCCAATATAAAGAGCTCTCCAGTGACCTGTTCATTAACAGAAAGGTACAAAGAACAAGAGGTCACACCCTGAGACTGGAAGAGCAAAGATTTCATAGACAGCAAAGGAAGGGATTCTTTACGGTAAGGACAATAAAGTTATGGAACTCACTGCCAAGAGAGGTAGTGCTAGCAAACACAATAGATGCATTTAAAAATGGTTTGGATGTTTTTTTAGGAAAGCAGAACATACAGGGATATTAATAGTAGAATAAGCATTAATAAAAGAGCTTATTGATCCAAGGAGAAATCTGATTGCCTCTTGGAGTCAAGAAGGAATTTTTTCCCCCAGGAGGCAAAATTCTAAATAGCTTCCTTAGGGGTTTTTGCCTTCTTTTGTATCAAAAGCTGTAATGATAGGTAGAAGGGTTGAACTTGATGGACTTGTGTCTTTTTTCAACCGAAATTACTATGTTACTATGTATTTATTGGAATAAATCTGGGGTAATTGGTCCTGCCCAACAAGCTGGGAATCTTATTATTACTCCACTTAATGGTAGTCATTTTATCAACCTCAGAGAGATGAACTGACCTCACAAGGATTTGGCTTGAGGGTTGAACAGATACTGTAGCTGATGTTCAGTGTACAGTACCAAACAGCTACAAAATGGTGTGGACGACACATTTTTAAAAAAATTAAAAAAAATTCACATAGCAATAGTGTGAAATTTATTTCTAGAAAAATTAGACATGGATGGGAACATTATTTCAGCTGTCTAAGAATCTGGGAGCTTTATAGCTGAGTAATCATTTTTTAATTCAGCACATTTATTTCCATTGTTAAATCTGCTTTATTTCTCACACAGAGTGTTAAAACCATGATATTCAGAGCAACAGCTGGAATCTAGTCGGCCTGAAACTTGAGACTATCAAACACAATACGTTTCTTTAAGAGGTCTGCTGACTGCCATACCTTATTTATGAGGGAGGATTGTCTGTGGCTGTGTTTTTCTCAAACGTTCTTTCTGTACGTGTTTTATTGTCGAGTTTTATTCTGCAGGTAATTTCTTCAGTCTTCGATCCAAATTACCACATTTTTTGTAGGACTCATTTTCAGATGCTGTTGGAGTTTGGAAGCACTTTCAACACGGAAAAGTCTCAGGATTTCTTACTTTGATGTCGAGCATGTACTGTATAAAAGTCATTTAAATCAGTGTAAAACGTATTAAGACTGTGTTTCATTTATCTGTTTGATTTTTTGGTTTCCACAAGCTTTTAAAGGACTAGTCTGAATGGCCTAACTTCTTTTTAATGCACATTAGAGTTCAATCATTGTAAAAATTGTATGCATTAAACAACATTTACCTGTCTATACATTAATGTGTTTAAATTACAAACTTTAGTTTTGCAGTTTTTCCCCTTTACACTGGTAATCCTTCACATACAGAGAGGGGGTGGAGTTCAGGTAAGAGCTATTCAGGGTATCAGTACAAAAATGACTGCTTAAGGTATAAGTAACAAAATATAGTTTGAGCATATCTTATCCGAAATGCTTGGGACCAGAAACAAGTCAAATAATATGGATACTTTCAGATAACAGATCAACCATAGTTTCCAGGGACACATATTTGTTCCGCATGCTGCAGAAAGAGCATGCAAAGTGCAGCGGGGCAGTATGTAGCATGGATATACACACAGACACAATCCAATTAATTAATCATGGTAGGTCCTATGAGATCTCCACCCTGATTAATTAATTGGATTGTGCCTGTGTGTATATCCATCCTACATACTGCCAGGCTGCACTTTGCATCATCTATAAAAAAAAATCCTCCCAGATCCTTTCCAGGCTCTGTCTGCTGCTCCTGCAGCCACCTACAGACTCACAGAGGCACGCACCTCAACTGAAAAGCAGCTTCACCATCCTCTCTACCGCCACCATCTTAACCCAGCCACTTCTGCTCCTTCCGCTTCTCTTCTAGAGAGCGCGGTCAGGCTGGGAGATGTAGTTCAGGCGCAAAGAACGGTGCTGATGCTTTACTCTGCTTCACAGGGGCTCCAAAAAAGGTGAGTATCCATATCTGACACTTGGTCGAAAAATTGGGTTTTGTTTTTTTTTTTCCAAATTTCGGATCATTTTGTATAATGGATCTACGGATCACGGAGACTCAACCTGTAGTGTAATAAAAAATTTAAAAAATTAAATGGTCAGAGAGGATATTTAATATATTTTTATTTAAAAACCTTGTTGTACCTGTGGTATATTTCATATGTAAACAAACCATTATATGTCCCAACACCATCTGTCACTCAAGGGGTTAATCCACTGATGAAGACCCCCCTATTCCCCCCATTGCAGTATCATTTATATCAGATAATGTGGATAATGTGTCCCTTGAGTCTTCAGCGCCCCAGATATTGCCAACCCCAACCTGGCTTGCTAAGTGCAATGGGAGTTACAGTCCAAGAGCATCCAGTTGCATGACCCATCTTTTTTTTTTTACAGTGAACATGTTGGCCTTTAAAACTTGAAGGAGCCCATAACACAATAAGCCAAGTAAAGACAGCTTGACATCTTATTAGGTGCACAGGAAATGTGTTTGTGCATCTCCAAACAGAATAACCACCTCAAATGAGACACAGGTTAAAGGTCGGCATGCCTACTGGTATAAATTAAGCATGGAACAAACTGCGTTAGCTTCATTGAACTGAATTGGTTTCCCCCCAAATGAGCGGCAGAAACGAGCTATGTACAAATATTGTTTACCTTGTTTGTCAAACATTGTGGCATGTCAGTATATTCCCTGAATGAACCTGGGGTGTCTAATTCTGCAAGAAATGCCCTTGGCAACCATGGTGCTGAATCTATTATCATATAGGCATTCAGAGGGCCTCTAACTAATATTTAAATAGTTTGCGTGCTGTTTGAGGCCTAGCTGACACCACAGGATGAGGCCTGACACTCTGGTTGAGGAATATTACACAGCGCCTCATTAAGATGTCAATAGCATCTGTCTAGATGTATTGATTGTGAGCGGCGTTCAGGATATGTTCATGTGGAGCACAGGACACGGGGATAAGTTAGCAAATTAAATGTTTGAGCAGGATAATCATCTCTCCATTTACTTATCAGATGGAAACCTTAGTGACACGGGCAGTCGCTACACAGAGGTGACAGCTCTATGGAAACAGTTGAGGCTGAGGCGTTTGCCACACACTGCCAAGTCCCTAATGACATTTTCATGCAAGCGCATTTAAGGACGGGGTCTGTTTGAAGAGAGGGTATTGTTGATCGCTAAGCCGTCCTTCGAGCCAGGATTCAAGCGGAGGAAGTTCAAGTGTCCAAAAGTGTGACAAAAGGTGTTGCTTGTGATTGTTACGACTTTTTCCTCACATTTTCAGAGCAGGGTCTGCTGCCAAAGACATCATGCCACGCAAACGCCGGTGACTTCAGGTTCTTTTGCTGTATTAGAATATTAAACGACGGCCATAGTTCTAAAAAAAAAACAAAAAAACATATAATTGTAATTCTGGGACCAATTCTAATAGTGGAGCAATCAGCAGGAACATTCCGTCGGTTCCCATGGTGATACTTGACACTTTTAGAACTTTCGGGAATATCCAAGGGGGCAAAGTTCTAAAAAGCAGGGAAATGGACAATACACAAATAATGAACCAACACAAGTAGTGTAGAAAAATACAAATAATGTGTTGGCAGATAAGAACCATTTGGTCCATCTAGTCTGCCCAATTTTCTAAATACTTGTATTAGTCCCCAGTTCCCTATCTTATATCTAGGATAGCCTTGTGCCTATCCCAAGCATGCTTAAACTCCTTCACTGTGTTTACCACTACCCCTTCCGCTGGAAGTCTATTCCACCACCCTCTCAGTAAAGTACCGTATTTGCTCTAAAATAAGACGAGTTTTTGTTCAAAGCAAATGCTGGATCCCCCTCACAACACCGGTGGATGTCGGCGCAATACGTGCAGACATCCTCCGCTACCCGGCACTTCCTTTGGGACTTATTTGACGGAAGCCAGGAGGTCATGTGACCTTCCGGCTTCTGTCATAGAAGTCCCGGCTTAAGTGCCGGGCAGTAGCGGAGGATGTCTGCGCTTATTGCGCTGACATCCACCGGTGTTGCGAGGGGGATCAGATTCATCTCATCCTGAGGAAGCCATGACAGTAGCTCCGGTGAAACGAGTAGAGGTATTCCGCTTCAGAACATTGCACTTTCTACCATTCTTATGGATCAGCTCCATCGATGTGATTGTTTCCTGAGAAATCTTCTATGTGAAATATTTCTTCTGTAGTCCGAGAGTTTTCCTTGTAACGGGGTCCAGTAGTTCTTTTTCTATTCTGGTCCTGCACATGTTGTGCTGCTTTTACTTATTTCAGAATCCGATTAAAATTTTAACGAAAATCCACGCTTCATCTGATATGACTGCCACTAACGTATGTTTGTGAGTGCACTTATCATCAGTCACTTATTTTATATATATATATATATATATATATATGGTCAAATAATATTGCACTATTATTGTATGTTTTTAATTTAAGGTACCCACTATTTTGCGCCAGTCTGCGTTTGTTCTTTGTACTATTGATAAGCGTCCCGGTGAGTGCGTCAGAAGGCTGCACTGTGTGTGGTAACGCAAGTATTTTATTGATACCGATTTGCACAGTGTTCACTTGCACAGATCACTTCCCTTTTGGTCTGTCATAGAGGACGGAAGTGTTGGGCAGCAGCGGAGGATGTCTGCACAAATCGTGCAGACATCCACCCGCTGCCCCCACTAGGCACCAGGGAAATTGGGTAAGTCAGAGGGAGGGGGGCAGAGGCAGCATGGGCAAGTCTGGGAGGGAGGGACGGGGCAGAGGCAGCATGGAAAAGTCTGGGGGGGAGGGAGGTCACGAGGTAGCATGGACAAATAAAAGAAAATAAAAACAATAACCATTTTTTTTCTCTCATAAATTTTATTAAATATGAAAAAGCAATTTACATGTGAATATTAACAAGTTAAACTTTTTTCCTATAGGGTAGTCTTATATTCAGGCTTTTAATTTTTTCCCTAATTGAATATCCAAAGTTTGGGGGGTTGTCTTATAATCAGGGTCGTCTTATATTAGAGCAAATATGGTAATACTTCCTGATATTACTTTTAAATCGTTGCCCCTCTAATTTAAGACCTAGTTGTGGTAGTTTTTCTTCTTTTAAATATACTCTCTTCCTTTACTGTGTTGATTCCCTTTATGTATTTAAATGTTTTTATCATATCCTCCCTGTTACATCTTTCCTCCAAGCTATTTAATTTAGAACATGGAAGAGCATCAATTTGCCAATTAAAATAAGCTACTGTCAGCTACCAATTAACATGCCACAGTCACTTTGTCATTAACATATTCAACAGCCAGTAGGCCAATATGACACAGTTTGTCCATTAAATATGCCACAGTTAATTTGCCCATTAATATGCCACAGCCAATTTGCCCATTAATATGTCAGTATTCTTTTGCCATTAATATGCCACAGCTAATTTGCCCATTTATATGCAACAGACAATTTAGCATATTAATGGGCAATTAAAAATAGAACTCTGCCACTCACACCCACTTACACTCTGCCACTCACACCCACTTACACTCTGCCACTCACACCCACTTACACTCTGCCACTCACACCCACTTACGCACACTTACTCTGCCACACTCACATTCAAAGCTTGAAGGGGCGGAGTTGAGTTTGAGGGGCAGAGTCTGGTGCTGTCCAGCATCCAGATTGAAGCATGCAGGGAGCGGGGCCGAGCATGAGGGGGTGGGGCCAAGCAAGAGGGGGCGTGGTCAGAGTCTCCATTCGGGACTATGGAGGGGAGATCCGGGGCTTCATCCCCAGTAGCCCCCCTCCTTGCAACGCCACTGAGAGCCACACTCCCTGAAACCGTGAAGGTCAATTGATCTGTCACTGTTGTTAATAGCAGCTTCAGTGTAGACCATCCCCAGCTTCTCT
Organism: Pelodytes ibericus; assembly: GCA_036172795.1. Classification (NCBI taxonomy): domain Eukaryota; kingdom Metazoa; phylum Chordata; class Amphibia; order Anura; family Pelodytidae; genus Pelodytes; species Pelodytes ibericus. The sequence goes on along the minus strand of CM069857.1, from coordinate 22,243,156 downwards.
TCACTCCCCATTTCAAGACATATGGCGGAGTATCAACTCAAACTGAAAAAGCACCAACCTGAATCAACACATTGGACTTCACCAGTAACATTAGTCTTATTAAATGGGGAGAAACCAATCACATGGGGGTTCTAAAAGTTCTAATTGAAGGAATCACCATGGAAACCAATGGAATGTTCCTGCTGCTTAGATCATTTTTAGAACTTTGCCCCAGAACTGAATTCTATAAATAAATAAAAAACCCATACGGTCTGCCGGGAAAAAGGGGTCTTGTGTCAGCAGCCACTGTTGGATGCCATGGACCACCTAATTGAATCTATTATGACATAATTAATTTTCACGAAAATCATTCACTGTGATTAATATTATTGTTAATATTATTGAAGGTAGTCTAAGAATTGTCTCTCTGCACCTACTTTCTGTGCCAGAAGCACATATTTTCTCAACAAAACGTACCCTTGATCACATCGTATTTTTTTTTCATAAGGACCACACTTAAGGTGCAAAGGACCACTGGTGGCTCACAGATCACAGTTTGAGAGTCACTATTCCATACCCTCCAATTGTCCTGTCTTACATGGGACAGTCCCGATTTTAGGGGTCTGTCTCATCTGTCTCACGGAGCTTTACATCTTTTCCAAAAGCTGGGACAGAGGTAGAGTTCTCCGGGATTCAGGAACGCAATCCCAGACACTGGAGAAGGCGTCCTGCGAATCCTCAGTAGTGCTGTCGGCTCCCAAGCTCCGCCTCTGGCATCTGCATTCGCCAGGGGCAGAAGTGGGGAGGTATGCTATTTTTAAAAAAATTGTTTTAGCCATTTGAAAGGTACATAGGTTATGTGGTATAATTACATTAGAATATGTGTATGTAAAGGCAGTAAGGCAAAATAAATAAGGTATATTACATTCTCAGAAATATTAATTGGGCCCATTTCTGCGGATTTCTGCTGGCTATATCACCATTTTAATAAAGAACACTTATTGCAAATGTACCCTGCATTGCAGAAATAAACTTATTTATCTATGCAGCATATACAATTAATAAGTACCCCTAATTAAAGGTATGGTAAATATAATTTTATAAAATATAATTCTATTAAAATGACAGGCAGAGGTGGTCCGATTTTAGCAAGCGTTTTGGAGGTCAAATAAATTAAACAAGTGAAATGCTGATATAAATAACCAAATGGGCTTACCCCTCAGAAACAATTACGGTGCTAGCCCTGGACCTTATCGACATTCCCAACAGCAGAGCCCTTGAGGAGTGAAATGCGTTGGAAGCATATAATGTGGCGGCAGGTAAGAAACATTCGGCCCATCTAGTCTGCCTAATTTTCTTATTGCATAATAGAAGTGGGCAAAGTACACGCACTAGAACTCACTGCCAAAAAGGCTACAAAGAACCATTAAAACAGATATATATAAAAAAAAAAAAATAACAATGCAATAGCAAATATTGCAATACAATAGAAATTCAATAGAAGAATCTAAACATCAAAACACAAAATAAAATAAAATATATTAATAAAAAAATAACATAGTTGGATTCAATCCAAGTATGCTGTGGGGAAGTCCAAAGGACAAAAGGCTTATGCCGTCTATTTAGTTAGTAGGCTGACAGGTATATAGTTGACGCAGGGAGAGGGTTAATAACCAGGTTAGCAAACATTACAATTTTCACATATAATCACTTGCAAAACTCTGACATTCCTGTCTACCTTTCCCCCGGGGGTCTTGACTCCATACACCAAGCAGCAACCAACACTCGATCTTCTAAATACTTTAATTAGTCCATGACCTTCTCTTATATCTATGTGTGGCTTATGAAACTCCTTCACTGTGTTAACCTCTGTCCCTTCATGCATCCACTACCCTCTCAGTAAAGTAATACCTCCTGATCTTATTTTTAAGCCCTTGCCCATCTAATTTAAGACTATTGGTTCTAATCACTGAACCTCAAAAATAGCGTGAAGAAGTCAACTTTCGAGGTCGACTTTCATTTTGAGATTCGGCACACAAGTTTGACGAAAAAAAAAAAAACAGGTTCTAATCTTCCCCAGTGAAAGTAATGGGTGGTGAAACGATCGAGTTGGACTTCGTCTCATAAATATCTTTGATTATTTCGCCTCCCAATGGGGAAGATTAGAACCTGGGTATTTTTTCTAAGTCAAAATTGGGTGCCGAATTTACAGTTTTAGTTTCAAAATAAAAGTCGACCTTCTCGAGCTGTTCTTTTTTTATTTTATATTTACTAAATGCTAACTTTTTAAGGTCTATTCAATCGAACTGCCGGGAATTGAGATGTTAATTTCAAGCTTTTGTCCAATGTTTGCAACTTTTGTCTTACGTTTGAAAATCCCGCCTCTATTCCCTGTAATTTTTTCTTTATTAAGTACACCCTTTTTTAAATATTATTTTGACCACTACTGTGGAGTACCACAGTGGTTTCTTCATTTTTTCGCTCTTACCGTAAAGCCTAATGCCATTTTCTTTTGACTTCAGAAGTAAATAATCCCATTTCTAACAACGTCTCCTTTACGCATATTCTAATTTTAGAAAAGTCATTTTTTAAATTAAAATCTAAAACTATTTTTGTCTAGTGTGACTCACCACTGCGACTCACTGGTCTTATATTAAACCACACTGACTGGTGATCACTAGATCCCAAACTTTCATCTACACTGATATTTGATACCAAATCTCCATTTGTGAACACTAAATCTAATTTGGCCTCTTTTCGAGTTGGCTCTTCAAATACTTGCTTTAGAGATAAGCCCAGTACGGTGTTTAGGATTTGCGTAGCATATACGCAAGCAGGTATTTTGGATTCCCAGTTCACATCAGCGAGATTAAAGTCGCCCAACAATTATAGGGTTAACTTCCCCCTTCAATGTAATTATAGCTATTTCCCCAACCAGTAGAGTATTTACTTTTGTTTGTCCAGGGGGCCTATAAATCACACCTACACGAGTTACACATGGTGTGGCCGTAGAGAGTCCATGGGCCTTCAGTAGGAAAACATTGACATAGATAATGCCTCTATTTACCAGGAGCAAAAATGGCTGCTCCATTGCGATCTGATTTTGTAACGCTTTTGTTTACCTTCAATGTTGATATTCCCAGAATGCTCTGTTCCACATCCAGCCCTCCATGGTAAGGATTCTTTTGTAGCTCCGCTTCACCCCATTAAGCGGATTTGGTTAAAGTATGTAGAATACACAAGCTACTTTCCCGAATTTTTCTTTTCTCATGTAGAAGGTCCTGCTGGGGTTTGATGACTCTATTTTTCTGTTACTAATTCACGTCTTCAGATTATATTTGTAATGTGTGTGCATTGCCACTGTCCCAGTAAATCCTCAAGCCTGGGCAGAGGAATTCTCCTAAGTAATGGCAGCCATGGATCAAACAGACTCTTTTTTTTTTTTTCCATAAAAGATAAAAATGAAATGCGGGGTTTCTCACTGATTTCCTGTGAAATCCATTTTTCAGCTGGATTATAATCAAAGCATTTCCAAAATGTGTGACGTAACAAAATGCCAGCTCGCTAGATAATTTACTAGCTTTTTCAGAAAGGAGTGTGGGCTGTTCGCTTGAGGGAAATGTTTAAGTGTTATCCTAAATGTTTCTTTACTTCGTAGCCGCTATTCTTGCAGCACTTGGCGCAGTGGATACAAATTTTTGTTACAAAACTCCATTAGCAGGATACAGATTGATGAATAGGGGAGGTCTTGCTCACAAGCTTGCAGTCTAGAGGGAATGGGGACAGATGTTAGCTCCTTTGCAAGAAGGATGGATACAAGACAGTGGTAAACTTTAAACAACCATAAATTACCTTTAAAGGCTGTCTTTCACATTTTTGTTCTATTTTCATGGACACAGTCGGGTGGTGGAACAATAGGGGTGCAGCATACATACCAACATTTTCCAAATGGTCACAGGAGGACATTTTTTATTTTGTGGGAGTGGCTGAAAGTGTGGGGGCGGGGCATTACCGGGACATAATCAGTGAATTTACGGTTGGGTATTTATGTAATTTGATCATTTTTATTGACATAAATTAGCATAAAAATCGCATTTAACTCAGAGAAAACACACTATATTGTGGGGTTTATTGCTCTGGAGCTCTGTGATACAGTTATAGAAATCGAAAAGCTTCTAAGCTTCCAGAAATAAGGAGGGTCAATAGAGGAGGAAAGAAGGACGGGGATTTGGGTGTAAAATAGGGACTGTCTCTCCTAAACAGGGACACTTGAGAGGTGTTGGTGATTTGCAATACCTGTCTCTCTAAGAGGGTCAATGACCATTATCAACGTCGCAGGGAGCCGTATTGGCCTAGTGGGGGGACTAGAAATTGTTTCCACTGTGCACAATTGCCACCCTTATCTAGATGACCATATTTTTATAAAGAAAATAAAGCTAAAAATATAAAAATGAAATGACACAAAGGGAACGTGTCACTAAAGAGTGAGTCGCAGGTGAGCTGCTGGGAGGTATGCCACTATTTACATATAGATGTAGAAAAATGACTGTTCCCAATTGTAGCAACTGTACACTTTATGCATAGTTGCCAACAGACCCGGGTTTGCAGGACAGTCCCCTTTTTTTTAGGTCCTGTCAAGTTTGCCTATAAAACCTGCTCAAAATGTAAAGCCAGAACTGGTGTGTGTATATAAGTAACCCCAGATAAGGTGATACATTTGACTACCCTGCAGAACAAAGAAATCTCAAGCCAGAAAGGAAGGCTCAATTTATAGGACAACTTTTAAAAAAAACGTATGTTTTATTTGCATAAACCGTGGACATTTTAAATAGAAATGATTTAATGAAAAATTACATTTAAAGTTCATTGTTGAGCCCTTTTAGCTCTACAGAGATACATTGTTTAGAATCTCAGGTTAGATGTTCCTTCATCTTGGGTCAGATGACCCAAGATTCTCAGCAAAATGTCTGCCCACGATAGAGCTACATGGAAGGCTCAATAAAGGGGTTTATTTGTATTATTTTTTTATTAGATCCTTTGTAAACATCTACACTTCATGTAACCTTTTAATTAGATATGTTATTTTTTTGGTTCACAATTCTCCTTTAAACGTTACACAACACTTGTTACTGTTTTTCTAATTAGGAATTGTCGTAATGATTGTAAAGTTACAGTCATCTGGAAAAACACTCTTTTTTTCTTAATACAAATTGCTGGAATCTATTAACTTGCAAAGCCAGAGGAATCTTCTGGGCTGAAAGTTTTGGAATTCACTGGATTGGTTCATTGTAAGAACGAAGCAAGTATAAAAACTGCATTAGTGATAGTCTGTCAAGTAAAAAAAAAGCCCTCAATACCATATGGATCCTGTGGCAGGGCTATGAAAATAGCTAAGCCTGTCGGATTGCTTGGAGTTAATGGCCCATTAAGTGTTTCCAACTTCCATTTCACATGATTTTTAATCTAAACCGGGATTATGTACAAAAAAGTGCAAAGCGTTATTGTGTAGCTATAATGACATATTTCATTATGGCGTCTGTGTGGGGGGCTTGAACATGCCATTTGCAGTTACGTAGGCCTCACATTAATTTATGACAGAATTCGAATTGGGTTAGGAGTGTGTCATTCCGTCAATGCTTTTTCCTGCCAGGCATGCTTCTAAAAAGAACCTGCCAAACTGCTAAAAGTGACGTTAAAATAATTTGGTTGGTCTATTTTTTTATTTTATACCATCTCTCCAGTAATGGTAACGTGGGTGACCTTTGTCAAACCCTTTTAAATCCTGTTTGATCTAAAGATTGCATAGAATGTAGATATTTTAAATATGAATCATTTAATAAAAGAATATTAAAGCAGTAGCTTATAGAGCCCTCTATGTACTAAATAACTCTATCAAGGGTCAGCTGCGGTTAGAATCTTGGGTTAGATCTTCTGACCCAAGATTCTAAACATGTCTGCCCCCTGACACAGATATACAAACCTACACGTGATGTAATCTGTCAATAAAACATCCCTTACATTTTTGCTGACAGTTATCCTTAAAATGGTTTAAAAAAAAAAACTTTGGTAGCAGCACTGTACCTTTACGTAGTCCTGGTGAGAAGTTAACACTCTCTGTGGGTTTAATACAAAAAAGGATGCTTGTGAGATCCATGTGGGAGCTGGAACTGAATCAAGACCATGGAAAATATTAGTGGCCGAATTGGAAAGATAGGAAGGCTGTTTTCCCAAATAAGCTGCAAATCTCTGATTTCTGCAATCATACAATCATCCATAGTTACAAAGGTAGACACGGGGAACAGTTCAATAAAGTCCGAGATTGGAGGTCAAAATTAGCACTCATTTTGATCTCTAGTCTCAGACAGATTCAGCACGCCCATTTATACTAATCGGTTCGAGATGGGAGTCTGAGATGGACTTTGGAGACTTAGGGGGAAAGGGAATTTAAGTGCATGAGGAGGTCAGATTGAGAGGTCAAAGTTTTAACTCAATCAACCACCAAATTTTCACTCTCGCTATTTTCAAATTTTTGTGGGTAGCCCATGTGTAGGGTTGAGCGGACACCTGGATGTTCGGGTTCGGCTGAACTTTGAAAAAATGTCCGGGTCCATGCTCAAATTTGACCCCGAACTTGACCCCGAACCCCATTGAAGTCAATGGGGACACAAACTTTTGGCTACTAAAATGCCTCTAGAGGGCTGCAAAATGAAGTAAAATGTGGGTAAGAGTAGGACAAGTGGCCTGCAAGCAAATGTGGATACGGAAATAACTTAAAAAAACATAAAATACATACAAATTACAAATACAGCTGAGCCATAAAATAGCACTAGATGGAATCTTTGATTTTAGCTTTAGAAGAACATAAATCTAAATCTAAAGCATGGCTGCCAGGAGGATCAACAGAATTTGAGAGAGGGTTGGACTGCAGGGTATTCTCTGTCAGTTTTTTTACTAAGTGACCCATAGGTTGAGGAGGCGGCGACCGTGGCGGTGTAGGTGGAAGCGGCGCTGGAGGAGGAGGAGGTAGCCAGAATTTTTCAAAGTGCGCTGTAAACACAGTATTGGACTGTTCTTTTTGACTCTCAGATATGAAGTGCACCACAAGACGCAAATGTACTATTTAGCACCCAAAACAATTAGAATTTTTCAAAGTGCGCTGTAAGCACAGTATTTGACTGTTCTATTTGACACTCAGATATGAAGTGCATCGCAAGACGCAAATTTACTATTTACCACCCAAAACGATTAGAATTTTTCAAAGTGCGCTTTAAGCACAGTATTTGACCGTTCTATTTGACTCTCAGATATGAAGTGAAGGACGCAAATTTAATATTTTACACCAACAAATTGCAGTATTTAAAAATGCCTAGATGTTGCCCACTGAGCTAACAGAACAGGATTAAAGTCATGTGCCTGGCACACATGCAGTTGCAAGTGCATTATGCCCCTCAATATGCCAGGATTATGCCCCTCAACATGCCAGGATTATTATGCCACTCAATATGCCAGGATTTTCCCACACAATATGCCAGGATTATGCCCCTCAAAATGCCAGGATTATTATGCCACTCAATATGCCAGGATTTTCCCACACAATATGCCAGGATTATGCCCCTCAATATGCCAGGATTATGCCTCTCAATGTGCCAGGATTTAGCCACCCTCTTCCTCCCCCCTTCCCCCTTACTTATCTCCTCGCTGCTGCTCTGTCTCCCGGTGCTGCAGGTCCGTGGCTGTGAGGGAAGCGTTGTGCGTTCCCGTGCAGCCAATGCGCATTCAATAAAGTTTCTTTAAAAAAAAGTTTAAACAAACTTTATTGAATCCGCATCAGCTGGAGGGGAGCGCGCAACGCTTCCCTCACAGCCACGGACCTGCACCGGGAGACAGAGCAGCAGCAAGGAGGTAAGTACAGGTGACCCCGAACTCCAACACGAACATACAGTGGAATGTCCGGGTTCGGGTCCGGGGTCCAAAAACCGTAATGTTCGGTACGAACCCGAACAGTGCGGTTCGGGTTCGCTCAACACTACCCATGTGGATAGCCCCCATGTAGTCCATCACTTTGAACCCTTCCACACTCATATGTGTTGATCCAGAAGAAGGCAAAAAAGACACTTCTAATGTCATCTCATGGGAGGGGGGAATCCTTCTTCACTTCGCAGATTAGAGGCCATTGTTGTTCCGCTCTATCAGTAAAGACACCTTTTTTTACATTTGAGACACTAGGTCTTCTCTTCCAATGTAAAAGAAGGCCGCCATGTTGTCTGAAACCCTCAATTTCATGAGCTACTTATTTCACTTTTAGTGAATAGCGTTGCAGTTTGTTTCCTCATTCCCATATCTGTCCCAATACCTTCCCTTAAAAGCCATACATCCGCAGACACCCATCACCTAACAATGGATCTCAGATCCTTTTTAAACCTTGGACCTCCAGCCACGGATTTGGCCCAACTTCAGGGGCAAATTTTTTATGGGCATGCAAGAAACTGGTGACAGCCACATGTGACTATGTGTGTGGCCGGGGATTGGCAACCATAAGCATAACCATAAGCATAGCTGAGGGCAAAAAGAGAGAGATCTGGGGCTCCATGGGGACGTTACCGTAGAACCTCTGCTCATAATATTTTTTTTATTCTAGGTTATTTAACATTACTGCATCATTATTTTTTTTTTATATCAGAATGCATTATACAGTATAATAATGCATAACTATAATATTTTATAATGCTCATATCATAGCCTAGATTATTTTTAGCATTTTATCCAAATATATGTTACATGGTGTACTTTTCTTATTAATGTTACATGCTAACATATCCCATAGAGCTACAGAAAGTGGACACACAGACACTTATTATATCTTTGTGTCGATGTATGTGAATACATATAAACCTGTCTATTTGTTGAAAGGGAGAAACTGGTTGTCATATTTATAAATGATGTATCAATCTGTCTATGTACATATACCCTGCGTACACACACAGACATACAGTGCACCTTCGTGTACTGTGTATATAAACAGGAGGTGTTGTAGTGCTTGCATCTAGCATCTCTGAAGAGAAACCTCAGAGAAGGTATTTTTGGCCTTTGCTCAAGATTGTTCTTAGCTGTTATTGTACAGACTGACTTGTAACATAACATACTCGTGGCTCAGACGTGGATTTATTTTGGCAGACATGGGGGTTTTTTTTGTTTTTTTTTACATCAAGACTGCCTGGCTCAGCACAGCCCCTAATTTCTGAATAATCTGTAGGGTCAATGTGTCTATTTACTTGGTATGTCTAGAATTGGAGGCCTCGTGCTTTCCAATCACCCTGGAGTCCGTCCCTTCCTCCTTCTTACATATAAGGTCACAAAAAGTGTTCATTACATTCCTAGGAAGATGCTTCTAATTTATCATGTCCCCTGTGTCTGTCCAGTCAACAAGGGAAGATGTTCTACTGATGCGTATATTTAATGGCATAAGAGAGGATTCCATTCTTATGTGGAAAGGTTCTTGGTTCTGTCATCTTAGCATCGCGTCTCCAGAAAGGATAGATATATTTTAGAAAGAGTCCAGAGAAGGACAACCAAATTGGTTCATGGTTTACAATTTAAAAAAAGAATATTAGGATAGGCTAGGGGATCATAAAAATGCATAGCTTGGAGGAAAGGAAAGAGACAGGGGATGTTAATGTCTGAGTATATTTGGTCAAAGTATTGGCATGCTACATGGACCAAATCAGTTTTATCCACCATAGGTTAGAACCACCTAGGAGAAGACTTCCCAGAGACATAATGGAGAGAGGCTTTACACACTTAATATAGAGTTGGTCCAAGCTTATTGTAGATGATTAAATTCCCAATCATCTCGTTATGGACCATGTGATTACCTGTGCACCCCATCTCAACAGATGATCTTGGAACTAACGACCTTGCCAAGGTCAATGGGAAATATATGGTGCAGTTTACAAGCCAGTGGAAGACAGAAGAAGAACTGTTACCCACCCAGTTGCCAGGTGACTTCCTCTGCAGTTGACATTTGGAGTTGGTTACTTGTCTGATTAGATAAAAAAACTTAATCAAGGATTATTCAGTAAAACCTAGTGGATGTAAGGAATAGCCTTCCAGCGGAAGTGGTAGAGGTAAACACTGAAGGAGTTTAAGCATGCGTGAGATAGGAACAAGGCTATCCTAGATATAAGATAGGGAACTGGGGACTAATAAAAGTATTTCGAAAATTGGGCAGATTAGATGGGCCGAATGGTTCTTATCTGCTGACACATTCTATGTTTCTAATTTTCTAAGGTCGGCAGTCTGAGAGATGTACTTAAAGCTTCCACAAAGAAACCTCCACTCTCTACTACCGCTTTAATCAAAGTTTTTATGTTCGTTTTTAGGAGTTGGCTTTCCTACTTTTATAGAGAAATTAGTTTATTTATATAAAAGTGTTCCCTTTCATGATTAGCAATGCACACTCTTAATTACAAGGTTTCAGAAACCTTACTTAATGGAAACATTTATGCAAACATTACACGTAATTGGCCAATTATATTTATGTGAAACTGAATTAAATCTGACTACACGCGGACATATTTTATTTATTTTTAACTAATGCAGACAAATTATTTCTCTTGTGTTGCGTGATTATAATTGGATGTTTATTTTTCAGCGTAATAATCAGCGTTAAAATACACTTTAAAATGCAGAGCTGGATAGACATGACATTTTATGCAACAACAACAAAAAATTGGAAAAAAGAGACATACCTTGGATTCGGTCATACATGTTTATTTTTACAAGTTTCTATTAATATACAGTATGAGAAACTAAAAAAAAAGTAAGTTTAAGTGTTAACAAAATAGTAACTTATGTTTAATTGAAAGATTGCATTGTGTAGGCATTTTAAAAAAGAAATGCTTTAATGAAAGAATACAAATAAAGTACTTAACTGAGCATTCTCTCTCTGTATAGCACTGTCAATGGATGATCTTCTTTATTCTTAACTTCTTATATTAGACTTTTTTTTTATTATAATAATATTATATATTATATATATAAAAAAAATATTTTTATTATTCTGCAAATACAAAAAGATACACAGTAAAGCTTGACATACTTTACCCTGACCCAATACAAATTAAGCGCCACAAACACAAAACAATACTTACAATATACAGATAATTATATTCAACACTGTGTTGGCAGACAAGGATGACCCTCAGGATGACCCTCAGTCTCAATCCCTTTCGAGACTCCTAGGTTTAAGCAACCTATCAATGCTCTGTCTGGGATAATTCATTAATCCATTTAACCAACGCTTGTTTTTTTCAGGGGACATTGATTGATATTTCAAGATACCCTTCTCCATTTTTAATTGATAGAGCAATTGTTTCCTTATTTTTCCCCATTTAGGGGGATATTAGACTTTTTATATCTATATTTTGTCCATTGTTTTTCTTGTAATTCTGTGAACACATAGTAACTTTCGTATATGTATGAATGAAAGAATAACACCATTTTTATCAAATATCACAATAATAAAAATAATAAAGGAATAGAAAATGGTCAAATCACATTGAATTATAAGTCCCTTTAGGGACAACTATACTAATCTTCAAGATAAAAAAAGAAATTGATCTTGATATCCTAGTCAACCTACAAATCAAACTAGTATTTTAGACTGTAACTAGCTGAGAGCTGGGTCCGAGGACTGCACTTGTTTACAGTGCCTGATGGAGGTAAGCTATGCGGTTGCATGAAACTTAAGGGAGATATGGGGTATCAAGTGTAAATGATTTATAAAGAACTTCTTTAATGAAATACAAATAAAGTTCCTTACTGAGCCTTTTTTACTACATATTGTTTTTTCAGGGGGGCAGACATCTTGTTTAGAATCTTGGGTCAGATCTTCACTCACCTTAGTTCAGATGCAGAAAGATCTGACCAAAGATTCTAAACAAAATGTCTTCCTCCTGGTAGGGCTAAATGGGGTAAAGATGGCTCAATAATGTACTTTATTTGTATTCTTTCATTAAAGGGATACTCCCACCAAAAAATGAAAAGGTTTTACTTTTTTTTATTTTGTATAGTTGATTTCAGATATGTCTTTTGTTTTTCTTATGTGACTGTATTTAATAAAACATGTAACTAAGCAAGTGTGACTGGGTGCTGCCAAATATAGTGTTTTTGGGTGCAGAATGCAATTGCATAAATGAATAGAAAAATGTATCTGTGGTGTCTTATGTTTCTCATCTAAGGCTTAACCCCTTCCCGACCTTATGACGAGTTAACTCGTCATAAGAGCCGCACCATTAGCGACCTTATGACGAGTTAACTCGTCGTGCAGTCTAGCCGGCGGTGCGCTCCGTGGGCACCGCCAGCTAGTCTGCAACGGGTCCAGGACTAAGCCTCGCACCCGAGGCAAAGCTCCTGGACCCGATCGGTGCATTTAGGGCATGTGATCGCGGTGATAACGTGATTACCGCGATAACATGCAAATATGGCAAAGTCAGTGTGTTCACACACTGACTTTGCCTCTAATTCACTCCCTGTGCTTCACATTCTTATAGTGAAGCACAGAGAGTGACCTGTAAGTAAAAATAAATTAATTACATACACATAGGTTTAAAAAAAAAATGTTTTAAAAAAAATTAACCCTTTCATTGCTGATCACAGTTTTTAACTGTGATCAGTTTCCTTCCACTTTATGGCCCTCATTTAGTTTTTTTTTAACAGATTTTTTTTATTTTTACAATTTATAAAGTTTTTTTAAATAAATAAAGGTAATTTTAATATATTTATTTAATAAAATGTAACCCCTGCATGCCTGTTGCATGATTTTTACTGATCTGACATTGCACTCTTCAGAGTTTTTTTGTCTTTTTTGTTATGGGGGGGTTTGGGAACCAATATTTTTCTTTTTTATTAGTTAGTTAATTAGGGGGGATAAGTGGGTTAGTGTTGCACTAGTTATGTAGCTTATTATTGGAAAAATTAAGACGGAAAAACTTTTTTTTCCTCAAAAATTTCCTCTTTTATATGTATTTTTTAATACTAAAATGTAAATCATTTTTATGTATAGGGTATCAAAAGAAAGCTCTAACTGTCCTCTAAAAAACAACATATAACTTGTATGGGTACGTTAAATGAGAGAGATGAAATTTATGTTTCAAAAACCACGTATTAAAAATTGAAAAACGCTCTAGTCCTTGGCCCAGGAAAATCCCTGGTCCTTAAAGGGTTAATATACAAATTATCGTATTTACTCGAATATAAGACGAGGTTTTTTTCAGAGCAAATGCTCTGAAAAATCCCCCTCGTCTTACATTCGAGGTCTTCTTATAATCTGACCTCAAATTGAGGTCAGATTATAAGACATGGATCCAGGTCCCCAGCAGAGCTGCAAGGGGACCTGGATCCCCCTCTCTAGCAGCAGGCTACGTCACAGAAGTCCCGGCGAGCGTGCCGGGCGGCAGCAGGGGAGGTCTGCGCTCGTCGCGCAGACATCCTCTGCTGCCCCGCTAGCCACCAGGGAAAAGCGGGCAGCTGGGGGATGTCTGCACTATACGTGCAGATATCCTTCATGCTGCCCGACACCTCCGTCTATTATGACAGACCAGCTGTCCGTCATAATAGACGGAGGTGTCGGGCAGCATGGAGGATGTCTGCACGTATCGTGCAGACATCACCCAGCTACCCCCACTAGCCACCAGGGAAAGGGGGGAGATTAGAGAGAGAGATGAGAGAGATAGAGAGAGAGAGAGGGGGGAGATAGAGAGAGAGAGAGAGAGGGGGGGGAGATAGAGAGAGAGAGGGGGGGGGATAGAGAGAGGGGGAGAGAGAGAGAGGGGGGGGGGAGATAGAGAGAAGGGGAGATAGAGGGGGGAGAGAGAGAGAGAGAGAGACTACGCTGGGGGGGGAGAGAGGCCGCAAGGAAATAAAAACAAGAAATGCATTTGTATAATATAAATTTTTTATTACATATTAAAAAGCAATTTACATATATACAAGTTAAACTTTTTTTTTTCCTATAGGGTAGTCTTATATTCAGGCTTTTAGTTTTTTCCCTAAAGGAATATACAAAGTTTGGGGGGTCGTCTTATAATCAGGGTCGTCTTATAATCGAGCAAATACGGTAACTTCTTTTCAGGGGGTTTGGAAACATTTGCTTGTCAAGCCAAGGTGATGTCATATCCAGTACATTATTTAGAAACCTATTCAATTAAACACAATTTTTTTAACCCAATATATAGAGTCCCTTTAAAAGTAACGTATAGTATTCCTATTTTATAACATCCATAACATGTATTCCTAGAATACCTTACACCAGGAGAGTAATGATTCCCACAATGCGGAGGTAGGTCATCTATCCAGAGCAACTTAATGAATCTCATTATTGCACAGAACCAATGATAGCTCCTTATAAATCCATCGATCAAAGGAAAAAGGGGATTGAAAAGAATTGGGACAGAAGATACATTTGTAGAAAATGGCACCGTATTACACTATAGCATGTTCAGTGTTTTTAAGAAATAATTAGTGTAATTTTCAAATAATAATATGTCCAAATTTAAATATCAACAATTAAACTATGCTTTTTTTAAATATCAACAATTAAACTATGCTTTTTTTTCTTTGCCTATTTCTTAATTCAGGATCATTCACAAATCACCTTAAATTAATAACTATATATATATGAATGTATATTTAAATTATTACAATTATTTTTAAAAAAAACTTTAGAATAGAGAACTTTCCCAGTAATGAAACCCTGGGTTTCTGGAGTCTGATAGAGGCTCCATTTATAATATCTGTGTCTGCCCCTTCCTTTAGACAGTTTTCTATCCGTTTATAAAAACTTTCCTCTAGACTTACATCCTCAAACTTAAACACTAACCTCCTGAGTGGTGTTGTTCCAAAAGATATTCCAAAATATACAAATAGACCACATCTGCCGCCTTACCTTGGTCAGAGCACACAATTATTTTATTATGGAATTAGAGTATGTTTGTTTTAATTAACCTTTACCTCACAATTCCGTGTCGCCTTTCTCTAAATATTACTCTCTTCCTTTTGTATTATTGGGCAGGGCCCTCTTGAACCCTTTCGGTAGCTTCCCAACTACCTTGCTTTAAATATGCTCTGCCTTTGAATTATTCAAGTTTGCCTAAACCAAGGTTTCCCAATTTGGGAAAAAGAGTGTTGGCATATATATTCAACCTACTTTATTGTTCCAGGGATAAGCTCACAAGCCTAGCGGACGAATTACAGTGAATGGAAAGAAAAGCCCAACGCAGTTGATAAAGGGTATCTATCTGATGCTTGTGCAGCCAACAGGGCTCAAAACGCATAGGGAAACTTTGATAAAATGTGAATGTTATGTAAAAAAATGTTTTTTAAAAAAAGCCTAGTTGTCATGTCTTTTGTAAAATGGCACTTTCCCCTTTTTTGAAAAATCTCCAAACTTTCATGTGTAGGAAACGCATCCTCCACCAAAATGTTGTGGCAATTTTCACCATCATTTTTTTTTTTTAATACTTGGGCTATGATGGTGCTAAATACATCAACGCAGTGTATGTTAAGTAATGTTAAAGTGAAAGATGGCACCAAGTGTTTGCATTTTAAATAGAAATTATTTAATGAAAGAATATAAATAAAGCACCTTACTAAATATCCTCTTTACATGCAAAGCTCTAGCAGGGTGCTGACATCTTGGGTCAGATGGGTCAGATCTTCCTGTGTGACCCAAGATTCTGGACACAATGTCTGTCCTTTGATAGAGCTTTACAGGCACGAAGGGCTCAGTAAGGTACTTTATTTGTATTCTTTCATCGACTCTGTTTAAAATGCCTACACTTTATGCAATCTTTCACTTAAACATAACTTATTTTTTGCCAATAATTACTAAATTGTGTCTTTATTTTATTTCCAGTTTGGTAAATGTAAAGAATATTGACTGAAAGAATACATTTTACAGAAAAATGGGGTTAGTGCTTGAATACTAGACATTGAAATCACTATGCTGTGTTACAAAAGTGACGTCTACGTAATTAGGCACAAAACGTGAGATATCTTATTAATTGAAAATATTAATTCATTATTAGATTAATAGAGAACCAACATATCCAGTAGGAAAACACAACATAATGGGCAGATAATGGCACTTCTACAGTCTACGCAAATGTATAATGCCAACGCAGGTCCTGAACTTTGTAGCTGGCCTGGCGCTTTTTGCACCACGTAATCCATTTATTTTAAACTAAGGTTCAGACGTTTGCCTAAATGTCTACCAACCCCACGAATGGCTGAAGTGCAAATTGAGGCATAAACAATGCTTAAATATTTTTAAAAAGCTGTAATCGTTGCTATAAATATAATGCGTCCAGGACAGTTCAGCGTGGCCATTTCACAGCTGACAGTTTGGCGCGGCAGTTTGAGCTAATACTAACACCCTGAACGCAAACACTAATACCCCTAATATTAACACTAACTCTAACCCCTAATACTAACACTAACCCCTAACACTAACTCTAACCCCTAACACTAACTCTAACCCCTAACACTAACTCTAACCCCTAATACTAACACTAACCCCTCACCCCTAATACTAACATTAAGCCCTAATACTAACACTAACCCCTCACCCCTAATACTAACATTAAGCCCTAATACTAACACTAACCCCTAATACTAACCCTAAGCCCTAATACTAACACTAACCCCTAATACTAACCCTAAGCCCTAATACTAACACTAACCCCTAATACTAACACTAACCCCTAATACTAACCCTAAGCCCTAATACTAACACTAACCCCTAATACTAACCCTAAGCCCTAATACTAACACTAACCCCTAATACTAACACTAACCCCTAATACTAACCCTAAGCCCTAATACTAACACTAACCCCTAATACTAACCCTAAGTCCTACTGCTAACACTGACCCCTAAACCCTGAAACTAATACTAACCCTAATACTAACACTAATCCCTAATACTAACCCTAATCCCTAATACTAACCCTAATCCCTAATACTAACTCTAAGCCCTAATACTAACCCTAAGCCCTAATACTAACAATAAGCCCTAATACTAATAATACTCACCTTGTACGTGACCTCGCGATGACCTTAGCCCTAATACTAACAATAAGCCCTAATACTAATAATACTCACCTTGTATGTGACCTCGCGATGACCTTAGCCCTAATACTAACAATAAGCCCTAATACTAATAATACTCACCTTGTACGTGACCTCGCAATGACCTAAGCCCTAATACTAACACTAAGCCCTAATACTAATAATACTCACCTTGTACGTGACCTCGCAATGACCTAAGCCCTAATACTAACACTAAGCCCTAATACTAATAATACTCACCTTGTACGTGACCTCGCAATGACCTAAGCCCTAATACTAACACTAAGCCCTAATACTAATAATACTCACCTTGTACGTGACCTCGCGATGACCTCCGCATGGTGAACTGGACAAGGTGCAAGAGTTCGCTGTGAAGCAGCTGCATTTAGGCAGCAGTGAAGAACAGTCCCATCCCCAAATATAATCACAGAATCTACTTAAGTAAAAAATTATAGGAATGCCCGGTGTGTCCCTGTGTTTCCCCAGTTTAATACCTAATCACTTGTGTGTTCCTCATTGATTCGCTACTTTTCCCAGTATGTTCCCATTGGTTCCCCCCTAACCCTGGCGCCAGATTTTATTGTATTACCCATTGCATTGCAGTTAATCCTGTAATGAGTGTCTTGTTCAATCATCTGTTATCAGGAGGTTTTTATGTATAAATGTCTTGTCTGCAATAAAATGTTTTTGCTGTGAAATCCTTGGTGGCCGTGGCTACTTCTGGGAATGGCTACGAATCACATATTACTAAGTGGGTCACCCAGGGAGCTGGCAATCGATTGCGAAAGATTGAGGGCTGAGGAGATATTGGAACCCGAAAACGAGAATTAACATCTGGCTACTGAGCCCTCTTGTTACAAATGATAATATTAATTTATCAAACAAGTCTTCAATTGTTTCTTGTACAAACGGTGCGCATTGAAATTAGTCTATTGTGAGTTACACACATCTTGGGTTTTATTCAAAAAAGAGCAAATTGGCACAATGAAGGCTTGGCGTATAGCTGAATTGGCGAATTTTCCAACGTAGCTATTTTGGCTTTACGTTTGCAATTCCCTTGTCAATTTCCTGCAATGCCCTCGTTCATAAATCAATCCTTTTAATTTGTGCTCAATTGGCGCATCCTTCCAGTACGCAGCAGATTGGCCTGGCAGTGTTCTGTTTGGTATCTTTGCTAGTTTCTTGGCACTCCACAATCCATCCTGTTAGGATGCCGCCAACTCCATCCAATGTTAGTTTTTGGAAAACGAAATTGAAATTGAGAAAAAAAAAAGTAAATAAATAGTCTCCGTTTTTCTCAAACACAAAAAATAACAAAATAAACAAATGTCACCATAAAGTCTATCTGCCAGGTGATGTATCAAATGGAGCTATTTATCAACATCTCTCACTGGCAAATCAGATGCAGATTTATTAAGGAACATATTGGACCTTTTGTTTTCTTACATTGATACGGTCTTTGTTTTTGTAAGATTTATATATATATATATATATATATATATATATATATATATATATATATATATATATATATAGGGAGAAAGTGTTGAACAAATTAATTACGGTTAAAGTCCTGGGACATGTTTTGTTCAACCCTTTCTCCCTTCGTGGAAGCTGGGGTTAAACAAGGTTCAAGGTTCCTTTTAGTACAATTCACTATGATATGATTAAGTATTTTTAAATTTCCAGGATTATTTACAAATAAGTATTCACAGGTGCAACCAGGGCCACTCTCATACTAGGCTCCCCCTCGTCTTAATCTCATCCACATTTAGAAAAATATCAACGCGTTTTAAAAAGATTGAAGAAACAAAAGCTTTTACCCCTGCTTATATTCACTCCCACGCATTTCTCTCTAAATAAAACCCTGGGGCAGTTTTCCTCTTTATCCTGCCTTTTTACCCAGCCGAGCCTGTGGTGGGACAAAAAAATATTAGCGCCCATGAAGCCTGTTTAATATTCTCTTACTTCTCCAAACCTTTTTTTTTGTCCTTTTTAGTTTCACCAATTGCGGGAAAAAACTCTACCTGGCTGTAGGCACCCTTTGGTTGTGGGCCCTGTTTAAATGCCCACCAAGCCCATTGAACAAAGTGGCCGCGGGTGCATCAAGCACTTTTTCTTCACCATCACATTGAACAGTTTGAGTGTCAAAGTAACCTCAGGTTATGATGAGCAAATAACCCAAGGGCAACTGAACCCATCTATCTAAAAGGTCGCGATATCGCTGTCTCTCGTTAATGGGCTAGTTATCTTCACACCGATATGGGATTGGGATTTTATAAATCTATATCAGAACCTTTCCCGCACGCATCTGTTCCTTACATTCAGTTCTCGAGATCCGTTAGCAGTTTACGTTTTCCGGATATCCTATAAAATGACAATCCACAAAAACAGAAAAATAGAAAAAAAAAAATAAACACAAGTAATAGTGTAATAGCGTACACTTCTTTTTTGTATATTTAAGATTGGTTTATGAAGAGCTCACTGTGCAAAGCGAACTGGGAAGTGCAATAGTTCTCCAGTTATGGTTGGTATATTTTGCACTCAACACTATTATTTCTGTTTATTGTTTTTCTTTTAGGCGTTTGTGGTGTTGTTTCTGTGATATATTCATGATATATGATTCTTCAGCAAAGGAGAGAGGAAGTACTGTGTTCTTTTATTATTGGTGTTTCATTTTTTTTATCCCCTGGTTTCTCATTAATTAGCAGGAGTGGATCTTTCAGAATAAATTAGTGTTTAATTGAACTTCTTATGCTGCTTAATATAAATCCTAAATCAACAGATTGATTCTGAGTCTTGCCAAACAGAATGTAACAATACGGTATTCATACTGCTTTAATGTGTGCATTTATTTATGTATTCAAATGTTGAGACTAAATGTCCATTTATAATTACCTGATAGCTTGTTTTCCTTCCTTTCATTGTCAAATAATTATTATTAGATACAAATTAAGGTCACCGTGTCTGGGTACGATAAATACTTACATCTTCACAACTTGACTGGGAGGGAGAATTCCTGGGAGAGCTATATGTCTATTTGCAATTTTCTAAATAGATTTTTGGAGAGTTTTACATTGGTCTTCTTCGTTTATATTAATTTGTTTACAGCAAGGAAAATCTGTCAGAATCTCATGTTTGAGTAGTTTTTTTTATATTCACGTGATTGGGTAACTTGTAACAAGTATTTTCCAGCTATAGTTGGTGCTGTAGGACAGGCAACAATGTATAAAACGCAGTGTTCATAAATGATTAAAAATGTGCAATTGATGATACTTTTTTTTTTAATAGTGATGGCACCTTTTTTTTTGCATTTTAACAGTCTTATTACCAGAATTGCGCCCCTGGATTGCCCCAGTGCTAAGATCATCAACGGGGTTGCTATACATTGGTGTATGCAGAGATAGCAACACTGTTTGCTGTTATTTCTGCATACGCCACATTTATATACGTCTCCCTCATTGTGTTGGCAATGATCCAAAATATCTGCAACATACAAAGAAATTTCAGAAGAATTTACTTGCTTAGTCAAGGGATAACTAAATGATTTGGACACTTATTCCAGTAAAGTTAATTGCTATAAATTATATTGAATACTAGACATTTTTTCTACGTTAGCTGGTGTAAAAGTTGTTGTTAAAACCAGTATTAGTTATAAACTACCGTATTTATCGGCGTATAACACGCACTTTTTTTTTTTTATACGCCGATCGGTGGCTGGGGAAAAAAAAAAAATCTAAAACTTACCTCGTTCCTGCTCTGTCCCCCGGTGCTCTGAAAGGTGCGTGGCTGTGAGGGAAGCGTTGTGAGCTCCCCTCCAGCCACGCGGTCAATAAAGTGTGTTTAAAGCTCACAACGCTTCCCTCACAGCCACACACCTTCAAAGCACCGGGAGACGGAGCAGGAACAAGGTAAGTACTGGGGTCTGGGGAAGGGGGGGAGGAGGGTGGCATACTAAGGGGCAATATCCTGGCATATTACATGGCATGTTGGGGGCAATATCCTGGCATATTGGGGGAAATATCCTGGCATATTAAAATGGCATATTGGGGGCAATATCCTGGCATATTGGGGGCAATATCCTGGCATATGGGGGGAAATATCATGGCATATTAAATGGCATATTGGGGGCAATATCCTGGCATATTGGGGGCAATATCATGGCATATTAAATGGCATATTGGGGGCAATATCCTGGCATATTAAAATGACATATTGGGGGCAATATCCTCTATTGCTTGCTCTCTGGTACTAAAATGGTAAATAGACGATCCAAAAATCCATGTGTAATAAACTCTGCAAAGGTTGTTATTAAGAAATGCTTGATGAAGTATATAATGAAAAAATATGAACTGTTCACTAAGTAAAAAACATTGCGTTGTTATTTTAACATTCTTGACATTAAAGGACACCTGTGGGCTGACATGTTATTTAGAATCTTAGGTTAGATGGGCTGATCTTCCTTCATCTGACCCAGGATTCTAAACAACATGTCCGCCCCCTGATAGAACTATACAGAGCAAAGAAGGTACAAATAAGGTACTTTATTTGGATTCTTTTATTAAAGTTTTTCTATTTAAACGTCTTCCCTTGATACAACATTTTAATTAAACAGAACTTAATGGTTGACTGACAGTTGTCCTCTAAGAAATATAAAATAAGTAAATATGTAGGTATGTATTATTGACACAAAGATAAAATAATCTGTGCCTTGGGGGCTCTGCAGGCCTCTGCAAGATTATCCTTAAATGTGTACGAGTGAAAACAATGTTAAATATTGTGTACGAGGAAAACTCTCTTGTGTTTCAGAGCAACACATTCCACCTTCTCAAACGCTGTGGGGATTAAAATAATTAACCCGAGCTGCCACGCTAAATGAATGTTTGAAGTATGAAGATAATTATGATGATAATTATGCATAATTCTGCATGAAATTTGACGCGATAGTAGGAGACTAAAAGTGAAACCATTGATACTCCAGGTAGCTAAACAGATTGTATATTGTGTAGAAGTGGGAAATGTGGTTTGGACCACAGGAAAAAAAAAAAGCACAATAAGAAATGTTGATATCTATTTCAGATGGTTCATTTGGCTTTTAAAATGAATGCACTCTTGTGTCAGAACTTTACCTTTATGTAAAAATAGCACAAGTATCTACTGTCCCGATGTATGTGTATTTCTGTGAAAAGTGAATTGGAAAAATGTAAAAATAAATTCATTGGAAAATATTCATTCTAAACAGCATTTCCTAGGTGACGGAATGAATTCAAATTTGTCAATACAAACAGGTTAACGAAGGAAAATGTCCCAGTTGGAGAGAAAATTAATCCTATGTTTTGTATGAAAAAAAAAAATGAACTTTTATTAAAACAAAATATATATATATAGTGGCTACTCATTGCCATGGTGAAGAGTGAGTGAAACACATGATAAAGAAAGATTTAGATTTGGATCTCGAAGGAAAACAAACTGTCCATTTCACTTTTGTGTTGTATTGTTGTTCATTTGTAGTTTGGCGAGACATTAGTGGACTTGGAGCTGCTTTCCCTTTCATTACAAGGAGCAGTACATTTATTATTTTTATTAAAATGTTAACGTAGCAGCCAGAGTGTCGTGTGCGCGGTGTAAAAAAACTGTGGATGGCAGGACCCAGAGCCCAATGTAGGTGGGAGTTAGGCTGAAATGGGAGGAATACAGGTTGAGCATCTGTTATACAGAAATCCTTCATCCAAAATGATCCGTTATCCCCAAAAATTTTAGGATTTTTCCACAAGTTGAAAATTGTCATAATGCAAGCACACAACAGTTTATTCAGTGCCTAGCCCCCTTAAGCATGTTCAAATCCCCCCCCCCCCCATGTCCATAAAAGGTAATATAATGGCACGAGTGCAGGCCTGACACGCCAATGGCAGGTTCCCAGTGGTGCCTCAAATCACAGTTACATCACAGCAAAGGTGATTGATTTGCTCTAAACTGTATTTGCACTGAATTTACTGTTTTTTCATGAGGGCTGAGAGGTTTTAATATGTCTTATTGGTGAAAATGATCTGCTATCTGAAATGGTCCATTATCCAAAATACGTCTGGTCCCAAGCATTTTGGATAAGTGATACTCAACCTGTATGACCAACATGGGCCTGGGTGGGGGATGGGACTCTTCATCGCGGCTGCTTCCGCGCAGCCGCTTCACCGCCGACTCTACAACACAAGACAGATCGTCGCTGGAGATTTCATCGCAGGACATTTCATCGCTAAAGGTAAGTATTTTACCGATTTTACTTTGTTTACGATTAGGGTTTAGGGGGTTAGAATTAGGTTTAGTGTTAGGGGTTAATTTTACTATTAGGGGTCGGGGGTTAGTATTAGGGTTTAGGGGGTTAATTTTAGTATTAGGGGTCGAGGGTTAGTATTAGGGTTTAGGGGGTTAATTTTAGTATTGGGGTTAATTTTAGTGTTAGTATTGGGGTTTAGTGTTTAGTGTTACTATTGAGGGGGAATCATTTATTAGGGGGGAGTTATTTTAGTTTTACGTTTAGATTTGTAAGAGCTGACAGTTCAGTGCTGAACTGTCAGCTCTTACATAGCTGCAGCCGCGGTGAAACGGCCGCGTTATACTTCATTGCTAACAGTTCAGCGTTCTAACTGCCGCGCTGAACTGTCAGTGATGAAGATGCGGCGAACAAGTGTCCTAGACCCATTTTTGTTATCATATTTTATAGACTGCACACTGTGGTCTGGCATATTTTTCTTTACCTTTTTTTTTTTTGTTTGTTTTGTAATGTAACTTTTAAAGGTTGCATTAAGATATAAATATTTCTAAACAAAATACCAGTACAATTTTTTTTGGAAGACTAAAACTATTATACATGAACATGATTCAGGTTTCCAAAGGGATTCAACAAATTAACTTTTTAACTTGATCATAGAGAACTGCAAGCAAGAATATAAAAATAATAAAAATTCTCAAATCTATCAAACTAATGCCAATAAATGATCACAAATGCTAGACATCATATTTCTTATTAAGCCAGGTTTGCAATTTAGCAATAAGTTTACAGAAAAATAGATTTATTTTATTTATTATTATTTATTTTGAGTATGTTTCCAAGGAAAATGTATTGAGATTTCATTTAGTCTCACGTATGTTCTTGAGAGAGAGTAAATACAGTATCATATTATGCTTTTAAACATATGAAAAATAAAATGCATTTACGCACATATAAAAAAAACCCAGTCACATGATAACAGTTATATAACTTATTTTCAAGAATGCAGTGTGTTATAAAAGACATATATGTTATATTTATAGAAACATAACTATTATATAATGATTATATTTTTTCCAGGACATATATTATGTTATGGATGAATTCATGAGAAATAGACTGAATCACAAATGAACATAGAATTTAGACATTTTTTGAAATTTTAGTATTAAAAAAAAAGAGCAATTGTTTTTGAAACTTTTATTTGCAAACGCTGGTAGTTGTGTGTTTTTACCCTGTTTTTTTTACACTGGTGTTTCTAAGTCCGCATCAAAAGGAACAAATCATAATTCTTCTTCTACTTCTGCTATGCGTTTCAGATAACTATCTTTCAAAATAAATACCTTTGATCAGATGCAGGATGGATTAAGGAATTTATGCCAAATTACACTCCTCGGAGTTTATTTGACATACTTAAGATGGAAAAAAGCAAGGCATCCAAACCGAGAATCTGATAAATGTCTGTGAGTTTAACCATCTTAGACTGTATTATTTTTCTTGTAAATTTGATGTATGAAAACAACAGGTGAGGTGGAGGAAAATATTTTTGACTTAATGTGGAAAACTGATATGTCACAGGATTCAAATCACACAATGATACACAAAAACATCTCAAGAAGTGCATTTATCTGTTAGAAAACAAAACAAAACAAAACAAACACATCTAAGCATCACTGGTTATCCAATGTCACCTTGAAGGGAAGAGAGCATTGATTTTTTTTTTGTTAATTTTTTTATTCTTTTTATTTTTTAATAAAGACAGATTTTAATTATGGGGCACAGTTTACCTTTTCAAAATAGTGTCTATAAAAAAAAAAAAAGGTCTAGGTTATTTAAGGCTTTGTGTTTATGGCTATCATTTTACTAAGTAAAAATGGCAAGAGGTTATGTTTCTGTAGTGTGGGACAGCATAGAATTATGTCACTTTACAACTGGGCTACAAGTTTATTAAAGAGTTGCAGCTACCAAGTTACTTGACTAGACCAGGGTCAGCAGCAGAGTGTAGGGTGCTCCGAGACAGAGTGGAGTTCATTGGCTCTATTGAGATCTTGGCATGGTTGCCAAACTCCAGTAGCACATAAGCGGTAGTTTTTCCCCAAAATTCAATCTTAGTTTCTGAGGGAGCCCTATTAGTTCATCAACCTAGTTAAAGGTTCACCCCCAAAATCTTCTTTTTTCCCCATATAGTGGAGCATTCTGATTCATGCATGGAAGCATGGGTGACTTTTTTTGCTTGCTCAGATAGTTTTTGTATATTTGGACATTTGGGGGGGGGGGGGGGGGGGGAACAAACACTCATACCCCTAGCTCAGTTTTGCACAGCTTTATGCTTTTATGCTCAGAACTAAGAATCCCCCTTACTTTACCCATTAAAAATCATAATGAATGTATGGAATATGCATGATATTCAGATCCATGGGGGCATATTCTTGCATCGCGCAATGTGCATTGAGTATGAGAAACCAAGAGGTCCTGGGCATTCCCATTTCAAAATTCAGCCCGAGATGTCATCAAACCCTGGGAGAAAGCTAAATATAGCAAAAGCATTTAAAAAATACAAATAAATGCATATTTTTTTAAAATATCAGCTTCAATATTATTTTTTTAATAACTTAGATTAACTAATACCTGTGGTATTAATTATCAGACTGTTACCAAAAATTGATCTAGTCTTGAATATAATATTGGAGTGGGGGCAGCCCAAGTCTTTGCAGCGGGGGGGGGGGGGTGGAGGGGGGTCCAAGGATTTTGGGGACTCTAAGTGGAAAACCAGATGGTGTAAGCTATTTCCCCCTTCTCCATAGTTGTCTACACTTAGCTATATGGGGGCTCCCTGAGCACATGGGAGGGGGGGGGCTTTAGGATATATTTATATATATAGTTGCACCACCCCTGATCTGCAGGAACAGAAGATACGTTAATGGTTATGCAAAAAGGAAAGAAGTCAGCCCAAGGCTTTGAAAAAGAAGAAGGAAGAGGAGGAGGCAGACTAGACACATGCAAACAAACATGGGGCAGCCCAAGGTTCTCCAAGTGGGAATAAGGCATCTCAGGGTTCTGCAGAGACATAATACTAGGCAGGATAGTTTGGTACAAGGGCACAGCAGATTGTATGCACAAATGGATCCCCCACGAAGAAATAAGTGTTAAGCATACAATGCGTTCCCTGCAGCATGTGAATGTTCCATTGCATGTGTTACATATATGAGTCACAATCCTCAGACGTATGAGCCAATTAGTCTTTTCACATGCCTGTGCCCTGGGGCAATGGATTCGTAAAGGGTCTAGCCAATGAAAGAGAGAATTGAGATGGAAAATGTTCCCATCTCAGCTACTTAAGCCTTAAGTTTGAAATTCCACTCTCAAGTCATTGCAATTCTCTCTTTATTAAGTAGATCCCTTAGTTTTCCCGAGCAGTGAATTTTAATGTTTCGAAAAATCTAATGATCTTCTTCCCCTTTTTTTTTCTTGTATACACAGTGCTCTTGATCTAAAGGCCTATTTAATATGGTCTGGATCAGATATTGGATAACAAAGTATGGTCATTTTGTCTTTCAGAAATTGGATAACATCTTATTTTTTCTATCTTTGATGTATTGTATATGTGGGAACTAGTGTTGAGCGAATCCGAACCGCACTGTTCGGGTTCGTACTGGACATTATGGTGTCCGTGCCACGAACCCGGACATTTCACTGTATGTCCGTGTTGGAGTTCGAGGTTCGACTATAAACCGAAAGTCTTTAAACCGAAAGTCATTCGGTTTATAGACTTTCGGTTTATAGAATAGCCAATAGCATTACAGGTATTCTATAAGCCAAAAGTCTATAAACCGAAAGACATTCAGTTTATAGACTTTCGGTTTATAGAATACCTGTAATGTTATTGGCTATTCTATAAACCGAAAGTCTATAAACCGAACGACATTCGGTTTACAGACTTTCTTTTTATAGAATAGCAATAGCATTACATGTATTCTATAAAACGAAAGTCTATAAACCGAATGTCTTTCGGTTTATAGACTTTCGGTTTATGGAATACATGTAATGCTATTGCTATTCTATAAACCAAAATAGAGTCCCCATTCATAAGAATAGGTCAATTGACCTGTTCTTATGAATGGGGACTCTATTTTGGTTTATAAAATAGCAATAGCATTACATGTATTACATCTGAGAGTCAAATAGAACCGTCAAATACTGTGCTTACAGCGCACTTTGAAAAATTCTATTAGTTTTGGGTGGTAAATAGTACATTTGCGTCTTGCAGTGCACTTCATATCTGAGAGTCTAATAGAACAGTCCAATACTGTGCTTACAGCGCACTTTGAAAAATTCCACCTACACCGCCACGGTCACCGCCTCCTCCACCTATGGGTCACTTAGTATAAACTGAAAGAGAATACCCTGCACTCCAACCCTCTCTCAAATGGATAATTCTGTTGATCCTCCTGGCAGCCATGCTTTAGATTTAGATTTATGTTCTTCCAAAGCTAAAATCAAAGATTCCATCTAGTGCTATTTTATGGCTCAGCTGTATTTTTAATTTGTATGTGTTTTATGTTATTTGAAGTTATTTCCCTATCCACATTTGCTAGCAGGGCACTCTTACCCACATTTTACTTCCTTTTGCAGCCCTCTAGCCCTTTCCAGGACTTTTTTAGAGGCATTTTAGTGGCCAAAAGTCTGTGTCCTCATTGACTTCAATGGGGTTCGGAGTCAAGTTCGGGGTCAAGTTCGAGCATGGACCCGGCCTTTTTTCCGAAGTTCGGTCGAACCTCTCGAACCCGAACATCCAGGTGTCCGCTCAACTCTAGTGGGAACATAATATTAAAAACTATTGAAATTGAAACAAAAATCTAATGATGAATTATTGTGCAAAAGCAATCACAAATATGAATGGGAACACCAAAAATGTTTACACTGATTAGTACATACAATGAATAGGCTACAGTTATAAAGTATTTTCGTTATGTTTATTAAAATACAGTTTACGTTGAAAAGAAAAAAAACATAACATAAGAATACATGTTCAATTCAGTTTGCATGTAAGAAAAAGAAATGAATAAAGATTAAATAACGAAATATAAAAAAAAAAACGAATAAAAAGGAGAAAATATAATAGGGTCAAGGGGGAAGAAGTTCCACTTGTTGGGAAGTATTCTTAGCCCTCTGATGCCAACATAAAGGGGAGAATTTTTCCAAACGTGGAACACTGCAAACGTGTTTGAGGGTATCAAAAATGGCAGCCTCTGTGTCATCTCTCAAAGTGGGCGAAACGCGTAGTGTTATATGATGGCATTCAAGGAATCCTGTAGAAGAGGTCCACATCTTCAATCCACTTTGCAGGCAATGCATTGAGTTAAAATGAAGACAAAGCGAATTTTATGCTATTTTTTTTTTTTTATTCTATGCATAGAAAAAAAATATTTTTTTCCCCTGCAATGTAAATGTCTGATTTCACGGAACATCACTCATGTAGTTACTCATTCCATGTAGATTTAGATCTATTTATCTCATTCACTCATTTTCGGTGGCTTTAATGCTGCAAGTTGATTGGTTGTCTCATTCACTCAATGTATCATCAAAGAGATCTTGGTGATAAATCTAATGTTTATATCAAGTCCGGCCACATTTACATGGATTTTCTTGGCAGGATAGAGGAGGTAAATTGATCCAAACTCCAAAAATTTGTATCTTAATTGCTCCCAAAACTATTTCTCAGCATGGTAGACTCTGCTTAAAGTTTGATGGGATCACTTTAAAAAAAAAAAAACATGTTAGTGTCCCTTTAACAAATCCTTGTATGGAGCTCATGACACAAGGGCATACATTTTGCAGCCCTCCTTCATTATTGCACCAAGTATCTTAAAAAGGTTGAAAAAAGATAACATATGAACCAGTCAACAAAGAAAAGGGGCTCAGGTGCATGCTGGGCAATAGACTAGGGATATAAAAGTGAATATGATATAACCAATATCTTTAAAAATGGCAGATTTTATACAATATTAGCAAAACAGAATTTTTTTTTTTATTTCTGCTTACAAACATATAAAAGTCTAAAGCTGATCCATTTAATCAAGTCTCTGGAGTGACAGAAAGGGCCGCTCAATAAATATATTCACCAAACATTGGTGGATTTTTCCAGCTCAGCTACATGGGACTAAAGTTTGAAATTCCCATTTATATATATATATATATATATATATATATATATATATATAGAGTAAACAAATGATACAAAATAATAAAACTAAATTATAAAAAAATAATTATATATATATATATATATATATATATATGTGTGTGTGTGTGTGTGTGTGTGTGTGTGTGTGTGTGTGTGTGTGTATAAATAAATATATTTGTATTTATTTTTTATTATTTGTTTATTTGAAGGTGACACATTCCCCTCAAAGTATAAAAGTTTAGTGATTCTGCAGCCAGTCTGTGTACAAAGCAGCAACCAACAGCCGAAATAAATCCCAGAAAATTAAAATAATGTAAAAATAGATGTGCTAATGTGTCTAATAGTGATCTGTATATTAGTCCCCACCCTACGTGGGTAAGAATATCTTAGGAGAGTGTCCAGCCTGATGGTTTCAGTAGATGAATAGACTTTCCTTATGTTCCTCAGTATATACAGTATATATAATAATGGAAATACACACAGAACATACTCCAATAGTGTAATGTGTCTTTTATATGTTTTACAATTTGTGGATCTGAAAAAAAAGATTTCAACTATAGTTTGTAAGTAATTCCAAAAAATGAAATAATAAATGCACACTTTAAAAAAAACAAAACACTTACTTACTATGC